>CM046476.1:15313473-15933345 GCA_025506415.1 Flaveria robusta
TGAATTCTTTTGGCCGTTTTCTTTATAGTTAAATCTTTTAGCTTAACTATTTGACCCATTAGAAATAACACATAAACGGGCTGATAATTTTCATCTTTATTCTCAGGTATTACTCGCACCAGTGGAGAACTTGGGGAGCATGTTTTATACAAGCTGCTTGGAGAAGGCATAAGAGGAAGAAATTGGCTGAAGAACTAGCTAGGCAAGAAGGCTTGTACCAATACTATAATGATGACGATGGCGGTGGTGAAAATGACCAAAATGCCCAACATTTGGGAGCTACTATATTGGCATCAAGATTTGCTGCAAATACCAGAAAAGGTATTAGCCACAAAGAAGGTGTCGTCGCTTCTGCCCCATCGATGCCCAAATTGTTTAAGCCAGATGAACCCGATTTCTCTTAAGCTTTGACTTATGCACGTGTATATGCCAATTCTACATTTTTCGGGTGTAAGTGCGTAATGTTTACATGTCAAGTCAAAACAGACCGATAAATTGTTTAAAGCCAAATCAACCATATTTTTCTTAATCTTGGATTTATGCTTGCATATATGCCAATACTATTTCTTTCATGTTCAAGTTTGTAATATTGAAATGTCAACTCAAAAGCCAAAATGGGCAGGTTGACCAAATTGTTTTATAGCCAGATAAGCCTGGTTCTCTTAAGCCTGTATTTGTGCACATGTATATGCACATTACTATTTTTTTCAGGTATAAACAATTAATTTTTAAGTGTCAGTCAAAAGTCAAAACAGGTTGGATTGACCACTTTTTGTAAGCAAAATGAGTTCGATTTAGTTTTCAGTTGAAGTCAAATCAAGCTTTATACTTCACCAATTACCACTTTATCTAATACTACTTTTTTCGATGTGTTTCCTTCGGTTCTCTGGGAACTAATGTTTCCAATGTACTAACATGAATTAGCATGTTTTTATATAGTTATAAAAGGAAAATGATATATGCACAAACACGTTTAAAGGAAATTAGTTTATAACCCTTTAACTTTGTGAAATAATTTAACATTCCCTTACCTTTCTAATTGATGGGCCAGCTCTATATATAATAGGCTACAATCCCGTGTAATACACGAATTAAATAAATCTATGTATTACACATTTGAAAATTTGAAGTTAACATATTTGAAATTTTAATTATGTATAGTTATTAATTAATGAATAACTATTATAACATTCATTATTAATAGGAGAGAAAAATGAGAAAACCAATTATTAGATGACCTATAATAGTAACAAGTGTCCGAATTTATTTTTATTTATTAGTATAGAGATATAGAAAATGATTCAAATAAGAACTCTTAGTTTTTGTGAGAACTTATTAGCCCTATTTGATCCACTGATTTATGTTACAAGAAATGAGATTATGTCATGTGTTCATTTGCTATTTTTAATAGAAAAATATAATCTGATCATTTAACCAACCCAAAAAGATTCATGTTAAATATGATGATGACAAGTGTCACCACCTAACTTTCTCTTTCCTCCCATATATATAAAAATAGCTTTACATCTAATTTTTTTACGCATCCATAACTTTTTTATACTATATTGTTTTTTTTTTAATTACACCATTAAACCCCTATCTTTTTCTCTTTAATTCCCATATTGTCTCAACATTTTTCTATGGTTTAATTCATACGCATATAGTTACATGACTGTAACTAACATTTGCAACATCTAAATAACCATTTTACAAACATCTAAAACCACATATTACACTATTTTAACAAAACTACACCAGTGTAATCAAACTAAAATAATAAAAATATACCATTGTATAGTAATTACATCATTGTAAATAACATTTTAGACCAATGTAAAATTAAAAACAAATTTAAAAATATACTTTACATAACCTAAAACTATTGTAACCAATGTAAACTAATTACATATGCATTAACAAAACCAAAACTGTTGTAAAAGATATTATATATGATAATCTAATATATGTTACAAATAAGACATGAATGAAAATATTATATATAACAGACATATTTAAGTCATAAGCAATAATATACGAAAAAAATGATAATTATTATATATAAATATCCATAAACTTCTTTATATATAATATTTAATGTTTGGTTAAGTTTTTCATCCTTGTCTAATATTAGTAATTTTAGTCTTTATCTTCTTTTAACTTTAGATTACACAATATATATTTGGTCACATGTGAAAATAAGTTACCTAAAAAATAAATCAACTTTGGATAGTAATTGTATTTTACTTTTGTTTATTGTCATTGTAAGAAGACAGCGAGTGAAAATTATCTTCTTTGGAAATTTGAAAAGAATTCTTTTATCTGAAGGTGTCAAACTAACACGTGAAATAAAAAAAACTGATTTCCTATGTTACTTCCGAAGATGATATGATTAGATTAAATACCATGATTATGTAATGCTATCACTTTTAGTTTTCTTTCATTACATAAACCATCTATTTGATCAAAATTATGCAATGTAAGACACTAACTAACATAATATACAATTAAAACAATTAACTTTTGTTTACCAAAATTAAGGTAATCAATTATGAAAATAAAATTATAAAATATTTATATATATATATATATATGTGTGTGTGTGTGTGTATAAATTAAAAACTAATCGAGAATTAATTGGTCAATTATAGATGAACGAGTCTAAAATACCCACTTTTGCTAAATTGATTAATAAATAATACAAAATTATGCTATTAATATAAAAAAATTCTTAATATGTGTAATGATAATAATATTACTATTTAAGCCTAAGCCTGTCAGTTGTCATAATAAAATGTTAAACTAAAGTTACAAACATAGTAGATTATAATAATGATAATTGAATCATATATATGGTAGAAAGAAAACAAATCAAATCCTTAATATTATGCGCGTCAATTTTAAAATGAAATATAGGTTTACTGTTTTTGAAAAATTATTTTAAAATTGATGCAATTTTAAAAATTTTCCAAAAATATGGAAACTATTTAAAAGTAACTGTCAAATATTTATTAGTAATAATAAATATTATTGAAATATGTTTAAATAGATAAGATTGTTATAAGTATACAAAGAAGTCAATATTTTAAGAGTGAAGGTGGTGATAATATATGAAAAATCTATGTGACGTTTATATGAACAAGCTAGTAAGATATCATGTGCACAAATAATTATTTTTTTATTACAAGTTATTATAGATAAGAAATCGCTTTCGGCCTTCCATGAGAACCCCGAATTCTAAAAGGTCTATATGAGTGTGAGGTTATGAGAGTTAAATATATTTTCTTTGATACCACTTTCTTTCTTTAGCAATGTGTGATGAAAAAAACTTGTTTACAATTTTATTCCATCATCTATCTACGATGAAAATGCTTAAAAAATCTTTAAGATTTACATTCTTTTTCTTGATCATCATACCAATTTATAGATTTATTAGAAAAAGTTAGATTACGTTAAAGTTTCGCTGAATGGTTTTTACCGCACTACTTCAATTTTATGTACTATATGAATACTTGTAGTTTGCTGATTCACTATTATGAAAATGAACTTTGACAACCATTTTTTCAAAAACGTTGTACCACGAAAGACAATCTAAAGCAATGCGTAGTTATTTATTTCACTTTTTAACACCCTTAATGACAAGTGACACATCACATTTATTTTTATCAAAATTTTGTCGTAACACTTCTTTAAATAACTATATTAGTTACTGTCAATATGGGGCTAGCCCACTTGGTAGAGGCTCTGCCTCTTAAAGGGGAGGTCCTGGGTTCAAACCCAGGCATGGTGTAATTTAGAGTAGTTAAGGAGTAGGAGTAGGATAGATTTGCCGTTAAAAAAAAAATCTATATTAATTACTAATAATATTATTTAATTATTTTTTAGATTGAAAATAGTTTTTTAATAAATTAAAAAATAAGTCTTTTATTAATGTTATTTCTAAAGAAAAAAATTTTTACAAATTTTTTTTTTAAAACATCAAAATTTTTTTAAAAATACAAAATACTTTAAAATTAGTTTTTTAAAAAGTAAAATTTTTATAAACCATAAATAATTAAAATTAGGAGTTGTAGTAAGAAAATTTTTAAAAATGATATTTTTTTAATTTGGTTATTTTGAAACAATATGTTTAATTTATTTTTTTGGAAAATACAAAAAAACAAAATTTTAAAATTGATATCATTGTTTTATTACTTTATAATGTTACTCATACGTAATTTCAATCACATCATATCTTATTATATTGTTTTATAATTAATAAATTTTTATTATATTTAATATTTTATTTATTTAACCCGTGTAATACATGGGTTTACTAAAACTAATTTTAGTCATATGATTTAATTAAATTCATACAAAATACATATTTATTATTGTATAATGAAAATGCTAAAAAAAATTTAGAAGATAGTTTATTCATATTCAATATATTAATTATTTACAGAAATTAAAACTTTTACTTTTATATTCGGTCCTGCCTCACTAATTTGAGTGCATCATAAGAACCAATGACAGAAAAACCAGAACCCAAAACACTTGTATTCAAATATGAGACCATATATAACATTATTTATAAAAACCTTCTAGAGGTACATAACGTATGTGGTATTAGAAGCCGATTATCCAAAAGCCGATCTCACGCCCGTCTACATGTATCGAAACTGAGTATATTATTATTCTGTTGTTTTGCAGCATTTGAATACGTTAATTGTCACCTTGTTTGAGCTTGAAGTTGTGAACTTTGGCATATACTTGGCAAAAGGGCTACTTGTTATAAATTTTGTCCTTAATTCACATTTAAACACAAATGAATAGTCATTAGTCAGTGATACATTCACACACATAAGATTTAATATTTTTCAAAATAACATTATACATATTACATTTATCAAAGTCGGTGTCACTCACGTACAATAGTTACCATTCATTACCGTACAAGTTTTTGAAGCACTATATGCAAGTCACTTCAATTTCATGCGTGAATTTTTGAAGTTACAGATATGACCCGTAAGAAGTTGCAATATGCTTCACTCAAATTTAACTAGACTTATCATTTATATAATATGCTTTTGCAATTTTTTCCTCAACTATTTTTTAACAAATGACCTACTTAAAATTAATTTGTATGTTGACGTCTTATTTTTAAAATATAATGTTTTATGAAATTTCGAATATGTTGTTGTGAAAATTTTTTCATTGAGTAAGTTGTGCTTAACAATATAAAAGTAACAAAAGCACAAACATGTTTGTTGTCAAAGTTGCTTTAAGGTTTTGGTTTTTACATTCGTTTGTTTTACTATTACAACTTTTAAAATGCGACACTTTATAAAATTTGAATTTGTTGTTGCGAAGTGCTTTTTTTATCGATGTTTTCAACGTGAATTTTTTATCCTTTTTTTATAAATGGTCTAGCATTTTTAACACTCCCACCACAACGTAGGGCTTCAAGGTTTCTTTTTTGTATATAAGATTAAGAATATTATCAATTGACCGACGTCGAAGTACCGATCAGAGATAGAACGAAATGTATCCTAATTATTTTAAACTAGTAGGGTAAGTAGGATTTCAAATCCTTAAGAAGTAAGTGGATGATGTTTGGGCTAGATTGATTCACAATTGCAAACATAGTGAAAAAGGTTCTTTTAATTAAATTGATTAATGACTAACCATTATAATTTATTAACAAATACGAGTAAGTAAAAATGATCACACCAAGATTTGGAATTGGAAAGCAATATGTATAACTTGATTCATATCACTTTTCTAACAACCAAATAGACATGGTTAATACATAAAATCGTGGATAATTGCTAGACTAAGTAATCTGATTTGGGGATAATTAACGATCATAGACAAATAACGCCCAGACGAGATGTTATAAACACAACAATTAGAATATGATTATAATTAAACGTTACATCACGATGAATAAATTTTCAAGACTGATAATGGACTGATGCTAGAATTAAATCATAAGCATATGTCTTACATACATAACCATGCACAAGTCTCATGAAAACAAACTTCAATTGATGATGAATTCAAACAATCAAAGCATAATGCATGTCTAGAAAAGATGAGAATCAGACGGAATACATGCACTAACCCAATACTCACACCCGATGATGATCAAGGGTGAATTAGCCATGCATAATCATGAAATAAAGTATAAAAAAATGAATTCGGTGTGCCATGACGGACCGATTGATTAAAAATACTCTATGTCACTTAGAGTATTCCTTCCCCTCGTCCTATCACTCCCCGATATCCAATATGCCTTTCAAAACTCGAGGTCTTCCTTTAAAACTTGTTGGAAAACCCTAAAACTGTTGAAAATCATTGACTAACGTTTCAAGCATAGGGGCGGCGTTGTGAACATCGAGTGTGCACTCCTAATGCTGCTTCTTCTTTGTTTGCACCCACGATGGTATTTTGCTAAATGACATTTCAAATATTGGGGTTGATGTCTTGAACGCAGGTAAAGATTTTTGCAAGTCGACTACCACAAGTTAACGTCTTTTCAACACGTTACAATATTCATGTGTTCGGTGCATAGCTCACACCAACACACAATCTTTCCAAGCTAACCTATATATAAGACATATCAAAGTAGAATGCCTCGATATGAGTTTGATACTAAATCTATTAAATAATTGATTTGTCAATTAAAATAGTAACACATCATCAACTCTGATGGAATGCGGGAGTTTACATCTGCTAGATATTTACAATAACTGACCTATGTAGAGAGACTGACCTAGGCTTTGCCTATGGGTCGGCCGCACCCCATGAAATTTTACTTTTTTATTTGTATATATGATCAAGTTCCGATCGACCCCCAACTAAAATAAACACGTTTAATTTGTACTAATATATAAAACAAAACTTTTGAACACAAGTGTTATTTTACAAAAAAATAAAATAAAAATTAAGACACCAAATACAACTTCTTAAGCATTAAATGCAAATGTTGTATATAATCATTTCTATTTTATCCCTCATTTAGTAAACCTCTTCTAATTAATACATTAATTAATGCATATTATTAATATATTATTTAATAATACAAGATTATTTAATTTACTTTATTATATATTATATTATTTATACTACTTTAAATTAACATTTAAATTTATTAATAAGTATTATCTCATTTAAATATTTAATATATAATTACTAAATACTTTAATAATAATAATAATAATAATAATAATAATAATTATTATTATTATTATTACATTTATAAATAAGTATTATCTTATCTGAATACTTAACAATATAACTACTAAATACTTTTCTAATAATAATTATAATAATAATCTATATCTATATGAGATATACTATTATATAAAGCATTTAACGAGAACACACTTGTAATTTTACTTAAAATTTAAGATACCTAATATAACTTTTTAAAAATAAGATACAAGTGTTATATTCAATAGTTCTCAATTTACCCATATTTAATAAATTTCTCTCAACTAATAAAATTATTTATCATACATTTATTTTAAGTATTATCTTATTTATAATATTTAAAATTAATATTAAAATATATTAATTCATTATATTTGTTTTTATAACTTAATACTATTTGTTTAAAGTATTATTTTATTTAAACACTTAAGTATATAATTACTAAATATTTACGTAGTTATAATAATAATAATAATAATAATACTCAAATATATTAACATTTATGACATGTCAGATTAAAGACTCAAAAACACCCGAGTATCACTATATATAACAAATAGAAAAAATTTTGAATAGTGAAGATGCAAGTTTTCTCAATGTTTTCATAATAATTTTCTTTTCTCCAAACTAATAAAAAACCTACTTTATTTTTTTACAAATTTTTATATTTAAACCTCTAAGGATTTTTTGAAACTAAACACTATTTTCTCTGTCTTTATTTTTTTTTCAAATTGATACTTGCTCATTTTGTCATTTAAAATTTTTTATATTTAAGCCTTCGAGTTATGTCAAATTTACATTTAATCATATGAACTTTCTTTAAATTTTATATTTAAACCTTCAAGTTATGTTAAATTTTCTCTTAATCAACAATAGAGTTTGTTAGTTATAGTAATGTCATCATTTACATATTGGCTATTTTTTATTTTCTGTTTTGAGGTATTTATTTTTTTATAAGAGTTTTTCTATTACAGTTTTTATCAGCGTTTCGCATGTAAATTTTTTTGGGTGGTTAGTACTAACATATAAATCATCAAAATTAAATCTTTCAACTTTTATAACCTCGCTACATAACACGAGTCACACCTACTAGTATTTAATAATCGACAACTAACTCTATAAGTTTTCGACCCTATGCAAAAAGTATATGCATTCGCCACTGCCTATGTTTATATTTAGTTTTTTTTTTAACAGCCAAAGAATAATTTTTAAGCCCGGTCACCCGAGTAAACCCATTGGCGAAAGACCACCCACGCCCGCGAACACAGACAGCGCTGGTGACCTGGCTCGCCCACCATTCCAAGGGAAACCCACCACCCAAAGGCCCACTGTGGTAAAACCTTGGCCTACTTGAAGCATATTGCACCTAGTGAGACTGCAATCCATGACCTCCACTTTAGAAAGTCATAAAGTACCTCCTCCTAAATCAGTTGATCTAGGACTCATTGGCTTTATATTTAGTATTTATCCAATGAATAATGTTCATATAGTATAAAAGTTCATTAATCACTAAATATTTCATACTTGCACGACACATCTAGTGCATGCATTTCTAATTGCATTCACAATAGATTTCCTATCCCCGTTCAGATAATTTCATTAAAAATAATTATTTTTTATCTCTTTTTTTATTAAATAATACTTTTATATATTTTTATCGTTATATTTTCTTTCTCCTCTATTTACAACCATTTTCAAAAATATTAAAATTTTTATAGAGACTGAACAATAATTCTTCAAATATACAGATGAATAGTAAATTTTCTTTACATTTCACTCACAAACATTTACAATCATTCTCTATAATATAAACAGATACATTTCTAGGAAAATGATTGCACTATGTGTTAATTGAATATATAACTTATAATCTACAACTTATAAAAAAAGAATATTTTTTTGTCCACATGGATTATTACTAGCATGTCTATCTTGACGCCACATAGACATTGTCACGTGTTTTCACAACCTTCACTCTAAAAATATTGACTTACTTCTTATACTTTTAATGTTCTTACCTTTTTTAACAAATTCTAATAATATTCATTATCTTTCTACTCTAATAAAAGGGTAACTAAAGATGCCACGTGTCAACAAAACATTCAATCTCATCAAAATTTTCCCGCTTTTCTCTCCTATTAAATAACGACCTTAATTACTAATAATATTATTTATTTTTTAGATCAATAATAGTTTTTTAATAAATTAAGAAATAAATATTTTTTATTAATATTATTTCTATAGAAACAAACTTTTACAAAAAAAAGCTTTCTAAAATATCAAACTTTTTTTAAAAATAAGAAATACTTTAAAATTAGATTTTTAAATAGTAAAATTTCTATAAACCAAAAATAATTAAAATCGGGAGTTATAGTAAGGAAATTTTTTTAAAAAATGGTTTGTTTTGAAACAAAATGTTTAATTTATTTTAAAAAAACAAAAAAAAGTTTAAAAATTGATATTTTTGTTTTATTACTTATAATTATTACTCTTACGTAATTTTAATCATATATTATCTTAAAATATTATTTTTAATTAATAAACTCCTAATATATTTAATATTTTGTTTATTCAACCCGTGTAATACACGGGTTTACTAAAGCTAGTTACTAATAAATACTTGACATTTACTTTTAAATACTTTCCATATTTCCACAAAAAATTTTAAAATTGTATTGATTTTAAAATAAAATTTTAAAAACAGTAAACCTATATTTCATTTGAAAACTGAAGTACATGATTTTAAGTATTTAATTTTCTTTCTTCCTACTATATATATGATTCGATCATCATTATCATAATCTATTATGTTTGTAACTGTAATTTAACATTTTATAATGACACGCTTAAATAAATATATTATTATCATTACACATATTAATAACTTCATTTATATTAATAGTGTAATTCTGTCTTATTATCAATCAATTTACCACAAGGGGCAATTTAGACTCATTCATCTATAATTGACTAATATTATCTCAGGTTAGTTTTATAACATATATATATATATATATAGGGGAGAGATTAAATGAAAACTATACTTATAATTGAAAATCGTAAAAACCACCACTACCCAATCACATAATTGATAATTGATTTAACTTTTTAATTGTTTAAAGTATATTTGATTAAACTTCAATCTTATTTTTTAATGTCATTATATATTTTTTAGTTTAAACTCCAAATAACGACAATGATGACGAAACGACTTACGTATATGTACCTTGTATGAGTTACATATACGCAACTCGTAGTTGTACACTTGGTAACACGTACTTACATATGCATAACCCCTACATATACGTAACTATTAGTTGTACACTTTGTAATACGTAAATACATATATGTAATCCATAGTTTTCATGGTTTTCATATATAACTTGGTTTTCAAGGGATCCCTCCCCTATATATATATATATATATATATATATATATATATATATATATATATATATATATATAGGATAGGGATCAAATGAAAACCATTCTTATAATTGAAAACCGTATAAACCATTACTATCTAATAACATAATTGATAATTGATTTAACCTTTTAATTGTTTAAATATCTTTGATTAAACTTCAATCTTATTTTTTGAGGTCATTATATATTTTTTAGTTTAAACTCCAAGGAATTATATATATAAGGTTAGGATCATTTCAAAACTCTTAAAGATCTTCAAAACCGCGAGAACTAATATCAGACATTCATTTATATAAATTTTATTTTTTATCTATTTTAAACTAAAGGTAATTATGTCATTTTAATTTTTTATGAGTTGTAGTTTCCTAATTTATGTCTAATCAATTAGGCACTTTTGGATTTAATTCCATTTGAAGTTTACAATCAAATTTAAAAAAAGTATTTGAAAAGTTCGATATAGCATTATGTTTGAAATTCCTCTCTCTATCTCTTAGCTTATCTCTCTCTAATGCAACCGTAATTTCAAACCACTCTCCGCCACCATATCAAACCGTCGCCGCATCTTCTAATGTTACATAAAAGGAAGTGTTTGCGGATGAAAGAACCAGATGAAAAGGAATCAAAGCTGGAAACATACATAGGCGATGCCTGATGAGAAAACTGATGTCTACAGGGATGTTCATTCCAAAGTCCACGATTCCTTAAATGACTTCTATCCGAAGAAAATCCAATTGAACAAAGACTGGAATCGAGTAACAATGGATGATACAACATCTTGTATGTAACAAAAGTGGTTGAAGAATTTAACATAGGGCAAATCACAACCAACCACTTAAACCTCCAATGACGGATTCTAGTGTCTCGATGGTCTAATTGCCGACATGAATTTATTAGGTTGGGAAAGTGCTATTATATATTATTTATTGTCTCTTCCCCTCAATTGAAGATTTCTTTTTAGTTTCATATTTTGAAATTAGTTTTATAGATTTTTATTAATATGTTTTTTTATATTAAATTGTATTTTTTTTTTTTGTCAAATTTGATGTAAAGAATGGTATTTTTTATGTTGACAATATTTCTCATGTTGTACACAAGTCTTCACTTGACATCAAATCGAGTTCTAATATCACCAATGACCAAAGTATGTATGTTGCGTAAGTTTATAGTTCTAATATCAGTTTTAAAGACGATCATTCATAGAAATTATAGTACGTACGTGTCGTTGTAACCACTAAATGTATGTTTGCAACATGTAAAACAACATGTTAATATTTATTTAATACTATTGAGATAAATGAAAGGTTATCTAGAGAAATCTACTTGCGACAATCTAATCAAAATCATTATATATTATGAAAGTTATATATATATGCAAGATATTATGTAATTTATCTCTTCAATTAATTAATTCCACTTGTCATAATATTAGAACTCTTAAGCCTAATTTTCTCGATTCTCTATCATATTAAATATTTACATTAACTACTAATTATATTATTTAATTATTTTGATATTAAAATAGTCTTTAATAAATTAAAAAAGAGTTTTTTATAATGTAACTTTTAAAGAAATAATCTTTTATATAACATAAGTAATTTTTTAAAATATCAAACTTTTTTAAAAATACAAAATATTTAAAATTAATGTTTTTAGAAATTAATTTTTATGAACCGTAAAAATTTAAAATTCAAAGTTACAAGAAGAAATTTTTAGAAAATGATATTTTTTTAAAATATTTTGATTTAGAACGAATTTTTTAAATTTTTCAGATTTAAAAAATTTAAAACAAAAGTTTACAGAAAATAATATCATTTTTTTTTACTTATAGTATTTACCATATTTAATTTTAATCATATCATATTTCAAAATATTATTTTATAATTAATAGTTTTTTACTATTATTTATTTAATATTTTATTTATTCAACCCGTGTATTACACGGGGTACTACCCTAGTCATTATATATTATGAAAGGTATATATGTATGCAAGATATTATGTAATTTATTTCTTCAATTAATTAATTCCTCTTTCATCTTTTATCTAAGTTACTTTTAACAAATTTTGTACACGTGTATAAATGATAAAATTTTATACATATGCAAAATTTTATAATACACGAATACACGCAAATTTAATATTACATTTTAATAATATTGATACTACTTTAAGTTAAAAAATAATGATTTTAATTGCTTTTCATGAAATCTCACTCTATTTATAATCACTTATGTCGTTAAAAAAATACTTATTTATTATCCAAATTAACCAATGTGTATTTTGATAGATGCTCAACGTTCATGCCACTGTTGAACTACAATATTGAATTGTACAAGACCATGGCCGTATGGTTCAAAAAGTGTACGTAAAGGGGTTTTCATAAAAAAAAGGTGCTATTTTTAAGTTTTTAAACATAACAAAATTAAGAATAATAACAATTGCGATACTAGTTTAATTAATTCTTTTTAAATAATCAAAAATACAAAACTTCAAAAATTAAGAGATGTCGGACTAATATATTAACAAAGAACTGTGAACAAGTGACCTATATTGTTTTATGAAAATATCTTACAATATATACACACAATACAAAATTTTAGCTCCCCTTTCAAATCAATGAGTCTGTAATAATGGAAAATAAAGATGTGGACCGAAGAGGTAATGGCAATTATGGCTCGCATTTATAACACATATCGTTTATCTAAAATAATGATAATGATAAAATATTGTACGTATATTTGAACTTAAATATAGTAATGCTAATGAAATACCAAAAGAGACTTGTTATTAAAACACCTCTCAATTATAAATTAACACCTTAAATTTTTATACGGTTCGTATAGTATTATACGCGTTATTTAAGTGGGTCGAATACTCTTATATGAAGTGTATAACCCTTCTGATATCTCAATTATAAATTAACACCTTAAATTTTTATACGGTTCGTATAGTATTATACGCGTTATTTAAGTGGGTCGAATACTCTTATATGAAGTGTATAACCCTTCTGATATCTCAATTATAAATTAACACCTTAAATTTTTATACGGTTCGTATAGTATTATACGCGTTATTTAAGTGGGTCGAATACTCTTATATGAAGTGTATAACCCTTCTGATAGCACACTGAAGTTTTTCTTATAGTTAGTGTCTGAAATTTGCTATACATATCGTATAATCTTATATGTATCATATGGGGGTTGTAAAAGATATATATGGGACGTATAGCTCTTTAACTGTCCCTTAATTTCCCTTGTTTTCAGTGTTTTCGATCATATACGCCGCGTATAGTGTTATACGAGAAATATAAAATGGTGTCAATTTATAATGCAGAGTGTCTTTATATTAGGACACATACCACTGTTAACAAAATTTGTCTTGGTCTTTTTATTTTGTAGGATTATTGGATTTTAAAAATCCTAACTTTCATTTATTAGCCGAGATTAATCCCAACTTGGGAAATGTTTACAAACACTTCCAACTTTTAGCTTATTTTCCTTCAACAATCCCAGACTAACTGAGAGTTAACACCGTTAGTTTTTTTGATAGCGTGGACTGTTTATATGGCTAAAACACTAAGTAAAAAGTTAAAATAAACCATCTGGTCCGTCAATCTGAAACTTCTGCTTCCTAAAACCCGTCAATCTTCACCTTCTAATCTGAACCACTTAACTTATTTGAGGTAGATTTCAGGTGACGTTGGAGGCTAGACATCAAAAAACGAACTTGATGGAGGCTGGATGACGGCATAGTTGAAAAATGACTAAATGTTGGCCCCATTTAATCAAAAAAACTAACGGATGTTAACTTTCAATTAGTAAGAGATCGTTGAAGAAAAATAAATTTAAAGTTGAAAGTGTCTGCAAATATTTCTTGAGTTGGGATTAATCCCAGCCAATAAATAAAAATTAATATTATTAAAATCCAGTAAACTTATTTTATAAAATATGTATATAATAGTAAATTCAATATATTAGGTTTTAATATAATGAGCCATTATAGTGTCTTACTATAACTTTCAAAACACACGTTCCGAATGTCAACATCGACTTCACAAACATGTTCAATTAACGAGTCGAAAGACATCCTAGAACTTCCAATGTACAAATCCACAAATTAAACATTATTGATCGATTAACGAGTTTGCATGTGCATCCAGACATCCTACAACGAACCCGCGAGTCCACAAACATGATCAATAAGCGCGTCTAACGTCCTCGACGACGACCCCCCCTCCTTCATCGCGCCATGCGCGACTTCCCTAACCTCCTTCACCCTCTTCCTCACCCTCTTTCCATCCTCCCCTTCCATCAACTCCACCACCTTCTCCGCCACTTCCTCCGCCCCAACTACGCCCCGCGCCACCCTCCCCTTCGGCCACAACCTTAGCCCCACCCCGATCTCCTCCACCACCAACCTCGCATTCAAGTGTTGCTCCGCAATCAACGGCATCGCCAACACCGCCACACCCACACACACGCTTTCCAATACAGAGTTCCACCCACAGTGACTCAAAAACCCACACACTCCCTCATGGTTCAAGATCTCCATTTGATCCACCCACTCCCCCACCACCTCCCCCCTCCCCTTCACCCTCGCCCCGAACCCGGCCTCAATAAACCGCAACTCCTTCGGTTTCACCACCCACAAAAAACTCGCACCCGACCGCTCCAACCCGGTGGCGACTTCACGTATCTGCTCCTCACACGCCTCCGCTTGCGACCCGAACGACACGTACAACACCGGCTCGTTTGCCACAAGCTTCGCATCGAGCCACTCGATCCATTTCGGCTTCTCAACCGTCTCTTTCGGCTGTTTAGCCAAACAAAACGGTCCAACCAACCACGCCTTCGTCCCGTAGTGCCGGTTCCAGTACTCGGTAAACTCCGGCTCGAGCTCGTAAAAGCTATTAACCACCAGCCCACAGCTCCGAGCGATCGCCTCCTGCTGCCGAACCAAAAGCTCCAGAGACGGAGCGTCCGGTTCAAGCTGACTAAACGGCGGTTCGAAGTCGTTCGCCGTGAGCTTGAACCGAGGGAAACCGGGTACCGAAAACGGTTCATCGTCCGAACCGACGCCCGCATGGGGCTTAAACTGAACCATAATATTCCACATGGTCATAGCAAATATGTTAGCGCCGTAGAATAACAAACGAGGAATCTTGAACTTATCGGCGGAATCTTGGGTCCATATCAAGAACCCATCGGAGATAATGCAGGTGACCGGAGGGAGTCGCCGGAGGAGCTGTTCGAACTGCGGTTGGAGGAGTTTGGTGGATTCCACGAAGGTGATGAAGGGTTGCATGCATGGTTTGTTGTCGGAGATTGGGACTCCGGGAGGGGCTTCGGCGGTGTTGGCGGGAAAAGGGAGGTGGACGACGGAGATGGGGTGGGATTTGAGGATAGATGCGATGGAGGAGTTGTTTTGGGTGGTGGTGACGACGGTGACGGAGATGCGGCGGTCGGAGAGGAGGCGGGAGAGGTGGAGGAGAGGGATGATGTGGCCTTGTGTCATGAAGGGGAAGATGAGGAAGTGTGGTGGTGAGGAGATTGTCATTTTCAGGTGCGGTGGTTGCGGTGGTGGTGGTGGTGGTGGTGGTGGGGTGATATTTATAGGAAAATCCAGACACTATAAATATGGAAAAATATGGATAACAGTTGCTATAATAATTATAATTAATAAATGTATTAATTGAATAGTTATTGATTTTGATTTTAGTTGACTTTAGTAGAAGTCTGCAAGATGGGTGATATTACGCGTGGATCGTGCCAACTTTGTAAGTTCTTACTGTTGCAATGCTTGGGTACGTTTTTAATTCTATCTTTTTAAAGAAAGTTAGTGAGAATTAATATAAGTTGACTAGATACAATGCTATGTAAAGGGAAAATTATAAAAATAAACATTTGATCAAATTAAATAATTACCAATATAACTATTGAAAAATAAATTTACAAAAAAGAACAACCAATAAAAACGAGCCACGTGTTTATTCCTCGCAACGTGTGCGAGAAAAATCCATAATCCCTCGTTGAAAAGGTGACTGGGCGAGGGATTTACATAATCCCTCGCTGACGCGGTGAAATTTCAGTGGTTCCTCGCTGACATGTCTCATTCCTTGTTGACGGGGCGAGGAATCAGGGGTTTTCCTCGCCCATAATTACCAAAATGCCACTCCTCGCTTACAATTTTTATTTTTTTTTAAAATACAAAATTTTAAAAAAAGTATTTACAAAAAATTAAAAAATCATTAGTTTTATTAATTTTTTTTCATTTATTGTTCTTTAAACACTTAAATTTGTTATTTAATATGGTTTTCCCCTATATAATACAAGTTTTCCTCTTAACAAACTTATCAACTATTAGTTTTTTACTTTATTCATTTTACTAGTTTAGAAATACGTTTTTAACATGGGTTGAATTAAAATATTAAATTAATAGTTAATATTTAAAAATTTTAAAATAATTTATTAAATAAGATATGATTCGGATTACGTATACTCAACTATTTTAAGTAACAACATTATTTTTTAAACTTTCATCTTTAAAAAACTTAAAAAATTGCATTTATTTAAACAAAAGTTTTTTAAAGTTTATTTAAAACTTGTCCCATATGTAAATATAATAAGGTTATAATTTCAAATCTCACTTTAAGTAAAATATTCAGGGTTGAGACTAAGAGTTTTTTCAACAATGAGTTTCTCTCGAGATGGATCCGATTAAAATATATCTATCATTTGAAGTATGGTCGCATATTTACCTTTCAAAAAACCAAAATAATACAATGACAAAAGTACTATAATTGTCATCCGCCATTATGTAAAAATTTTGATGGTCTTACGTTGGTTGAACATTGATGTTAAAGTATTCTCACTTTTACATCATTTTCAACATACGAGTAGTACAACTTTATCGACTATCATTGTGTAACTTGACACACGTCTGTCACATGTTTTGTTGTATGGCGTGCATCCAATTTTCTCCCTTCTTACTTCACGCTCCTAACATAATTTTTTTTTTCTACTTATTTTCTTCTTCAATCAACACATCCTGCAAACCCCTCATCTCCATCTCGTAAATCACTCTGTGTAAGCTGCACCACAGCTCAAGGGTTTTTCATTTCGTCTAGTCGTCTACCTTTATAAGAAACCACATAAAATTGTTATTATGAGTGAGATCGAGTACAAATTAAGCATAAATATTTGATAATTATGTTACTAGGACTATTATCGGTAATAAAAGTGAAAGTTGGTAGTGTTATCAGCCAAATTAGTAGTATAAATTATTACTGGTCAATATGTAATAGTTTGGATTATTAAAATTTAATTTGACTAATAATAATAATATAAATATATAATAAAGAAAATTGTTTATTTAGTTTTCATAATATAAAATAAAAAAAATTAATTTTGATTATTTTGGTTGTTGTGTATTTTGCTTAACTTTTTGGCATGTAGTTCTTAAAGTGTGTTTGATTTTAGGTTTAATATAACATCTAAACTATTAAGTTACTAGCTTTATTAAACCCGTGTATTATACGAGTTAAAAATAATAATAATAAATATAATGAAAATTTGCTAAGTATAAAATGATATGTTAAGATAAGATATCATTAAATTACGTATAAGTAAGAATTATAAGTAAAAAACCAATGATATCAACTTTTTAAACTTTTATATTTAAATTTTTTTTAAAGGGTTATTGGATTTTAATAATCCCAACTTTTATTTATTGGCCGGGATTAATCTCAACTCAGCAAATGTTTACAGACACTCCCTACTTTGATCTTATTTTCCTTCAACGATCTCTTACTAACTAAGAGTTAACACCGTTAGTTTTTCGATAACGTGGACTGTTTATATGGCCAAAACACTAATTAGAAAGTTAAAATCAATCATCTAATCCGTCAATCTAAAACTTCTACACCCTAAAACTCATTAATCTCCACATTCTAATATGAACCACTTAACTTATTCGAGCTAGATTTTAGGTGACGTTGAAGGCTAGACACCAAAAAACGAACTTGATAGAGACTGGGTGGCAGCGTAGTTGAAAAATGACTCAATATTAGCCGCATTTCATCAAAAAAACTAACGGATGTTAACTCTCAGTTAGTAAGAGATCATTGGAGGAAAATAAATTCAAAGTTGAGAGTGTCTACAAACATTTACTGAGTTGGGATTAATACCGGCCAGTAAATGAAACTTAGGATTATTAAAATCCAATAACCCTTTTTTTAATAAACATTTTATTCAAAACAAACCGTATTAAAAATATCATTTTTATAAATTTCTTATTATACCTTCCAATTTGAATTATTTTTAGTTTATAAAAAAATTACTTTTTAAAAACATCAATTTTAAAATATTTTATATTTTTAAAAAATTGATGTTTTAGAAAAATTATTATTTTATAAATATTTATCTTTCTAGAAATAGCATGAATAAAAAAAATCTATTTCTTAATTTATTAAAAATTATTTTTAATATAAAAAAGATTAAATAATATTATTAGTAATTAAGGTAATTATTTAATAATAGGAAGAAGCGGGAAAATTTTGATGAGTAGGCATGCGGTGCTACCATATGTCACTCTTATTTTTATTTTATTAGAGTAGAAAGATATTGTATATACATATTGTTTATTATTATTATTCTTGTTATAAGCATTTAAAATATCATCATTAATACAAGAGTAAATTATACGTATTGCAACTTTAGTCTCTATTTTTAAAAAATTACAAATGCATGCCTTAACTTTGCAAGGTTTGCACACCGGCCGGTAGTCCTTAGCACTAATAAAGGTTAACTTGTCCAGTTAAGTATATGTTAAATGTCCAAAGTACACTTATGAAATATCATCATTTTCATCTTTTAACCTACCCCATCACACCCCTCCCATCATTTTCTTCATCTACATCACTCACCCTACACCACCATCCTCCAACTCCAACAACCTCCACCATCACCACCATCATCCAACTCCACATCCACCATAAATCGTTGACCATCGACACCTTATTCATCACCATCGATACACCATCGTAGCCACATGCACCTGACCTCAATCCACCACTTCCCACCCACTCGACCACCACTGTAGCGGCGACCATCGCCTGTCTTTCGATCAACGACTTCCCAAATCCCAAAACAAACTACTCTCCACCGCCATTGATGTACAATCAGAGAATCACCCACGTTTACGACTAACCATTTGAACCAGTTCTATGGATGTGCTGGTGGGTTAGGGTGAGTAATGAAGATAAAGAAGATGAAAAAGTATGACGGGGGTAGAGGCGTTAGTGGTGGTGGGTTGAGGGTATTGGTTTGTGACGGTTGTGGTGGGTTGAAGGTGTTGCGACGATGTTGGTGGTGGGTTGAGGGTGCAGTTAGCGATAGTGGTGGTGAGTTTAGGGTAGAGGCGGCGGTGGTGGATGTTAAATGTGGAGAAGAAGATAAAAAAACAAGGGGTGTTTAGGTTTTTTTAAAAAACTAACAAAGAAAATTAACTTTTGTTAATGTCAGGGACTGTTAGCGTGCACTATTTGCGCAGTTCAAACCCGCATCTGTAATTTATTGAAAGCGATGACTAAAGTTGCAATACGTGTATACCCCAAGGACTGTCCGTGTAATTTACTCTTAATACAAATATAAATTGTTGAGTTTGAATCACTGAAAAAATCAAGTAAACATGGTAATTAGAGATTAAGCGCCGCACGCTTGAATCAATAAGATAAGTCAATGACGTAACGATGATAGTAGTTATAACAACTGTTAAGAGCTGATTATATTTAACTAACTTTAGTAAATTCGTGTATTACACGGGTTGAAAGAAAAATATTAAATAGAATAAATATTTATTAATTATAAAACAATATTTTGAAATAAGATATGATTGAAATCTTTATTATTATAAATAGAATAAAAAATTTGTTTTAGAACAAACATTTAAAAAAATATCAATTTTAAAAACTTTCTTATTGTAACCCTCAATTTTAATTATATTTTATTCTATAAAATTTTACTTTTTAAAAACACCATTTGAAAAATATTTTATATTGTTAAAATTTTTTGATGTTTTAGATAATTTTCTTATTTATAAAAATTTATTTCTTTATAAATAACCTTAATAAAAAGATCTCTTTCTTAATTTTATTAAAAAACTATTTTAATCTAAAAAAACTAATTAATATCATTAGTTATTATATGATTATTTAATAGAAAAAAGAAGCGGAAAAAATTTAATCAGGAAGAATATGATGCTTTCATGTGTCTTTTCTAGTTACCCTTTTAATAGAGTAACAAGATTTTAATGAAACAAATGAATGAAAATAAATTTGAAACTCTAGATAGAAAAATTGTAAATTGCTAAAACGTATTTAGTAATATAATGAAATGACGCATAAATAAATTGATTATACTCATACATTTGACGACGTCATAATCCATCTGTAAAGTAACAAAATTTAAAATAGTTGCATTTTAAACAAGTTGCCAGCATTCAATTTGAATTAAATACAGTGTCAAATCTAGAAATATGCAAGCTCATGGACAATACAATCATCCGAGAGTTAACGTCCATTATGTGGTCAGTGGTGTGACATATAGTCATCCATTTCTCCTAAAGGAGTTGATGTTCATTATTTGGTGTGACATATGATCATACATTTGCATCTCATGTTGACAAAAATTAATTATTTAATTTTTTTTAATTTTTTTAAAATAGTTAATTGGATCACTCACGGGTCACTAACACACCGATCATTTGATTTTTAGTTATATATTTTAACATAATAATAAGGGTAGAGTTATAATAAAAAAAATTAATCTAAGATGACTTAAAAAATTATGAGCATAACATTTATCATTCTATTTTTTATAGAAAAGTCATTTAGGTCATGTGTTGTATACATCATGTTAGTGTGTCTAATACGATAGGTAATTATGTGTAATACGACATGTTATTGTGTCAGATACTTATTATCATGTATTATATATATATATATATATATATATATATATATATATATATATATATATATATATATATATATATATATCAATCATTGTGTTACGTTTTGGATCACTTCATGTTGTTTTTGTTATTGTTTGATTATATTATATAAATTTATTCTTTTTTTATTATTGTGTTTTACAATTAGAATTAACACTATATTCTTTCACCAATTCAAAACACATTGTTTGAGAAAACTTAATGGCGAGCAAAAAATCACAATTAGACCGTTATTGTTGTGTTTTATATTTTATATAACTTTATGATATTTTGTTATTGTTTTTAATATTTTAGAGTAATTAATTTTATTTTATCATTGTGTTTTACATGATAGAAGTACACGACAATGTTAATTCATCATTATATGTTTTTAGAATTCATCATTTTAGAAAAACACATAACAAACAAAAAGTCATAATAAACTGCACTAAAGACACAATAACAAGCAGGAACCATATGAACTGAAAAAAATAAAAATTTTTGTATCTTTTTATGTAGCATTGTTGTGCTCATTTTTAAGATAAAAAACACTCATTTTGGTTTAATTTTTATAAAAAAAATAATGTTGTATATAAAGGTTATGAACTTTTTAAAAAATGAAGGAGCTTGAAAAAACACAACAAAAGCGGTCATGCTTTAAATACATCTCTAACAAATTTATATTCTATAATTTGATCTCAATCAACAATTTTCCCCTCTATGCTCCTAACATTTAAAAAATTTATCATTTTTATTCATTTTTGTTAACCCCGTTTATTTTACATGTTAAGTATCCATCATGTGCACCTCATGTGAGAGTATTTATATACTTTTGCACCTCATCAGAAAAAAAGAAAACATAAATAAACATTATTCAATTGCCCCGAATATTCAAACATTATTCGACTGCTTTTAATATTAAAACCTGATGTCCACTTAACAAGTAAAACAAACAGGTTTAATAGAAATTGATGAAAAAATCAAGTTTTTAAAATGTTAGGAACACATAAGAGAAAAACAAGTTTTTTTTGATGAAAACGACAAAAGGCATCAAAGCTCATGGACGAAAATAACAATTAACTCTTTTAATAATTATAGTTGCGTATTTTAGGTAAGGTTATATGTCAATTGCCATATTAAACAATATTCTTACTCGTTATGAAAGAAACAAACAAATACACCATATTTCTTTATATGTGCAAATACTTAGGAACTATTATTAAGCCCTCCTCGCTACACGGGGTGTAAACCATACCAAGTAGCAGCAATGGCATACAATCGCTAGTGAGTCAGTGATCATCTACACCGAAAAAGCTCGTATTAAAAAATAAATAAATAACAAAAAAAAAAATAAATCTGAACGAAAAATAGACGTAAAAATGTTAAACCACGCAGACGAAACATATAACGTATAAAACAATAAATAAATCGATCTAGAACCAGCGCGTTGCGGCAAGACCATTAAATGGGGAAAAAATAATGGTAAAAACATTAAATCACACTTGCTTGTTGTAGTGTGTTAACTCGTAAAATAAAAACCAAAACATAAAACAAAATTTTTGTAAAATATAAAAAGGAATATGGACTAAGATTGAAAGTAAAAAAAATATTGAAGCTAAATTATAAAAGATGTAAAAGAATTGGGTTATAATAAAAAAGTTAAAGATTAAAAAAAAAAATAATAAAAGATGAGTACAACTCATTAAAGCAAATGTTACAACCCATGGTGCATTGCAATGTTATTAGGGTTACAAGAAAAAAAATAAAAAAAAAACAAAGCAAGGTACAATCTACAAATAATAAAATGGAAATCATAATACATAACCAAATTGTAAATTAGTAATATATAATTTATCTGGCGTAGTTTTACTTTTCTTAATTTTCAATTTCTCAAAAACAGTACCTAGGTACGTAAGTTTAGCGTATAATAAAAAAATATTATCATAAAATAGTAATGAAGATTTAAAAGTGTTGTAAGGAGATCACTCATAAATATTTTGTCCAAACCAGAAAACATATAAAACAATAAGTAAGTCGATCTAGAACCAGCGCGTTGCAACAAGACCATTAAACAAGGAAAAAATAATGGTAAAAACATTAAACCACACTTGCATGCTGCAGTATGTTAACTCATAAAATAAAAACCAAAACATAAAACAAAAATTTTGTAAAATATAAAAAAGAAATATGGACGAAAGTTAAAAGTAAAAAAATATTAAAGCTAAATTTTAAAAGATGTAATGATATTTGTCAAGCATACAATCCTTCTTAAGTTTTCAAATTAATTTTTTATTACAATCCTACCCTTATATATATCTCATTATTTGAATCCAATATAAAATACATAGCATATAATATATATAATATAATAAACAAACATAGTGCTAAAACCCACGGCCCGGTTTCATTTTATACGACCGGTTTTCAGTATAAACCGTAAACCAAACCATTTTTCTACAGTTTATATTTTTTGAAACCGATCGAACGAAAGTTAAAGAAAGACAACGACCGTAAAACCAAACCGATGGTCAGATTGGATTGTTTCACGAGTTGAAATTGCACCACGTCCACCCCTAATTTACACATCAAAGTGTGCAGTCATGCAATGTATGTGACAAAAAAAGAAAAATACTAATAAGCGTTTATATAAATTCAATAAAAATTATACACCACTACGTGAATGTAGTAATAATACCGGTTAAATAAGATGTAAACTATTATAGAAAAATTAAAAGAAAAACCTCACATGATCCAAAGAAAGAAACATGTAGCACAGCCTCACGGCACATCTAACATATAGTTTAGGAGCTCCTAATTTCTAGTTAATTGTCTTCAAGTTTCCAAAAAACGGATGGAATTCTAGAAGTTTCATGGACCTCGATGCTTACGGAAACAAAGACAACCCTGAGGTTGATCGCCTGGGATCATCCCGCCACCTTTTGATGTGTCAATGGCCTCCAACATTGTCACGACCTCATCCATCTCCGGTCGTTTGTCAGGATTTGCATCCCAACATCGTTTCATCACATTGGCAAGAGAGCTCGGGCAACATCGTGGTATTTCAGGCCTTAGATTCTGCATATACTTACCACTCGTAAATGTCTAAAACAAACCCTTTAATAACAAGCTTTAGCTGTGCTGAATGAAAACACTTGACTAATTATCAAAGGGGGTTGGCTAAATGTAACCCCTATTAATTTGATTTCTTTTTCAAAAAGCATGTATATATACACACGTATATGGCTTGTGTATGCCCGTATAATAAGGGGTACATTGAGTAGAAACATACGTAGGAGATATGTTTAATAAACTCATATCGAATGTCTAAAATATCCTTTTCGTAACCACAAAATAAGAGAATCTCGCATGATCAATCGGTTAATCAGGCTTTGACACATGACAATTTATCACATGTCTACGATTGATTAACAATCTTAAATTACGGTTATACCTGGCGAACGACAGCTGAAGTGACTTCTGAGAAGCTAAGGTCAGGATACGGCATATCACAACAATATATTTCCCATAAACATATACCAAAACTATAAACGTCACATTTCCTATTGTACGGGTTACCATTAAGAACCTGCAAAAACTTGTCTTTTTTAAAAATAACCAAAGACGCTACAAACTTATTTAGGACTAACAAAATGACGATTAAAAACATACCTCGGGGGCCATATATCCAAGAGTCCCGGTTTCACCCGTCATGTCATTAGGGTTTGATGCTTCAACACGTGCAACCCCAAAATCAGCTATTTTGATAGTTCTACTTTTGTCCAATAGCATGTTTTCAGTTTTCACATCTCTGTGTACAATCTTTTGAGAGTGCAGGTAGCTTAATCTAGTAAATTTCCATTTATTACAAGAATTTTGTCAGCAATTAGAAGTAAAATGAAGAAAATAAAAGAAGAGATTCACTTTGACATCTAGAGGTCGAACTGACTTATTTTCAACATCTAAATGGACATGAATATTTAAGTATTTGTATAGATTTCTATAGCTAAATTGAACACAATAATCTTTATATATGATAAACCAAAATTATCATGGTATCAGTATTTCCTAAAATCAACTGCAGCATATTCCTAATAGTTATTACTTATTAACACTCCATTTGAATTATATTGATACATGACGTAATGCATAAAGACCTCCTTATGTAAGTGTAAATAACAAAAAAAGTTCAAAAACCATCCAAATCTATGCATATGTCATTTTCATATATTTCCTATGTTTTAATGTTTTCATACTAAAATAGATCTGTTTAGCGGGTTCAAAAATGTACCTAAGATTTGAACTTTTTGATATCTTATAATTGTAACAAAATATGCTAACAAAAGATGTAAAACAATTTTAAACTTTAATTGTAACATTACCTCTTTTCATAATCAACTAATTACAACAAATATAAGTAATACACTACCATAACTTTTTGTGTGTATTTACTTAACATATATAAATCAGAATAGTATATAAATCATAAATTATATATCGCATTTACTCTTATCTTGTAAAATAACTAAACTTCTCTGGTTATTAATTTATCACTATTGTTACTTGATAACATGAATGTTGTTTCATCATTAGTTTGAACTTTTTTCTTAGTTTGCCCATGTGTTACACGGGTAAATAAGCTAGTATATACCAAAATGAGAAAACTTTCATTGTAAAATTTGTTTCAAGTTCTAAACTTTGAATTGAACCTAGTTTATTTGACCTTGCAGTCAACTGTTGTCAAAGTGTATCAATGTAGGGACAAAGCATACCCTCTTGCAAGATCAAGTGCCATCTGAACAACAACTTTAAAAGCCAGCTTCTTTCTTCTGTTTTTTATAAGGTAATTCTTCAAGGCACCCCCGGGAAGATACTCCACAACAACACAACAAATGTTACTTGGCATGCTGATTTGACCATTTTCGGTTTGTATTTTTAGTTCCGAAGAACCCATTGTTGCACCTATGAACTGCAGTAAAAATTATTGTAATAACCGATTTAGTTAAATTCAGAAATACAAACTTGAAAATTGTTACTTTCCTTAAATGGATCATATGTCAGCACAAGGGTACACATCAATATTTGCAAAATGTTTACCAGGGTAGCAATCTTCCTACATCCACAATCATTGCTATTTATTATATAATCCAAGAAAATTCCTATATTCACAATCATTTATATATCCTGTCAATTCGACATTACATACAAAAAAGTACGTCGCTGCCCTATGAAGGTAGAACTCAAAAACTTACACGAAAAAAGGATAACACCGGAAGCTGGACTTTCAAAGTTGTGCTCCAATGTTTAACCTATACTTAGTTCCGTATACATAAATGTAAAGTGTTATTTGTTAATTATTTGACATTAACTACCAATAATCAGTTTAAAGTCTTTTGTTGACCATGAGAATCCATTAAAGAAAACTCACAAGACTCCAGCAATACCATGTGGGACCAGGTAAAACACAATTTACCCTGAGCAGGTGACCTTCAAGGGCTTAAGACAAGAAACTAATGGAAGCTACATTCGAACGTGAGCCCTCTAGCCCTCTGCTAGACGAGAATCAGATGTCTTGAAGGTAGTTTAAAGTGTTTGGCAAAACTAATAATGACCAAGATTTTCTAATTATTTTAAGGTATTCAGAGAAACACGTAACAAGTTGTTGTATGAAAATTGATCGTTTAGAAACATAAAATTACATAACTACCGATGACTACAAGCACCTAAATATCAAACTATCTATAGTCCAGAGTCAGGTTCTTAAAGAATCAATAATCAACTATAAAATGCACATTAAATTTAAAAGATAGGACCTTTGTGACATTAGGATGATCAAGCTTATGCCAAACCGCCACTTCTTGCGTAAACGCTGCCCTTAAAGATTGTATTTCGGCTTCGGTTCTATGACCCTCTTCCCCCCAGTCCAGTAGTTTCACTAATAATTACAAAAAAAACATCAAATACTTAGTTTACTTTATTAAATTATACCTTCAAAATGATCCTAATTAACAAATCTTTTGCTAATAAAGCTAAAAAGTAAAGAAAATAATAAAGCATATAAGAAAGTGATGGTTATTAGCTTATTATAATAAACTGAAATTAATAAAGTCTTGAGGCTGAGATCCTAATTTGCAGGCGTGAATTCATACAATAATATAATTATTATTATAAGTATATAAAACATTTTAGATCACATGAAAGTCAAGAAGACAATATCATCAATGGAAGTTACTGGAATCACCAGCCATCAGTGTAGGTCACGGATTACATGTTCAACATTTTCACTTTTGCAATTACGCAATTACACACCGATCAACCACCACCAACCACCGTCATTCCTCCACCCTCTCCGACCACCACCAGTGTAGAAACAACACATTGATTTACAACCAGACCTAATCTAATCGAAACCATCAGATGTAATGTAATGAATGAGAAGTGAAATCGGAAACCTAGGGTTATGGAACACTCACCGGCGACGTCGATGCCGTCGTAGACGCCACGGTGGACGGTGCCGAACGTACCACGTGCGAGAACACCTTTGATTAAGAGCTTAGAAGGATCGATCTCCCACTCCTGCCTCTCTCTCGTGGAGGTTGCAGTAGCCTTCGACGGCAGCGTGAAGGCGGAAGCACCGGCGGCGGAGGCGGCGGTGGTGGCGGTGGCGTCGGAATCTGGTTGATTCTTCTTGTTCTTCTCCATTGTCCATGCTCTACTGAGATGCCTTTCGAGCTGTTCATCTAAGCTTTTGAGATCGATCTGATCTGCTCTTACAAATCCGTCATTGTTGTTGTTGTTGTTGTTGTTGGTGGTGGTGGTGGTGTTTTCCGTCATGTTTTCCGATGAACTTCCGGCGGGTTTTTCCGGCGATTGATTTCCCCCCTTTTTTATAGCAACGGTTCACACGATATCCAACTGGTAAAAGAGTTTAGACAGGGAGTCAAGTGGGTCTATAACTTCTTGTTTTTAGTCAAAGTTACAAAAATGGTCCCTTCACTTAAGTTCAATTACATATTTTGATCTAATAATTAGATATTAGATATACTTTTAAAAAAACAAGTTAGACTTTATAGTATACATGAACAACTTAACAGTAAATATGATGAATTAGACTTGGACTTTATATAGTTTAAGGTTATTTTATTAGAAAAAAAAACTTGATGAAATTTTTAACAAACGTTGTTTGATTAAGTTTCATAAGTTCCTGTTGGATTAATAAAGTATGTTTAATTTATTTTTTTTAGTTGTAACACATATGATCAATGTTGTTTGATTTGGATCAAACCGACTGGTCTGTGATTCGGTTGAGCCATTGGTTCGATCCAACCCAACTCGTTTTGTTCTTCAAGAACTGCTCGTTCAGATCGGAAACCGGATAGGACCGGATGTATCAATTTTTTTAATTTTTTTGGTTTTAATGGATTTAACGGGTAGGTTGGGCGATGAATTGAAGTGTTGGACATACGACTATTGTTGTGTATAACTTTAAGATATACATATAAATACTTATATTAAACTATATATATATATATATATATATATATATATATATATATATATATAATTATGATGTTATCTCTTTTTAAATCCAGTCCGACCAATAAAACGACCGGTTTACTGTCTGATCCGGTTCTGAGAACATTATACATAATTACTACAAAGTGGTTAAATATTTAAACTTGTGTTACTTAATGCATTTGATTTAAAAGATATGAAATTATGTAACCTTTCAAGATTTCTCCTTTTCTAATTTATATGTTTATATAGACATGTGAATGATAAATCCCATACAATTTATGATAAAGCGAATACGAACGACTTGCCATAAGAGGTATGATGATTATATGTGGATGACATGAAATGATTGATGATTTTGCATGAATTAGGATCTAGGACCGACAAAAATTATGATATTTAGGTTCATGTTTGGCATCACGACATCACGTAATATTCATCACTTGCTCTAATTTGTCTTTATAGTGTCCAAGAACACTCCTTATAAAATTGTTTATCCTTATTATTTTTATTTTTTAAAACAACGATTCGATCACACACGTAACTACCGTTATTTCTAAAGTATATCACTTTCTAATTATCTTATATCAAATTTTTAACATGATTTTTTTAAGAGTATTTGACTCTTACTAATAAACTATCTATTCAAATGATGTTTATCTTTTTTATTACTGTGTTTTTTTTCAAAAGAAAAAAATTGTTAGGATTAGAGTATATTGTACGCATCATCTATAAAATTATTGTTGCGCACACATCTATATATGTTTATCCCTGAATCATTGCAACAATTAACGAGAGGAACTAGAATCACTTTGTCTTCTTAATCATGTGTTTAGACTATTTTATAGGTTTCATCAGTATAAACTATGTATGAGAGCCCCTAAGAGAATAAGATCGAAAGATCATCAGATAATCAATCTCTAACTTGGTATTAGCTATGAAATTTTACTATAGAAATCATCGCAACTCTGCTACAAATCAATTACGTACAATCATATATTGTTATAGCTTACCTAAAGATATTTCGGTGCATATTAGAGTTGTTGTAAATTTAAGAATATAGGTTTAAAAACAATTTAATAAAATTCGTAGCAATATTGATGAAAATATTAAGATCTATCATGCTCCATCAAGAGGACAAGAGCATTGTGTTTCTTAATAACTAATCAAATCCATTAAGACACATATGACCCATTACAGCTCATCAAAAGATTATATAACTTACTTGAAACTAGTTTAACTATTTAGGACGTGATAAAGCTTGTTATAACCTCATCAATAGCTACTATGACTTTCAAGGTCCAATACAATCCACTAAGACATGTTTAGTGTATTATAGTTGACCAGCACTTGAAATGACTCACTAGAATCCAATTTAACTAATATTAACTTATATTATAGTGACAATCATGTTTCATCAAAAGTTATAGTTACTCTTATGGCTCAATACAAGCCAATGAGACATGTATGATGTATGAGGTGGTATAACTCATTAGAATCTAATATGGCTTGACATGTGTAAAGATATACATTTTTTTGTCGAGAAAATTACATAATTTAAGTTTTAAAAATGGTTTTTACTTTGAGACTAAAATTACCCACAATAGGCAAGTGTACCTATCGTATAACAAAATAGCTCTTGGTAAAATTGAATATCTATGCATGGATAAAACAGCTCCTGATACTTAACCTTTATATTTGTCTAGCTGAATGATTTGACAGATTGATACTTAAACTAATTTAACGTTTAAATAATGGTAAACAAAGAGTTGAGACAATAAAGATAATCAACTAAGAGAAATATCATTTAGATTTTCAAATTCACTTAACTATAATTTAACAATAAGTATAGAACTATGGTGAGGTCTCATTTAATATAATTATAGATTAAAACTCCCATCAAGGTTTCTTAATCCTATGATCATTTGGAAAGCTAAAATGATAAGTTACACTTTAATCACCTAGGAGCATCAAGTAATCTCAAGAGGCATAATTAAGAAAATGACATAAATATTAATTAGACTCCAATTAAGGTTATCTAATACTACAACTTTTGGGAAAGCTAAACATAATACAAATACGTTAACAACTCTTAGTTATATTAAGTAGATAGATTTTATGTACTTCTTCAACCTAAAATTATCATACTATGAAAATGTCAACTAGAGATTCATGCTAACAAATTCTAAATCAACACAACAATAACATGAATAATACTTGGCATGCATACTAGTCTTTCCAAACATATATGCTAGGGTGCACACTTATCTTATCATCAAAACCACATGATCTTCATTCGCTATTCCTAGTAAAACGACATAGTTGCACGGAACCATACAAGAGATGAATGAAGGTTCAACAAATACAAACCAATTTAAATCAAACATTCATAAGATCAACATGATAATTCAAGCATGATAAGCGTACACATTCATTGAAGAATAATCATAAAATCATCATAACATTTGCATAATCATCACCATTAAATCCATACAACTGTCAAGATTAGTTAAACTTCATCTAAATTCAAATGATAGTAAGCAATTAGCCCATAAAGCTCATAAGAACAACATGTACACTTGGTAAAGTAGCAAAATTCATGGTAAGAAACAAGAAATCAAACCAAAAACTAAGTGGAATATGATGTAGATGCTTCTTGATCCTTTCTTGATGTTGTTTAGCCTTTAGAAATTGCTTCCAACCCTTCAAAACTTTAGGAAGATGTTCTGGAACAGTGCGTTTTAATCCAAAAATTGTCAACTCTTGGAATGAAGAAACGAGGCTATATTTATAGCCAGAAAAGGGGGATACATGGCCGTGCTTAGTACAGACACGATCGTGCCTAGTACACCCACAGCTGTGCCGTTGGTAGGCATGGGAGTGTCTCTTGCCGACCAATGCTAAATTTCTTAGGTTGTACCCCCTGTCGTTTGTAGAGATGACTCTTGAATGTTGGCACGATCATGTCTAAAGTAGACATGGTTGTGTTGACTGGAAATTTTGTTAGGCATAGGTTGTGCCTGAGCTTCTGTCTGACTTTGGTCTTTAGGAACAAAAGAGGGCACGTCTGTGCATTGTGAAGACACTGTGTTGATTAGTCGAATGCAAGGACACAGGCCGACAGGACCATGTCTCCTTGGGACACAACCGTGCTTGCCTACTTTTTGTTGACAAACTTTCGTGAAATAATTGTTTTGATCATTTATCTTCAAAAAGGTGCATAATACTAAAAATTGATGTAATGAAGGATTTTAAGTGTCAATTTAAGATAATTCATACAAAGTGCTCATAAAAACGAGAGATAATATGTATAAAAATATGTATGTTTAACAACATATCATGGCTTACTACTACTCAATTTGATCTTTCATTACCTAATATGGCATTTCTGGATCCATGATTCTTCATCAAGAGCTATAATGACTTTTAACGCCCACATCTTATGGTTTGAAGATTAAACTATTGGCACATGTATGATCCCTCATCATTTCCTTTCCTTTCATACCCCCTACCCGCAACCGAAGTAACTTATGTGACCAACGTCGTTTGTGATTCACCCTTTTCTTATTTGTCCCCATATAAATCTAGTAGGCCATCAAAAATTCATAGTTTTCATGTGGGTCGGGTCGCTTAGAAGATGGTTAGATTGTAGTTTTCTCATTTTTTACAATTGGATCTAAATCAATTGGTTATAGTAAGGGAGTTAAACACTATAATTTTTAACTTTGGTGGTCCAGACATGGTGGGAAGCATGTGGGAGGGTGGAGATGGCCTCACCCATGCTCATATTTGATTTTGACGTTGTGCAACACCAGGAATACTGCTTTCATTTTATTTGTACCATCAAAAATCTCGCAAATCAGCTTCTATCTACTGTGCCTTCCTGAAAATTTTGACTATTTAAGAGGTCGGATATAGCCATTGAACTACATATATAGCCAATAAAATAAAAAAAAAAACTATTTTTTTTAAAAATCTAATAGCCTTATAAATACCAACTCTAAAGTTAACTTTTTCACACCCATTTTAGTTGCTCATGCTCACATTTCCACCACATTATTCACTACGTTTGTCCCACATTTTTCATCATCGAGTTCATTGTTCTCATCAAGTTTCGATTATTCATCTAATGAGAATCAAGGTGACTTTTTTTCTTGTTTTAATAGCTAATGCCATGTTAAATCCTCAATTTCAAAATACCATAAATTCAAGGACTTATTTAATAACAAATCATGAAAGCGCACATGAACATTTAGTGGTGATTACATCTCTAATGCTCCAAGAATTGATGATAATGTGTTTGGCGTGATAAAGGTTTTGGATGCAAAAAGAACTACTTATAAATAGTTGATGTTATAGAAAGAAACTTTATATATTTTCAAGTACGTATGTTGCTAGATGTAAAGTAGTTTCATGTTATTGCAAAAGTGTACATCTGCGATTCGTCAACTAGCATACAAAACTTATCGAGCACGTATGACAAATACTTGAACATGTTCAAAATATATTCACGTGAAAGTCTACAGCATATTGTAAAGGTGTTATTAAGTTGCATGAAAAAGTATATCAACATAGACCAATTGAAAACAATATACAACTTTTGTATGTTGGACATGAAACCAAACATAGATTCTTCCACAGTGCTAGGTAGTATTGATTGTAACACTGGGTTTGGAGGAATTGTCCAATGACATGACGATGTCAATGCATGAGATGTTATCACCGGTACCTGATAATTATGCTCGAAGTGGCGACCTATCAAGACTTATGGTTTTGTCATGCATTCTTTGGTGTTGCCGGTTTGAACAACACCACCAACATACATAATGAATCGCCAACATTTAACAACATTGTATATGATCCGCACCAATGTGTCGATTTGAAGTAATTTATGTACAATACATGTATGAGTATTAATATACTGATGTATATACCCATTTGAAAATAATTATTTTGAAGTTATTTCTTATCATATTTACAGAAAACAATAATGGTTCAAGGCCACACAAGAAGTGACAAAGAAGGGTTTGAAATGAGTTTTTAGTATCCTAAAAACCTATTGGACTATAGTTCAACTACTTGCATACCCAATTGAAAGCAACAATGGTTCAAGGCCACACAAGAAATGACAAAGAAGCATTTGAAATGAGGCGTTAGCATCGAAAAAACCTATTGGACTATAGTTCAACTACTTGCATACCCAATTGAAAACAACAATGGTTCAAGGCCACACAAGAAGTGACAAAGAAGCGTTTGAAATGAGGCGTTAGCATCGTAAAAACCTATTGGACTATAGTTCAACTACTTGCATACCCCAATTGAAAACAACAATGGCTCAAGGCCACACAAGAAGTGAAAAAGAAGCGTTTGAAATGAGGCTTTAGCATCGTAAAGACCTATTGAACTATAGTTCAACAACTTGCATACCCAATTAACAACAATGGTTCAAGGCCACACAAGAAGTGACAAAGAAGTGTTTGAAATGAGTTTTTAGTATCCTAAAAACTTATTGGACAATAGTTCAACTACTTGCATGGTTGCATAGACAATTTATCATTCTAAAATGTATAATTGTATTATATCACACAATATGATTTTAAAAAACGACAGAGTAATGATATGTCTTGATCACGTTGAAAATCCTTTAAATGAAGAAGAAGTCAATGATGAAACTTTTATGGTGTTGGGTTGTCGAAAACCACAACCACCTTCAACTTTTTAGTTAATGAAATGTTATTTTATATTTTAAATAATAGTCTTATCTTCTTAAAATTAATATACAATCTTGTTACATATATAATTAAAGTAAATAATTTAAAGATGGTTAATGATATGAAAGATGAACACCATAGGTCCGAAGAAGGAAAACAAAAAAAAAATATATATATAATACGGTGATGACATTAATAAGAGAGAGCTTAGGTACACAGTTAGAAACCAAAGAGCGTTTGGTCTAATAATATCAAAGTGTGTTACGTGGTATTCATCTTTAAAAAATTGAAAGTTTAAATCTCGTTATAAACAAAAGACATATATTTATGTTTAGAATGCGTATGATTTCGTTCTTAGAAAAAGAATAGAGAGACCAGAAAGAAAGATTCTCCCTACCTAATGAGTTGATTAGTATATGTTCTAATTAGAACATATATTTAATAGTATGCTTCCCGACTTATTAGTATGTTTATTGTTTAGTACTTGAACGAGCTGATTAGTTAATACTAGTTTAATAACCCGTGTATTACACGGGTTGAATATATAAAATATTAAATAAAATAAAATTTTATTAATTATAAAATGATATTATAAAATAAAATACGGTTGAAATTATGTATAAGGACTATAGGTAATAAAATAATGATATCAAGTTTTTAAACTTTTTTTGTTTAAAAAAACTAAATATTTTGTTTCAAAACAAAAAGTTTTATAAAATTTATTTATAAAAATTTTACTTTTTAAAAATATTGATTTTTAAAATATTTTATATTTTTAAAAAAGTTTGATTTTTTGAAAAAAATATTATTTTATAAAAATTTATTTCTTTATAAATAGTATTGATTAAAAGATTCATTTATTAATTTATTAAAAAATACTTTTAGTCTATAAATAAATTAAATAATATTATTAGTAATTATAGTAAACTATTAAGTAGGAGAGAGAAGCGGAAAAATTATGATAAGGATGAATGTGATACTGTCACGTGTCCCTATTAATTACTCTTTTATTATAATATAAAAATAAGAGACGACATTTACAATTTATAGAACCCAATTTTACACACACAGCTTTGATCGTCACTTCTTGGGGATTTCAGTCGCGATTATCTTTTTTGTCGCTTGATTTGCGTCCAATTTCATTTCTCAGATTCACTTCTTCACTCCTTACGAACAAATGAGTGTTTTTGATCGATTATTAACACTGAACCCTAGCTTTTCCCGCTAAATTATCTTCTCCCATGGCGATCAGAGGCCTACACTTTAAGTGGTTTGTTCATCTTTTCCTATAATCAATCATCTGCACGCTGCATTCTCCTTTTGTTTAATTTGTTTCAATTTCGAATCTGTTTAGGTACGATGGATTCTTTCTATCAATGCTTGCCTTCAGTATGTATCCTTTCGAATCTGTTTAGGTACGATGGATTCTTTCTATCAATGCTTGGCTTCAGTATGTATCCTTTTGCATTTGATATGAAATCGCGATCAATTTTGGGAATCTTATTGCTTTTGAGTGATGATATGATTTTATTAGGTAGTATAGTGATAGAGTGTTGATTCGAACATCTAATTGTCAAAAAGTTTTGGGGATCTTAATGTTTTTGAGTTATCATATGATTTTATAAAGTAGCTTAGTGATAAAGAGTTGATTCGAACATATATTTCACGAAAATTTTGGGTATCTTAATGTTTTTGAGTTATGTTATGGTTTTATTAGGCAGTATAGTGATAGAGTGTTGATTCGAACATCTGATTCTCAAAAATTTTGGGGATCTTAATGTTTTGGAGTTATGATATGATTTTATTAGGTGGTATAGTGATAGAGTGGTGATTCAATCAGTTGTGAAGCAGGAATTTACATATTTGATTCAATCCTTCTTGTGATTTATGTTAAAGAAATCATTCATTGTTGTTTCAATTTTCAAGGATATCCTTTTGTTTTCTTTGAGATTGTAACTAAACAGAGTTATGGTTCTCTTGAGTTGGAAGCGCTACTCTCTTTGTAAACTCCCATTGCATATGTGGATAGTGGTGAGTATGCTTGATATTATTTGGTTAAATCCTTTGATTTGCTGCGCTTATAGACCTTGATTTATGTCTGCTTCTTTGGATTAGATTGATTATGGTGCTGTCTTTGTTTTTCGAGTCTTGATGTTTGTAGACGGTGGTCTTGCAGATAAAATGGGATTGTAAGCCCTCCTTGCCTTTATGAATTGGTATCTTCTGAGAATTAAGCACTGATGATATTAATTTCCTTTTTCAACGATTTAGGGATTGTAGCGAGGAGCAAAGAGATGCGTATTTTGTTGGAAGATTTTTGGTTCTATTAACTCTTTATGTGGTTCTCTATCCATTTCTATGGGTATGGAGCATAAAAGGATCGATATGGTTCGCCATTGCACACACCTGTGTATGTGTGATATTTTGATTTCTAGTAATCAATCGGTAGATCCATTGTTAATAGAGCATTTAATGGTTGTGTTTAAGTTCTTGCAGTTGCCTGAAAAGAATCAGAAATGGGGGTTTCTTGTATGGTTGATTTTCAGCTACGGTGGACTCATATGTCTTGCCATATATTTAGTAAATAAGGTGTAGTACTGTAATATGGTCTATTACTTCATGGCTCTGTTGCTTTTGTTGAAATGTAACTTTACTGTTTCTTCAATTGATGAACCTCGGATGCAGTGGTTAACAAGACGAAAAGTTCATATGGAACGTGCTCAATTGGGGATCTCTGTGTCCAGGATTTCAGAATATGGGGTAACCTTTAGTCCTTTATTCTGTCTTAATATGGGTTTCTATTTGTTATCTGTATATTTGGGAAGAAAATTCTTTTTGAACGCTCGGAATAACAAGTAAAGATGTTGCAGGTGCTGGTTGACATGATTCGTCTCCCAGATCGAGTATTTGAAAGTGCAGCTCAAGAGATGAGAGTCATGGAACATGATGCCATTGCACATCATCCAGGACTTTACTTATCTGAAAGCCAGGTAAACATCTTGTTTTGCCTGCATTCATTTGGAAAATAAATTACAACTTTGAATTAGGTGTTGTATGCAATGGAACCTGCATGGGTATGTATACAAATTTACGTTTGGTACTTTGGTTTTTTGTCTTCTAAAAGTTCTCACTTATTATCAATATAGAGATGAAGAATGGATGTGTGGGGCGGGTTGGGTGACAGGTGAAAACGGGTTTCAGGTCCCAATGGGTAATTTTAGTAAATGTTGAAACATGTTAGGCTTGGCCACATGCACTTTTTGTCATTTTTTTCTTAAAGTTTTTAAATAATTAATGTTTTAAATATGATTAGAAAACTATAAGTTATATTATTACAATGATAGCACTTTTTGTCATTTTTTTCTTAAAGTTTTTAAATAATTAATGTTTTAAATATGATTAGAAAACTATAAGTTATATTATTAAAATGATAGCCAAAATTTTAAAAAACGGTCTAAGTGGTTTTATTTATGCATTGAAAATACACGTTGGGTGACATCCAACAAGTCCTATCATGTAAAACTGAATGTCTACAGAATATGTTTTTTTTTTTTTTTTTTTTGCTTCTAAAGTGCCTTGCTTATTATTATCAATACTAGAGAGGGAAAAATAGGCGGGTCATGTTGGTTGGTTAATTGTCAAAACACAATCGATTCAGATGTGTAATTATTAATACGGGTCAAAATGGGTCAGCCCAACACGTACTCACTCAGTTCTTTTCGTGAATTTTGAAAACAATTATTTTTTAATAAACGAGCGGAAAGTGTATATTATTATTACAAATTTACATTGATATTCTAGTTTCGGAAATAAAACGATTTAGGAGGTTTCATGCAATGGTGAATACACTTTAGGTAACATTCAAACCGGTGACCCGTTCAACCAGTTTTCATTTCAGCTATATTACAAATGTGACGGTTCAAAGGAAAGTACAACCCAAATAAGCCAATTTACCCATAAATGTCTTACATTTGACGCATCTTATTAATTATATACTGTTTCGATGATTAGTTTCCAATTTTGGAATGTAGAGGCAAGCTGTGGAGACATTAATTCATGAACTTCCATTGTTCTCACTGAAAGCTGTTCCAACTGACTGTAGCGACTGTCCAATTTGTTTGGAGGAGTTCCATGTCGGGGATGAGGTAACCTTTTAAGACATAATATTGTTATAAAATTCAAGAAAACAAACGGGCAAAATGGGTTACTTTGGTTTTTCTTTGTCTCTAACGGGCCAAATGGATAAGACTTAGCAAAACTAAATAAAATGAAAACGGGTCGAATTTGGCAAAAGTCAAACAAAGGCACGAAAAATGTATAAAGTCCCAAATCATTTCACTCCAAAAGTTAGATTATCATTGTAGCGAGAGTTTTCTAAATCACATTGAACACATAATGTTACTGTAATATTTATTAAAAAAACAAGGAAAAAATGTTATGAATTGGCCCGACCTGATCCAATCTGTTTTGACCCGTATTAAAGATGCATCCTACTTTCTAAAATGATTTTCAGGTTCGTGGCCTTCCGTGTGCTCATAGCTTCCACTTGGCATGCATCGATAAATGGCTTAGATTAAACGTAAAATGTCCTCGCTGTCGTTGTTCTGTATTTCCCAACCTCGAGCTAAACGATCTGCCTAATATCCCACCCGATCCCAACCTTTCATCAACATCTCACCATGCGCAAAGTCAAAGTTACCTTTCAAGAATGCAGAGTTTTCTCATGCCAATTCGCATAGAGAATACAACATCCTCTAGTTCTAATTCCAATTTCAATTCCAGTTCCAGCCCCAACCCTAGTTCCAGCTCTACAACCAATAATAGTAATAATAATTCCGATGAGGCTTTAGAAATGGCAGAAAATGGAGGTCAACCATCTGAGAGTCATGGTCAACACACAAGTGGAGAGCGTGTACAGTGACCATTTTTGGTAGCCATCCCTGCCTTATAAACAAGCTGTAGATTTACTATCTGTTTTGTTTTAGGTTAAACTTTATATGATAAATCATGCTTAAAAGACTTTAGGAATATGCTCGAGTTTCATGGTTTTGGAATATGCTCGAGTTTCATGGTTTTGACCCTTTACTTAAATCTATTGTTAGTTGTTTTGTTTCAATGGTGTAATGTAAACAGTTTTTTGGTTTAGTTTGGAAGATTTTGGAAGTGCTAATAACATATAATTGTTAACGAGCGTTTTGGGTGTATGGTTCCCTGCGGTTGCATTCAGATGGTTTAAATGAGTAGGTTTGATAATTTCAATCAATATATTGGGTTTATTTGGTGTATGTTTCTTGGAGTCAGAATCTCTGTCACTTGCCTACATCAGTCTTAGAGATTGTTGAGCGCCTTTGTGCTCTTATTTTGTGTTTTGTGTGCTTTTATTTCCTCTTGTTAATAAATTTTTTATCTTATTTGTTGCGCACACCTTCATTCACAAGTAAATACACATAACACATGCACTTGTGCATGCCTTTATAGATATGTGATTACTCAATCTTCATTCTTCACCCTTCATTTTTATGATCTAAGGGCCAAGATTATCCTCTAGTTCTCAAGTTTTTTATGGTTCTCAAATGAAGTTGAGACAATGACCATATATGGTGCTCATTTTTTTTTCTTGCAAACATTTTCAACAATGCCCAACTTCTCCTTTCAGTGCTCTAACATGTTGATTCTCTCAAGATATTGCGGATAACAAAAATACTTTAATTTTTTTTCCGAATGGCTAAAGGATGCCCACTTGCCCACCCGATAATCTCCATTACTTGAGTACGAAACCCGAAACCATCATCAGAAGGAAACTCACTTTAGGTGAGAAAACCCTTAGGCTTAACCTGGATCCTCATTTTTAATCACATGTGGGACTTGAACACAAGACATCATTTATTTTTTATGTACCTGTACCTTAAATGCTTGGGTTAGCAATATAACATGTTAATTAGATACTTCACCAATGGTACTTATTTTGTGCTTCCTAACTTTCAAGGGCATGTTCGTCATGAAATAAGTTTTTGGCTGGAGTTAGTACAAAAGATTTTAGATGCATACTTGAGTAGTTGAGTAGGGTGTAACAAGCGACCTTAGTGAAAAAAAAAGTTGTATGTTTGGGTGGCCTTTTTAAGCACACAACCTACTAAATTGATTTACTGTTATTTAAATAACACATGCATTTGTCACCGTATTTAACACAAAATTAAATTACCGATAAGAAGACATAACTTTTTGGTTTGAGTTGATAGATTAAAATGTTTTGTAGAATTTTTTGTTATTGTATTTTATGAATTCCAATTAATTTTAATGTCAAGACTTATAAGAATGTATAGAATGTTTATAAAGATTAACAAAATGATATAAGCCAAAAGTTTCTAGATCAAATTCATTACTTTGAACCAAATTTTTCTTTAAAAATATGAAGCCCAAATGGCAAACCGAAACCGAGCAGTTTTGAAAACTTTAAAACCGAAATATCGTTTTTAGTTTTGGTTAGGCTAAAACCAAATCAAATCGACACATGCATACCTGATACCTCTACTAATCGTACATTATAACTGATTTACAGCAACCTGTCATAGGCGAGACTAAACGGAATTTCAACACTCAAACTTTAAATCACTTTATCATTAAACCTAACCCCATAATTAACGTTAGGTTTATGAATATGCATGGAGTCTCATTCAAACATACTATCATTCAATTAAACATACTAACATTCAATTAATGATTGTGCCTTCAATTTTTTTATTTATGTTTAAGCGGTATGTTTGAGACATATTGTATGTTTTGCTACTAAGTTGTTATGATTACAAATATTTTGATACGATCTTAGCAACTTTTTTAATAAAATTAAAAGGGATGAAAAACTCTAAACCGATAAAAATACTAAAAACCGGTATCGATATGAATCTTACCCGTATCGAACCTATAGATTCAATACGTATTCGATATCCATTGGCGGAACATTTTTGGGACCGGGGGGGGGGGGGGGGGGTTGCGCCGCCCTCCCTCTTTTTTCCGTCGGTAGCGTTAAACTTTAGTCCGATAATATAAATTTTTGTATAAAACTCGAGTTTGCCCCCCTTAAAAAGAAATAATTTCACCCTCACCCCCTACGAGAGTGTTCAAGCTCCGTCATTGTCGATATCTAAAATTCAATATCGGTAATTCAATAGGAACGAACTCTCGACTCTTCGCACCTTGATTTTAAAACAGCTATGTTACAAGTAAGCTTTGTATATATATTATTATCCAGTGATATTATCCACACTTCCACTCTCCAGAAACCCTAGAAATCAAATTCAATATCAATAACATCAGAGTGATTGATTTTATACAACTACGAGGAAGCTATGGCTGTTGCGAACGCTTATTGGGCTACTGGAACTTCAGTCCCAAACATCCCCCAAATCAGACCCCCATTTGAATCGTCTATTGCGAAGAAATCTTACAATTTGAAGTTCGTTTCGAGCTCGAGTAATGCTCTCAAATCGTCACCGATTAACACCAGTTGCCGTTGCGTCAACAACGGCACTTATTCCGATCATGCCACGTGTTCTGATTGGGATTGGAATAGGTGGACTCGTCATTTTTCAGAAGTTGAGCTCGCTGAACGTTGTGTTTCTCTTCTTCAGGTTCGTTGATGCAAACACATTCACACACTTAAATTTTGGATAGTCTATTGTATGGATTTATGATTAAATTGTAGTTAGATTATCATCTGTTGTATGGGTGGATCCATTTTACTGTTTGGATAGTTGTTTATACTTAATGTAACCGTTTCAGTTCAATTCAGATGTAGATTACATCTAATCCGTACCAAAACAAGGAAATTAGCATGAAAAACCTTAGGAAATGCTAGGACATATGAGTAACAAATCTCTGTTCACATGGTTACTAATGATTGTACAATTTTGGCATCAGCTTATCTTATGGTTAACGAATGCTATAAATATATACACATATAAGAAGATAATTCTTTGATTTTTCTGTTTCAAACGTCTTTCATGTTAAATGGAAGATTCTTAAGTGTTGTAATCTACCGCATCATTTTGTGCATTACGGATCTTCTATGTAACGTTTAATGCAGTTAACATTTTGTCCTCAGAACAGTTCAAACATATTTTACAAGTGAAATATGAAGACAATAAGATGTAGTGACATGTGCGTATCGATATATATTGCAGATTTGTATTAGGTACTTGTTATTCATTTCATAGATATTTCTTTCTAGATCTGGAAATTTTTGGAAATCAATATGTTACGAGAATTTGGATAATCAAAGATTCAATATTTACTGATTCATTTGTTATAATGAGTTGATATGCTTTGCAGTTTCAACTAGAAGAAGCAATAGAGAAACAAGATTTTCAGGAAGCTTCAAAGTTAAAAACAGCTATAGCAGAAGCAACATCAAAGGATAGTGTTGCTGAGATAATGTCTGAGTTGAAGGTGAGCGTCGTATCGGATTTAAATTGGTAACGAGGTTGTGAATGTCTAAGAATTGTTGGGCTCACAGGTCTGTTTGTTTTTCTTTTTGCAGAATGCAATACATGGAGAGCGTTATAACGAAGCTTCAAAATTGTGTAAAAATACTGGTAGTGGTCTGGTAATATTATCAGACACATTGAAGTGCTTCTTTGTTCCTCTTGTTATATTCTAGAGTTGTCAAGGTGGGGAGGTTGGGTAATGGGTAAAAGTAGGATTCAGGTTGGATCAAGTCTAATTTAGCATGGGTCGAAACATGCGGGGTCGACCTTTTCTCAAATTTTTATTATTAGTTTATTTGTTAATTATGATTTTTAAGAGCAATATTTTTTAAGTAAAAATCTATTAAATAAAACGATGTAGGAAATTGTATACGTTAAGTATATTCTTCCATTTGATCTATTCTTGTTTAGCTAATTTTATGAGTTGATCAAATTGTCCTGTTTGGGTTAAACAAAAACATAATTTACCGAATCACAAGTAGATGGGTCAGAAAATTTCAAAAGTACGAGGCTTTATCATCATGAATGAATGATCATTTAAAATTTACAGGTTGGTTGGTGGGTGGGCTACTCAAAAGATTCTGATGACCCATTTGGAAGACTGATATGCATAACACCAGGTGTAGGCAGGTTTATTGGCAAAAGTTATAGCCCAAGGTATAGTATAATGACGAAAGGAAAATCATATATAACTTTTTGTGCATTTGGTTCACATAATATTCACAAATAACAGTGGTGATGTTTGCTTATTACAGACAATTGGTGTCTGCATCTCCAGGAGCTCCTCTGTTTGAAATTTTTGTGGTCAAAGAGAAAGATGCAACATACACTATGAAGGTACGAATCATACTTTTATCTTGGTCAAAAAAACGGATATTGGGTCAAAGATCCTACATCGTGAAGGGATTGATATCATAAACTTACATTACAGGTGGCCAATCAAACCCATTTACCTATAAAGCAATTGATTCTCATTATGTTTGCTTTCTAGCGGGTCAAATGGGCAAACCATTTTTTTTAGTTAAAGTGTATTTAATGCACATAACCTACTAAATTATTATATTAACAACATACATTATTATTGTTATAGCTTACTAAGTGTTCCAGGTCAACCCGGCATGGCCTGTTTTGACCCGTACCAATTTTACTCAAACTGATATTCAATCTATCTTGATAGGTGGTGTTCATGAAGCGAGCTAAAGCAAGCAACTCTAAAGCTATGGGTTCATCCAATTCTACATCAACAAAAGGGGCATCAATGACTGATATCGAGAATACATCTGTGATTGACGTGAATGTAAATGAAGATAAACCTGGTAAACATGATGAAAAAAGCATAAATTTGGAAGGATCCACTGAGGACGGGATAAAAAGCGTGATTAATTTCCTTAAAGACAAAATTCCCGAACTCAGAATTAAAGATTTTAAGGTTATGAAAGTTGATGTTGAAGAAGTTATGGATGATAGTGATACCGTAAATCAGCTGGTACAAGAAGACAATGAGAAAACAATTTCTGGTTCTGATGAAGAATCAGAAGATGAAAATACTGATTTTGGAGCAAACAACAAGGAAGCAGAAGACGGGCAAAATTTAGAAATGAAACTTTTTGTTGGCGGGGTTTTACACACTAAAGACGATATTCCCTTGAAAGATGAATTTGTGCGTGTTCCTGCTGAAATTGAAGAAGTGAAAAAAGACTCTTTTGTCCTTCATGTTCCCGTTAAAACTCAAAATAATAGTGATAGTGAAGAAAGTATTGCATCTAAGGTCAAAATAGCTGCCATTGCTAATCAAGGTGTTTCTGAATTGATGCCTCCTGATGTGGCCAAGGCATTATGGAGCTCAGATAAAGTTTCTGGAAAGGTAAGGCTGAATAGAATATTACAATTGGTTTTATTTAGAGGTGGTAAATTCGACATGCTTTTTTATATATCGGTTGGTTTGGGCTGTGTTTATATCAAACGGGTTAAAGGTTGTTGGAATCTTATTATTGTTACATATAAACTCTTAATTTGTTTTAATAAGAGATGTAGATTATTACTTTAGTAATATATTCTTTAATCATAATTAACACATTTATTTTGATAATAAGTGGGCAAAAATTGTTTGCGAGTCAACCAGACCCTACTCTACCCGGCTTGTTTCAACTCAGACAAAAAATGGCCCCTTTATGACCTGAATCCATTACTCAATGCGTCTGACCTGACCATCTTGCCGCCTCTAGTTCTATTAGAGTAGACAAAATGGGCAAGGCCAGATTAGTTAAATAACAGGTCAAAACAGGCACTCTTCCGTTTTGGGTTTAAGTGGACAATACCCTGAAAACTTCATTGGAGAAAAAAGAAAAGAAGACAATTCCGACAACACAGGTCCCTAGCACGTGACCCGGGGATGGGGGGACTCCTTGTCATAAAAGCACAAAAAAAAAAAAAAAAAAAAAAGCCAAACGATTAAAGACCTAGTCAAAATAATATAATTTTCTGAATAGAATTGTTTACGTGGTTTTGTGCCATCAAAAATACATTTTGGGTGAGTTGCGACCAGTTTGGTCCCTTTTGATTTAGTTGATTTTTAAATTATCCGCTCTCACTAAGGGTAAAAGATACCCCAAATTGATCCGTTAACTTATTTTCACCTCTAGGTTTTATGATGATTTGCTGTTGTACTATTCATATGGCTCTTGGTTTTGGAAATTAACCGAAGAATATGTACATAAATTTGAACTTTGAAGTCATGGTACATGCTATTTGTATCCAGCTAATATTCTTGATACATTTAATCCCAGCCAGTATTGATTCATATGTTTCAAAACTTTTACGTTTGTTTTTAACGAAAAGTCCATTACCAAAAATATATAGGTCTCAAGGGATGTTCGTGAAATTGTTAAGTTTGCAGTTAGTCAGGCAAAGAAGCGGGAGAAATTGTCAGAATACACAAACTTTAGTCGGATTACCACATCCAGGGGAAATTTAGACCCATTTGATGGTGAGTCTCTGCTTGTCTATTTGATGTTTGGATGGCGTTTTGAAATTAGTGTTTTGCTGTGATTCTGCCTTTTGAAAATGATGTTGGAGTGCTACGCAAATTATGTGAATAAAATTGAGATCTTATTTGAAGTGAAAATAAAAGATCATTTGGTTTCTTTCCAGGCCTTTATGCTGGTTCCTTTGGCCCATATGGTACCGAGGTTGTACAGTTGAAGCGTAAATATGGCAACTGGAGTAATGCGGATGATGTTGAGTTCTTTGAGTATGTTGAAGCTGTGAAAGTGACGGGTGATCTTAACGTTCCTGCAGGCCAGGTTAGTGGCTTTTCAAGAACTTGCATGTAATTTAGAGGTGGCGTTTTACATCCAATTACTTATGAAGTGGTTGATTTGGGTTGTGTTTTATCTCAAACAGCTAGGGAACAGGCCAAACGGGTTCAAAATCGCCCGGTATCATTTTCCAATGCGTATAAACTTTTAGCTCTTTTTGATTCAAAGATATTATTATTGTTCAATATTGATTTTGTAATCATACTTGATGCATTAATTTTCAAAAAAGTACAAAAATGAACAAGTATTTGCTGGTTCAGCTGACCTGGCCCGCGTTGTTTAGTATTTAGAGTAGTGCTGAAAAAACAACCGGTTTTTAACTTTCAAACAGCCTGACCCGCCCGACCCACTTATCTTGCCACCACTCACTCACACACACACACACTCTTTTTGATGTCCGTTGCACATCTTACGGCAAGTCTAACTTCAGCTGACCTTGCCCGCCTTGTTTAGAGTGGTGCTGAAAAACGACCAATTTCAACATTCAAACAGCCTGTCCCGCCCGGGCCACTTATATTGCCACCACTTTTTGATGTCCGTTGCACATCTTACAGCAAGTCTAACTGACCTCTCTCTATCTGTAGGTGACATTCCGTGCTAAAATTGCAAAAGGGGGCCATTTTTCGAACCGTGGAATGTATCCAGATGAATTGGGAGTGGTAATTGTACCTACATCTCCTCTTTGTATTATTTAACTTTACATTGAATTTTGGTATCCACCAAGTCAATCCGGTGAACTCCTATGGCTAAAAAGAATAAGGGTCAAATATCAACGCTTAAAATGGGTTGAAAGTTGCAAAAATGTATTTTTGAAATATAAACCCCCTTAAACCTTTTTATTCAAAAAACTAGATTATCTTTTAGATGATATAATTTTGTCATCATTTGCATTAGAAAACTGGACTAGAAACTTTATCCACCCATTTTAGCACCTTTTTGAGTTGAACTTGGTTAATTCAGCTGATATCTGATTTTATGGCATTTTTTGTTAGGTTGCTAGTTACAAAGGTCAAGGTAGGATTGCTGAATTTGGTTTCAAAAATCCAAAATGGGTTGAAGGTGAACTTCTCCAACTCAATGGCAAGGTAATACTAAATATTAAAAAGCTCACAATTTCAACTCACTAATTTACGAATGTAATTTGGGTTGTGTTTCATCTCAAACGGGCCATAGAGCGGCTAGATAAGCTAAAAGGTGAATGGGTCAAGTGAGTAAACAGGTGAAAACGGTGTAAAAACGGTCAAAATTTCAGTTTCAATCCACATGACCTCATGAATCATTTTTTTCAAATATGTGAATTATTTTTGTAATTTTTTTTTCAACCATAGCTAACACATTAATACTTTGTATATTTTGTTAAAAGCAAACAAAAGTTGTTCCGGGTCAATCCTATACAAATTTGACCCGAAAAGTAAAAACGAGTGTTTTAACTATATAACTTTCTACAGGGCATGGGACCATATCTCAAAGGGGCAGACCTTGGTTTCCTCTATGTTGTCCCTGAACAAAGTTTTCTGGTGCTGTTTAACCGTTTGAGACTGCCGGAGTAAGCTCCAGCGACAGGAGATCAATAACACCCTTTTGAATTTTGATGAGAACCCCACCCTACCACCTCCAACTACAATGTAACTATTAAAATTTTCTCTAGTGATACACATATTTTTCATATAGAAAATAATAATTGTTGCGCTAAAGAATAACTACTTTTATAGAACTGTGACTCACACATCCTCTAATTTTATTCCTAAATCTGCATGTTTTTGTCCATCATGAGATTTGAACTTTTAATTTTAATTTTTTAGGAAAGGATACATTGTCGAAAACACTTCAACTAAGGCGGGATTTTAATGTCTCCATCAACTTATGTATCAGTCGGCGTTTGGGTCCCGACCTCTTGTTAGAAATAAGAGGAACGGAGTTATAGTTCAAGTAAGGTCCTAAGTTAAAGACCTTACTTGCTTTTAGAGGTAATGAGTGTATGTTCATGGTTTGTTTTTAGAGGTAAAAGCATCTATAAGCCAAAGGGCTAGGTTTTGGTGAACCAAGGATCTTTATATTAAAAGAGAACGAGTGGATTTTCATGTTATTTTTCGTTGACACATAAATTGTTTAAAAGACATTATGTATCGTAATGCAATAAGTTTAAGTTATGAATTTAATATTTTTCTTTAGGAATTGTGATTTGATCTCAATCTTTTTTTGCCATGTTTTTACGCATTTGTTCTTAACTTTAACAGACGTTTAAAAATATCTATCAAGTAAACATAAAATGACAATTTGACAAGTAAACTTAAAAAGTTGAACACCTCTTGTTAAATAACATTGAATTTGTTTATTAGTAGAATTTCAATCCGCTCTCCGCCACCACTGTTGAAATTCCATCGATGATCGGTTCAAGGCTTCTGTGCTATAAAAAAAATCAATTAAAAGTTAATAATATGATCTTATCTTTTTTAAGTAAAACTTACATTTTTTTTTATTTAGATTTTTTCTTGTTCGATGATTAAGGAAATGAAAATGTTAAATAATAGTTGAGTCGAGAGCATTCACAAACATCTTTCATCCTTAACCTCACAATTAAAAAATATTATTTTTCAATTATTAGATATGAGATATTAATGGAAGCTCTCAAGTATTGGGGTGTGTTTTGTTTTTGTAAAAATATGAGTATGAACTATGAGAATTGGGATGGGATGAAATATGAAGTAGATTATTAGATGATTTTTGAAAAAAAATGGTGATGAGGTTAAATACGAGGGATGAGATGTGAATGCTCCTACATTTTTACCAAATTTCTAATAAGAAAACCTGTCTAATTAAGAAAACTATTAGGGAGCAAATAATTAATATTTTTCTACTACTTAGGGGTATTATAACTATAGCATTTAACAACAACATCAACAATTATTTACAAATTACAAAGCTTTGTGTACAACTTTTTACTGCATCATTGCTTATTGATTTGCAAAGGACACGTGCGACATATTGTTAATGTTTCATCACTATTTTAATGTATATTAAGATATTCCATCATGTTTCCTTGACTTTACTTTGAATTTTTGAAAAATAAAAAATAATAACATACTAAACATCCTGCAGTTTTAATATTTAACAAATTATTTGTTTATACCACATTTTTCTTACGTATATATGTTATAGTAAATTTCCTTTGCTTAATTTGCATGTTTTTAATATGAGACATTTACTTTTTAAAATATTCTTTTCGTTTAGGTAATTTATCCTTTTTATCGTTCCGACATAAGTATTTATTTTTTATGTTTCGTTTTAAATCTTAGTCAAAACCGTTCAGGCGTGTTATAGATTTTAGGGAGAAAAAAGCTCCCCTCAACGCGAGAATAAATTCTATTTAATATACAATAACCAAATAATTATTTCTTTTTAATTCCACCCTTGACTTTCTTTCCATTATCATCTGTTTTATTTTCGAAATTATCAGCCTCAAACGATTACATCGGGTTCAAACGAATTTTCAATCAAGATCGTTATCACCGGCTTCATCATATTCAAAAAAAAGGGGGTGTATCTTTGTCACACAATACCGTTAATTCATCTCCCAATATGTATGGTGTGGGGTGCTTTTCAACATCAAAAGGTGCCAAAATGTTTTGTTGTCGTACTTGAATTATTATATGCATAACAAATTTTGGTGGAAAAAACGAGTATCCAAAATACACACGCTTTCTTTGTGGTTCTAATAAATTTTAATATTTGGTTCACATTAATATAGAAATAGTAATTTTATCTTTGAGTAAATCTATATATGTTAAGTAGATGTGAGTTGTCACTCAATTATAGAACGATATATCTTCCCAAGAACATGTATTATATGGAATATGATATCACACTAGAGAGATAATAATACGAGAACTAGTTTTAGTTTGAGAACTTGATAACTTATTATACTTTTTATTTTAACGATTAAAACTTTCTCATACGTTACTATTTTTTTTAAAAACATTGCACTATAAAGTCAAGAATTGTTTTATCTTTAATTTAAGTATAATCTATACTAATAAATGAAAATAATCCAGACACTTATCACCATTTTAGCAATTACATTATTTAATATGTTTCCATATTAAAGGAATTGATATTGTAAAAAAAAACTAATTGACACTTTAAAATATATAAAGAGAAAAAAATTCTTAAATAAATTTTTTTTTTTTGAAAATACTAACTATTTTAAAACGTTTTCTTTAAGTTTTATAAGGATTATTTAAAAAATGTAATTATTAAAAAAAACAATATAAAAAAGCAATTTTATAAATAAACCTTACCGGCAATTTTATAAAAATCATAACATGAAAAAGTTATGAATGTTAAAATTTAAAAAAGATGAGTTTTTAAGTTCTCAAATTAGCATGAGTTTTAAATAAACCTTACCGGCATCACTAATTCATAATATTTATAAACCTTTCAGGTGCTTAGTCTTCATTTGGCATAATAATTATTTGGTTACTTGTTGAACTGGGGTTATTTAAATAACTTAAGCAATTAACGTGACTTAATTGTACGTGCAAATACTATTAGCAAAGTTAAAAATTCTTTGGAGACAATCAGGGCTTAAAACCGATTAAAAGTAATTTAGGGGGTTCTAAAATGAATTATAGTATGATAAAAATATAGCTATTAGCAAGGAAATTTCATCTTTGAAGAAACCTAGGTTAGTAACTTTTTTAAACCAACTTATTGATCAAAATAGATTACTTCACAATGGTATAGTGCCAAACTACAATAAAAATGCATTAAAGTTCAAAGAAGAATCTAGAAAGAAACTCAAGTGATAGTACATTTAATAATTGAACAATGATAAATCATCAATACATTCGAGCTTTGTTTTTAAAACTCAATTAGTTTGTTAAGAATATTTTATGTTTTAGTCGGGACAATTCAAAATATTTTGAAACATAAAGTGAACCATGAAATCGAGGTTGTTTGTGAAGGAAACAAAATATTCGAAAGAAACAAAATATTCCTTCTTTTATCATATAGAAAAAATCGTAAAACATTTATCTATATTTAGTGACTTTAGTTAATATTTTTGTTAAGTTGACATGTTGGTAGAAAAAAATTAACTAAAACCTCATTTGATTTAAGTGTAATGGTAGCCAATCATTGACAAAACACCCCACTTATTAAATTCATAAAGATGCTTATCTTTTATTCTCGTGAAAGTCTTGATGGTCGCACCTTTAATTTTACTTTAAGTAGTGGCTTCAACGCCACATCAGTTTCCATATCATGTAGATTTTGGCCCCTACATGTGGCCCCTACATTTTGCACCTACATTTTGCATCCATTACAAACATATTTTTTTTTCTCAACAAATTCTCTATTATCTAAAAATAATAATAGTCTAATAAACAAACCATACAATCAATTTGTTATCTCTTTTATTTCTTTTTAAAAAGTTAAATATTAATGGATTATTACAAATACTTTTAGTAGAATATAGATAAAAATCATTTTGTTTTTTTAGATTTAAAGGCTCTTAAAAGGACTAAAATGATTGCTTGTAATTTAGGGACACCATATTTTGACTCATTCATTTATAATTAAATATTTAGTTTATATATGTGTATGATTTTAATACATTTATACTTACTACTTATGTATAATAAATATATATTATGTTTTATCATAATTTTATATATAATTATATTAATATATAATTATAAATTGATTATATAAAGTAAGAATTATTATATTTATATAAATAATAGTATTATTGAGTCTTGTAATTTTATGCAAGCTTAGTCAAGTTAGACATGTGAAACTTAAGTACAAGTTAGTTTCTTAAATGAACAAATTTAATTTAAACTTGAGCGTGATAAGCACGTCTTGCTCCAAACCAATGGATCATCGAGCGAATAAAAAAATCTTAGCCAATGAATTATAGTTGGAAATCGTCATTTCGTGTCTACGTTATCGCTAATTGTCCATTTTTGCTTTAGCTTTCATTACTAATATGTTGGTAAACCAAAATAACAACTCAAGTATTCAAGTAATATAATTCATTACAGGAGCTATTTGAATACATTGAACCTTAAAAGTACATAGCGAACTTGGCCGTAAACTTTAGAAGTGGTAATTCTTTGACGCAACATGGACTCAACCAGCGTGAAATTAAGTGCGTCCGACACGAATAAATATATAGGTTGTGTTTTGGTTGCCAATTCAGACCTAAAAATATTAACATAAATCTGACTTGACTAAGACTCTTATTATAAATTTAACTTTTTAGTCCTTCTCTCCCTCTTTCCTTTTAATTTTAACATTGACGGGTTATGTTATCTTCGTTTTAACTTGGATTACTTTTCAAAGGTCGATTATCGTGATTAATAAGGGATTCACAAAGTTCGGGTCATCCCCAACTCTTGATTAGATGGTGGTGTTCATGAGGTTATACATATGCTAATTAAAATTATTATTTTACACACAAAATATGTAATACAATGATAGCGCGCAAAAGCAACCAAATTATAGAATCTCACTCGACGAGTAGGTCTGAAGAGGATGCTATGATGATAAACCTTACCTCTATCCTTAGGATAGAGCTGAAAGACTGCACCCAGATAAACGAGGGTTACATTCACGAGATTATACATATGCTAATTAAAATTATAATTATTTTATACAACATATGAAGTACGATGGTACAAAAGCAACCAAGTATAGACAGCTTAAAAGTTACAACTTCTTACGTGGTTGAACCTTGTAGTACTCAAAGGGAATGACATATTTTGCATCAATTGTCTCCATCTCATACTTGAGAAATATGAAGAGAAATCTCACCCACACTTGCTCAACAACTCTTAGAGGCCATGAAAATGGAGAGCTTAGAAACAAGATCCATCCGATCTTCATCATCATCATCCATGGCATCATCATCATCCATGCCATCATCACCATCATGTTAAAACTCTTCACCATCACACCCCTCACCATTGTTTCTCTTGCTTTTGCACACCACACTTGCAAGCCTATGGGATCAAAGGCTAGGAAGGGGTAGGTATTTATAAAGAAAACAATGGATGGGCCCGTTAACACGTAAGGTTGAGGGCTTGAGGCTTTGATGGTTCTATGTTCGAATTTGACAAATGTTTCAAATTTATTTATATTTATAAAATATATTTTTTAATTCTAGATGAGTTTTTATATTCTCAATGTCATATGAACAAACGCGTCAAATATTATTCTATTCATAGAATAGGGTTGACGTAGGGTGAGATGAACGTAAATTTTGCTTCTATCCTTTGAGGATAGAGACTCTTATTAAATGAAACTCTTGGCTTAATTCTCGGTGTCACATCTAGTTACACAATCATACTTGAGATGTGTCAATTACTCATTTACTCTGATTACTTGTATATTTTAACGGCGCCTAATCTACTTTTATTAGCTACTCTATAACCATCAAAACTGTTGCAAGATTCAAGCCGTTTTAAGTTGGTAGGTTAATATATCATTTAACATACTTATTACTTGTAAAACAATCGGTTAAGTGAAGGCCTTTGGTAAAAAATAATTAAAAATAAAATAAAGAATGTTCGGGATTTCATATTACCAAAAATATTAAACACCACAAAAATTGTATTTACGAAGACTGCAACGTGCCCTTTTCACAATGGCTGATTAATTATGACACCAAAAATTACGAAAATTGCCTCTTTCAGTTTTGGACTATTTAGTGTCTTTGAAGGTGATGTTATATGCATCTGTTTAAATATTATTTAAATGCGTTTATAATTATTATATATTATAACTAGATTTATTATCTTGTGTATTACACAGATAGAATAAATAAACTATTAAATATAATAAAAATTTATCAATTATTCAATAATATTTTAAAATAAAATATAATTAAAATTATGTATGAGTAAAGATTCGCTAAATTATACATATAACCCATAAGTGTCAACACATGACGAATAAGTGATTATTAAATTACCATGAAAATGATTAGTACTCTCTCTTTAAGGAATTATTTATGTAAGGTTGGGATGGGGGAAGTGACTTCAAAGATTGATTTCTTTTAGATTGTATGAAGAAAACATAGTTTAAGTTTAGTTAATGAACAGTGATTATTGATTTAAGGTATATGGCTTAAGAAATCAATCGGTATAGGTTGTGGATTAATTTGCTTATTGATTTTGCAAAGGGTAAATATCATAAAAAATCAACATACTTTCAGTTTTTTCTCATGAAAGTCCTTATACAATTTTTTGCACGTAAAATACCAACATATTTTCTGTTTTGTATCATAAAAGTCACTCAACACATTTTGCACATAAAAAACCAACATACTTTCTGTTTTTCACATAAAAACACCTCAATAATTATTTACACATTTAAGTCATTTCACTTTTCAAATTCGATCAAATTCTAAAAAAAAAAACTAAAACAACTTTTGCACCGATTGTTTTATTTGCGTGTATTTTCCGCCCCTACATGGCTCGTTTAAGTTATAGAATCCCAAGTTTGGATTGTTTAAGTTGTAGGAGCTCAAGCTCAACGACTCGTTTAAGTTATAACAAATGAAGTGAATTTAATGTGTAAATAATTGTTGAGTGGTTTTATATGAAAAAATAGAATGTATGTTGGTTTTTTATGTGCAAAAAATGTTGAGTGACTTTTATGAGACAAAACATAAAGTATGTTGGTCTTTTACGTGCAAAAAATTGTATAAGGACTTTTATGAGAAAAAACTAAAAGTATGTTGGTTGTTTATGTTATTTGCCCTTTTGCAATCTAGGGGTGGTTCGGTTTTCGGGTTTTGCCCAAAAATTCGAGTATAAAGCATAAAATTTGAACGAGCTGTAGATAGCTGATCATTAGCCAAAGTATGTATACAACAAAGCATAAAAGTTAATACTCTCTAGGAAATGGTTAACTCATAACTCACTAGTCACTACACGGATGAGTACTAAAGCACAAATTAAGATGTTAACAAAATGCAATCTCTCTCTCTCTCTCTCTCTCTCTCTCTCTCTAACATCTTAAAAGTATAAACAAAATGAGTTGCTGTGAAATACTCGAGACTAACTCATAAACAACCTAAATCAAGCCAATTTTATATGATCTCGAGACAAATTGTAGATCGTTTGAAAAACAAACTTGACATGTATCAAGCGCGATAGATTTACAAGGATAAACGAACCTGTCATTTATATATATTTAAAGAATTTGTATATATTACTAAGTAACTATTATTATTATTATTATTATTATTATTATTATTATTATTATTATTATTATTATTATTATTATTATTATTATATATACACACACACACAACTAGAAAAATTCCTACACACATTTTCCTTAGAAATGCGTAAGAAAACAATATTTTCACGTATTTGGGACAAAAATATTTGTCCAAAAGTACTTTGTAAGAAATTATTCGTGACAAATTTCCGACATAAAAATAAATTTCATCAAAACTTACTATTTCTTTCCCGCACATCCTTCTAACTAGGGCTAATTTTGTTTTTAATATTACTATTCTGGTAATAACATACTATTTTTACTAATATGACCAATAAAATTTTTTTATTTATTATTTTTTATTGACTACACATTGATAGCAATCTTGTATCCAACAAAAATAAATGAGTTAATTTCAATTTTACTCCCTAAGGTTTGACAAAAATAACCATTTTCATCCAAAAGATTAAAAACATCAATTTAGCTCCAAAACTTTCATAAGTTGTTTCAGTTTTAGTATAAAAGTTCTATGAGTTAATTTCAATTTTACTCCCTAAGGTTTGATAAAAATAACCATTTTCATCCAAAAGATTAAAAACATCAATTTACCTCCAAAAGTTTCATAAGTTGTTTCAGTTTTAATCCAAAAGTTTTATTATTTTGGATTCAAGTTGAAACAATGATGAAACTTTTGGACTAAAATTAAAACAAATTATGAAACATTTGGAGGTAAATTGATGTTTTCAATCTTTTGGAGCAAAATGGTTATTTTTATCAAACCTTAAGTAGCAAAAATGAACTTAACTCAAGTTCTATTACTTTGGATTCAAGTTGAAACAATGATGAAACTTTTGGACTAAAATTGAAACAAATTATGAAACATTTGAAGGTAAATTGATGTTTTCAAGCTTTTGAAGGAAAATGGTTATTTTTGTCAAATCTTAGGGAGTAAAAATGACCTTAACTCAAAATAAATATAAAAGAATATTAATGTATAATAAAGATAAATGGAAAACATTGATCATAAATTGACAGTTTGGCCGAGTGGTCTAAGGCGCCAGATTTAGGCTCTGGTCCGAAAGGGCGTGGGTTCAAATCCCACAGCTGTCACCTCTTTTTAAACTTCTAAATCAAAACTTGTCCTATTTTATTATTATTATTTTAATATTTTTGAAGTCAAATTATCATAAGTTTCAACTGACCACACACAACTATTCCCGTTAATAACAAATAACCTCAGTCCTCAGCAGTGGCGGAACTTGAACCAAAGCTTAGGGGGGCGAGTGCGAAAGTAAACTACCAGACCAAAAATTTACACTATCGAACCGAAAATTTACACTACTGACGAAAAAAAGAGGGGGCGCGGCGGCCCCCCCCGGCCCTAGAGAAGCTTCGCCATTGGTCCTCAGCCACCCAATGCATGGTCTCTACTGCGTTCATGAAGTAATGATTCTGGGTTTGAAATTTGAACTACTAACCATACTCATGATTATATATATTACGGGTGCACAATTTTGGGTGTTTTCATAAGGCAATTGCGGGTAGAAACTGGTTCCAGGTTTGTCAACAAAGGTAAAAACCAGATAAAGGCAAGAACTAGTTTCCAGTTGTATCATGTTTGAGAATATAAAACTCATACCCTATTGAAACTCGGTCCGGGTACTAAACTGGGTATGGAATAAAAATCTCTATTAATATAAAACTCATACCCTGCTTAATCTCTATATCTTTCCCGATACCTAATAAATAAAAATCTTACAAGACATGTATCATTCTTCGATGCCTCAACTTTTTTTCTTGCATCTCTCTGCTATTAATTGTATACATTTTTTTAACAGATTTTATAAATTTTCATACATCTCTCTTCAATTTAATAACTAAAAATAATTTCTATATTTTCTTTTATATAACGTTTTTTATTTTTTTAAAAAAAATTAGGTGTTCATAAAGTATTTTTCTAATCGAACATTTTGAATTAAAAAACTATGTAATATGCATGAAATGTATAAATACTTGTTATTAAGAATATAACATTGCATTTATACACCTGTTTAATAACATCGAGTTTCTAAGTTGTATATAAACATACAAATAATACAAGTATATATAACCGGATACATTATCAGTTCTAGGTTATACCAGGTTCTTTTATAGAAACACTCAAACACATACTTGTGATTTGTGAATGGCTTATTATTTGTGAAAGGCTTATTACATATAACCCACAATCGGCCCAGTTGGTCACTGTTGAAGGTTGAGCCAACTAGTAAACTAGGCCCATAAGTCCATAACTTTGTTGTTTATTTTCACGAAACTGGGCTCTTTTCATGGGCCGACAGATACGTATACCGTATACGTATGCGGTATGACCAAATGCATATTGAGCCTAAGCTTTTTGTGATAATCAAAACTTATTGACTAAAATAGTTTAAACTATTTGTAATATTCGCACAAAATTTATGGTTGGATAGAATATGATGAAAAACAAATGTAACCAGCATAATCCATTTAAAACATGCCTATTGGTAGGGTCTGAGTCTGACTATCTGAGGCTTGCAAAAAGATACGAAATCGTTAAATAATACATACGTGTGAATCTCTAACCACTTCTTTGTATGTGCAAGTTCTTGATTTCTATCTTTACGTTGGGTCCTGCATTGAGGATTAGTCTTGTGAAATCTGATTGTAAACTATGTTTGATTTAGATCAATGGTTCATATACATTCGTTGTATCTTTGTTTCATCTTAATTCACTAGTATTATATATAAGAAAATTAAGACAATAGATTTTTATCGAAACGTACAAGTTCAATATAAGCTATAAGATATGATAGTTTAAAATATTATAAGTGTATATTTATAAATACTAAAAATTCCTTTTTTTCTGTTTCTTAATTATCCTTCTTCACTTCTAATTATTTATTATCTATCTCATTTTCTTCCTCGTGCTAGTTTAATTTAATGTCTTTTAAATTCGTGCAAGATGGGTGACACTTGTTGTGATAAATGTAAATCATCTAACACATATAAAGTCAATTAGAAACTTCTATTACATTATTATTTTTAATGTTAGCGTTAAATCATTTCTTTGATATTCAGTGGCGTAATTTTCTCTTTCATTCATAAAGTTTTTATTGATATTCTGAAAAGAATCAACATCATCGTGAATAGTAACAACCACCTTTGTTCTTGGTTTTTTTAGTTAAAAATAGATGGTTTAACCAAAAAATCATTTTCTATCCCTAACACTATTCTTCCTATGATCTTATTTGATTTTCATTTATAGGCTTATAGCCATTACAATTTTTGAGACTAGGAATGTTTATTTTGTTGTTATATTTAAACTATGAATAATCTTGTAATTAGAAAACAAAAAAGTTATAAGGTTCACCCCCTTTTTCATACAAACACCCAAAACCCTAATCACCTCTCATCCCCGCCAAACACACATAGTGTGTTAAATCTCTAGTGTCCAACATAGACTCTAGTTTCCTTGCCATCTTTTTTGATGATAACGGAGTTGGTGATGATCAAGAAGTCATGAACAATGTAGTGAGTTCATCCTCGTCAATCTATGACAATCAGACGTCTTAAAGTCCTGAACTGATCTTTTTTGTGGTTTATCTTTTCATTTCAAACTTCTTTTAACCGATCAACTAAGATAAAACCATAAACGTGCCTATTTTTGTGATAATTGTGTTTGATCATACTTGAAGGTGTGGGATAATGAATGATTTTGCAATTACAACTTTAAAAGAGAATGATACATCGGCCTAAAAAAATTGTCTTCTGAGCCACCAAATCGATAGGCCTTGTGAGAGGACTCGCATATGAAGATAAAGAGAATTCTCCCTTGTGTTCGCTCGAAGCTATAAAGACTTCTTTCTCTAAAACAATTCCTATACTTTATAAATTATTAAACATAAGTCACTTGATCTGAAAATGGAAAAAATAAAAATAAAAAATATATAAACGTTTGGGAGGCCATAAGCTTGTCTTTAACCCTACCCGTGCCTATAAACATGCTCATCAAAAACGGCCACAAACGGACACGCAACACGGGTTCCATGGCAAGCTCTTCCGTCGACTCCAGACACTATTTATTAATAAGTAGTCCTGGAATCAAAGAGTTCGTAAAATACTTGTAAATTTATAAAACTAGTGGTGTACAAACACGCGCGTTGCGCGTGTGTTGGTCATTGGTATCAGGACTAACAGTCAATCACGTTTAAGCTCCTGACACAGTATAGCATCATCGCCTATAGGTTTGTTTCGCGCATTGTACAAGTACTAATTAAGACACATGACCGTATCAATCCAAAATGAAACAAACACGTCTTCATGGCTGCAATCCGTAAAATGATGTTGCGCCAAATGATTGTAGTCCTTTTTTATATCATCAGATTCATTACGTCAAGCCAATGCCTCACATGAAGACACGATCATCGTCACCGACAAATACTAACCATAACAAAGCCTTTATGACACGAACAACACATTATCATCAACATGCAACAATCACAAACAACAATAGGCAGCACAATAATAATCGACAGACGGGTGCCATGACACCCTCTAATATGTGTTCGCGCTCACCGTCACAGATCCAACAAAATGTCACAGATGAACGACATCATCGATGTAGGTAGAACCACCTATAATCAGGTGAAAAGTAGTGCATTGCACATATTAAATCAATGTTCAGATAACATTATCATCATCATAGCCTTAAAAACAAACGCAACGTAATGCATAATTGGGCTCAGTGTTCTGACAGCAATTACTAAGCCATTGCTGCAGAGGAGTTGCGAATAAAGACCGGCCATCTTCTAACCCTGTCACACCATGGCAACGTTTTTACTTAATTTATTCTCGTGCCTTCAAACTCATCATAGCCACACAAATCAGCCTCGCAAACCAACCATGTAACAAAACCGGAGACATAATCATAATGAACAACAATGTTCAACGGCTAAGGGAGGCATTAGACGATTAGAGACGCCAAATAGCGCTCCGCAAAAGCATGTTTGAATCCACAAAAAGACCATAAATGGTCAAAAGGCAAGACCATTGCAGCATGCATCATGTAAAATTGTTATATAAATCTGTTCATTTTTATTGAAATACAAATCAGAAGCACAGTACTTTACAAATAAACATGAACAAATAATTTAACAGTAAAATAAATGTGAAACTACAACATGTAAAATGCTGAGACTAAACTTGTAATGAATTTTGATGTGAAATTCCAGCTCAAGTTTTGTGAAACATTTTCAAATTTGAAAGCTTTTTATGACTATGTACCCAAAATCTAACTGGTTTTTTAATTATTTCAACTTTCAATCACATATTTTTAAACTTGTAATGAATTTTGATGGACAAATAGTATACAGAACAGTTAAAAAATGAAATAAAAACAAAAAACAAAAAAAATATATCTTTTTCACACAGTGAATGTGTATTCAGTTTGTTTACATGTACCATCATAGTTTGAATGCCAAAGCATCTTCTCGAAGATCATGATATAAGATGAGTCACCGTCAATAACAAAAGTAAAACTAAATGATCACAGACGTCATTGTTCGGTAGGATTCGAAAAAAATAAATCAACCGCCAACACAAAGTGGTTCAGATGAACATACCTTTATCATCATTGACTCAACTCAGACTGTCGGTGAGAGACAAAAGCGAGTCGACGAGATCTGCGTCAACAGTAAATGGGAGACGAACCAACGTTGGTCTCTACCTCCGTCGTAACCACAACAGTAAACGGGAGGCCGACGTCACCGGCGGTTGTCTCCACCGCCGTTGCAGCCATAACATTAAATGGAAGGCTTAGGCAACCGGCTCTGCTACCACTGGCATGATAACACAAATCCACATGCATATGCGGCTATATCCACCATGACTCTACCTCAACCGTAAAAGGGATGCGGAGCCTGCGGAGCCTCCATCGCCACCATCGTGGGGTGACCAGACTGACCATCGCCATCATTGCCGCCGCCAACATCATGCCTGACATCGGCGAGAAAGGGGAGCGGCACAGCCGTCGCCACCGTCAATATCATCGCCGAGAAAACCAAAAGGAAGGTAATGCATCAAAGTAGAGGTGAGAAATGGAGGCTGGTACACCACTTACAAGGGAGATGCACAAAAGTAGAGGTCAACAGTGAAGAAGATAAGGCGGTACAAAAAAAGACATATGCATCAAACAGTTGTACGTAATGCATAAGAACTCAAAAACAACTGTTCATCAAGTTGGTTTACACCACTTACAAGGGAGATGCACAAAAGTAGAGGTCAACAGTGAAGAAGATAAGGCGGTACAAAAAAAGACATATGCATCAAACAGTTGTACGTAATGCATAAGAACTCAAAAACAACTGTTCATCAAGTTGGTTTTTTCATAAATAGAGTAATTATTATTGTTCTATACAAACACGTGGTTATGATATTCGTCTAAACTCTAAATAATACATTTGTTATACTTTGATTTTCTTTCTAAAATGAATTACTAGCAGCGACCACTTGATTTTTAACAAAACCATTTTTTATTTTATTTTGTTTTTATTATTGAAGTAATATGTGCTCATCTTATTTTATGTTGTTCTCATAATTCTTTAAACATACTTTTCGCTTTTGGTTAGAAAACGCTTCCACAAATATTTATGTGTGTATATAATTTTTTACGTGACAAAAAACAACATTCCAAATAATTGAACTTGAGCTTGCAAAGATACCTACGTAAGTAACCTTTATTCCCAACGTGATCAAATAAAAATTCATTAAAATCAAGTAAAAAACAAATAATTCCCTATCTTTCTTATATTATATTCTGTCGTTTTTATATTTTTTTCTAAAGCTTATCAGGATTTTAATTGAATTATTGTTGATTTAGAAAAAATAATGCCCATGATAATCAACCTATCTCGGCACAAAATATCTCATTGGTTGATAAATATCATGTCACATAGTGTTGCTAGTATATCTAATAATAAGAACATTAAGTAGTTTAGTTGGAGGCGGTTGCAAATTAACCTAAAAATCAGAAGTATCCAAATATTTTTTACGGTACATTAGTTCATTAATGACTTTTTTTTTTTGCGGTACGCTCATTCACTAATGAACATTTTTTTGCAATGTATTTAATTTTAACTAGGTTTTCATCCTCGTGCATTGCATCGGAAACTCCGTCATGATTTCAAATATCAAAAACGTAGTCGTAAACACATGCATCAACAGCAATACTCACACGTAAAACCTCAAAGCGTAGCTCATTGTAAAAACCATTATCACTCGATATTGTTGACTTATATTACATTCGATTTGTCAGGGTACCAGAACAATGCACATCGAACCAACTCTCTAACATCGAGTAGATACGGAAATACTTGACAAATAGCGTCTGACGTCGAATGACTTGTAATTGACACCAAGTATATATTGAAAAGGTCTCGAGTCGGGGCATTTAAATTATTGCCTCAATTTAAAAAGTACAAATGCATCTTATTTAGATTGAGAGCTATAAATAAACGCCCATGATGTGTAGCAAACATGACTCAAGTTAGATGAGTCGAGTGATGTTAAGCATGACGCGTAGTGAACAAAGCATTTTGAAGGGTAGTTCAAAAGGGAAAAATCACTTTTTTTATAATCCAAAATTTATAGCGTACCCATAAGATGACTTGTTCGATCACTTGACTAATTACGAAAAACAATACTTTTAAATTTACAATCCAAAATCACATAATCCAACTACAAATTTACAAATCGTGACTACTGACTACATCGACTGCAACTTCTTAACTATTTAACAACCGGAGATAATCTGCACTAACAATTTCATAACTTCAAACTCTAAATAGCAAATCAGACTCAAAGCTTCATCTTCAATCCTCATGAAAATTTCAACAGAATCGAAGAAATATGTAAATTTTTATACAATCGTACGTTTCAATAGCGGTAGATATGCCTATTCGCTCCGTCAAAATTAGCAAATGCAGCAATCTGATCTTGCCGGTACGGAAGATAAGGCGGAAGACGAATGTTTCCGATCTTCGATCTATACGCCGGAAGTTTGTTCTCCGGCTTATTAGAAGCTATTTTAGCAGATTTTCCGATCTTATTCACCTTTTCCGGTGAAACCGGAGGAATGAAAAGGAACACCGGCGACTCCTTTCCGGCGGAATAGTTGTCGTCACTGTAGCTTCGCTTGAGTAGATCTCGAACCTTCCACCGGTTCGATGTGTTACCAATTGAGATCGAATTGCTCTTCTTATGCTTTCCACGAGGCTCCGTCTTCGGCTTCCAGATGCAGTACGTTCCCGGCGTAACTCCGTCGAACTCCTCCGCCTCCGCCTCCGACGATGAAGTCGACGTCGAAGACGGAGGAGAAGAAGTATCGCGATCTTCGTTGAAGAGCTTCATCAGAGACGATCGTTTCTCCGGAGGCGGTTTCGAATCAATCTTCAAAGCATTAACACCGTTACAGAGATTCAAATCGACGTTAGACAACAAACTTCGATCGAAAAGCGGATACCGCGGTGAGATCTGATCGTCGGAGATCAATTCATCAACCGAATCCACACACAACTCAGAATCTCCACAAATTACAGGAAATTCGAACTCGTGTTCACCTTCATCCATCACTTCTGTATGAATATTCGTGTTTACCTCGTCGCCGTCGACGGAATTCGCCGGAATATCGTCGTCGTTGAAGCCGTTTTCTGCACGAAATTCGTTGACAACTCTATCGGCGATATCAGCGATGTCGTTAGAAGAATGTCTGTTGAAGCTTAGAGATGTATAGATTATCGAACTTGACTCCATTTATCTTTCCGATTAACCGGAGATTGAATTTCCGATGAGTTTTTGTGTGTGTTGTAACTGTGAGTGTTTTGATCGGAGTGTGAGAATATATAACTATATAAGGTCGTGGGTTATGGATATAGGGTTTAACCCGGTTCAAGTGGATATATTACGTCATGTGCTTCTAGAAACTGATTGTTGAAGTATGATAATTATTTTATTTTTCTAATATTTTTATATTAAACAAATCTTGCTTTATTTTATTAAATAAAAGAGGTAATTATATAAAAACATAATAACTAGATATTTTACTATTTTTTGATGTTACGATCGTGTGTGTGAGGGTGGTATGAGCAATGGTGGTGGTGCATCGAGCCAACCACATGTTGCCATCAAATGGGATTAATGGCGAAGCTTTTCATTGTGGATCAAAAAGATGTGTAATGAATAATTAGAATAAATTTATTTGGATTATGTTTGTTTAGCGATTGACGACTTCTAGAGTTACTATTAGTTATTAGAATTATGCTTATTGGAGGAGCCGATGAATCTAGGATGTTCATTAAACTTTGTAGTAGACAGAAGCATTTAAATAATAGCAAATCGACTGTTTAATGAGTTTAGATTTATACGATTCAGCTTATGGGTTAAAATATAAGGTTAAATATGCATCATGTATAGATATTGTATAAAACACCATCTTTATTGTTTAGAAAAACATAACACAAACTAATGACTATGAAAAATAACTATTTCAAATCATCAAATAAAACTTATTCAATAATTTGGTTGGCATAATCGACCCAGACAACATACTCAGTTTAATCTTGTTTTTCATTGTCATAGTTAACAATTTGATCAAATCTTCTAAGAAATCAAATATACCGTAGACTAAACTCCTATTCAGTTGAAATATCACGTGAATTCCTTATAATGGCTAATCGAGGTTGGGATTCATAAGGTGTAACTGTCAAGGGATGGTGACTCTTTCATGCATAACACATATATTATATTTACTATCTGAGCTACCTATAAAGCACCATATGTGTTATTTTTTAATCAAGTTACTCGAGATGAACAATTAACCACACTATAAGTATAACCCTATTATTTGATTCTACATTGTTCGATATGTGTGGGATACTTCTTATCTATCAATTATTGCAAAACATTATATTTGTTTAAGGATGTGATAACATAATAGAGGGATTTTACAATGTATAACCAAGAATAATCAGAGAGGCACGAGAATCACACCAATACGTGTATCTTTTGTTTTAAATGTGATAAATAAGACGGCATAGAATTGTATACTCATTTTACTCTTTTTCTCCTTTTCGTTAAATTTGTAAATTGTAAATGCAAGTCCCGAATGGATCCTGATTGCCTCGACGGAACTCCAATTAACCAAGTTAATCTCCTCTGCTTCAAGTCTACACACAATCAAACACCACTAATTAAGAAATCACAGGAAGTTTCTGTGTATTTTAAGAGAGAGAGAGATTTAGGGAATAATTGTGCATGAGAAAATCAATCATTCTTACCTTGTATTTATAACTAGGTTAGAATCCCATGTATTACACGGGTTGCGTAAGTGAATATTTAATAGTTATTAACGAAAATTTATGAATTATAAAATAATGTTTTGAGATATGATATTATTAAAATTACGTACGAGTAAGGACTTTAAATAATAAAACAACGATATCATTTTTTAAACTTTTATTTTTATTTATTTTTTAAATTTTTTAAAAGTATTTTTTAAACACTTTATTTCAAAAACAAATTTTTTAAAAATTTTATTTTTAAAAACTTTCTTACGAAAAGTTTGAATTTTGATTTTTTTTTTGTTTCATAAAAAAACTATGTTTAAAAACACATGTTTTAAAATATTTCTTATTTAAAAAAAAAGTTTGATGTTTTAGAAAAATCTCTTATTTTATAAAAAAATTATTTATTTAGAAATTACATTTATAAAAAATCCCTTTTCTTGATTTATAGAAAAATATTTTTAATTTTAAATGAATTAAATAAAATTATTAGTAGTTAATGCAATTATTTATTATTAGAGAGAAACGGAAAAAATAAGATTTAAAAGCTTTATAATTGTGCCATGTATCATAAAAAAACCGTCTTTTATTAGTATATATAGATGCTCCATAATGCATGTAAGAACGTCACGTATGATGATGAGAGTGGTTCTAAAAAGTTTGTTACGTAATAAGGTCCTACCTTTCATGCGATCATGATTGTTTTTAAGTGTCCGACGTCTACATAAATCATGTGATAATAATTTTCATTTTTACGGCTCTTTGCTCTATGTTAACTTACAATTTACTGTTTTTTAACGGATTGATGTGCGTATGTTATAATATATGTAATAGAATTTAAATATTCAAATATAAATTGAAGAACATAGAAGGATGCTTCTAGAAGGCAATTAAGAAATGATACGGTGGATTACGGAACACCGGTGTAGTGGCTTGTTGCCGTCTTTATCTACTCCATTGTTTCTCGATTGCCAGATGTAAGTGAACATGTAATTGTCCTTTCATATTTGTTTCTTTCTATGATTACAATAAATAAATAATATCTATCTTGTACCCCTTGTGTTAACTTGTTAAGCTCTTTCCTTTTATTATAACATCATTTTCATATATATTATAGACTAATAAATATCCAAATGGGAAATAAAATAGTCGAAACAATTGTTTGATTACAAATAATATATAACACCCTAAACAAATTTTAAATCGATTGGAAAAAAAGATATTGAGTTTATAAAAGGGTATGTTATTGATACACCCAATTTATTTTCATTTTCTCTATCTTTTTCTATATATACATATAGATACATAAAGATAGAGACAATAGGGTGTTTTAATAACAAAATATTACATATAATAATAAAAGGTTATATAAGCTGTAGTGTTTTACTAATTACTATTAACTGTAACTCTAATATTGTCTGTTTTTGACGAGGGTTGTATGATTTTGTTTTGGTTGTCCGAGTGAATGTTTTCTAAAAGGTAATTAATTTTTGGTTTACTCTTATTTGAGCACGTTTATTTTTTACGTTATCCTTTCATTCATGGTAAATGTGCCCAAAACGCATAATATCTATTTGATCCAGACATGTTTTATAAAGGATTGTGTTATACAAACATTCATTTTTGTTATTGAGGCATTCTATTATCTCTATCTCTCTTTATGTATCTTTTGTATGTATAGAGAGAGATAGAGAAAATAAAAATAAATTTGATGTATTAATAACATACCCCTATTGAAATATTGAAATTGTTTTAATCTTAAAATATTGAGCGGCCACAACAGCATCCCTTTTGCTCTCTGCAACTGCAGTCACCAGATCACGGTTCAGTAACAACGTTCGTTTTGCTCAAATTCAATATTCTTTCATTGTTGTAAAATTTTATAAAAGTAAAAAATTAAGTGATAGTAAATAAAAATGAATAAAACTTGGTTATTGTTTAGTAATATTTATATTTTCAAAATTAGTATAAAAGCAGGAGGTAATTTTTTAAAAAAATTATTAAATAATAAATAATAACTAAGTTTTATATGTTACATTAAGCCATTAAGAACAAACAATTATAAAACTTAATAACAAAGTAAAAATACTGAAACTTTAATAATTTCATAATTAAAAATAATATAAATAATTTTATTAATATTTTTAAAACTTAATTAATATCTGATTAAAAAACTTAAGAGAAACCATAAAGATAATGATCAACAAATAGTAATAAACTCTAATAAATATTTGTTTGATCTAGTAATTATTTATAGTAATTTGGTACCACAAAAGCTCTTCTTTTTAACGGCGAGTGAAGATTGATAGAATTCTAACGATTAAAACATTGTTAAAAAGAGGTGTACTTCAAAACAACTCAATGGGAGATGTCATTGCTTGTGGGCACTTAAAATAAAACTTAAAAATAATTTATGGTTGTCAAGTTTGTCATTATATAATGTGGTAGACGTTATTTATAACGTTAGATATTATAAGTGTGTTTCTTATTATAATATAACAATTGCTGGCTCCTCTTTTTGAGGTTGCAACAAATTTCATGTTACTAGAGATTGTCCGTTGGACTTTTGGTGCAACATTCATGAATCCAGAAAAGAGGGTTAAGGGATACATAGTGAAAGGAGGATAGAAAAGTAATTTCACTAAAGTTTTAAGACGCCCATACGAAAGGTTCAAGCCAAAATGTTTTTCTTTTTATCTTTTCTTCCATCTATACCCCTCAAACAAGGTTTAAAGCATAAGTTACAATCAATTGATGCTCTTGTTCAATGAGCCCCGTTTCCCCTTCCTTCGCCGACGGTTTCAACCGTCGCTCTCCACCTTAACGTCAGCGGTTTCATCTGCACTCAGTCATCACTCTTCACCTTAAAAACCCATCCTCTGTCACCAATTTCAAGATGAACAACTTTCAAGGAAGGAGTTGGAAGGACGAGGGTATGAGTTGCTCACAGGAGAGGTACGATAAAGACTTTAGGTTGCCAATCTTGAGTTACCCGGTAATCGATCTCAACGTTACGACTCACTCCGTAACCAATTTCAACCGTTTTGGGATGGTTGTAAACTTGTGGCTTTTTATCCCTTTGAATCAGCTCTTGATAATCTGAATCAGTAAAATCTCGTCTTGTTAGGTAAATATTCATCCCTTTAAATCAGCTAGAAAGATAAGAGATTTAGGGCTTAATTTGGTTTCACCCTATTCGAACACAGATTATTTTAAGTGTTAATCTCTTTCTGCTAGGTATTTCATCTCTTATTCTTTCATTGTTTGAATACTACACTTGATTGTGATGATGAAGATTGTTTGTTTAAGCTTGTGTAAAATGTAGGTTGACTGGTTTATACGGGAATTGAAGTATTGAACAAAATCAATTGCAAGTTAGGTTCTTGAAATCATACATCCTTGATTCTTATTGCTAATTTCAATGATTTTAATTTCTTTTTTTTGTGAAATTTTAAGAATTTGATCTAATTTTGTTAACATTTCATAATTCATGATTATAGTTGTTAATAACATCAAGATCAAGACTTAAGAGTTTAGGTATCTAGCAAAGTCTTCAATATGTATAACATCTGATTACATTTTGTAATCAACACACCTAGCCAGTAGTCAATTATGATATTCATCTGACTATTGATTGAACTTTTCATCTTGCATGATCAGTAATAATCAAACTATAATCTTGAGTTTTATTTCTGTAGTGGTTTGTGGTTTTTGACAGTCTGTGTAGGAGCCCACATGATTGCATTTGTTTTTTTGCAGCGTTATCTGTCAATAATGATCTTTTTTAAGTGTGTAGAAAGTTGATACATGACTACAAATTCAGTGAAAGGTCTATTATCTTTTCGTATACCAGTTAATATGGTAATGAATATGATAAATAAAAACTGAATGTTTCTTGCCACATAATTGCAATCTACAATAAAGGCATAAGTAGCTCATCTTTTTAATTCACATCCATTAAGAGCTTCATGCTATTACATATCCGTAGATTTTCAAGTATCCTCCAAGACTATCTTATTCATGTAGTGACAGTAATTTCTTGACATTTTATCATGCATTGTCATAAATATATTTGGTTACTTTTGAAACTTTTTTCGTTAGCAATAACCTGCATTCACTCAATTTTTCCTTTGAAAACAAGGAAGAATTGTGCACCTATATAATGCATTTACTTGATGCATTTGGATTATCAGGAAATGTAGTTTATTTGAAGATTTTTTGCAAGTAAAAACAAAGGATATATAATAAATACTGAAACATTATTCAAGAACTTGTATGTAGAAAGATTCAAAGACATTAAAAGAGACCAAAACGTATTATATATGGGTTTCCTATGCAGGGGTCTGATCTTTTTTGTGGAGGATTACATCACTACCACTACTTCCAAACAATTAAGTTTCGTGCCTCGCACAGATGGTAGGTACCAAGCTAAGAGACTCAAGAAGGCTCAATGCCCAATTGTTGAAAGTTTGACCAACTTTCGTATGATGCACCGGAGAAATAATGGTAAAAAACTGATGGTTGTTTGCATTGTCAAGCATGTTATTGAGATTATACACCTATTGACTTACGCTAACCCCATTCAAATCCTTGTTGATGCTGTCATTAACAGGTGTGCTTATATTTTTTTATTTATGTTTGTATAGACAAGAAGTCTGCTAACACAAAGATATTGATCACGTTAATAGGCGAAATAGGTTTTTATTTGGAACTTTTTGTAAGTGTTACAAGGTGGGAGAGATGAGAGATAAGTACAAATAGGTTCTTATAAACTTGCCGTCTTTGGGTTATTTTTTGATGTGATGCCTTTTAGAAGGTGGGAGAGATGATAGATTAGTACAAATTATGTAAATTTATTTAAAGATACTCCAAAAAGTTCTTTTACTTGTTAGCCATTGATGTGTTGACTATATTGCTCTCATTATGATACTGCACAAATTGTCCAACCCGCAGCATCGCTCGGGCTTACCACTAGTATTAAAAAACACACGCATATATATTTATCCATACTTTATTATAATGATTTAACTTGAGTGTAGAAAGAATACTATTATTTCATAGATTTAAAATTTTAAAAATATGATGGTTTTTATAAGTGCACACAAGCAAAATATGTTTGATTATTTTGTTTTTCAACAGTGTTAAAGACGGAACAAAGTGATAATTATGGTTGGCGAGTTCAATCATAAAAGAAGATTATTTATGGATTTGGTGTATAAAAAGGTTATGTGAGAGATACAATATAGTCGTACATTGAATTAAAAATATTTTCTATTAAAAATATTTTCAAGAGTAATAATAACTATAATCGAGTAAAGGCCCATTCTATAACGTTCTCACAAGCCAATTACTCAATTAGCCAAGACCAGCGATAGCTGCTTCGACAGAAGGAATTCCAACGATCATCTCTCTCACCTGCCGCTAAATGCTAATATTATAATTTTATAAATTGTTTTTAGATTGTTTAATAATTATTACTTAAACTAAAGACTAGTTATTGGTATTTGAGTTTATAAGAATTAATGAAGTAATGAACCTTGTTGTTTAAATAGGTATTGGGTTAATAAGAATCTTTTTTTTAAATAAGCTAATTTATTTATACTTTATAATAAATATATATTTGTAAAATATTAAAATCTCAAATTAATTTTTGTTGGAAGTCGGTGCCAAAATATTTATAAGGCCAGTGTCAAACTTTCACGGAGCTCAAATTCTCAATGTTAAATCTTTTTTAAAAGATGATCAATGTACATATGGGTGCCTATGAAGTATGAACCCCATAAAAACCTCTTAGGTTACCCCTAGCATGAATCATAGCATTTGATAGCATATTAGTTGAACTTAAATAACTAGATGATTAAGCCATAGAATAGGAGCTCAAATTATGTTAACATAAAGCTCACGAAGATAAACTTTCAATCATAGAAGTTCAACAACTATTTAGGTGATAACTTTTTAAGGCTATAAGTAGAAAGAGATGTGATGGGAGATTGCGAGTCCATCAACAAGCAATCACTAAAATGTTTTCTATGAATATAACATTTTTTTGACAAATAAAGTTATAATAATTACCTCAGTCAACTAAAATGTTCAAAAGCAATATATAGCAATTTTTATTAAAAACGGGGCATTGCGAGAATCGAACTCGGGACCTCTCGCACCCAAAGCGAGAATCATACCACTAGACCAAATGCCCTCATTTATTAAAATTCTACACGTTGTTTTCTTTAAACGAAACCAACCAACCAATCAAATAACTCACTCTTCTGCTGTTTTCATTAGTACATCTTCAGTAGAGTTATAATATAAAATTTTCGGGAATTAACTTATTCTCAAACAGATTCGGTTTTATTATTTTCAAAAATTCAGTATAAAATTTCGAAAGTTAATTTACTCTGATACATAATGGTTTTGTTATTTTGAAAAATTCAATCATTCCAGCGTTTTTACGTAAAGTTGTAAATATTATCAAGTGTTCCGTCACAACGTACAAGTTTGCAAAGCTTCAATTTTATAAATTAAATTTTGATTGTTGTTTTTAATTTTTTTGAACGGCTAACGAATACTTTTTAAGCCCCGGTCATCCGGGTAAATCTATTAGCGAAAAGCCATCCATGTTCGCAAACACAGACAACACTGATGACCCGGCCCACCTACATTTCAGGGGAAATCCACCACCCAAAGTCCCAACGTAAAAAAACCCCTGACACACTTGAAATATATTACCCCAAGTAAATCAAATAAGACTAAAACACATAACCTGCGTTTTGTAAAACCATAAGATGTCTAATCCCAATCCCAAACCCAAACCCAAACCCAAACCCAAACCAATTGATCTAAGAACAATTATGTTTTTTTCATTAAATTACACATGATATTACCATCTTATTCAACATAGAAACAATATTGCAACACTATTTTCTAGCAGTTATTACATCAGAACGTATCTCGAACTCATAAATGCTGATTAAACAAATTCAATGCAATTTTCAAGATAAAAAGAGTTCCCCTTTGACTTTCAACACCAACAACCATCACTGCCACCATCATACAATCTTCCTTCATTCACCAACCTCTGCATTGCAATCCAACATCAATGGCGACTATTCGATTTCACCATCTTCTTCACTACCCTTCTTCTCCATCATCTATCTCACCCCCTTCTCTAAAACCCCTTATTCATAAAACCCCTTTATTCAATCTGCACGGGTTCAACAACCTGCTTGCTGTTGCTCATTCTAATCGTAATGCACCCGGTACGATTCCCAAATCGACATCGTTTCCGCAGGTTCCGGTTTGTGATTTGTTGTTTGTTAATGGGTTGGTCGTTTCTTTGATTAATTTTTGTGGTAATTGCGTGATTTTGGTTGGGTGTAGTTGATTGAGTCGTTGATTGATGGAAAGAATTTGACAGAAGCTGAGGCGGAGGAGTCTCTTGATTTTCTGCTTCGTGATGCGAATGAAGCACTGATAAGTGCTTTTCTTGTTCTTTTGAGAGCTAAAGGTGAAACGTATGAAGAAGTAAGTTTTCAATTGTTCTTTCCCAATTTAGATGATCAGCTTGACTTTTGTGGTCAAATTGAAAGTTGGTGATTGTTTGAATCTAGCAATGGAATGGGTCATTATTTGACTCCTTTATATATGTTTATCTTGAATTTTTGATGATTAAAGCTTTGTTGTTATATTGTTTAGTATAATACTCTTGCTAGCTATTGATTTTTGTTTTCTATCAAAAATGTCTTGTTTGACCATAAGAAGTCAAGTTACGACTTACACCCATGTTTGAATTAAGGGGTTTACTGAAACTTATATCAAAATAAGTTAATAACCATTAATGCAAGAGTGTAGATGATATTTTTTCCCCATGCATATGCTTATATTGTTGTTTGGAATGTGCCAGAATGCCATAACTGGTGATAGTTTTACTTTTGAATGAAATTGGTTATGTAGTTTTGTTTATCTTTAAAGATTGCAGCTTTGTTCATTATTTAGCATAACATTCTTACTAGCTCTTGATTTGTGTTTTTAGTCAATAGTATTCTTTTTCTTTTTTGTCCATTTAAAACGGGCTAGTTCTTATGAACTTTGTGGCAGGCTCATATATTGATTGAAATCTTGGAATGATGAGCTTGCAGGTTGTTGGATTGGCTAGAGCCATGATCAAACATTGTAAGAAAGTAGAAGGGTTAGGTGATGCAGTGGATATAGTTGGAACGGGTGGTGATGGTGCAAATACTGTAAATATCTCAACCGGATCATCCATATTAGCAGCCGCCTGTGGAGCAAGAGTTGCAAAGGTTGCATTAGTTAATTACAGTCCACCCATTTTCTATTTTCGTTGAGGCTTTTCTTGAGGATTAACAGGTTGTTTCAAGTTTTGTTTTATCTAGCAGTTCAAATTGGCAAAATCAAAAAATTAGGTAAAAAGGAAACGGATCAATTGGGTCGAATAGGTTGAAAGTTTATTCTTAATTCATATAAACCTATAAGTAATTTTATTCAGAAAAGTTATTATTATGGAACTAATATAATCGTTGTAATCATATTTAACACTATTTTTTGTAATAACTTGTAAAGTTTTGGACTTAAAATGTTCAGGGTCAACCCAACCTGCACTACTCATCCATTTTGCCACCTCTAATCCAAGTTATGTGTCGCAGCAAGGGAATAGATCAAGCTCATCTGCATGTGGAAGTGCTGATGTGTTGGAAGAATTGGGTGTTGCAATTGAATTAGAACCTGAGGTTTGTCGGTTTTCTTATGTTGGTTGAATTATGCTTTTATAAATTTCTATTTTACTTAGCATTCGTCCAAATTTTATGACTTCCAACTGATCCTATTGTAGTTTTGTTAAGCATGATGCGATACTTGTGCTTTTGATATATCTAGTTGCTCACATTGGGAGGCTATTTTAATCTCTTTTTTTTTTTTTGACTAAGACAACTATTCTATTATAAAGAAATAGTGATAAGCTTTTCGAACCATGGTACTTGGTCTTGCACAACTGCAAGGAGAGAAATTTTTTATTTAGGGGGTTTTTGACTTGCGTTTTGAAAGTGATTATCATGGCTTACAGACATGAAGTTTAAATCAGGGAAGATGGGCAATTTTACATTTTTTTCAATAATCATTTTACATATATCTTTCACTAATCATTTTACTTACTGCAGTATTTGACCTGCTTGTTTATATCTGGTTATCTTGACACAAAATAATCAGAAACTCAAAAGCATAATTACTTTCACCCAAACTCGATGATCAGTTTTAATGTATATCCAAAGATCCCTTTACAAGAATAAAAAGGTTTTGATGAAAATTTACTAGTATACTTCTTTTCCCATCATGATTATGCTTCATTCTTAAAATCTGCAGTACTTGTCTTACCTTTTTTCACAAGAAAGATGGTGGTTTGCAACATAAAAATGAATATTTTTTTCAATTCTAGCTCTAAAAGGTAACTTTCCTCTAAAAATGATGATTATAATAGTGTCTGCTGTATGTAGGGAATTGAGTAATTATAGATCCAAATGAGTACTTTATATTATATATTAATAAACTTTTTAGTTCTTGTATATATCCATTTTAATTTGTTATAAAACTGTACTAGGGGGTGGTAAGGTGCGTCAACAAGGCAGGAATTGGTTTCATGATGTCTCCGGTGTACCATCCCGCTATGCAAATTGTTAGGCCCGTGAGGAAACAACTCAAAGTGAAAACCGTATTCAACATCCTGGGTCCTATGTTAAATCCTGCACGTGTGCCTTTTGCAGTTGTTGGTGTCTACAAGGAAGACCTAGTAAGTGCCTCCACAATTATGGCCTATAGAGGTGGCATGATGGGTAGGTTGGGTTGGTGACGTATTGGTTAAAACATGTAGATTTAAACTCGCAATTATTTAGTACGGGTCAACACGGGTTTAGTTGAAACACGACTCTTTGTTTTTGAGATAAAACACAGCCACACTTAACCAATTCATAAGTTAATGGGTCTGCATTACCACCTTTTAATAATTTAATTGTCCACAAACAGGAAACTATGTTTACTGTTAGTATAAGGAGAATTATATCCTTCATAATATCTTTTATGTTAAATTTACATTCAACTCTTTATGTTGCACAGGTTCATAAAATGGCAAAAGCACTTCAAAGGTTTGGCATGAAAAGAGCACTTGTTGTCCACTCTGAAGGCTTGGACGAAATGAGTACTCTTGGTAAGATCTGTTTTATGCTTCTTTTTTGTTGTTTATCTAGCTATTAGTATTTTTAAAATGTATTACGAAACTTCTCCCCCCCTTAATATCTAATGAAGTTTCAAAATTTGCAAGGGAGAAACAGCGTAGTGGGCTGCAAAATTTCAAACTCTAGTTGGTTCTTGGGTGTTCTTTCACCGTTTTCTGCTAACTGGAGTGTTCTTTTAGGGGTAATTGCATATTTTGGTTGGATTCCTAATTGTGGTAACAATCTTCTTTTTGCACCCGCAAGAAGGCTCAACCTTTAAAAGTTCTATATCAAGGAGTTATAATTAACGAATTTTCAAAAACTTGATAAATTGGCTGAAAGTTACAAAATTTTCAGTTTTGGAGAGTTGATCTGGTTACTCGGTCAAATCATGACATGTAATTTTGACCATGTTGACTTTTTATGTGGCGATGGTCTGACGAATGGCGATTATATGGCATTTGAACAGATTAATGTGCAATATGAAAACTCTTTGAGAGTTAAAATCCTTTTTGTGGGTGCAAACAAACTTTAGCATCCATATAGAATTCCAGCCAAAGTTCATTTCCTTTTTATATGCAATTTGCCTTCTTCTTATTGCATTTTAAGCATATGCTAGTTTGTTATAAATGTAGTACCAATTAAAATGTTTGAAATGCCAATAAGTCTTTCAATTTTTGTTCTAGAGCCATATTTTTTTAATCTATTCACAATTCTAGGTCCAGGACTCGTCCTTGATGTCACACAAGATTCAATTGAGAAGTTCTCATTCGATCCATGTAAGTTTCTTACCTTTAGGAAAGTACAACTTATGTAAAAAATAATTGTATAAACATATATATGGAGCGCTTTTGTTACAGAATCAATTTTAGGCAGACTAGCAGAGAACTATGAAAATCGCGTAAGCATTCGTACTTGGTGCTCTAAAGATATATTGGGAGAGAGAAACAGAGGTGATCAGAGCTAAAGCAAGAGATACATGTGTTTATGTTCTCTATTAAAACTGGTTTTGTATTGAATGGCGGATGGCCCCTCTCCCTCTCTATGTATACACACGTATATGATTTATGATTGCATCTTAGTCATTTTCATATGCTGTTGAGCGGTTTTAAGTTGGAATCTATAGCTAACTTTATGATACAATGTAGTCAATCAACATGTATTATTCATGGCGCCTACTTTTAAATGATCTTTTTGTTCCTCTTATATGTTCTTCCATGCTTTAATAAACTCAGGATTTTCATTACACAGTGGACTTTGGGATGCCGCGTTGCACGGTAGATGACTTGCGTGGTGGTGATTCTAAATACAATGCTGAAATCTTAAGGCGTGTATTAGCGGGAGAAAAAGGATCTATCGCTGATGCATTTGTGAGTCTCTTTATTAGGGGCCTACATTTATCAGTTCAGTTATATCATTAATGGTTTAACTTTGACTTTGACCATATGGTAACAAGAAGTCTTTTTTCAGGCACTCAATGCGGCTGCAGCCTTATTGGTCAGCGGGCGTGTAGGCAGCCTAGGAGAGGGAGTAGTTGTGGCCCGTGAGACGTTAGAATCTGGAAAGGCGATCAAAACTCTTGATTCTTGGATAGATATATCCAACAACTCCAAGGTAAGCCATTGTTGCTCATTAAGGCTGGTAATTTGTAGGGTCTGCGGGTATGAGGTCGGGCATGTGGGTTGTGTAACAGGTCAAAACGTGTAAGTTTTTGTATGTGTTGAAACAGGTTTGTTTAGCTTGAAACACTTTTAGTCCAGATTTTTCTTTTAATAAAAATATGTTTTTTGAGATAATTATTATTTGGGAGGTTATTACATTGAAAATACACATTTTGGGGAACTTTTTATCTGTTAGAGATATAACACAACCTGAATCGACTGTTCTTTGGTAAGTGGGTTGAAATGACGTGTAGTGATTTGAATTGACTCTCAATGTATTTGCAGAATGTTGAAGTGATGGCGTGAATTTCAGTTAATGATTTGTGATGTTGAAGATAGAAACTGTTGTAGATTCATTTGCATGAGGTTTGACAATCGAATAAAGCCCCAAATCAGTTTCTTGAAGGGTTCTTTTTCTTCCTTATAAATTTTAAAGTTTATGTTCTTTTAAGTTATGTTCATGGGAACCCTTATCCTACAAAGAATATAGAAACTGTTTTTGACCTTTTTTTCATTTGTTCTTTATTTTTAAATCAAATGAAGTTGAGTTTTAGCTCAAAATAACTCGTACATTAGTCATAGGAGATTACATAGGGATCAAAACGCTTGATTAATATTGATTAACTTCAAGTCAATTTGTTATAAGCTTGATTTTAACTTATTATTATTGGAATGATTTAGATTAGAGTTTCTAGCATTGAGCCACAACCCTATTAGGACAATAAGGATATACTTATAATGTTAAGGAGACATTAATATGTTTCAAGCTCATCTTATGTACCATGATGTTAAAATCCGACTTGAAATTAAACTTGAAAAACATGTTAAAAACTCAACCCTTTCGTATAGTTAGAAGTTTATTTTGAAGCTTAATGAAAAATCTTGGAAGTTTGCTTCTCAAAAGTTTCTAAATTTTCTTCTCTCTTCTATAGAAAACTCAATAGGGATACATTTCTTTTACTAATTTTACTATGGTAACAATTTTAAGTCGATAAAATGTCAATTTCATTAAATTTACTATGGTAACAATTTCACATATTTATCACGTAACCTTCTTTTAGAGCGTTATTAAGAGCTTAGCGACAATGTTTTGATGAGAGGACCTCAAACTAGAAAAAAGTGACGGTGTCCATACCTATTCAATAGTAAAGTACTAAAGTTGATTGGATGGAGGGTTAACGGACCTTCCGAAACCCGCTCTAGTCCTGCACATACTAATGGTTAGAGTTGCAACCCATTCTGTATTGGCGGATTTATGATTCTCGTATCACTTTTGGAAAATGTTCGCTGAATCAATGTTTGTTAAGCTTCAAATACTGGATATGTATGTAACAAATAAAATGATAAAGCAAGTATCGTACACCGCGTAGATGAGGGTGCGTATGTCCTTCCTATCATTTTCTAGTATCACTTTAACCTCCATATAAAATTCCAGCCAAAGTTACTATGATGTGAGACAATATGCAAGTCTCACATGTATGGCCAAGTTATAACCTAAATAACAAAGAAAATTCCAAGTGGTTAAATGAAATAAAATAAAATAATGTTAAAGACAAACATTTGTAGAATCCTAACACTAAAATATACCCTATACACTTATTTCATTATAGTGGAAGTGTATCAATCCTAGCAAAGGGCGTGACACCTTTACAAAAAGAATGTATGAGTGACACTTTTTAGGGGTCAAATATCTCAAAGGAAACCTTTTTAAGGAGAGTATTGGTCACCATCTATTTATCGTCTAGTAGAATTGCAAAAGCCTTAAGTTTAAATCATGTTTTTATTGTGTTTTTATCATAATATTTTAAAGATTAGTTAACGTAAGTTGTGATTTACCTCATTTTGTTATTTATTGAGAATAAAAGAAAATATTGAGTATCTTTAATTCCGGTCAATCAAACGGATTCTTACCATATCTATGTTTAGTAAAATTGTAAAGCTGTATATCCCTTTTAATTAGCTCCTAATTTAGCTCCTAGTTTTATTCTTTTCCTTTGCATTCAGTGGCTATAAAAGGTCCACTACTGTAATGTTATTCGATGCACAAATATATACAAACATATCCATTAATTTATATAACAGGATACCGGATCTTATGACTTTACTCATAGTGGAATCTCATGAATAAAAATGAAGTTATCTCACGGGGTCCAAAGGGATCTTTGTGAAAAGAATAAGAGACCAAATATGTTTGAGTTAGTTTATTACTTTTCGTCTTGTGTTAATAATTTAAAGTGATGATATTCTTGAAGGGCCTTAAAAGGGGGTTTAACCATATCAACTTATTCCTTCGGTGACCTAAACGCCTTTTATAAGTTTACTTTTCTAAAACACAATGCATAATAAACTCCTCAAATCAGTTAACCACAACACTCTAAGGACATGTGTTCAGATAATTCTGACAAAATTTTAAATCGAACGGCTACCTTTTATTTCAGAAAATGAAAACTGATTGACCAGTTAAACTGATCGGCTTGTAACATCTTAATCTAGAACAAGCAAGACTTTTAATGTTTACATAATTCAAATACAAATAGCTATCAATAACGACAACTTATAGAAAAGGTATTCTATGTAATTCAACACTCATATCACCTAGCCACTCTAGGCTTCACTAGCCAAGGCCTAACCCCAAACCTTGCGCACCTCGTTCCTATGTCAACAACTCGTGTCACCTTTGTGAGAAAAATGCTGTTGGATAAACGTCTGTATATACCAAAGGAAGATTATACACAAATATAACTGAAGAAAATCTAATAAAACAACCAAGTACTTAAAATTCAAGCGTAATTTTATTTAGAGATCTTAGATTTCTAATTAAACCCTTTCAACGTAACTTTAAGACAATTTATTCAACGCTATTTGGGTAGCGATATATTTTTAAAGTAAAGATATTTTAAAGGTTTGGTTTATTTAGCTAATAGTAAAGTAGTTTTACAAAAAAAATGTCAGTCTTAATTTAAAATAATTCATGTCTGAAAAATGATATTTGAAAACTATACACATTTTTGTCTATAGGGAGGCAGTGCAATCAAAATCTTCCGGTCTAGAAGCCTAAATTGTATATTTTAAAAAGGTTAAATTCAAGAGAAATAAAACTCTACGAAATAAGCATATGGAAAGTAAATTTTTCTTAATGATATTTAAGTATTTATTAGATGACATGGATTTGCTAACAGTATAATAAAGTGACTAAATAACATTATAACATATTTGTTATATAAAAGTTTGACAATATATTGGGAAATAAGGTATTAGTATAGCAATGCGATAATAATATACACAGAACGGTATCACCACGCGATGACAATATATGAACATAACGAACATTAAGATCATATCTCAACAAACATTTAGAATAAAATAAAAAGTTTCAAGAGATAACAGAAAAATTAATAAAACAATTTTAACTCTATAAACAAAAAAAAATGTTGTTATTAATATACAGAAATGTGGACCACGTCGGTAACAAAGAACAATTGTTTTGTTTACTGAAAATAGCTAGGAAGAGTGTGATGTGTGTTGATATACCTGGTACGCTGCTTGTTGCTTATGACGTTGTGATAATTAAAGACGCAATTGCAATGTTGTCTATTTCATATTTTCTACTGTCTTCTAAATATTCAAAAGTTAATTAAGTTGAAATATAAATACCCACACCTAATTTCTACTATACAATATTATATCAAGTTAATAAGTTGATAAATATAAGGTTATTGGATTTTAATTATACTAATTTTCATTTGTTGGTCGGAATTAATCGCAATTCATGAAATCACTACAAAATTTTTTACTATTAGAGGCGACACGTGTCGCCGCTAATACACCATAATGTCGCCGCTAATACTTCGTCGCTAAAAACGAAATATTCGCCGCTAATAGATTAACAGTCGCCGGTAATGCTATTTTTTTATTTTTTATATTTTTTTTTTATTTTTTTTAATTTCCAGTTTTCAACCCATATAAACCTAGATATATTGACAATAACATTAAAATTTCATACATATAAATCTAGTCATACAATATACTACTAATTCAAATAAACCTAGATATATATATATAATTCATACACTATATATAGATAGATTTCCTAATAACATTCAAATTTAAACATACATAAGCAATTAAAAACAAGCGTAATCCAGTGATACAAACACTACTCATCCCCCTCGTCCTAATCGTCTTCTTCGGCTTGATTTGGAGCCTTTTGCGAAGCAATTAATTGCGTAATTTGTGACATATATAAATTGCGCATTTGAAATAGACTTGAAATTTGCTCCTGCAAAAACAAAATATATATTTATATTTTGAAATAGACTATTATCCACTTAACACATCCAACTTTAAGTTATTTTTACACGTATAAACTCAATTTATGTCGTTTTGACCCCGTTTAAGCTAAACTTAGATAAATAAAGTCTATTTTAGCCAAAAAAAACTATAATAACATAAACCAACTATGATCCAAGTAACACATCCAACTTTAAATTATTTTGACACGTATAAACTCAATTCATGTCGTTTTGACCCGTTTTAACCCGTTTAAGCTAAACTTAGATAATTAAAGTCTATTTTAGCAAAAAAAAAAAAAAAACTATAATAACATAAACCAACTATTATCCACTTAACACATCCAACTTTAAGTTATTTTTACACGTATAAACTCAATTCATGTCGTTTTGACCCGTTTAAGCTAAACTTAGATAATTAAAGTCTATTTTAGCAAAAAAAAGCTATAATAACATAAACCAACTATTATCCACTTAACACATCCAACTTTAAGTTATTTTGACACGTCTAAACTCAATTCACGTCGTTTTGACCCGTTTAACTTAAACTTAGATAATTAAAGTCTATTTTAGCAAAAAAAAGCTATAATAACATAAACCAACTATGATCCAAGTAAAACATCCAACTTTAAGTTATTTTGACACGTATAAACTCAATTCATGTCGTTTTGATCCGTTTTGACCCGTTTAAGCTAAACTTAGATAATTAAAGTCTATTTTAGCAAAAAAAAGTTATAATAACATAAACCAACTATGATCCACGTAACACATCCAACTTTAAGTTATTTTGACACGTATAAACTCAACTTATTTCGTTTTGACCCGTTTAAGCTAAACTTAGATAATTAAAGTCTATTTTAGCAATAAAAAGCTATAATAACATAAACCAACTATTATCCACTTAACACATCCAACTTTAAGTTATTTTGACACGTATAAACTCAATTCACCTCGTTGTGACCCGTTTTGACCCGTTTAGCAATAAAAAGTCGAAATAACCTAAAACCACGATAATACACTTACCTGTGTAAATGACTGAGGAGTTTGTTCGTGATCATGAACGAAAGAAGTCGTCCCAGCAGATAATGATGGTTTACGTCCAATCCCCCTAATATGTCCACGCCGTTGTCCCAACACCGACTGAAAAATATTAACTTTATTCGGCGTTGATAAACCACTTTTTTAATTTTGGGTTTGGCTTAGCTAATCAAACCTTTCCTTTAATTGATTATGTATTAATTAACAAAAATATATTAACATATTTATACAAATATATATATATATATATATATATATATATATATATATATTTGAAAACTATACTATTTAGAAATACTTACATATTGTTGCTCTGCTAACTCGCTATCAAATGTCTCATCTTTGCTAGTATGAGCATCATGAAACGTCTTAAGTCTGCTTTTATTCTATGCTTAAAGAGTATATTATATATTCAAAAATAATAATATATAATACACAAATATATAAAATTAAATCATTAACTTCTTATAACAATAACTACTATATGAATCTGTTCCCCCACGGTTTGTATATATTTGTTGTTGACGATTTGTTTTGTTTGAATTTGACACATTTCTATATGCGTCACTCATAAAATAGTCAAACAGTTTTCCTTCAATTTTCATTATTCATTCCCGTTGCAAGGCTGTCCTGTGCTTATTCCACATTTTCGTAACCTCCAACACGATCAAAGTGTTTTTTCGCCACAATTTTTCGGTCTATAAATCGTTTTAGATACACCAACGGATTCCACCCTCTATTTGAGCGCGCTCGCGATCTCGCAAAATCTCATCAAAGTCAAAGCGTCGCTACATTTAAGTTAAACAAATAAAAGTTAGTTATGTAAAAATAAATAACAAACATATAACTTAAAAATCTTTACCGCCATATGCTCTTCCAAAGCATTATTCTGAGCATCGGAAAGATTTTCATATGAACAAACATTAAAAGGAAAATTAGCTTCCATGTATATCCCACCTCACGAACAAACATATCATTAAGATTACCAACAGGGGTATACGTGGCAGCTCTATCAAAGGGGAGAGATAAATGTCCCCCCTTTTTAGCTAGCTCTTGCTGCAATAGTTTGTTTTTCGCCTTCCCTCTTGTTTTTCGAGAAGACGTACCTGTAATTATAATAAAAATTCATTAATTGTATTATATATTAATAATAATTGAATAAACATAGTAAATAAATAAATTATAATAACAATTATCATCCAACGCGTGACTTCCAGGACCGCCAAATGGAGGAAGTGGTGGATCCCCCGCCCCATCACCTCCATGGCTCATAACATCAGACATAAGGTATGCGAAAACAATCCACAATAATATCATCATATCTTGAAAGATAAGATTTAGAACATAATGTTAAAATAAGAAAAAAGTTTTCTACTACAACATGAAATACAAACAAAGTTTTATATAAATAAATACGTATACAATTGCTAACAAAATTTTCAATTAGAGTCGCCCTCATATACTTCAGTATTTTCGTCAGACTCTTTGGTGTCATAATCAGAATCGTACTCATCATAATCAGCCTCGTCCTCAAACACCCCATCAGCGGTAACAGTTGGCGGATTAACTTCACTTGCAGTCTCGCATTCGGTGACATAAGTAGACATGTTATGAAAGTATTACGTTAAGTCAATGAAAAATACACTATTAGATGAATAGTGGTTGTAAACAACGTCAAGATCTTCAGTCAAGTAATTGTCAACATTTTGGATGTTATCCATGACACCATCATTTGATGTAAGGCGATCCCAAATTTTTCGATAATTAACATTCTCGACGACCCACCGGTGATTATTGTTTTGATTTTTTCGAGAAGGTTCTCGGATGTAAAACACTTATTTAGCTTGAGAGGCAAATATGAGTTGATCGTATTTGTCCCATTCACGTTCTGTGTTGATACTAATGATATTATTGTCGTATGAAACACCCCTTCGAGTATCAAACCATTTGCAACGAAATAGGACTGTTGAAAACCCATTTGCATAACATAATTCAATAATCTACTCAACTTTCTCATAATATTTTTCACCATTCCCTCCCTCCACTAAAACACCAGAGTTTTGCTTTGTGCGTTGTGCGTCACGATCAACTACCATAAACCTAACACCGTTGATTATGCAAGCGGTGTAAGTATAGGCATTTACATCCGCACCCATTGAAAGAGCATACAACTCTTTGTGAAATTTTGGAGAATTTTGAATTTTTATCGAATAAACCTAAGAAAATATATAATAACACGTGTTATATATGGATTACCTAACAAACATATAGTAACACGTGTTATATATGGATTACCTTCTCGAGAAACCATGTTGGAAATTTGATTTTAATATCCTCATGTGGACATTCAGATTTAAATTTACTACATTATTAATACAAATATACAATAAGTGAGAAATAAAATATATTTAATTAATGATAAAAAGTGAAAGATAGGAAATTTTACTTCATGGAGTCTCCGACTTCTTGACAGCTATCGAGCACAAACCATTCTAACTTAAACTTTTCATTTGGAGAAAGATATTTTATCTTTGTTGCACTAGCCGGACGACATTTAGACTCAAATGCATAGACGTTTATTTTTCGATAATGACATCCTCGTTTCTGTCAGGGCGATTAAACTGAGTCTCAACATCTCGAAGGTATCTCGAACAAAATGATAGAGCTTTTTCAGCAACATAACATTCAGCTATACAACCTTCGGGCCTTGCTTTGTTTCTGACATAATTTTTTAGTTTTTTCATATATCTTTCAAACGGATACATACATCTCATACATACAGGACCACCACGAATCGCTTCATCAGGTAAATGCAAAACTAAATGAACCATAATGTCAAAAAACGCCGGAGGATAGATCAACTCTAACTTTCACAATATTATAAGAATGACATACTTAGCTTTTTTCATATCTTTAACCAATAGTGTTCTCGAGCAAAGTTGTTTAAAAAACGTACAAAGATCAACTATTGGTGTATAAGTATCTTTTGTCAAAAAGGATCTAACCCCAATCGGTATTAAACGTTGCATGAGAATATTACAGTCATGAGATTTCAATCCAGTAATGTTAGTATTGTTATCTATCACTCTTTTGCTGATATTAGATCCGAACCCATCAGGTAATTTAACATCATTTATAAACTCACAAAATAACTTTCGATCACTGATTTTCAATGAGTATTTTGGGTGTGGACTATACTATTTGTCATTTTTTTTCCAACCACTACTTGCTCCAAATATTTAGATTTTTCAAGTCAATGCGTGCATTTGGCGTATCTTTGCTCTTTTCATTCATTAGAAGAGTACCCAACAAACTATCACACACATTTTTCTCGATATGCATCACATATAAATTGTGTTTTAGCAGCAGAGAAGACCAATACTCAAGTTCAAAAAATATACTTCGTTTGGACCAGTTCAACTCAAACTCCTCCCGCTTTGATTTTACACCTCCAAAATTGAGATGCTTACCCAGCAAACGATGGCGTAGACGACTAAGTTGAGCTTCTATGTCAGTATTATTAAATTGTTTCAGAGGGTCTCTGATCTCGGATTCTCCGTTAAATTCTAAACTTGTTCTCCACTAATGGTTAGCATATAAGAATCGTTGATTACCAACATATACAACTTTATTTGTAACACACATAGAAAGAGTGTCTTCGTTACAAGTAGGGCATGCTTTGTAACCTTGCCCGCTCCAACCTGATAAACTAGTACAAGCTGAAAAATCGTTTATAGTCCATAACAACGCCGTTTTCATTGTAAAGAACGTATTTGTCGCCGTGTCTTTAGTACGTATGCCTGACACTCACAACTGTTTTAGTTCATCCACAAACGGCCTAAGAAACACATCTATGTCCTTCCCAGGTGATTTAGGGCCAGAAATCAACAATGAAAACATAAATGAATACTCCTTCATGCATAACCATGGAGGCAGATTGTATGTGGTGAATACAACCGGCCACGTGCTATGAGCGGAACTCATGTTACCAAATAGATTAAAACCGTCGGCTGCAAGCCCTAAGCGAACGTTTCGCGGTTCCCTCGAGAAGGTCGGTTACCTTATGTCAAAATCTTTTCACGAGCTACAATCAACAGGATGATGCATCGTACCCTCTTTTGATCATCCGGTACTATGCCAAATCATATCTTTTGCCATGAGCCTTGAAGAATACAATCGTTGTAGTCTCGGGGTTAAAGGAAACCATCGTAACACCTTGTGAGATAACTTCTTGCCCTTTGTATTTGTATCTACCCACCTACTCTCAATACAAACTGGACATTTTTCTAACAAAAGATTTTCTCCCAAGAAAAAAGCACAGTCATATTTGCACACATGTATCGACTCATATCCTAAACCAATCTTTTTTAATGTCCTTTTTGCTACATAATGAGAAGTGAGAATTTTATTACCCTCAGGATGTGAAGATTGTAACAACTCAAGAAGCTCATCAAATGAGCTATTAGTCCATTTATTCTTCACCTTGATATGCATAAGCTTTGCTAAAAAGTCAAGGGAAGAAAACTTAGCACAACCCAGATATAATTCTGATTGAACTTCCTCTAACAAGTTCTCAAAATCATCATTGATACCGCTACTCTCCTCCATAACGTCTTCGATGACGTCAGTCATTTCGTTTGTTGACGCAACGTAATCTACAACTACAACTTTAGAAATTAAACTTTCACCGTGATAGATCCTATACTTATACGACCGGCACATGCCCTGTATTTTTAAATGATATTTCATTTTAACCCATCCTAATAATACTGTATTCTGACATTTCATACACGGACATCGAATCTGGCCATAAATGTCGATAAGTTTTTTGCACATAGTTATAAAATAGTTAAGTCCTTGTTGATACTCAGGTGATCTACAGTTCGGATTAAGAAGCCAACTTTTATCGACAGTCATTATTATGAAACTGCAATATATATTAAGATTTAAGTGGATGAAAATGGTAGGATAACGAATTGATAATTCAAAAAGGTAGGCTGCTATACCCACTTTTTGAATATCTTATCTCATATGTGAACGTGCATTACATAATTATTTGTTTAAGAAAAATTCGACAGCATTTTCTCTTAGCTCCCAAGTATATAGAAATATATACCCGAGGAGCAAAGAGAAAATGACAACCAAATCTTTCTTAAACAAACAATCAAGTAATACACATTCACATCCTACATAAGATAAAATATTCAAAAAGCAGTCCCAAAACGGAGACAACCCGAAATTGATTACTAAATCAATTTCGAGCAGGTATTTCTAAGCTCGTGGAGATTAAAATAAATATACAAAACCTAAAAGCTAATAATACCAAATCTAAACATATTTCAATTATTTACAAAAAGTGTATATCAAATGCATAAATAGATCTAAATAATTTTTAACTAAATTTTAAGTAACTAAATACCAAATCTAAACATGTTATAATTAAAACCTAACAATTATACAAATATTTTAACAAGTTTTATTCAACCAACTAAACATCAACATCTAAGCATATTTATACAAATTTAACAAAAAGTCTATATCAAATACCCAAATACACCTAAACTTAACTAAATTTTAAGCATCAAATTTTATTTATCAAATCCATAACAAATACTCTACATCAAATGCCCAAAATACCTAAATCCATCTCACTAGTTCACCATATTCAACAATTTTTATTAAAACCTAAAATTACACAAATTATACTAAAACTTATGTTCAACCTACTAAAAATGAAAATCTAAATATGTTTCAACCATACATTAACATAAACAAGCATAAAATTGTGTTTAAACAAAAAAAAATTACCTTCTAACTTATGTTGAAATGAAGAAAGGTATTAGCGGCGACGGTGGTAGAGATCTACGACAAGAGCAACCACGGTAGTAGCAGCAGGTCCACGGTGGCGGTCGTCACGGGATGGTGGTGGTCGGATTTTGAGATAAGGCGGAGAGGTGACCGGAGGTTGAGCAATGTGGTGAACGGAGCTTGAAGAAGGTGGTGACCGGAGGTGGAGGAGTGGTGGTCGTCGCCTGGTGGTCGTGAACTGGTGGTCGCCGGAGGTGGGGGAGGCCTGGTGGTCGGAACCTGCTGTTGAAGGTGTGGTGTGGAGGGAAAGATAGGAAATGGAGGGGAAAACCCGTTTTTATCAGATCTGCATCAATAGCGGCGACTTATCCCCGCTAATAGTCATTAAATGTCGCCGCTAATGGTCCTTGTGTACGGTGAAACCCTGACCGTCAGATCTAGCGTACTTTCAACGGCCAGATCTTAGTCCTTAAAAAGCAAACGGATCGTCACTTAATAGCGGCGACTGTCGCCGCTATTGGTGTCGCCGCTACTGGTTGTCGCCGCTAATGCCCCCTGCCGCTATTGGTGTCGCCGCTATTGAAGACATTTCTTGTAGTGAATGTTTACAAGCACTCCCAATTTTGAACTTATTTTCCTCTAACGATCTATTATAGACTGAGAGTTAAGCACTGTTAGTGTTTTTGATGAAATGGGGCAAACTTTAAGCCATTATTCAACTCATCTGCCGCCCAACTTCTATCAGACTTGTTTTTTGGTGTCTAACCTCCATCGTCACCTGAAATCTACCTCCAATGAGTCAAATGGTTCAAATCAAAATTTGAAAATTAACGGATTTCAGAATGCGTAAGTTTTTGATTGACGAACCCAATGGTTGATTTTAATTTTCTACTTAGTGTTTTGGCCATATAAGTAGTTCACGTTATCAAAAAACCTAACACTGTTAACTTTTAGTTAGTAAGCGATCATTGGATAAAAATAAGTTTAAAGTTAAGAGTATTCGTAAATATTTCTTGAGTTGGGTTTAATCCCAACCAATAAATAAAAGTTAGGATTATTAAAATAAATAACCTATAAATATAAAAATTACAAAAACCGCTCTAAATTTTCTATTATTGATTATATCAATTGATTAACATGCATATATGTTTTAAATATTTATTTTGTAAGAATGTGATACTTGTAGTATTTTATTGAGAAAAATCTCAACATGTCTTGATAAATTTTTTTTTAAAATGTCTCTTTGAATAATTCTTACTAAATATTGTCCCCTAAATACAAGCATAAATGACCTTAAATATGATCTCGAATTTATTTTTGAGGTCAAAAACATGTAAAGCGTCAAAATATGGCGGCATGCCCATATTATAGGGTTGTCCGAATGAAACGCAGTCATCCGAACTAAAAAGTAGTCTTTCGAATAATTTGTGAAGTTTATGGTTTTGATTATTATATTAATTTAATTACTTTTCACTCATATTTTGTATTTCGCTTATAGTTTCAAAATATAAGGTTTTATAAAAATTTCAAATATACCAATTTGACGTGCTTGATTTTATCTACGTACCGATATAAATTTTGTTTAATACTGAGTCGGCTCAAATTTATATTGAAATATTGAAACTTATAAGGAAAAAACATAATATGAGTAATATTTAATTAAATTAATATAATAATTAAAATAAAGTATTTTACAAAATTTTTTTAAAAGTTCGATCGACCTTCATTTTGGTCGGACGCCCTTATAATATGGGCGGACGACCCTATAATATGGGCGGGCCACCCGTATTTTGACACGTGACATTTCTTGACCATAGAAAATAAGTTTGGACGATCGTATTTTATGATCATTTCCGCCTCTATTTTAGTGGGGACATAACGAAAAAAAATTTTCAAAGGAATTTTTTGGGAAAGATTTTTGTTCAAAGTTTAAAAATTTTTGCTATTTTATTTAAATGCACGCACGCCAAACACAATGCACATGCATTCGCATATGTGCATTTTTTTGACATTTTTAAAAAATTTCAAGAGATTGGATAATGAATAAAGAAATGATAGATAGAGAGAAATAAACCATTTTATTTTTCAATATTCCTATTTCTTTGAGTTTGTCCATGTGTTTACGTGGTATTTACTGTTTAAAACATCATGCTGTTTTTGATATGAACTCATCCTATGTGTGTACTTATGTAAAAGAAAATGTTTAAGTTTAATAAGTATTTAAATTTTCCATGAGAATGATGAGTAACATTTTCTATTAAAAAACAGATCACAAATTAGTGTACAAGACTAGATATAAGTTGTTAAGATGGATGCTATTTAAGGGAAATTTGAATATCTCTTGTTATCTTATATCAATGACCTTTATTTTGATGTTTTAAGTTGTAGTAATTTACAAAACTTGACCTTCTACTCAAAAGTATTATTTTCTTTCTTTTGATGTTTTTAGTGGCTATAATGAGGTAATCATGATTTCTTATGAGTACCGTGAGCAATCTATTGAAATATCGTCATGAACAATCTTGTGATATATCATGGGATTGTTAATTCTATTGTACACATATTATTGTACCAAGATGAATAACAATTACTTCTTAAGCAAAAATCTTAGCAATAAAGAAAATACTTGATATTCAATAACAACTACATTACATTTAAACTACATTATAAATTACTTCTTATCAGTTTGAGCCTAAGTTTACTTTAAAAAGATTTTACCTCTTACTACTAGATCATGACCTAAATGATATATACGATATTCATTGTACATGTGGACTAAAAAGAAAATGCATATAACAGAAGCATCATGAAAGTTGTTTTTTTTATTTATCGTCATGAACCTGGCTTTTTAATGTTCTCCACCATTCTCCATTGTGTACTGATAAATACAACTTATTAGAACAATTTCTAATCTATTCATATTAATCATCGATACATAATATTGTAGGATTTGAACCGTTAACATTTTCAATAGAAAGAGACACGTTACCACAAAGATGTCACATTGAGGACGTACATATATAAATCAACACATGAGATGAAAGGAAGGAAAACATGAACTTAAGGTGATGGGGGTGTATGCATGCATGTCAATTGAGTAGCTCTAGCACCGCCGCCGCCTTCGAGGGTATGTCAAGCGAGTACCAAACCTGCAAGGGGTATGAGCGAAAATGTCTTTGATGCAATTTTCATTTGAGGGTAGTTCCCATTTTTTGTATGTGGGTAGTTGAAGGTAATGGCTCCACTTTTTAGCTAGGGTACATTAGGGTGGATGATAATACACGTGAGGTGACCAATTTTTATTGATGAAATGTATGTTAAGGTATACGAGGGTAGTGAAATGAACACCCCCTCCACCCTTAGCTCCTACACTAACCATTTTTAAGATTTAGGAGGTTGGAACTTGGAAGTAAATGCAGTAAAAAAAAAAACTATTTTGGTGAATTTCAATCAACTACAATAATAGCACCCTATACATGTAATTCCAACTCATAGAGGTCTCTCATGTTTTACCGCCCACTAACAAATTTCTTATCCTTACATGGGTGGGTGAAATTTATATATTATTAATTACCTAACTTCTTTATGCATAATGGTGTTGTACATTATGCATAGGAGTTTTTCAAAAAAAATTTTGACTTTTCACTTTTAACCCAAAAGTTTTTATTTTTTGCAAAGTAACCTTCTAACATTTGATTATTTTTACTTTAAATCTAAAACTACTCATTTTTTACAATTTAATCTCATAAAATTTTATACTTTCAACTTTGGTCCCCTATATTTTTCATATTCTTTAAGTTTTTGTCTTACATTCGTTCTAGGTTTAGCAAGTTAACATGACACAAACATGCATGTGCGACTCACTAATTTTACGTTTCACTTTACGTATCGTTCTAAATTCTGTGAGTTAACACAACACAACGTGCGTGCGTGTTTTATCGTTTTTACGTCTATTTTCTCCCTTTAACAGATTCGTCGCAACGTGTGAGTCTTAAATCTACTTAGTTATATTTTTATATGTTTTACGCTTTGGTCTTATTTTTTCGTATCAACACACCGCAATTTCAATGTTGATGGTCATTCCCAAAATAGTGTAGGTGGAAAATTTATTTACCAAAATAGTGTAGTTTGAAAAATATTTACCAAAATAGTGTAGTTTGAATTTTTTTTTTTATTTTCTCACTCTTATTCCTATTAACTACTTTACACAAGATTTTTTAATATATTTTTTTTAATTATTTTAAATATCTTTAAATTTCAAGAAATTATTTAAAAATAAAACTTTTTTAGTTTTTCAAAAATATTTATTAATCTCTTTCAGATTGTTTTATAAGAACAATTTTTAAATCTTTAATCATTGTATTGAATAGAAATATCAGAATGCTTTTTTACTCCTTACATGATTTTAAATAGAAATTAGAAAAGTTACCTAGCGTGTTGTGACGGAGTAGTTTATCAAAAATAATAACGACTTGCTTTTTTTTGCCACAAAGAGTTGTTATATGAACGTGCCTATATTTGGACCCCACACATTATAGTGCGTTAAACCGCTAATTTTTTTAAACAAAGTCAAAGTGAAAAGCATTTGACCATATATACAACAAAAGTGTTATAATTTGTAAATTACGGTTGTATATATTGAAACGTTTATATAACGGAGGTGATTATAATTTGTAATAGAGAAAAATAAAATGCCTACTATACTAAACAAAATGTTACATGAATAAAAAATTAAAAATTCTGGAACGAAATTATTATAGAAAAGGTAAAAAAAACAAAAGAAACTAAAACAAAAAAAATCTCGACTTAAAAATATAAAATGAAATAAGAAGACATTTCTATTGTAATACTATTAGACATTTTTTAAAACGTTATTATAGTTTTAGGAAAAAAAAAATTAAGAGTATTTCTGGAAAACTAAAGAAAGTTTAATATAAATAAATTTTTTCTAAATGTAAAGATATTATCCTTAAAAGTAATAATTATTTAAAAGAAAACTTTTTAAGTAGCCAATGAAAGTGGGAGTGAGAAATAAAAAAAAAATCAAAACTAAACTAGTTTGGTAAATATTTTATTAACTACACTATTTTGATAAATAAAATTTATAAATACACTACTTTGGAAAAAAACTCCATTAATGGTGGTGTACATTGATGTTATCTTTCATGATTTTACGCCCCCCGCAACGCGGGGAGCTTAATTCTAGTTTTGGTTTAAAACCGAGCCATAAACTTACAAAAACATAAATATGATAGTTAGAAACTATAACACATTCATATAAGAGTACCTATTCTATGATTTCATATCATGAGTATACATAGCATATATATTACATATCCCCAAACTAAACTATATGGTACTTTAAATTATAAAAAATTTAACTTTCAATCATCAGAATTTAAACCGTTGTCTTCTCACTAAAACACAAAATCCTCTACTATCCGGCCATAATCGGAATGCCAATTAATTATCTGGTTCTTACGCTTAAAGAAAGTAATAAATCCACCATTATCGTTGATAATCTATTTTCTTTTAACTTATTATCTGTCATAATTTACAATATCATATTACAACTATAAAAACGCACATTCAAACACTCTTCATATACCCTAGCATCAGTAGTTACATCAATCTTTGATTCCAAACGTCTTACTATAAAACCCAACAATGCATTTATAACAGGAGAGAAAGAAATAATTGTGATTCCCCCATTTTGAGATGAACATCAAATCTTTTGATGTAAGTTTTTCTTTGGGTCCATTACATTCAGTGGTACAATTTTGTAATGAATCATGGAAGTAATAAATAAGGGTGGGGTTAGAAATTTGATTTCGATGTGAAAGTTTCAACCTAACACCCCTGTGAGTTTTCAAGTACTTTCTTTATTTATCTACTCTCATATTTTATAGCTTTGAGCTTGCATCCTTTTTATGTAGAATGTTTTATGGTGTCTTCATTTGGAAATAAACTTAATAAAATTGCTTATAATTTAAGAAAGTTAAATAATATGACTCATTGAAATAATGTGGTGTGTTCATAATTCGGTTGGCTGGTTTGAGATTTTTTGTGGGCGTAGTATATATATAATTTAAGTCTCTAAACTTTGAAAATTACATATTCCTTTCTTTTCACTTTTGTTACTGAATTTCACATTTGGTGGACATTTATATCATTTTTTCCCATGTTCGTCTTATGTTGTTAACATCCTCTTTCTCCTCTGGGTTAGTTTTGAACTTTTGGTTTGATTTTTAAATTTGTGTTTGTTGTTTAAGAATTTTATGTTAGCTTTTGAATTTACAATAGGGCTTGACATGAAATATTTTAGGATTTTGTAGTAAACAAGTGGATGACGCCATATTAGCTTAAAGAACACATGAATAAAGTCTTATAACATGAAGAACTTCAATAAAAATAAAGAGTGTTCTAGATATAAAAGAAAAGTGTAACTAAACAATTGTAAAAAAAATTAAATACTTTGATATATTAAATCAATTTATCCATATATATATATATATATTAACAATCTATCAATTTATATTACTCTATAATTAATTGTGAATGAAAATGAATAGTGTAATACAATTGTTTATGCTATGTGTTCAAGCATGTTTATGTTTTATAATAGAATATACAACCTGATGATGTATGCTTCCCTTTTTTTTTAACCTTACTACCTTAGATCTGCTTTCGTCTGTTGTTTCTAGCTAGACCGAGGGTTTCTCAGATCAAACGTCAGCTGTTTCTCCTGTGTGCGATGGCGGTTTGCTTGGGTGATTACAAAGAAGTGGATGGTGGCGGTTTTGCCTCTTGTTTCTAATGAGAGCTATCCCTGTGGTGGCGTGGTAGTGGCAACGCTATGGTAGTCGTTTTGGTTTGTTAACAGGGTCTGGTTTCTATAAAAGAGACATTGATTGTCAATTTGTCAAAGCAGCTCTTACATTGTTTAAAACTATAAATGCACAAGTATTGTCACATCACGTAAAACAATAAATTACTCTAGTAATTTCACATAAAATTACCTTCATTGTAAATAGCAAAAATACTCATCACATTGCACCCAAGACTTGGTGGGCTTAGACTAATGACATTCAAGCGAGGGGTGAAAATTAGTGACGGAGCTTCTATTTCGTAGGGGGCGGGGCGGGGGTGGGGGCGAAATTAACTTTTTTAGGGGGGGGGGGGGGGGGCGAACTCGATATTTATATAAAAATTTACACTAACTGGCCAAAAATTTACACTATCAGACTAAAATTTAATACTACTGACGAAAAAAACAGGGGAGGCGGCGGCCCCCGGCCCCTATGAAGCTTCGCCTTTGGTGAAAATAGAGGGAAAAAAAAAGAAAAAGGATAAAAGATTAATGTAGTCAGAATTTTATAAAGTTAACACATAACTTTATTAAGTTTTCACCGGACAAATATTTTGGATGGATCCAAAATATAAAAAATTATAAATATATAATTATAAAAAAATTAAAAAATTATAAAAGCTGTAAAAATTAATATAGTTTAGGAGTAGAAGTAGATAAATGTGTGAGTTGTCATTTCTAAAAGCAGATAACAAATTATCTACGAACTATAAGATATGATGAGCAAGATAATTCTTGTTGAAAGATCAAGAAAGTGTATTGTAAAGTTTAAGAAGTCTCACAAAGTTAGATTAGAGGTTACATTAAGACTTTATTTTAAGGTGTATAATCGATTATGTTGTAGAGGGTACGAAGAAATTGATTATTTGATCCATAAACAACCAAATAATCACAAGTTTAGAGTAATTATTACGACTTTTAAGAAGTCACAAAAGGTTTGTTGTGAGATGTTTGAACGCCTTACAAATGTGCTTGTTACATAAGTGGTAATATTCATTAGTTCATAATTGTGTTTGACAAAAGCCATTGGCGGATTTCTCTATTGTGCATATAGCGCTTTGTAAGTCCAACTAGTGTTTGTCACATATAGCACAATAAAACACTATAAACAACTTTTAAAATTATAAAATCAAGAATAGTTCACGTAATCACGTTACATGAAGTTCAATATATTCTAATGATCAAATAAGCAAATCTTTTGGCTATATAATCGTATCTAGAAGGAAAATTAAGGAATACGAGTGAAAAAAGATAAGTAGAATGATTGGTTCCCTCATTGGTTGAGGAAATCATGAGGAGGCAATATCCGTATTGTTGGATGTCTATGCCCAAGACATGACATATAACAACATTACTAATAACATATGATCATATAGGATGAGATATTAAGTAAAATCATCAAGAAAACGTTTAAATACGATTTGAAAGTAAACAACTTAGTCAACATCACATAACATCTTTCATCATAAGCTACGTTACTAGATAGATTAACTATATTTTATATATATTGAACATGTTGCTAATGCCATCTTATGACATTGGTGACATAAAAGAGCTTCGATGCATTGTATGCTCTACCAAAGAAGGTGTTGGTGGTAGAATATCAAAGTAAGCATTTTACTACATATATTTACCACCTATTTTTACAAGCTATAAACTTTAAACTAAATGATTATTTCTGTGCCATCCCTCAGCGCCTCTCTTTATCATGAATAATTTTATTTTAAACAAGCACTATAAGCTATCAATGTTGTATTATTTGTTAACATCTATCAATAGTTTGTTAAGATGAGAAAAACTTCAGGACACTCTCAATTTACCAAAAGAAGACATAAAAAACTCATATATCTTACGCAAAGACATGTAACTATTTTTGAACATAACTATAATATTCTAACACATAAAAAATTGCTACTTTTGTTATTTTCTCATATTATTGCTATTAGTGTTCACCACTTTTCATAGACCCAAGCGGAGTCTCTCTACACCACAAGTTTAACACACACCGTGGGCGTCATTTAGAAAAGTAAAGGTTATATGCAAAATAATTGAAGTAAAAATTGACCATTGGGGTGTTAATGGGTTTATAGCTCCACATCTTTAATGTAAAATATAGGCTGGTTCTGTGTGTCAGTGCACAACACCAAAGAATCTTTTATATACTGAGAGAGAGAGAGAGAGAAAGAGAGAGAGCATATGTGTTGATCATAATATCTCTGTTGACTATATATATACAAATACACACACAGGGTGGCCTTGAATCAACTTTTAAGTTTGTTGTTTTAAAACCTTAAGGTTATAGGTTAAACAGCAGGAAATAATTTTTTGTATAACGTATAAGGTAAGATTTTATACATCAGATTAATTGGTTTCTCCCGGCCCTTGCGCAAAAAAGTGCTAAATTAAATGCCAGGTACGTACTTTTACACTAACCAAGGAATCTTGATTATATATATATATATATATACATATATATATATGGAGAGAGAGAGAGAGAGAGAGCATGTGTATATGTGTGTTATGTATTTATCTGTAATCTTTACAGTAAGAAGACTGAAAGTGGTGACTGTAATTTAAAACTCACCAAATCTTGTCTTTGAAGAAATGCACCAAAAATTAGAATAAACTAGCTGTTTCTTCTTCTTGTTGTCTTGTTGATCACAATATCTCAGTTGCAAACAGACAACTGCAAATCTGCATACTAGAAAACATCATGTTAACTCAGAATAAAACCAAACACAAATATTGTTTCTTAAATACCAATACAATCATGGCTTCTGCTTCTACTTCTTCAAAATCCACATTTATTTTCACATTTGTTTGTACCATGTTCTTGTTGGTTTTTGTTGGGGAATCTGCACTGATCAATGAAACAAGATTCAAGCCAATGGAAGAGTTGAAGAAGCTCAGAAGAGTTAGAGCTCATTTGAAGAAGATTAACAAACCTTCAGTAAAGACCATTCAGGTTTGACTTTGGACTTTTTGGTATTTTGACCTTTTTCTTTTTGAGTTTTGACATTTTGGCCTTTTGGGTGTCTTTTGTTTGATGTGGAAGCAGAGCCCTGATGGTGATTTGATTGATTGTGTTGTTTCTCATCTTCAACCAGCATTTGATCATCCTAAGCTTAGAGGACAAAGACCATTGGTATATACATATACACACATATATATATACACGCACGGACACACGCACGCGCACACGCAACTTTCATATTCAATTTTAGAGTGCTAGAGTTTTCTTGATCCGTTTCATGAACATTAAGGCATTACCTTTGTTTGGTCAAATTACAGGAACCACCATCTGAGAGGCCAAAGGGGCATAACTCAAGTGATGAAACATTTGAGAGAATTCAACTATGGGCAGAATCTAATGACTTCTGCCCAGATGGCACTATTCCCATTAGAAGAACTACCGAAAAAGATATTTTACGCGTGAATTCACTAAAAAGATTTGGAAAAAAGATTAGAGGTGTGAGGCGTGATACCATGAATGACGGTCATGAGGTTAGTTTTTTTGCAACAACACTCGCAGTAACAACTCGTTTGGCTTTGGTATTATGAAACTAATTATCAGATTATTGTGAGTTGAAATCTTAATAATCAGTTTTTCAGTGATAAAATGTTTGAATTGTAGCATGCAGTTGCTTTTGTGAATGGAGATTGGTTCTATGGAGCAAAGGCCAACATGAATGTATGGTCACCTGCAGTTACAGAACCATACGAGTTTAGTCTGTCACAGTTATGGGTCATATCTGGTTCATTTGGCAATGATCTTAATACCATAGAAGCCGGTTGGCAGGTACCATATGATCTATTGAAGTTTAGAATCAATAAAACTATTGTCGCATTTGAATATATATTCACAATTGTGATTTCTAAGACTCTTTTGTGTAATGTACATTCACGATTCTTCAGGTTAGCCCAGAGTTATATGGAGACGGTTATCCAAGATTTTTCACTTACTGGACTGTAAGTAATAATATCAACATGTTCTTTTCAAATTTGAGACTAAGAGATGGAAAGATGTTCTGGTTGAATAACGGGTCAAAACAAGTTCAAGTTAGTGCTTGTTAAATTTAAGTACATGTCCAAACATTTCAGCTTGTAAATAAAAGTCATTAGATTTTTTAAAATGCATTTATTATGATAAACATGTTCATTCTAATCTTTGAACAAAACAAAGTTGTACACATTGAAAATAGACTTTGGATGACATTCATCCCATTTCACTTGTTTGAGATAAAACACAACACAAATCAACCATTAATAAGTGTGTATATTCATGTACTGGTATTCTACAAACACAACCCAATTCAGCAATACTTCTCATATTTTTCAGAGAAATAACCCTTTTTATTTTCTCTATATATAGACATATACACACTCGCGTGCAAGCACACACACAATAAAGGGCTGATTTATGTTAATATTTACAGACTGATGCATACCAAGCAACAGGGTGCTATAACTTGTTATGCTCAGGATTTGTTCAAACAAATAACAGGATTGCTATTGGAGCAGCAATCTCCCCTAGATCATCTTACAATGGCAAACAATTCGATATCGGTGTGATGATATGGAAGGTAAAAGCTAGATTTAATTTTAATTTTATCCTAATTGATGAAGAATGAAATCTTTGAATTTATTTAAAATTATCAAGAATCTTTGTCTGACCACTGAAAAAGGAAGACCAACTTTGGAACATCAAGAGTTATTTTTTTGTTAGATTTTAAAATTTGACTGCTTTTGAGGATAAAGAAAAACTGTAAAGTGGGTTGATGGAATATTATATTTCAAGATTCTGTTTTTCATTTCAAGGTAAGTGTCTCCCATGTGTAGACCTCCCTTTAAACTATTACTCATGTAAGTAAATTTTTATATACAATATAACTAATTTGATGCCATCTGGGATTTGGACTAGTTATGTAAAAGCCTTTATTGTTTTTATCTTCATTTTGTTGGTTTTCTATTTCAGATGTTTCTAAACCTCACCATTACAATACTATTAAATGGAAGAAACACAAACAAAATAGAAGCTTATGTGTGCTATAATACTACTGTTCCACAAATAAGTGGTGGGTGGGGTATCGTGTCAAGATGGGTTCATGTTGAAACGGGTCATTTTTAGTATAGGTTAACAAAACATGTGTGGTCTGTTAAGTTGCCCTAAAACACTTTTTTGGTGTTTATTTTATTTTTTATATAATAACTAATTTGTTAAATATGATTAAAAGCCTATATTTTCAAAATAATAGTCTAAATTTTGGAATAACAGAATCATGGACCTATGCATTAAAGATACAGATTTGGAAACTTTCAGTCTAACCCGTTGCACTGCATATTTTCATTTTAAGATTCAGTTTAGTTTTGAAAAAGCATTGCTTTTGTAATTACTATTAACAATTGAATATTTATAAAAAAAAAAAGTTGCAAATGATAAAATAATCTGATGTCCAACCCAACCCGACTAGACCCGTTCCAACCCATACTAAAATATTGACTCATTTAAGCCCAAGCGTGTTTTGACTCGTTACCGACCTACCCATCTTATCAATGCTAAAGCTAGAATATTTTTTGTGCTCTTTTTGTGCAGGACCCTAAACATGGACACTGGTGGTTGCAATTTGGATCCGGGGTTCTAATTGGCTATTGGCCATCATTCTTGTTTAGTCATCTGCAAAAACATGCAAGTATGATACAATTTGGTGGGGAAATAGTAAACTCAAGATCAAGGGGTCATCACACAAGTACACAAATGGGTAGTGGTCATTTTGCACATGAAGGTTATGGGAAAGCTGCTTACTTTAGGAACTTGCAGGTTGTTGATTGGGACAATAGTTTGCTCCCTTTATCAAATCTACATTTATTGGCTGATCATCCAAATTGTTATGGTGTAACAGCTGGAAAAAATAATGTTTGGGGGAATTATATTTATTATGGAGGTCCAGGAAGGAATTCAGGTTGTCAATAGATGATAATTCCTGAAAACATTAACTCTTTCCTTAGCCTTCAAAAGATTTGGAGGATTTTTGAATATTTTTTAGATCCTTTTCTTTGTGTTAAGTTGAGGGCTCTTGTAATTAGGGTTAGGGGAAAGTGGTTTATAATATATTATGGTTTGTTTTGTATTGACTATTGACCTTGTTTTTCTGTGCACTTTTGTACATGTCACATGCAAGTCTTCAAACATAAATTTGTCCCATCTTAAAAATAAAGTCAAGGGATTGAATATCTAATTTGGGTACTGAAAGGAACTCAACACGCCTTGTATTAATGTATTATTATCACTTCTAATTTTATTTTAAACTAATTATCTAATTAAGTAAGAAGCATATAAAGATTTAGAAACCAATAAACAAATCCAGCCTTATATCTACACGGGTTTGATGAAGAAACTAGAGAAATTACTAGAGGTGTCAAAGCATGCGAATCATGAATAGATCAAAATGTGCATGAGTAGTTTTTATGTAGGTTCAAAATGAGATGCATTTATCCAACCCTCTTAAGTTTTTGTCCATTTTAATGGACTTTGTATATGATAATGTACTAAATATGCTACAAAACTATACAGTTAAAATAACAACATAAGTTCACTTAAACAAAAAGGCTTAGGACATTATAATCTTACCAATTATACATAGTATATAACTTTAAAAACCCAACTCCAGAAACAAACAATGGATCATATATAATAAAGCATCTCAGATATCCGATAAAAAATTGACTGATTAAAAACAGTCAACCCAGACAGTAAATCAAGAAATGACAAAACATGCTTGTAAACCTAACACCAATCACATTATTTAAGTACATGCACAACAATGGACTTTGGAGATAATTACAAGAATTTATTTGTCTGTTACTACTTATAGAACACAAATCAAAGCACCACCCTGTTCAATCCATATATTATTAATAACAAGTCAATGACAGCATCAACAGCAATGTAACCCAGCTATTTAGCATTATTTTTTTATGGCCAATACTCAACAATTGCTCTTTTACCTCTTAGAGCATTCACATCCTATTCTTTATATCTTTATAATTACACTAAGAATCACTATTTTGTCTCTCATTTTCAATAAAACAATATTTTTTTCATGCATTTATCGTTACTTTTTCTTTTTCTTCTACTCACAACCACTTTTAAAATATTACCAAAATAATAGGGTTGTACCGTGTTTCCTAAATATGAGAATGAAAAGAATATTTTCTCCTTTTTCACTAACAACCACTTACAATAATCCTCACAAAAAAATGGGATATGGGCTGTGAATGCTATTACATATCAAGAAAAGATTTTTTTGAGCCTCGTATCTTTTCGTAACCTACCAGAAACTTGCTATGGGTGAGATTTTAGTGGGCACACTTGTTTGTTTGTTTATAGTCAACAAATACTTACCGATTGGAAGACGAATAGCTGGAGAAGAATATTTGTGCTGTGAACTTGATTCTTTGAGGCATTTCATCGAACACTTGGTGGGTCAGAACGCCTATGGTGAAATTGGTTGAGAAAGAGTACAATCGGAAGATAATTTGTTTGATTAGTAATATAAGTTGACTGAATTCAAGATTAGATACCTTGATAAAAAGGCGAACATGGTTTGCAGGATCAAGATGTTAGTGACGACAACGATGTTAAGCCATGAGTAGAGGGTTTAGTGGGATCATGCAATTCGAGTATTAGTTGAAAATCAAACAAAATGCAGTTTATCTTTCATGTGATAATCAAGTTCAACTTCAGTTCCATGGTTTAAAAATCGATATGGAAGACATTTGGGTATATGATTAGTTTTAAAAATTGATATGGATCGTGTATAAATCCTTTTACAATTGATTAATTTTTCTTTATTCTGATTTGATAGCCAACATATAAGAGCATTCAGAGTTCATGTTTTAGGAATACGTGAGCAAGAGTTCTTGTATTATATGAAATGATTTTAAGTGGTCGTAAATAAAAAAGTGAGAAAATATTACTGTTTATTTGTAAATTTAAATATTCATTATTCAACCCTTATATTTTTTAACTAGGTTATAACTCCATGTATTACACGGTTTCAATAAAAAATATTAAAAATTAATGAAAAGTTAGAAAATATAAAACATTATTTTGATATAAGATATGATTAAAATTATATGTGAGTAAGTACTTTAATTAATAAAATATTTTTATTAATTTTTTTAAAAATTTCATTTTAAAAAAGTGTTTTTTAACTCTCGTTTTATAAATATGTTAAGATATATTTCATTCTAAGAATATTGTTTTTGAAAAATGTTATTTTTAATAAAAATATCATTATTTCAAAACTACGGGTTTTAGTTATTGTTTTTTTATAAATAAACTTTTGTATTTAATAAAAATTTTCTTTGACAAAATATCAATTTTATAAATTTTTTATTGTTTAAAAACTCCCGGTTTCAGTTATCCTTTTAATTATTTTAGAAAAACATTTTCATATAAAACCTTTATTTTTTAAAAAAAATCGGTTTTAAAATATTTCATATGTATAGAAAGATATATTGTTTAAAAAAAATTCATAGTTTCTAAAAATATTTTTTTTTAAAAGTGTATTTTTTAATCAAAATGTTTAATTTTTAATTAATAAAAAAATATTGATTTTAAAAAAATTTGAAATGTTTAAACTGTGTGTGTGAGAGAGAGAGAGAGAGAAGAAGAAGAGAGATAACTAAATATAGAAAATTTAGCAATTAGTTATTTTGACTTTTTAAAATTTGATAAATGATTTTGAGCGGGAAAATAAATGGTAGAGTTAATATAAAGGTGACATGTGTCTACCCAATGTAATCATTTATTAGTATAGATATTTTTGAAAATAGTTGTGAGTGAAGAATAGAAAAAAAGTAATGAAAAATGTATAAAAATATATTATTTAATTGAAAGGAGAGAGAAGAAATTATAATTTTTAATGTAATTATAAGGATGAAAATAAGAAATGAGATGTGAGTGCTCGAAGTGTAACAAGATTATAAATAAACTTTAAAAGCATTCGCATCCCACATCTATATATTTGTGAGTGTGTTATTTATATTATAGAGAATAGTTTTAAATTGTTGTGAGTGATGGATAAAGAACATGTTATTTTTCATCTTTATATTTGATACAATATTGTTCATCTCTATCAAATTTTTAATATATTTTTAAAGTGGTTGTGAGTAGAGAAGAGAGAAAAGATAATGATAAATATATTAAAAAATATTATTCAATCGAAAAAAAGAGAAAAAATAGTAATTTTAATGTAATTATATAAATATAGACGAAAAATGGAATATGAATGCTCTAAGAGAATATATTAACTAACTTATATAATTTTAGTAGGCCTGACAAAATGGGCGGGTCGGGTCGGGTTAGGTGCCGGGTTAGGACGGGTTCGGGTCAACACAGGTTCAGGTCAGAATGGGTTCAGATCATAAACGGGTCAGGATGGGGTCGGGTCAGGATGGGCCGGGTCAGGACGGGTCAAATCCAAAAATTACAAATTTCTCAATTTTCTAACACAAACCATAAAAAAGATATAAACTACATATAAAAGTTGTTTCAAACATTTCATTATCTACCGGTGGTTTACCTTTTGAGAATTGAGAGAGGTGAAATCAGAGAGCTTTTGAACCTTATGAGGTGACCCCCTTAGCGCATATCATTTATGAGGTGAAATCGAAGAAGAACAGTGATTTCAAGCTTAATAGAGAGTTGTTTCAGTAGGGTCGAAGATTCGAGAGTTGTTTCAGTCGAATCTATGTGAAGGTTGAAGAAGACCCGATTCAAAACTGAGAAATCGAGAGTTGTTTCGATCGATCAACAAGGTTGAAGTCTTGAAGAAGACCCGATTCGGCAGTCGGGACTCAGGATTTGAGATTCGAGAGTTGTTTCAGTCGAATCTATGTGAAGGTTTAAGAAGACCTGATTCAGAACTGAAAAATCGAGAGTTGTTTTAATCGATCGAGAAGGTTGAAGTCTTGAAGAAGACCCGGTGGCTAGAAGAGTGAAATTTATGTAAAGGTTGAAGAAGGATTGTTTGTTTTAGGGTGAACCCATCTGACCCATTTATTTTTTAATATGAACTCATCCTGACCCATAGTTTTAATTTTTAATTTTTAATTTGTCCATTCTGACCCATTAGGAATATAGCTTAGCCCATATCAACCTAATTAGTTATATTTAGCACCCAAATTAATCCAGTTTTACACAATTGGACCAAAATTGCCAGGCCTAAATTTTAGTATGCAAACATATTCAAAAACGACTTCCAAAACCTATTTTTCAGGCTTTTCCGTTCAGTTGGAGCCCTTATCCATCTCCGTTTGAATTGGGGTAGCCTACTAGCAGATGCAGATCCACATATAAGATCTTTATGATTTAGTCAATGTTTTGTTTTAAATATTCCAAAATATACGTGCATAATTATAGAAAAGAAAATGAGTGTGAATATATTAATTTTTTAATATATTTCAAAGTATTATTTGTTTTAACCGGCTTGTGGCGTCCCGTTTCCCGTAATTTACAGGAGGCAATGCAACTCACAAGTTAATCCAGATGCAAGAGGTGGGGTTCGAACTACTATCTCTACCCCAACATCGCATAAATGCTTGAATCTTGATTTGGGCTTCTAATCCTCGTCGTAGACTGGTCACCCAATGTGTTGTCTGGGGTGAGGATCGAGCATGGGTTTCTTTGGAGAATCCCAAAGCCTTACCACCATGCCATATTGGAGTGGTTGTGCATAATTTTAAGTTACGTTTGTTTTTCTATTATTATATCTAGAGGGATTCATCATAAAAAAAATATCAACACCATATACTAGTTTTACTTAAAAGCCAAATGAAGTTAATTATATTATGAGATTTCTAGTAACCGGAATAATGTTCACATAATTTTCTAGTAATTTGATTTAAGAGAAACAAAGTTTCATGTTGTATGTGTGTTCAAATGATTTTTTTTGTTAGCGTTATATACATGTATCTTCGTTAGTATTTGAATGCTTATGAAGCCTCTTCTTAAGGTCACCATTATGAAGAATCACAATAGAGTTGTATATGTTCTTCGTTAGTATTCGAATGCTTATGAAGCCTCTTCATATTAGCTCACTTATTGCCCACTCTAGAGTTGTATATGTTGTATGAGTTCCACTAGCAAACGCCTCCTATAATATTAAACACAAATTTTTGATGATTTGATGTGAGTTTATTAATTTTTGAATGAATAAGACTACAAGAACCGACTTGAGGTTTCAAGATTAAGTGCTTCTTGTATTATACTGCTTCAAAGTAAAAGCTTAGATATCATATACCCAGCGTAATTTAGAAATTGATGCTTCAAATTAATAATAAGACATTTGAACCAAAGTAAATTGTATTCAATAAAAAGTGGGTATGACATTTCTTCAACTAGAGTTCGTTAGTTGGTTTTAAATAAAAATTTAAGCTAGCACGTTAACTGTGATTTCAAATTGGCAAACCATACACGCCTGGTTGGTTTTTTTATTATTCTCTTAAATCGATATTTGTATCAAATTTTGTAATTGAAAATAATATGTATACCATTATGTATAATCACATATTACAAAAATGAAAATTGTACTAACGGAAGTAAACAACCGATTCCAAGTCTTAAAATAATGAACCGAACTATGAAACCTGGTGAACCGAACTATTAAACCTGATTTTTTAAATTAGTAGATTTTAGGATTGACTTGCTTTTCTTTGAGCGCATCAATTGGTTTCAACAGTTTATGAACACCCTTATATTGAACCATGGACATCACATAACTATATATTTGCATTAGCGATATGAGGTTGATCTAAAAGTCAACATATGCGTATTTGGACCAACTAGACACGGGAAAATAGCTTACACAAGGGCCATTTGGGTTAACTTAAAACAAGTGTAAGTTTCGCTCTTTTTGAAGTTTTGTAGATATAAGAAATGGATGAAAATGTCTCAACACATGGTTTGCCACAGGTCATAATTTCATAACCTAAAGCTCTAACTATGAATTTTAAGTCTCCCCATCCTCCTCACCTACCCCCATTCCCAATTTCTAATTTCTTATTATTATTAATTTGTTTTTGTTGTAAAAAAGACATATCTGATTGCATTAGTTTTATGTGTTTATTTACTTCTTTAATTTCATTACTTTGCTATTAACTTTGAAGTTTGAGATGTTGCTTTTTGTAGTGCAAAGAACTCTAGACGTTTTCCGAAAAGGACTTAATGTTGATTGTTATGTTAATTGTTTGGTGGAGTTTGTATCAGACTTAATTTAATTTAATTTCGATGGTTGAATTATCAATGAAAGTCAAAAACAAGCTCATATTTTTTATTTATTTAGTCGATAAGATACATTAGAAGTTCAGCACTAAGAAAATCCTACCACTAGAACCGAGGACTCACCGAAACCAATAGAGAGGACTTCCTATGCATTGCAATATTAATTACCTCACTCATGTCCAAATCCTCATTTTTAATTCCATTTGGCAACGCGATATCAAACTTGTATACGATATTTGCTAATGCAAGCTCGATAACAGCTACACCGAACTGAATTCCAGGACAAGATCTTCGGCCAGCACCAAATGGAAGCCAATCAAATTGAAACCCTTGATAGTTAATGGAACTGTTTAAAAACCTCTCAGGCCTAAACTCATTTGGTTCTTCCCACGAGGTAGGATCTCTTCCTATCGCCCAAGCATTGATGATCACTTGTGTTCCTGCTGCAATATCATATCCCATTAGTTTTACATCTTGCATTGATTCTCTAGGAATCAAAAGTGGGGCTGGAGTATGCAACCGCATAGACTCTTTAAGTACAGCTTTAAGATAGTGCATTTTTTCCAAATCTTCATCAGAGATCATGGATTTTCCTTGTGCTATTTGGGTTACTTCTTGTTGAAGCTTTTTCATTACTCTAGGGTTTCGTATTAGCTCACTCATTGCCCATTCTAGACTTGTAAGTGTAGTATCAGTTCCACCTACAAATGCCTCCTACAAGTAAAGATTTTTAATTGTTTGAAGTATATGATAAGACTACAAGAAACTAACAAGAAGAATCAAGAATGTAATGCATAGTAAATGAAGACTACAAGAAACTAACAAGAAGAATCAAGATTGTAATGCATATTAAATGAAGGCATAAATCTCATATATCTTATGTACTTTTGAAGATGATGTTTCAATAGAAAATCACACATCGGAACCATAGACAGCTTATAACAATTCCTTTGTAGCCAAGTCTACCAGGAGAATTAGAAGAAAACCAACACAATTAATTACTATAGGCAGATTTTGTTTTCTTGGTGTATTATAACCACTAGTTTCCCGATGAATGCTTTACTGATTAGTTCAGCATTATCATTCAAAATTTACATGACTTCTTGTATGAATTAGAAAGTAAGAAATTCTAATTTATTTTTGTTTACAAAAGATAGCGTAAAAATGTTTGTGAAAATATATCTTAATTTTGCTAAGGAGCGTGTCTCAGCAACACAAAATGAGGTTTAGAAACTAAGAATGCCCCTAAACAATTTGTGAATTCCTGTTATTCACACATGTGGTAATTAACACCAAAATTACTAGAAATTTGCCTATTATAGACAGGAGATGGAGAAATTATACCAGGATGAGAGCTTTAATGGAATCCCTATGAAGGGTTGTGTTATCTTTTTGCAAATCTAGTAAAATGTCAACAAAGTCTTCCCATTCAACACCTTTAGCATCCTCTCCATTTTTCTTGTTCACATGCTCTTCAATAACACCTTCAAGAAACTCATCAAAATCTTTAGCTACTTTTTTCGCTCTTCCTATTGAACCAATGATTTGATCTATCCATGATAACCATGGAAAATAAGTACCAACAGTAAAGGCACCAATATTATCCACGAACGCTCTTGCTAAACTTTTGTACTTTAATCCATCAAGTTTCCTTCCCAGGGAAACCATAGAAATTATGTTATTTGTTAGTGTAGCAAACATCCGCCCCATATCAACAGTAGTCCCACCACTTTCTCCAAGCACTTGAATCATGTGACCTATCTCGTTTTCTCTTACTTTTTGGTATGACTTAACTCGTTTATTACTTAGAAGATTAGCTACCATTATGCTCCTCAACCGCCTCCACGTTTCCCCATAAGGAGAGAATGACACACTCTTAGAGCCATAGAGCAATATGTTGGGTAGAGTTAAGTTAGGTCGACTACAAAATGAGAGATCATGGGTGTTCGTGATCTCTTGGGCTGCTTTAGCAGAGGACACTACAAGTGTAGGCACACTACCAAAGTGAAGGAGCATGATTGGACCGTATTTTTGGGACAAACGTTGGAGGTTGCGATTAGGGATTGAGCCTAGTTGGTGAATATTTCCGATAATTGGAAGTTTATTCGGAGATGGTGCTAAGTTCTTACTAGTCTTGGAATTAAATGGAACCCATTTGACACAAATAAAAATCACTAAAATGATGCATGAGAACAAAGAGAGGGGAAGAGTTTCTAGGGGTGAAAAAATTTCCATAATTTTACTAGGAAGCAAATTTTTTGATTTGTTGTGCGCTAATGCCTCATGGAGGGATCAGAGAGTATGTAGTGGATCTCAATAGTTCTACCATGTTTAAATACTAGAATTTAAGAAGTTATAATGCATAAATGTCAAAGTTGTGTCACAAAAGTATAATTAAGTTTCACTATGACCAAAATAAAGAAAAAAAATATTAGTTATACCTTTCTTTTATCTGAAAAGACATCCTTTTCAAATGCTAAATTATATCTTCTTCACCCTTAAGAATATATCTTTCTTATACGAAAACACATTTATACGAAGTTTACAAAGGGTTTTAAAGATAGAACATAACTTATAGGCATGAATAATTTTAATATTATTTTATAGGATATTGTTAATATTGTATAATATCTTACTTTAATAAAAAAGGTAACTATCTAGTGATAATTACATCTGATAGCACCAAATTCATTCTTATTAAATTTTCATGCTTCTCTTTTCTATTAAATAATTATATTAATTACTAATAAAACTATCTAGTTTGTTTTAAAATTAAAAATAGTTTTTAATAAATTAAGAAATAGATCAATTTTGTTAACGTTTTTCTGAAGAAACAAACTTTTACAAAAAGAAATTTTTCTAAAAAATAAAATTTTTTTTAACAAATATGAATTACTTTAATGCTGATTTTTGTTAAGTAAAATTTTTATAAACCAAAAATAATTAAAATTGAGAGTTATAGTAAGAAAATTTTTAATAATAATATTTTTTTTAAACTGTTTGTTTTGAAACAAAATGTTTAATTTATTTTGGAGAATAAAAAAAAGTTAAAAAATTTGATGTCATTGTTTTATTACTTATAATCATTACTCATATGTAATTTCAATCATATCTTATATTAGAATATTATTTTATAATTAATAAACTTTTATATATTTAATATTTTATTTATTCAACCCGTGTAATACACGATTTTATTAAAGTTAGTTAGAGAATGTATTGGATGAAGTGTTAAGACATTTGAATTCGCATTTGTTTTCATTGGTGATGTAGTTTCAGTTTGATTGGTATAGTAAACAAGAGAGTATGAATATGATATTTATTGATATACAGAAGCTTAACATTTCTTCTTCTTTTTTTTACATGACTTTGTTTTTCAGTACACATGATTCTATTTGATTTATGTCACTTCGTTAGTTTTAACACATCTTACGTTAAGGCAAAATAGGTTAAGACATTTTTAACTTCTCTACTTGTAAACCATAGAGAACTCAAATATATAAATTTCTTCTTTTCTCTCATATTCTCTATACGATGATGAGTAACCAAAGATTATTTTTTCAAGTTGGATTCTTCTTTCCTATATATCGACAATGACAATGATTTCGGTTTTTGTTTTATTGTAAGAGTTTTGTGAATTTGTTGTTTTTTGACGTTTCATTACGTTTGTTTAATGTTGTTCCATAATCATCGATGTAAAAATAGAACAAATTGTAAAATTAGTTAAATTATGCACCATATGTTTGTGTTTTTGCCTTAGCATGAAGTGTTATATCTTTATATGGTTGTTTGTTTCTTACAGTACTTCGATCTCAATCACTTTAATTGAAAGAAATTTATTACATATGAACAAATTGTAAATTATTGTATATAACACTTCTACCTTATGTTAAAAAGTTTTATTATGTGTGTTATATTTTAAGTAAAATTATATAAGTGTGTACTCATCATATGATTTATATAATAGTATAGATAATATAGATATAGATTATTATTATAATTATTATTATAAAAATATTTAGTAATTATATAGTTAAGTATTCAAATAAGATAATACTTATTTATAAATTTAATTACTTATTAATATTATTACTATTATTATAATTATTATAACAAAGTTTTTAGTAATTATAAAGTAAATTCTTAAATAAGATAATACTTATTAATAAATTTAAATATTAATTTAAAGTATTATTAATAATATAATATATAATGCAATGAATTAAATAATCTCATACTATTAAATAATATATTAATAATATGATATAATTAATGTGTTAATTAGTAGAAGTTTATTAAATGAGGGGCAAAATAAGAATGAGTGTATAGATTACTTGTACCTAATGCTTAAAATATTATATTGGGTGTCTTGATTTTTTAGTGAAATTACATTTGTGGTCTAAGGATTTTCTTTATATAATAGTATAGATAAAAAAAAAAGAAAAAAAAAAGAAAAAAAAGAGAGACATGCAGATTATCCAAAGACGTTAACTATGCGAGACTCCCACCTATGTTTAGAAAACTACTCTTAGAGGGTGTTTGGTTGGAAGGAATGGAATGGAATGGAATGAAATTGAGAAACTAGTATAATTTTCAAGTAAAATTGTGTTTGAGTGAGCAATTAAAAGTAAACCTAATGGAATGTTTCACCTCAAATTCCCTTGGTTGTGGGATTTCAAAATCCTTCCACCTAGAGAGGGAATTTGAAATCCCACAACCAAGGGAATTTGAGGTGAAACATTTTCTTGGGTTTTACATTTCATTACCCACTTAAACATAATTTTGCTTGAAAATTATACTAGTTTCTCAATTCCATTTCATTCCTTACAACCAAACGCCCCTTTAGTTCTTCATTATTATTTCTTTTTTTTTTCCTTTTTTCCCTAGATGAGGCCACATAAAAAGACCTACATATCCAATTGCTTTATTTGAAATTAAATATTAGCAAATTGAAATCACTAGAAAACATAAATATACTCAGCATCAGGCTGCTGATCAGTGCTTTGTCAAAAATATGAGGCGCATTAAATTTAAGTTGTTATATATGAACATCAATATAATTACTTTTGGAACTAGGATACATATCAATTAGTCTGGATTGGATCTTTTTTAAAAATTATATATATAAGTTTTAGTATGTGCATTAGAAATATAATGTTCTCGTGTTTGAAGTTATTATGAGTAATAGACGAGTTTACTCAATACCAATGTGCATATCATGCCTTTAAGAAAATGTATAACCTATTGAAATAATCTAGTGTGCAAGTTTATTTTGTGTATTAACTTTGCATACACATGTACAAATTAATATATTGTCATCCATAATCTTTTTTGAAAGTTTATTTTCTCTTTCATGTTACATCAATGAAATATAATATCATCATAGTGTCTTATGCCATCAGGATACATGATACTATCGGAAAAAGTTACATACATGTTTTAGGAGAGTGAGGTACACCCGAGAACCAAAAAAACCAACAGAGACGAAATACTTCTTGTATCCACACCTAACTATATTATGGACTTAAATCGTGATGATGATGCTACAAACCATTGGAACTATATGTGTAACTTGTGATGATAAAGACAACCTAAAATTTGTTTAAATACTTAAGTATCCGTGTATTATTTTTTTCTAATCGTTTTCTTATATGTTTATTATGAGTTGTCCCACATCAATTTTGATAAACGTGTGTTTAGGAGTCTAACCCGTAAAAGTTAGACCTTGTTCGCATCAAACTAACTTGGTTGATCCCCACTTTATACACTCGGTCCACCTCTAGTTATAGCATTGCTTTGTTTGAAAAATAATATAACAGAAAGTAAAAAAAAATAAAAAAAAAGACTTTTAAATAAATTATAAATAGTAATTTAAATTATACAAAGTAAAATTACAATGAAAAAGGAAAAACAATTTTACACAAAATTACACAACTGAGTAATGAAAATCAGTCTTTTTCACACCAAGCTTCCTAGAAACATAGAGAGACTAAACAGGAATTTCAATAAAATCATTGATCATAGAAATATAGCGTAAATAAATAGTTATTTATAAGGGTGTTATCATTAGTTTTGAAATTAGAAAACCCTCAAAAAGGATTATAGGTTTGATTTAATGGTTGGTTTTTTAAAGAAAATTTGGTCAGTGGGATTAATTTTCATATCATACCAAACAATAAAATTGTAGTTTGATTACCTTAAGATCATGATCAGATTGCAACGACCCAACCCCTCCCAAGACCCTACACAAGGCGCAAGCATCTGGTACCCCCTTTATACCATACCAAATTGTTTATATGCATCAAACCTTTGCGAAAAGAATAACTTGCATTGTTAGTTCTTACAACTATGATAACCCGCCACAAGAAAACTCACAATTACCAATGAGGATAGGTAACACATGAGATATATGCATTGTATATTGGTTTGGTTCAGTTTTGGTTATGGATAATCAAAACTTCATAAACATATTGAAAATAACCTGTCTTATATACACTAGACAATGGACATTTTCCACATACAATTTTTGATATTCACTTTGTGGCAACAAAAACGACCCAATATAATAGTTTGAATGAACTCAAAGGCGGTTGAGATTAGTGTTTTGATTCCATCCCAAACCTGAACTACCTTTGTTTCCAACTGCCTGTAATGGCTCGGTTATACCCTTCATGCTGCTTCCAAGTGCCTCTCCCTGCACATGTAAAAATGAGTGAGTGAGACGGGTCAAATAATAGAGAACGAGTCAAATAGGTCGAAAGGCGTTAAAAGCCTCCTAAACCTCCTTGTTTAAAGTTTATATTACTATATTTAGAATAAAATAACACATTCAATATTTTCTATACTATACATGGAAAAAAGAGGTTTATAGGTCTTAACATGAACAACCTCTCTATCCCTTGGGATAGGGGTAAGATTTACCCTCATCAAACGTGCCCAGACTTTACAAATAGCTCTGCTCTAGGTGAGATTATACTGTATATGTTTGTTTGTATAGGTGGCAGAATGGTTGGGTAGGGATTAAGATTTAGCATGTGGGATAATGGGTTAGATGGGTTTGGGTCAAAAAATGTACGTTTGAAGGGCCTGAAAAAGGTTGATCCCACGCGCCGACACAACACCTTTGTTATCCATTTATTTATTTGATTTAGTGATTACAAAACATTTTAGGAGGTTGCAAACCTTTGAACACACTTTCATCAAATTTTAAAACGCCCGATCCGCCTGCCCAATTTCTTTTTTTTCTTCTTTGACCCGTTTTCTATAAAAATATAACCGAAATTGACCCAAAATAAACAAGTTGATATTTGGCCCCTCCATTATTCATTTCTTCGCACAGAAAATTCTAATCTAATATCAAGAAAACCATCAAGTGTATGCTTACTTCTTTCCAGCCCATATTTTCTAGAATTCTTCTGGCATAACTCCCATCTCCAAACGACATTTTCAAGGCTTCAGATGCAGCTTCTTCTGGAGTTGCCGAAACAGGAGATGAACATGCCGAATCAACATCATCTGTTGATTTCTTTTGTCCGGGACCCACACCAAAACCGCCATGCAGATTTCTTCTCTCTGCAGCTCTGTCTCTATATGCATGGACCTTATGATAAAAAAAACTAAAAAACTAAAAAAGATAGACATTATACATGTAGTTGATGGCCACAAGTATATTAAATAAAAATCATGAACTTAATGTCTTAAATATGATTAAAGAATGATATCACATAACACATTAATATAGTATTTCGACCAGCAATCACTCTGTTTACTTTTTCAACTCTATAATTCATTAACGCGTTAAACATGATTAAAAGAACATATTGTTAAATTCATAATCTAACTTTAGTAATAAAACCATTACAAGATTTTTATGCATTTTAGTACACTTTGGGTGACTATCGTCCCACCTGCCATGTTCATGCCTTTTTCAGTTTGGCAAAATATTTAAAATGTACCAACTTGGCAAGTTTGGAATATAACAGAATGAAATCCCCCCCCCCCCCCCCCCCCCCCCCCCCCCCTCTGCCCATAGATAATGTCTTTTGGGTGTCTAAATCTCCAAGATACATGTACTTGTTTATGCAAAACAAAAAACTCTTGGAAACTTTTTACCAATTTAAATAAAAAGTACCTTTTCAGTTAAAGAAAGTTCCTCTGCTGATCCAACCTTTTCAGCATGAACTCCTACACTTTTGGCGTCAATATATTTACGTGACTTGACTGGTGTTTGACTTTCCTTTACCATTGATAGTTCCGGAAAGCCCCAATCTTTTGTCGGGTTTGAAGAATCATAAGACGACAAAGAAGCTAAATAAGCAGCTTTGGGACTCCTTAATTTGTACACCTGCCCTGATCTAACCCTTACAAGATCAAGGTGCACTTCACATATGGGGGCAGTTTTCAATACCCGACCACTTGACGGCATTGAGGGGTGAAGTTTAGTTGCCCGTTTCACTAACCGGCCCACCAATCTGCATATACTACGTTTCCTGCTCCTTTTGGTTTCTTTAACCATTGACCAATCCCACAAGTCAACAACTGGGTAATTAGGTACAAGTTCTTTGTCTGGATGGATTGCTTGACCATATTGCGCACGCCACATTTCTTCCTCCCCAGAGGCCTCTATAAAGAAATTGAGAGAAAACAAAATAAATTTGGATGATTAACGTGCATCAGCAGAATAAGATGTTGAAATGAAAAAAACAACCTATACATATATGAAAATGGTCACAGTATGTTTCAGGGGTGTAATTGTTGGTATATGGGAAGAGCGCTTGTCAATGCGCAAGGCGTTTTTGGTGCGCCTCGCCTTGCCAGGGTGCCCAGGCGCACATTTGATACATTTGACAACACAGAAAAAAACACACAAAAATGTGCTTGAATAACACTGAAATTTCCATAAGGTCAGCACAGCAAAATGGGCTAGTTGGATCACGAGTCAAAACTCAAAATGGGAAACATTTTAATACGGGTCAACTGGTCAAGGCGGTTGCCCCATAAGCCTTTTTGTTCATTCCCATTAATTTCATAAATATATATTAACTACAGTAACGGTCTAAATATTGAGGAATCACAAGAACCTTCATCAGCAGCAACTCCACATTCATCAACTACTTCATGAGTCTCATCTGGAATCCATTCTCCCTCTTCCAATTCATCAGCATTATTATCCTCTATACCTGGCCCAAAATAAACCTATGCTAAGTCTTGGTCAAAATAAAACCATAGCAATGTCTCCCCAAGGTAACAAAAAGATTTTTGACAAACCATCTGTTGGAATATTTAAACATGTGTCATCCGCACCATCCATTGTTTGGGTGGAATAACCCGACAGATAAAGTTCAATAAGTGTGTCTTCTAGCCTAAATATATAAACAAAAAACACATTAAAAGAGATTCAGAGTAACCACAAAAAATAAATTTTCAAATTCAAATAAAACAGTCAGTACTGAGCCAAAGTAATACCATTCAGAAGGCGGTGGTAGATTTTCAGACGCATCATTGGTTAAGCACTCTATATTACCATCCTCAAACTTAACTTCATCTGTACCCTTATTGCAAGGTACATGCTTGTAAGACTCATCATTAACCGAATTATCGTCAACATTACTTACACTCTGATTAGCATTGGATAGATCAACCTGAAACATCAAAATAACTCAAAATTGTTAACAACATCAACAAATTTAGATTACAGACAAAGAAACCATATGAAAAACCTTAATAAGGAAAAAAGCTGAACTCACTTGGTCGGCTACCCATGGCACATAACTTCCATTTTCAAATTTGTAATACAGACCATCTTTGCTGCTATAATACCAGCCTGCAGCAGGATCATGATAAAACCCGCTACTGCAAGAAAACAAAAAGGTAATTCCTTTCACATTTTCTATACCATCAGGGATGAGAACAATAGTAAGGTTGCAAATTTGAATTATGATAAGATAGTCTGTATTACAAATTTGAATTATGATCAAACAAGACGAATAAATGAAGATTCAAGCACACCAAAACTACTGAATCAACGAAACCCTAGTTTACTCACAAACACGAATCACCAAAATCAATCAAAACCAAGATATACAAATTTAAACTCTGAATCTTCATTAAATATTCTAACATGAAGCTAATTACACAAAATAATCAGCTCACTCAATCGATAAGACGCTCAAAAACTATAGAAATCCATGGTGAGAGCAAAAATTTGAAATTTTGATGAATTGATTTGGAACCTTGCATGGTAATACAGGTGTGAGTGTTCATCCCATTGAAACGAATCTTCGTTTTCTTGAAATTGGAGTTCGTCGTTTCCCGCCATTTGTAATTCTCCTTTTCTCCTCCGCCATCCGCCGCCGCAGCCGGAAAGTTCCGGTGGTGGCTCCGTCGTCCTCCGCATTTTATAGGACATAAAACATGGGCCATCGATAATACACAAAGGCCCAAAACAAGCCCATATAAGGAGGGTGTTTCATCTAATTTTCTTATTTTCATAACATAAGTTGTGTACTTGTATATGTTTCTATTTGAATATTTGAACTTCCCAGATAAATTTTCGAGAGTATCATTGAAATATTATAATTTGACAGAGATCTATAGTCGATTCATTGAGATATCCAAGTACTTTACGAGTTTCAAAACTACAAGTTATTGCTTTAACTTGTGATGAATATATAATCCTGTCAAATTTGACTTATGAAATTAATTTGTAAATAAAAAAAAAGATGGATTGTATTTCAAGTAACCAACTATGTCAGGTGGTGATGTATAATTATATGTAATATGATTTCTCGTGTTTTCAAACTTTATTGTAATAATATTTAATTTAACATGAATTTGCATCAACAGATGAAAGTCCAATATTAAGTTCATACTTTTTATTTTGAGTAGATAAAATACATCACAAATTAAGCATTACGGATATTACATAGTATAAGGAATTGTGCCACTAGAATCGAGGAATCATCGAAACCAATAGTGGGGACTTCCTATGGATTGTCATGCCAAATGCCTCAGTCATGTCCAAATCCTCATTTTTTATTCCATTTGGCAACGCGATATCAAACTTGTAAATGATATTTGCTAATGCAAGCTCCATAACAACTGCACTAAATTGCATACCCGGGCATGATCTTCGGCCAGCACCGAATGGAAGCCATTCAAACTGCAACCCTTGATAGTTAACGGAGTTGCTTAAGAACCTCTCAGGCCTAAACTCATTTGATTCTTCCCATAAGTTGGGATCTCTTCCTATTGCCCAAGCATTAATAATCACTTGTGTGCCTGCTGCAATATCATACCCCATTAGTTTTACATCTTGTATTGCTTTTCGAGGAATAAGAAGTGGGGCTGGAATATGCAATCGCAAAGTTTCTCTGAGGACAGCTTTAAGATAGGGCAGTTTCTTTAAATCCTCCTCGAAAATCATGGATCTTCCTTGTGCAATTTCTGTTATTTCTCGTTGGAGCTTTTTCATTACTCTTGGGTTTTTTATTAGCTCACTTATTGCCCACTCTAAACCTGTATATGTTGTTTCAGTCAAAACAACATTCTTACTAAAAATCATGAACTTAATTATTGTTTTAAATATCTATACAAGAAACAAACTTGAAGTTTCAAGAATGCAAGTTCTTTGTGAATTCATTATATACTACTGCACTAAAAATGAAAGTTAAATATAATATATCTTTTGCATTTTGGAAGTTGATGTTTCAGTTAACTATTAACACATTTGAAACCATGTAAATTGTGCCTCATAAAATAGGTCAAGCCTATGAAGTCAACGATTTTATAAAATATGGTGAATTGCTAACTTTGGTGTCGAAAAGCGCAAAGAACAAATAAAGTTACGTTAATTAGGCTGGTTGGCTAAATTTTTTTTTTCTATTTTTTATTTTTAAAATCGTGTGTATATAATTTTTAAAACAATAAACATGACTCATAACTACATGAGTTATATTTTGTAAATCTCAAACCGTGGACATCACATAACTATAAATCTATATTAATGTATTTTAAAGCTATTTATTTTTATCGGCCAATCTGTAATATTATTTAGTTAAATCTTTTATGAAACGAGTATGTAAAAACCTGATTATTTTGTGATAATATGATGAGTTGGTCCTTGTCTCTTTTATATTGGAGTTTCGATTTTAAATAGAGACGACAACACGTTAAGTATGGAACATATATTGGTAATTTTTTTTCTTTTTTCCTTTTTTTTAAATAAATCCAGTAATACTATCAGAAGTTAAGAAAGGAAGGAAAAAGCAACTAGAATTCCAAATTCCTGCGGCCCTGATTTTGATAGTAGCTAAGTGGTATGTGAGAGAAGGGTGAAAAGAACATCAAAAGCTCCAGCTGCAAGAGATAGGGGTCTACACTCACTCCGTTCTGATTTTGATAGTAGCTAAGTGGTATGTGAGAGAAGGGTGAAAAGAACATCAAAAGCTCCAGCTGCAAGAGATAGGGGTCTACACTCACTCCGTTCACCTCCCAGTAGGGGTGTAAACGAGCCGAGCCGAGCCCGAGCTCGCTTAGGCTCAAGCTCGGCTCGTTTTGGTTTTAGGAAGCTCGAGCTCGAACTCGGCTCGTTTATAGTTTTATTTATAAAGCTCGAGCTCGGCTCGTCAGAAAATTTTCACGCTCAAGCTCGGCTCGGGCTCGGCTCGTTTATTGTTAAATTATTAAATTTTTATTTTTTATAATTACTTTTATAATTATTTATAATCATACTTTTTATATATAACATAATATATATTATTTAACTTTTTTTATCATAATAATATATTTAATAATATAATTTATGTAAATATGTATTTATATATATTTAATATGTAAATAAAAAACTATATAAACAAAAAACTCGTTTAGGCTCGCGAGCCAGCTCGAGCTCGATTTCTGAAGATCGGGCTCGAGCTCGTTTAGTAAACGAGCAATAATCTGAGCTCGAACTCGGGCTCGTTTAAGCTCGGCTCGATTCGAGTCTTTTTCGAGCCGATCCCGAGTAGCTTGCGAGCCGGCTTGGCTCGTTTACACCCCTACCTCCCAGGTTATAAAGATATGTTTTTTTTGTTTATTTTTTTGTATTTGGTTTTCTCTATACCCTATCGTAGGGGAACTAACAGCAATATATAGCACGTGCAGCCTAAGGGACCATTTTTTCATTGTTACTGTTCCTTGTCACATAAATAGCGACCTGCACGAATGGTGCAATGACTGCCCCGCTGTCTCTGACATGGATCTGGTAAAATTGAATTCCGTGGTCCCATCCTAACTATAAAACAGTCTCACACACGTTTTTGCGGGGTATACGTATGCTTGTTCTTTCGTGATTCAATATTACTGCTTGAAATGCTTATTACATGAAATCAAAATTAAAATCAATTACATTTCTAATTCTTTCTAAATATATAATAATTTTAAATTTTTAACAACTATTTATTATATACTTTTGAGTTAAGTTCAATATTACTATTTGAGTGTTGTTAAAAATAATTATTTTCCTCTAAAAAATTAAAAACATCAATTTACCTCCAAAAGTATCATAAATTGTTTCAGTTTTAATCCAAAAGTTTCATTAGTTATTTTAATTTTATCCAAAATAATAAAATTTTTGGAGTGAAATTAAAACAACATATGAAATTTTTTGAGATAAATTGATGTTTTTAAGCTTTTGGAGAGTAATGATTATTTTATTTAAAATTTAGGGAGTAAAACTAAAATTAACACTATACTCTTTAAATCAAATAATATATTAATATTAATCTCTCTACTCTAATAAAAAGGTAAATGAGGTGGACATATGTCAACAACACAATATTTCTAATCAATTTTTTTCATTTCTCTCTATTATTTAATAATTACTATAATTACTAATTATATTACATAATTTTTTAATACACTAAAAATACTTTTTAATAAATTAAAAAAAAGTTTTTTTTATTAATATTACTTATAAAGAAACAATTTTTTATAAAATAAAAAGTTCTTTAAAACATCAGAGTTTTTTAAAAATATAAAATATTTTAAAATTAATGATTTCAAAAATAGAAAATAATTAAAATTGGGAGTTATAAAAAAAAAATTAAAACGATTTGTTTTGAAACAAAATGTTTAGTTTTTCTAAACAAAAAAGTTTAAAAAGTTGCTATCATTTGTCTTATTACTTATATCTTTACTAATATGTAATTTTAATTATATATTATCTTAGAATATCGTTTAAACCAATAAAATTTTATTATATTTAATATTTTATTTATTCAACACGTGCAATAGACGGGTTAGTAATGCTAGTATTAATATATTAGAGTAAACACGTTCACTAACTCGTGCACTATCACCAAACACCACATGTCCAAAACTAGTAAAATTTTATAAAACTAATCCCATATAGCATATCAGAATACCCATATTATACATGAATTGTTTTAAACGTTTCAAGTTTTAGGTTTTGTCGACTATATATTGGTTGTCATAGGAATTGTCTTGGTGTATGGTCACTTGTGAGATTTCTATATTTTGGCTCGAGTTCTACTCGTAAAGAGTGGTTGGTGTTTTGGTTTTGTTTTATTGGATTAATGCCTGGTAAATATTTTTATAAGATTATGTGTAATGGTTTATTGAGTTAAAATGACACTAAACAAACTTGAATTTATTAAAACATCTTTTAAAACAAGTGCATTAGTTTTAAAGTCCATTTCAATTAAAGTTATCAAAAGTAAAAAAAAAAAATTCACTCACTCCTTTTAATGGCCGTTATGAGCTAGGTTAAAAATGAGTTTTAAGCCTCCTTTAAATAGGATATAGTGGCTTTAGATCTTCATTTGTGTCCAACTTAGCAAATTTAGCGTCTTTTAAAGGCATTACTACGTCCAGTCTAGTTATATATTATTAGATATGGTTTTTCAGCTTGGTTTATTCGGTTATGAAAATATTTTGGGCCTAACCATTAACTGAACCGAACCAAATTAATTAATAATATGCTAATCAAACCGAATTCAACCGATTAAACCATTTTTGGTTTATTCGGTTCGGTTATCCAACTAAACCGTTTATTTTATGGTTTATTCGAATACGGTTAGTAACCGAATCGTAAACCAAATCAATAATTTGGTTCGTTTGATTTGTTACAAATATGATTCGGTTTTCAGTTACTTTTGGTTTTTGGTTTTTGGTTTTTTCAACCCCCTAATCACTATTGGTATAAGGTTGTAGCAATAGGAATTAAGTGTGGTCACCATATGTGTGTTATTTCAAATGACTCCCATTTTTCCCACCTTCCCACCAACCTTTATGGTGACTGTTTAAACGTCTAAGGAACCCTATCGTCGTAATGACCCATTTTATACCGACGACAATCTTCTTGTATAAATTAAAAAGTAGGAAAATTCTTTTTACAAAGTTGGGGAAAGATACAATGTTTTTGCTCAAATTTTGGAAAATATCAAAAGTACGAAAGCAATTTACAAAAGTAACTCTTTGTAAATTAATGCATCTAGTAATACTAGTTAGCACCAAGATAATAGTTTATAAAAGATAATTATAGACGGCATATGGTAGTAAAATTTAATGATCGTTCATGGTGCATATTAAAGAAAGATGAAGAAATCATACCAAGATGACAACTTTAAGAGAATCTCTAGGAAGTATAAAGCCGGATGTGTTGTTTTTCTGGAGATCTAGTAAAATATCAACAAAGTCTTCCCCTTCATCACTCCTATCATCATCCCCTTTGTTCTTGTTTACATGTTCTTCAATAACTTCTTCAAGAAACTCATCAAATTCTTTAACTATTTCTTCTGCTCTACCTATAGTACCAATGATTCGATCTACCCATGATAACCATGGAATATAACTACCAAAACTAAAGACTGTAAGCATATCCATGAACCTTTTTAATAAATTTGTGTGCCTTAATCCATCAACTTTTCTTCCAAGGGCAACCCTACAAATTATATTATTTGTTAGGGTAACTAATATCGGCTCCATATCAATTGTAGTCCCGCTACTTTCTTCAAACACTCGAATCATTTGACCTATCTCGTCTTCCCTAACTTTTTGGTATGACTTAACTCGCGTATTACTTAGAAGCTTAAGTACCATTATGCTCTTCAACTGCCTCCAGTATTCCCCATAAGGAGAAAATGATATGCCCTTAGAGCCATAGAACAGTATGTTGGGTATAGTCAAGTTAGGTCGATTACAAAACGAGAGATCGTGGGTTTTCATGATCTCCTTGGCTGCTTCAGCCGAGGACGCTACAAGTGTAGGCAAGCTACCAAGGTGAAGGAGCATGATTGGACCGTGTTTTCGGGACAAATTTTGAAGGTTGATATTAGGGCTTGAGCCTAGTTGGTGCATGTTTCCAATTATTGGAAGTTTTCTAGGAGATGGTGGTAAGTTTCTTCTAGTTTGGGAATGTAAAGAAATCCATTTCACACAAATGATAATCACTAAAATGATGCATGAAAACAAAGTAAGAAGTGTTTGGAAGGATGAAAAATATTCCATGGTTTTACTAATTAATTTTTGGATTTGTTGTGTCCAAATGGTTAAAGGAATGATTTGTATATATACTAGTGGATCTCAATAGTTCTATCGTATTTAATTGTTAGAATTTAATTAATATTAATAAATAAAATATTGAGGTGGTGCAACGGAGGTAATGCGTGAAAAGCATTTAAGTTATAATAGAATTTAACTAATATCAATAAATAAAATATTAAGGTGTTGCCAAAACATGAAAAAGAGATTAACAAACCTAAGCTCCAAGGTTGTTGGCTACACAATCGATCGATGTGACGGTTTCACCATAGAATATGTGTCGTCAAAAGTGTTAAGTTAGACACTGTTGGATGTTTCTGATTATTGGAAGTTGCTTAGCTAGAGATGGAGGTATGCTTAAAAAAACCCATTTTTTGATACAATTAAGAAATCACTAAAATTACAAAGAGAGGAGAAGAGTTTTTAAGGATAGAAAATTTTCTATCATTTTACTACCTAGCAATTTGTGGTGCCCTAATGTGCTAATGGAGGGATCTCACTGTTGGTGTTCATAGCCGTAGAAGAGATTGATAGCGGCTAGGGTTCTGCCTCACCCAATTGCCGACGATCTAATCAAGTTATATTCAAAAGCTTTCAACCACTGTTAGCTGCCACTAGTAACATCAGAGAAATTTTGGACATTCTAACAGAGTACGATCAGGTTGCAGTTGTGTTTCATTTCTTTATCAGCGATTACATGCTGAAATCATGTTTCATTTCTTTATGAGCGATTGCCGAATTAATATTTTATTTTATAGAAAATAGTTTGATGTTGCATCAACCTATTTTCAGCAAACAATAGTCTTGACTTTCAAGTTTGTTATTTCGCTATGCATTAAATAGGTTAATTTGATTAGCAAGGTTCAATAGAGCAACCATTAAATTTATGTCCGAGCCATTGTTATTGTTATCTTTGTTTTTTTAGCATGTTCCGATTAGTCATTATCATGATAGAAGACGGAAATGCCATGATAGAGTTTAACACAAAGGAGTTTGATTGGTGGAAGATGCATATTGAAGCTCTACTTTTGTTAGAAAAACTTAGATGTAGTGTTAGAGGGTAAAAAAAAAAAAAAAAAAAAAAAAAAAAAAAAAAAAAAAAAAAAAAAAAAAAAAGCGTAACAAAAAGATTACGAAAAAGATGAATAAAAAAGCTTAGGCACTAATAATGCTCTCTTTGTTGAAGAATATTATTACCTATAACATCCACTAGGAAACCTTAACTAGTGATATGATAAAAGCAATATCTAACACGCGTGAGAAGCCTTTTACAACGAATAAGGTTATCTTATTTGAGAGCTTGTGAACACTAAGGTGGAGGGTGATTCGGTAACATTTCATATCAACAAACTCAAATCGATCTTGTCTCATTTGGTGTCTGTGGATATTAAGTGATGATGAGGTCCAATAGCTAATGTTATTATCCTTATTACCTCATAGTTGGTATGGAATCATAACTATAGTTAACACCTCATTAGAAATTATAAGCTTACATTTGAGAAGATTCAGGATCTTTATCCTAAAAAAGATGTACGATGTTGAGATTTAGGTGAATCTTCAGTTTTTTGTTAAGTTTAAAGGGCAGAGTAAATATAGAATGAGTAGGGAAGCCATCAAGGCAAGAGAAGGAGTTAGCTTAAGGCTTAGAAGGATGTGATAGGTTGGAATTGTAAGAAAGTAGGACACTTTAAGAATTAGTCTTTGAATTCTAAGAAATAAGTTAACACTATAGGACACTACATAGATGATGATTTTCTGATATGTAGCATTGAGAATGTGTGGATTCCTGGGTTATGGATTTTTGTTTTTCATTTCATGCCACACATAGTAGTGAAGCCTCATAGAATCTAAAGGACAGTTATTTTAGCAAGGTAAGACTAGAGAACAATAAAGTTCTTGATTAACGACCATGGGTGACAAGTATCTAAACACTTCGGTCAGTTCATGCACTTTGAAGGATGAATAAGTCATTCCAAGTTTGAGGCACGTTTGATTTTCCTGTGGGGCATTTGGATGTGTAGTGGCATAATATGAAGTTTGGGGCAAGTAGTGGAACGTGGTAAAGGGTAATCTAGTCGTGACTCGAGGAAAAAAATGGGATTCATTATATATGTTTAGTTTACTATCAGATGGAAAGGTAATTTAGAAGAAAAACAAAATCTGGTTCAAAGAGTCTCATTGGAAGAATAAGTTTTGTTATGCATATGACAAAACTAAAGTACATGTGAGACTCATGTTGAATGTAAAGAAAACCATTCAGGGGTGTTCACGAAAGTAGGAGCACTAGTAGTTAGCCAATCAAAACTCCAATCAAATTTACTAGACAATAAGTCAAATAAACTATTATTCCAGCTGTCAAACTCTCTCTTTGGGCTTATCTGCTTTGTTCTCATAGTATCTTAACATCTAGCAGTTCATTTAAGTGGGAGCCGGTAGGAATAGAGAATGAGTCACTCGTAGTGGCTGATGAGTTAAAGCTCGGCGGGAGATTCAATAAGCCTTCAAATTTTTCAATAAGATTCCAACTTTTAATGTACAATCTCTTTACTTTTGATGCATAGATCTAAGCTAACATGCAAGATTTAGCGTAAAACATCTCCACCCTTTTGATTCAAACTTGAGTCCAAGCTTCAAGTGATGATAATGGAGCTTTTCACCAGTGATTTTGATCTCCTTTGCTGCCATCCAACCTCCTCATGCTTTCTGTTTACAATCCAATTAAACAATGGTGGTAAAAATCCAATACTTTTCTTGCATTTTCTCTCTCTATTCTCTCTACAACTTCCATGAAATCAAATAATCAATAGGAATAATGAAAAAACAAGGGACGCAGGGACGGGGGCGCTAGGTATATGGGGAAGATACCGTCTTTTGCAACTTACCTCGTTTAGCCTCTAAATTTTAAAATCATTTTTATGTGCATGTCAAGTTATTTATAAAAAAAATATCATACTTTAGGCCACATGGACACATGTAGTAAAGATGCACAAAATCTTGAGACGTAACTTCTACGTAGTCACTATATGGACACGTCAATAGAATGCGAAAGTATAATATTTTTCTATTATATACCGAAAATAAATGTTTACACGTATGTAACAAAAAAAAAAACATGGGATGGACGTGTGCAGGTAACAAAAAACACATGATACACACATCTGTAGGTGTATGCGTGTTGGTAACAAAATTGACAATAGTACATATGCAACGATTAAATTTAAAATAAATTTGAATGATTAATCATATGACCTAATTGTAGTATATTACAATAATATCATTATTAATTTGAGTATATTACAATTATATAGATATTGTAGTAAATTACAATAATATCATTATTAATTTGAGTGATTAATCATATGATCTAATTGTAGTAAATTACAATATAATACTTATTAGGTATTCATTTCATATTGTAGTAATTACAATAATATAATTATTAATTTGAGTGATTAATCATATGATCTCATGGTACAAATTATTTAATCAAATTCTCATATAATACGTGACTTCTAAATTAAATATTACCCGTAAATTCAAATTATAATCTGGTTTGATTTAATATGATTTTAAGATAGTTGAAACATTTAATTTTCACTTTTTACAAACATTAATTGGTTCCCTCTACCTGACACGATATAATGTAATCCAATCTACGCAAACCTCGTATGTTTGCACCTACACTTTTTTGAGCAAAATCTAAAGATTTGGATTTATTTAAAACATTATATAGTAATTTGTCTTATAGTTTGTGGCAGACTAGAAATATTTATTATAAATTCATTTAAAACATGCATCTACTCTCATTATTTAAAGCCAATATTTAATATAGCTGCGTCAGATAATATAGAAAAGTTTTAATTTAGTTTATATAAAAACTTAAAAGAGGGCACGATATTAAACTTCTTTCAAGAAGCGTGTGCTTTTCTAATTTTAATTTTAATTTAGTTTATATAAAAACTTAAAAGAGGGCACGATATTAAACTTCTTTCAAGAAGCGTGTGCTGCGCTCTCTAATTTTAAATGAAAGTAACAAAAGAAAAGGAAAATAAGAAATTGAAATATTAACTTTGAGACCGTATTATACACGGCGTGATAAAATATAAATTACAATCAACACGATTTATTTTTGAACTAAATTTACGTTAACACCCTTGTAGTTTTCACACTACTAGAAAACTACTCTGTTTGTTACACAAATTTCCGATGTAAAATTTTGTGTCGAAATTAACGACACAATTGCGACACATATACTACAAAAACTGAAACCCTACATTTCCATCAAATTTTCGACAATAAAGCGACAAAATTTTACAAACTACGAATTTTGTCGCAAATACGTAGTAAATTTGCGACACAATGCTAACCCAAGTGAATTAAGTCGAATTAATCAATGATTTTTGTGACACCCTACATAAATTTCACATCAGCTGTGCATAGGAGAGATTCTTGGTTCTTAAGGAATGTTTGGTCTCTAATATCACCCTACATCGAATTGTAATCAATATATGGACTTTATTTAATCATTAAAACCAAATTAGCCCAATAATATTCTTGTTTTGCTTTAGCCTTTAGCTACCCTTTAGCAGCCGTCCCCTTAAACTCGATCAATACCCTTTCCAAGCATACACCTTTTAAAAGATTCGAGCTTCCAATCATTAGGCACTTGTTTAATCATTGAATAATTAAACAAATTAAATCTTTTGATTTGATTTATTTAACCTGGATATGGATATAAATGGGAATCTTGAAAGGTTTAAAAAGATTTTGTTAAAGTGTTTGTTTGGTTGGGGTCTAAATGTATTAAAATTGATACGTATTGTACTTCCAATTATTAGACACTTATATGTATCGGTTTGAAAAATTACTAGAAATGTATTAAATCCTCGTGCTTAGACGGACCTATTTTTCCTGACTAAGATTTAAAACGAAGCATAAAAAAACCAAACTTATAAAAGAAAAATCTAAAATCGTCAAAGAAAAAACAAATATCATATGCTAGACTTGAACCTAGGTGACACGCCACAACTAAAACGCATCTATTAAGAATAAAGATATAATTCGTACTAAAGCATAGAAAAATAAAATTTTTCTACTCTAATAAAAGGGTATCTTGGTGTGTCACGTGGCGGCACCATATTCATTTTTACCGAAATTATTTCGCTTCTCTCTGCTATTAAATAATTACCTTAATTATCAATAATATTATTTAACTTTTTTTAGAACAAAAATATTTTTTTTAATAAATTTAAACAAAGATCTATGTTATTTTTTAAAATAATTTTTATAGAATAAGAAATTTTTACAAAATATCAAACTTTTTTAAAATTAGTGTTTTTAAAAAGTTAATTTTTTATAAAAAAATAATAATTAAAATTGAAATTTAAAATAAGAAAATTTTTAAAAATGATATTTTTAAAACATTTTGTTTTGAAACAAAATAATTATTATTTTTTTTTGGAAAAAAAAAGTTTTAAACCAAAATTTTAAAAAGGTGATATAATTGTTTTATTACATAGAGTTCTTAATATAAGTAATTCAATTATATTTTATCATAAAATATCATTTTATATTTGATTAAATTTTATTATATTTAATATTTTATTTGTTCAACCCGTGTAATACACGAGTTTACTAAATCTAGTATATACACACACACACACACACGAATAGGTGTAAAAATCAATTAAGTTGGGAAAGGGGTTCTCCAAGTTTTGAACTTGGGTTGATGCAATAAATAAATGACTACTTTATCACCTAGATAGTCAAGATTTTTGGCTTAAATATTAAACAAAAGTTATGTGTATAATGGTTCACCGACTTTGATATAAAAAAACATTCTAAATGCTTTAGAGTACACAAACTTGAGCAATTTAGTACAAGTTTTAAAAAAGGTGCCGTTCAAAAAATTTTTTTAATTAAATTCTTTAAAGAATATTCAACAGACACTACAAGAAATAAGGGCTATGGCGACGACAATTGTCGTCGCGATAGGGTCGGTTTGTCGTCGCCATAGGCTATTGAGACAACATTTCTTTGCCATAGACCTAGTCGTCACAGCCTTGTCGCTATAGCATATTTTTGAGTCGTCGCCAAAACCCTAGTCGCCATAGAGGTCTATCCCGACGACAAGTTGTCGCCACAGTGTTGTCGGCAAAAATTTTCATATTTTATTTTAATTTAAAAATAATTTTATTTTTCAGTCTATGGCGACGACATGTCGCCGCGATAGGTGCAACTAATTTTTTTTATTTTAATAAAAAATTTAATAAAAAAATAAAAAAAATCTATGGCGACGATATGTCGTCGCCATAGACCCTGCTTTTTTAACTTTTAATTAATTGTTTTTATATTTTTTCAGGTTTTTCCTAATATTTTAGGTTTCAGGAACATATTTATACAACAAGCGAAAGATAATATTACTAATACCCAAAAGAAAATCATTTTACAATTCAAGTTACAAACACGTGCATTTAAACAAAATAACCAACGTAAACATCTTTAATCTTTTACAAAATAAACAACTTCTAATTGTCGTCATCTTGATCATCTTCGTCGTCATTAGGATTTGATTTCTTTTTTAGAATTCATTCATCCGTTCCTGCATTTCACACATATTATTATTTGTTTTCTTATATCTTATATATTTTTATTATTTTTAATAATGTTACTATTAAAGATATTATTATTTATTATAATTATTAGTATTATTATTAGTATTTTAAGAGTTAATTTTAATTTTACTCCCTAAGGTTTGACAAAAATAACTATTTTCATCCAAAAGATTAAAACATCAATTTACCTCCAAAAGTTTCATAAGTTTTTTCAATTTTAGTCCAAAAATTTTATTATTTTGGATTCAAGTTGAAACAATGATTAAACTTTTGGACTAAAATTGAAACAAATTATGAAACATTTGGAAGTAAATTGATGTTTTTAATCTTTTGGAGGAAAATAGTTATTTTTGTTAAAACTTAGGGAGCAAAAATGAACTTAACTCTTTATTATAATTATTGTTATGATGGTTATTATTATTATTATTATTATTATTATTATTATTATTATTATTATTATTATTATTATTATTATTATTATTATTATTAATTATTTTAATTAACAATAATAAATAATAATATAACCATCATAATAATAACTATTATAAAATACTAATAATAATACTATTTTAATTATGATATTATTATAATAAAATAATAATAATAATAATAATAATAATAATATAATATTATTATTATTATTATTATTATTATTATTATTATTATTATTATTATTATTATTATTATTATTATTATTATATTATTATTATAAATAATAACTGATTATGGTTATTATTATTATAAACATATTACGATATGTATAATAATATTTTTTCGTCTTACCTGATCTTTGGCGTATATAATCAGCCTTAATTATCATAACCAATCATGTTTGAGGTTTTTTGACACTCTTTGATGATAATTAAGAATAAACAAATTTAATTTACAAGTAGTATGCCTAATTTTCTATAAATTATTATCAATATGTATAATTCAACACCAATGATCATAATTGGATCATAGCTAACATTTGACGTATGCAATCGACCCTAATCATCATAACCGAACATATTTTACCTTTTTTGACACTCATTGATGATAACTAAAGTATTAATAAACTTAATTTACCATTAACAAGCATAATTTCCCCTAAATTACCAACATTGTGTTTAATTTAACACCAATAATCATAATTGGATCATAGCTAACCTTTGGCATATGTAATTAGCCATAATCGTCGCAACTTAAAATATTTGGCCGTGTTTAACACTCATTGATGATAGTTAAGCATAAATAAAAATAACTTACCGTTAATAAGCATCATTTCCTGTAAATTACCATCGAATTGCATAATTTAACACCGATCATCATAATTCAATCATAGCTAACCTTTAATGTATTTGATCGACCCTAATAATCATAACCGAACATATTTGACCTTTTTTGACACTCATTGATTATAGCTAAGCATAAACAAACTTAACTTACCATTAATAAGGATAATTTCCTGTAAATTATGGTAATCGTGTTTAATTTAACACCAATGATTATAATTGGATCATAGCTAACTTTTGACGAATGTAATCGACTCCAACCATCATAACCAAACATATTTGACCTTGTTTAATACCTATTTATGATAACTAAATATAAACAAACTTAACTTATCCTTAACAATCATAATTTCTCGTAAATTACCATTAATGTATATAATTTAACACTGATATTCATAACTAGATTATAGCTAAACTTTGACATATTCAATTGAATCTAACTATTATAATCGAACATATTTGACCATGATTGACACTAATTCTTAATAATTATAAGAGTGGCCCGCAGAATGGTATCAGAGCCACTCTTGTGATGTTCGGAATGGTGGGACAAACCTCATCAGGGATGGTGAGTTCTCGGGCTCATTGAGGACGATAAGTCCAAAGGAGGGAGGGGGTGATTGTAACACCCTACATAAATCACACATTGTATGTGGACAGTAAAGATTCCTAGTTCATAAGAAATATCAGGTCTCTAATATCACCAACGCGTTTGGGCGTATTGGCTGTGGATGAGAGCAGAACTCTACAATTAAGCGTGCTTAGATGACATCAATCTAGGGATGGGTGACCTCACTGGGAAATTTTCCTCCGTGGAACCAAAAGCAAATTCGTGAGCTTCTCGTATGCGAAGCGGACAATATTGGTGGCAATGTTGCAAAACTCGCTAGGACCTCCCAGGTCGATCGACTTGGGAGTTGCGAGTACTTAGACTAGGCGAGGAGTACTCGGGGAGTACTCGAACTTGATAAATTGCAAAAGTAATTGACTATTTTCAAAATATGACTAACTCCTTCAAAAGTGTTCCAATTTCTTTCACATCCGGACCAACTTGTTGTCAATGAAAGTATCCTCAAAGCAATCTTTTTTAATTTAGGAGTTGAGGCACCATAAGCTCCCCACTAATTTGCTATAATGCAAAAACAAACACCTAATAAATTAATAAATTTGATTTTTATATAATATATATATAGATGAAAATAATAATAATAATATTAAATATATTACCCGGATCAAATTTGTCGTCATTCACCTTGCATCCTTTAATTGCCATTTCTCGACTGAACTTCTCTTGTTTACCCTTGTATATCGGCAACTCAACCGTCACAATATGGTTTTGCAAATTGTGACCTCCCGGATATATTGTATCAACAAAATCAATGATCCGATCCGACACATCAAGATCATTTTGCATTCCCGGATTGTTATAAAGATAATATGGGTTTAGAAGATAGGCCGTCAGATATAGCTTAGTATCAAGCCTATTTCTCATCTTTTTTGAGATAATATTCAAAACCGGTTGATAATCTTTTTTATTATTTCCCAAAACATTCTTGATTTCTTTTTCGGCGCTTTTAATCTCTCCATAGATAATCCCCATGGATGGTTTCCAATCCGCATCAACCATTCTTAAAACTTTAACCAAAAGTGCAAAAACTTTTAAACATAATGCTACACCAGACCAAAATGAGGTATTCACCACGATATTATATGCTAATTTCCCTTTTGCCGTCTTGGAAAACTTACACTTCTCCCACTCATCGCTAGTAAACATTTGTTTTAGTTGGGCTCTTTTATCGACCAAACTTTACAAAGTGAGAAATAAGGAAGCAAATATTGTGACTTCCGGTCTTACAATATCTCTTTTTTGGTGAAATGTCTTATCAAAACCAAAGTTTGATGGTGAGCATAAATGAACACGGTTAGTGTTTTTGCTCTAGTGAGAATTTTTTTATACCTAGTTAGCCCACCAATATCTTATACATCAAAATAAAAATAAAAATGTTAATAAATGAAAAAAACTTGCAACTGCAATAACTAAAAAGAAAAGTTAAATCATGATTTCTCACCATTGAACAAGCATTAACATGTTATATTTTCCAATCATTAATAACAATATCTCAAAAAATAAAAAATATTACTTTGCCAAAAAAAACCTTCAAGCATAAGATTGAGGGAATGTGTTGTACATGATGTCCAGAATATAGTTGGTCTTCTCTCATTTAACAACTTTGCCTCTCCCATGTTATTTGAAGCGTTATCGATTACAATTTGAATAACATTTTCGGGACCAACTTCCTTAATGCAACCTTCTACATACTCATATATGTTCTCCTTCGTGTGAGCTTCATCCGAAGATTCTTTAGAGGACAAAAACCCAGTGCCTACTTTCAAATTTACACACAAATTCATGATGCTCCTTCTCTTTCTATCGGACCATGCGTCTGTCATAATCAAGCATCCATTAGATTTCCACTCTTATTTGTATGGCGTCAACAAACTTTTTGTTCTTTCAACTTCTTTCTTTAAGTATGTTTCTCCCATCTCCTATCTAGTTGGAGGTTGAACTCTATGACCAAATTGGCCAACCGCCTCCAACATCATTTTGAAGCTATCCTTTTCAAATGTATGAAAAGAAATTGCACAATCGTATGCCTATCTACAAATGTACTCTTTTACACGGGCCATGTGTTCCTTTCGAATAACAGCTGAAATATTATTGTTTTTGCTCTTTTCCTCTATTCAATACATTTTCAGCATTAATAGTGTTTGCAAACCGATCGATAGGACCAAAAGATCGTGGAACCTTTGAAGCACCAAAGGAATTTTCCATTGCATCATCCTCAATGGTAATGGTTTCATGTCCATCGCTTCCAATATTCACTCTCGCTCTTAAAGATTCATTATCAAGTTCCTTTCCTTTCTTTTTTGTTTGGTTATCGAGAAAAGCATCTCTACATTTTATTTGATCCTCTTTTGTGGATTTAAAACATGGGGCAACATTTCCCTTAATATGTGCAAATGTGTTGTTTTAGTCTATTGATTCCTCCTTACATCTCTTTATTGCACAAAATACATCTCACCCTATCTTTGTTGTAAGGATCTGACAACACTCCATATACCCATCCTGGATCTTTGGATTTCCGTTTAAGTTGCTCTTGAGTTGTGGTTATGCAGTAGATAGGGTACTTGTGGGAGTTGTGATTGATGAAATTAGAACTACAACATCATAGGACAAACATGATAAAGTTACAAAACATATAAATATAACCTTAGGCTACTGGAAAAAAAACTCAATTACCGAAATTCCAAAACCCAATTAACACATATAACCAATTCATTACAACAGAGTACAGACCTAAAAAAAGAACCTTGATTAAACATACTTACATACAGATCAACCTAGTTCTAATTTCCAAAACATAATTACCAATTGGAAACACTAGGCTACTGAAAAATAGCAATTACAAAATCTAACATACTAACATTACGATTCAGGCTACTAGAATTGAAAGAAACAAAATATTAGGCAAACACAAGCAAACAAACATACGGTCGAACAATCATACCAAAACGAATATATTAGGGCATCAGGCAATAGGTCACTACCCACTTGAACAAGCATTCAGGCAAAAAATCTAGTGGTTTCATTATAAAATCATACATTATGCTACTGGAAACAAACAATTAGACCAAAAGTTCAAAACAAAGAAACTCCGGTAGGTTTCATCGGACCAAAACGACAACAATACACATACCTATGAGGCTGCGATGAATGATTTTTCGTTGCTATGATGGTTGAATCCACAATGAATGAAGATTCAAGGCTGCACTGAATGAAGATTCATGGCTGTGATGTATAAAGATTGAAAGGTTCGATGTTTTAGGTTAGGGAAGTTGATTGTTTGAGTTTGGAGTTTTAATTTTTGATTTTGAATCTGCTTTTTGTTCTCAAACGAAAGTATAAAGGGAAAATTAGTTTTTTTTTTTTTAATTTTTAGGGTCAAACTCCGCCATTTGACCCATTGACCGAGTTGAGCGATATTGACCAACTAGAACCGAGCAGGCCGATTATTGACCGAGGTTGACCGAATCAAATTTTTTTGACCGAGTTAGGGAAAATCGCTTTAGTAGCTAGCCGATTCCCAAGTACTCCCCGAGTGGTCGGGTGTTACAATTTTGTCGCAAATGGGTAGGAAAATAATATTAATAATAATACCATTGGTATTTTATGAAAATAACAAAACAAAAACACTAGAAATCATAAATTTTGTCGCAAATGCGTAACAGGATTTACTACACGTTTGTGACGCTATATATTATTTTATTGTTTTTATTATGTTTTTATTATTTTTGTTCTTTATTTTTACACACACGCTCACTCATATATATATATATATACATATATATATATATATATACATATATATATATATATATATATACATATATATACATATATATATATATACATATATATATATATATATATATATTATCATTATGATGATGATTATTACTATAATGAAATGATATTACTAATATTAACATTGCGTATTAGTAGTACTAGTAATATTAGTATTAGTAAATGAAAATAACATTGTGTTGGAATTGTGTTACAGTTTCTGACACATTTACAACAAAAGACAGCTAACCATACAAATATAAACATTGTGTCGGAAATGTGTTACAGATTCCGATACATTTACGACGAAATACAGCTAACCATACGAATATAAAGTATATAGAGATACTAACATAAATGAAAATAACATTGACTCGCAAATGTGTTACAGTTTCCAGCGCATTTACCACAAAAACGACTAAACATATTAAATACTTAGTAAATAATTATAGTAAACAATAACAACAATAATAACAACAATAATAACAATAATAACAACAATAGTAACAATAATAATAATAATAATAATAATAATAATAATAATAATAATTATAATAATAATAATAATAATAATAATAATAATAATAATTATTATTATTATTATTATTATTATTATTATTATTATTATTTGTGTACACGTTGAGACACATACACACTTGTGCACATACACTAGCATACACATACACACATCAACGCTATACAAATACAGATGCTAAATATATACACAAACGCACGTGTCACATTTATCTATACTCACAAACTGTTTTTGTGATTTTGAAAATAATAAATAACAACAACAACAACAACAACAATAATAATAATAATAGTCATTATTCATTAACAATAATAAAGTCAAATTAACTTTATTATTAATATCACTCAAAACAATAATTACACACATTTTTAGTAATATTAGTAAATAAAAGTGTGTGTCGCAAATATGTAGAAGTTTACAACACATTTATGATGAAAGTAATATTAATAATTACATTTAAAATTAGTGTAGCAAGTGTGTAAAAGGGTGCGACACATTTGCGACGGAAAAAGTATATTAATAATATATAAACAATCAAAATACGTATAAGCTAATAAGCCAGGTGTAAGTGTACGAAAATTGTGACACATTTGCAACAAAATGTAAGATCACTAGTAAAAAAAATAGACAAATTGCAGCTAATAAAATTCGAACATGGCCAACTTGATTAAAATTACGACTACTTACCACTTGATCTAAAATAGTTTTGTTTAAATTGTCATTTAGATATTTAATATACCAAAAAAAAAAAGTGTATCTAATATAAAAAAAAAAAACCTAAGCACTCATTTGACCTTCATTGTCCCAATTCGCCTCTCTATCTCCATGTGTTTGCTGTGTCACGACACCCTCACTGTCCCAACTCCTAATTCCAAGCTGAAACCCGCATCCTTCTGAAACCCGTGTAAACGGCATCCAAGCTGCAGCCCTCCACCTTCGCCATCCAACCTGCAGCCCTCCACCTCCGCACATACAAACATAATTGCCTTAATTCATACCGATATGTATACAAAAATATGAATATAAGAAGGTTTCTTTTTTTACGTAAATTGTACAGGAGTTAACTTGGAGCTTTAAAACTTTAGGGGGGGGGGGGGGGGGGGGGGTTTAAAATGGCATTTTAGAAACTTAAGAAGTTGAGGGTGACATATAACAAAATTTTTAAAAGATAAGAAAACATAAATTAAAAAATATGTATCTTGTGGGTTTCAAACCCACAACTTCTTACACAAAACACATGCGCCCAACCACTCTGCCAAGTAAAGAGTTTACGATAATTTTGAAATGTGTATATATTGACTCTGTAAATGCGGAGAAACCAAAAAAATATATCCAGGTGCGGTGTTAGTTATATTTTTAGACGTTAATTATTATAATTTTAGAGTATATTTTGGTATTTATTTTGCACTTCTTGCATGCATTTTTTATTTATTTCAAATAATTGTAATTTTTGTGGGATGGAATCTTTTTTGGTGTGTTTTGGTTGGTTTTGTAGGTTAATTGAAAAAAAAAGGCTTAAAGAAATTATTATTGAAGAAAATCCTGAATTTTAAAGATGCAGGAAAATTACTAAAAGTTTGGAATTTTTATTTTATAGAATGCTTATCATTAAAGACTTATAAAACAACTCAAAGTCAAGCCCTACAAAGCAATTAGTTGAAGAAAAAGAGGATAAATAGAATTTGAAAAAAAAGGGTGGGGGGGGGGGGGGATCTTGGGGAGTTCGAAACCTGAAGCAGAAAAGTAGAAAGATTAGAAGTTCTTTTGGGGGATCTGGGATTTCTTTATTTTTCAAGAATATTTAATTTATTTCGTAAGTTTTTGAATCTACGTTTCATTGTTTATTTAGCTTGATTGATCTATCTGTCATGTCCGGCTAGAACACTTTTAGTTTTAACATTAGGGTTTAATTTTCTTTGATTTGGTTTGAACTTATGTGAAACGTTTATGAGATGTTTTTATTTTAATGGTTTGTTTGTTTGATTCTTGGTCTTAAACCCGGATCTAATCCGGTATATATTAGATTGTTAATAAAATTGGCCACTTTATTAATTTTTCTAATAAAGTTCTTCAAGATTTAAAACCCTAAACAAGTTTTGATTTTTGATATAAGGAACAATTAACGGTTTTGGTTTGTGTATGATTCCATCCTCATTATAGAATCTTGCAATCTAGTTAAACATACCGAACGGCGTGTGTGCTTAATTATAGCTGATACTTCTATCATTACAACCCGCACACTAAGATCTGAATGGCGTGAGCTTAGAGTAGCAGGTTGGCTCTAATCAATGAACTGCGTTTGATTAGACATTAGATAGAGTGGATATCCGAACGGCGTGATGTCTAGTATCGATACAAATCATTAACTAGAAAATAATCATTGCACCGTATTCGTTGATGATCGTAAGCCAAATCGAATCAAGAAATTACCTTAGTGTTAAAATTAGCTTTCATATTTTTATTTATTTCACTACTTAATTAGAGTTTTTATTAATTACTTTTCAAAATTTAAAAAAATACAAAAAAATGTTAATTTTCGTTTTTCCGGCAGAACCTTAACACGGCCGCGTACCGTTCTGATACGGCAATGTCAACCTACTGGAATTTTTCTACTTTTTGCAATTTACTTTCAGTTTTAGTTTTTAATTAAAACCCCCATCTTTCTTAACCCGTAAACAATCAAAGTAACGGTGCTTAAACTTTTTTGGTATAAAATAATTGACACGTATCCCTGAAGACACGAACCTTACTTCCGCTCATACTATTCTTAGTGTGTGTAACGGTAGGTTCATATTATTATATTTTATTTGCTGGATTCGACACCCAACATGCGATCCAATGGTTATGTGACACGTGTCAAAACCGGTGGGATCACTGCCAATCTCGCTAAGTGAATTATAGTTAATTATTCATTCTCCTAAGTTGAACAAACTATGAAAGATAAAAGAGTTCTATAAATATATATTTCATATATATGTAATAATTTATAGTTTGTAGTAAAAATAGTATTGAACTTAAAATGTTAAAGAAAGATTTTAACACATGTCATTCTATTTTTTTAAAAGTAATGATATTTTAGTAATTGTAAAATATATCAGTTCATTGTATTTAATATGTCAAGTTTTTATATCAAATATCAGGTCATTGCGTCATATATTTTTCATCGATTATTATACGTATTCATCATTGTAATTTATATTTTAGATCATTTTTTGTTATTTTTTCATTGTTTTTTTGTATATTATATAAATTTATTGGTATTTTATCATTTTGTTTTATAATTACAAGTACATAATAATGTTATTTCTCACCAATGTGTTTTTCAAAACTCTAGCATTCAGGCAAACACAATGATGAGCATAAAAAACGCAATGAGACATTTATTATTGTGTTTAACGTTTTATATCATTTTGTGTTATTTTATAATTCTTTTTAATATATGAGAGTAATTATTTGTTAGTTTATCATTGTTTTTTATAAAATAGAAATACACAACAATATTATTTGGCCATTATATTTTTTTCTAGAATTTATCATTTTAGAAAAATACAATGACAAACAAAAGACACAATAAACTACACTATAGATATAATTACGAGCTTAAATCATATAAGCTGAAAAACGTAAAAAAATTTTTATTTTTTTATATAACGATACTATTTATTCGTTTTTAAGTTAAAAAAGCTTTTTTTATGGTATAATTTTAATAAAAATAGAATATCGTATATAAAAGATATGAATATTTAAAAAAAAATAGAAGAACTTGAAAAAAAATAACAAAAATGGTCATGCCTTAAATACCTCTATATCAAAGTTCTTTCCTATAATTTAACATCAATCATTGATAAAAAAGATTGATAAGTGAAATTACTTATTACATTTTATAGTTTTAAATTTTTTTTATTATTTGAACTCTTACTTAATTTATAATTGTAAAGTCACTGCAAGAAATGTCTGCAATGGGTGCCTGGGTGGTAGTCACGGCGTGTTCCGCATTATGCTCCTATATGCACTATGCAGGACATAAAAGATGGGCCATCAACAATACACAAAGGCCCAAAATAAGCCCATATTTAGAAGTTAGGATTCTTAGAGCCCATAATAGAACCAGATTAAAGACGGGCCATCAATAATACACAAAGGCCCAAACTAAGTTCTTAGAGCCCATATTAGAACCAGATTATGATCCCAAACCAATTTGGAAACCCTAAACGTGTCGGTTTAAAATCAGCTTGAGACCGTATCTGTTGAAAACGGTTTGAAACTTGTTAAAACAGATCCGATCTAGGTTTTAACTAGTTCTAGTTCAATTTGATTTTTTTTTTCTGTTGGGGTTTCTAGTCCGATTTGGCTCGTTCTGGTTTTGACTAGCCTTGGTCGATCTAAAGAGGTTTGTAAACCGATCCGGTTCGACCAAAAGCCCTGTTTGTGAGGTTTGAGTTGAGATTTTGTATGATTCTTCCTAGTTATGAATCAAACATTGTTAAAATCATACATTGAGTGAGTAGTTGATTTATTGAATTTCAGGTGACGTGTAATGTTTACGGTTTGTCATTTTAGGCGTGTTTGTGTTAATGATGTTGCATGCTTTTATTGTAAAACAAATATATGTTTTGGGTTCACATGACTTGGTACAAATCTCGTACAAGAAGGTTATTGTATAAATGGTGATAAAAGCTGGATTTGAAAACAAATCATAAAAACAAATCCGATGGTTTTGTAGTTGTCTATATTCACTTTATCTTGTTAGTTAGCTTCGTATTACAATTCACATGTAATTAAAATTATTTAAGTTGAAAAGTGTCCATAAAAAGTAACTGGTTTTCTCGGCTCCTTGGGGAGTAACGCCCCCAAGTAAACACCCTTGCCAAATGACCGACATGGTTCCATACCCAACGAACTGGTACTGAGAGCTATTTTTTCTTCTTTTTTTTATTTTAAGTTGATAAGTGTTCAATAAATAAGGATACATGAAAAACTATGTAGTTTACCCCCACATCAGTTGTCTTATCATCATCTTCATCTCTTATAGTTTTAGGAAAAATTTACAACAATCCCTCATATTTGAGATCACTGGCTCACTAACATCCACTGTATCTATTTTTACACATGATTACGCATGCGTAAACATGTGTAGAAAAATAGTTCTCATAAAAAATAAGAGTTCTCTATAATCTTTCCCCGTATGTATAATGCACTAATTAAATTCTTATATTGGTTGGATCGTTGTATTGAAAATATTGCTGAGATTCAAGATTATAGTATCGTAGACTTTGCTCAATTTCGAAAACCTTAGATTAGTATGTAGAATAAAAATGTATATCTAAAAAGTCCATTTCTAGAACAAATTATCATTTTTGTATCTATATATTTTGTGCAAAACAAGTCCAATACTTCAATTCAATAGCAAGTTTATCAATTCAATATCCTTGTTTGTTCATCCGATTTTTGTCTGATTACCAACAAATTCAAGTTGTAGTCATCAATAAGTATAATGTAATAATAACAGTTTTGTTGATATATTGCTGAAACAAACATAATGATTACTCCTTTCTATTCTTCTTGTTAACTTGTTTTCTATTTTTCGGAAGTTAGACTTAAGCTTCAAGTTCGTACGCATAAATACATTACTGAAGTAGCAAGACAATATACCTTATTTGTGATAGACAATTCACCTATTCAAATCTTCATTTTATATTATTTGAAGATTAATTTTCAATGTTCAATTTTTTTATAACGGTATCTATTTTTGCTCAAACTTAGAATAATACATATATAGACTACATAATGTTTTGTGGGATTTTAGGGAAATCCATGAGTCTACATATGTTATGCCTAAATATATGATTTATGTGCACATATGTATTAAATTATAGGCTTGGATTTTAATAATCCAAATTATTACCTATTGACCGATAATAATCCATACTATTAATTTGGCCATCAACACTCCCAACTTTAATTTTTGTTACCAATAACAGTCTTAGTGACATAATTTTCAATTTTTTACGTTCGATTTATATTTATTTTAGGCTCAATTTAACTTTTATGTTTCTTCATTTCGTTTATAATCATTATTGCGACTGGAATCGAGTTCAAATCAAACGTGAAAAATTGAAAATTATATCATTGGGACTATTGTTAGTAATAAAAGTGAAAGTTGGGAGTGTTACCGGTCAAATTAATAATATGGATTATTATCGGCCAATAGGTAATAGTTTGGATTATTAAAATCCAATTTGCCTAAATTATATATGAAACCAATTGGTTTGATCAATTTGTTATTTGTTGGTGACGATTCACATGTGTGGAGTACTAGTAACTAGCAAAGAAAAGGCGGCAAATGTTGATATTAGATGAGATCATTACTTGATTGCATTATAACTCAAAATTTGTTAGTTGCGGAATTTATGGGTTGAGCCTTGACACTACAACCATATGGTGACTACTGAGAGTGTATGTGGATCTTTACCGCCGTTATAGGAGTGAAATCTTATCCAACTAATTAAAAGTCATCGCTATAGGTTTCATGTCTAAAGGATAGTACGAATAGGTGTCTTTTGTTGTCGCCGTAGCTTCAATATCCCAACGAGCTTGTTGTTAAATATATTTACTAAATTAAAATTAAAAACAATATTTAATATTTTTGGGCTTTATTGCAACGACATCTTGTTACCATAGACTTGTATAATGACGACATCGCTATAGGTTTTTTGGAATTATTAATATTATTTATTTATTTATTTTAGGATTTTTGGATGACTAATTACAAATTTTGTCACCATAGTATAAAAAGATTTTCATATAAAAAATCTATTTAATTATCTAATCTATACTTATAGGGATGACACATCATCGTTTTAGGTTTTCCGGAATAAGAATAAGAATAATAATAATAATAATAATAATAATAATAATAATAATAATAATAATAATAATAATAATAATAATAATAATAATAATAATAATAATAATAATAATAATAATAATAATAATAATAATAATAATAATAATAATAATAATAATAATAATAATAATAATAATAATAATAATAATAATAATAATAATAATAATAATAATAATAATAATAATAATAATAATAATAATAATAATAATAATAATAATAATAATAATAATAATAATAATAATAATAATAATAATATAATAATAATAATAATAATAATAATAATAATAATAATAATAATAATAATAATAATAATAATAATAATAATAATAATAATAATAATAATAATAATAATATAATAATAATAATAATAATAATAATAATAATAATAATAATAATAATAATAATAATAATAATAATAATAATAATAATAATAATAATAATAATAATAATAATAATAATAATAATAATAATAATAATAATAATAATAATAATAATAATAATAATAATAATAATAATAATAATAATAATAATAATAATAATAATAATAATAATAATAATAATAATAATAATAATAATAATAATAATAATAATAATAATAATAATAATAATAATAATAATAATAATAATAATAATAATAATAATAATAATAATATAATAATAATAATAATAATAATAATAATAATAATAATAATAATAATAATAATAATAATAATAATAATAATAATAATAATAATAATAATAATAATAATAATAATAATAATAATAATAATAATAATAATAATAATAATAATAATAATAATAATAATAATAATAATAATAATAATAATAATAATAATAATAATAATAATAATAATAATAATAATAATAATAATAATAATAATAATAATAATAATAATAATAATAATAATAATAATAATAATCATTATTATTTTTTCTACATTTTACTATGAATTTTATTTAAAAGCTAGCGAACCGTCTTAACATACGCGCATACCCCGGTAATAAAATTTGTAAATATAGATATCGCTTCCCCCTATTCAGATCCGAATGTTAAAACTTCTTTACTATTAAGTTTTCACTCTACTGTCACACGGAAATGATTTTTCATAAAATTCTAGGTTTGATATATATTAGGCCCCATGATCATCAAGATTAAGTTATAATATCATGATGCTAATGGGAATGTGGGATCATGGTCATAATAATCATTGAATTGACCTACTAAAAGGCTACTTTCGGCTATCAATTTTCTATTTTGAAGCTAAACTACAAAACTCCAAGGGGTCTACAAAATCATGTATGTAAATTTTATATTACTTTGTTATTCAAGTATAATTATTAATATCATTGAAAAACCAATTATATAATAATTGTAATAAGTTCAATCATATCTCTCCCACACATACTGTACATGCATACATACATATGTATGTATTAAAGATGTATGATGTAGTTCTAAATTGCTGAGTTTGAAATCGTGACTTGGGTCGTTAGAACTGTCGAACTACAATTTGTAGACATTAGTGTTGTTAATAAAAAGCATGAAATTAAGAATAACAAAACAAACAAAATGATAGGAGAAAGAGCTAGCTCCAAACAATATGATTCCTAGTGACTATATATGAAAAATTACCAAACAAAAGGGGAGTTAAACCACTTTCTCATCTTCATGAGAAGAAAGAAAATTTTGCTTTTTATACAAGATACTAGAATTTGTTACACTCCAAAACGTTTACATATATACACATATATAAATATACACAGTCATACATATAATTACATAATTTTATAATAATACACCAGTATAATATAATAACATGTTATTATATAATAATTACACATAATACATCAACGTTTGTAGCAGCTTGACTATAAGCGGCGAGTGGTCATCAATGACAAGTGGGATTAACAACATTTGATTTGTAGCACCAGCTTGAGCTTGACCCTAAGTAGCAACTGATGCATCAAGGTAACTTGGGCTAGCAGTAACCGTTAGCAAGTGGAAACTTAATCATCAACTACAACAAAGTTGCATACGATTGATGCGGTTTATTTTGAGGAATTTCATGATGACGTGTTTATTGCCAAAGCAAACGTATAAGCATTGATAATTATAATCATTTCAACTAATCGTTTTGTTGTTTTCCCACAGTATAAAGACGATCTCTAGAGAGGATGAATTTAAATAAGATTCTAGTCGCATTCACAAATAGAATTTCTTACGCATTCTTGTGAGCCTTCGTCTTATCCGATTAAATATTTGAAGTAACATTATAATTACTTTAATTCGAAAGTAATTCGTACATGATTTAAAAGTGCTAGTTAGAATATCCAAACTGTAGAACATACAATTCCTTTGTGTCCTTCGGCTTCGTTTTTAGTCTATAAAAAATATTTTATAACTTTCAAAATGTAGCCTATCGTATATTAGATTAAAATGCACTAAATTAAAACATAATAAATCATTTGTACTATACTAAGAGACTAATACAAATTTGTTGGCGGAAAGTAGAGCTTGAAAAGCATGATTTGGCACTAAGATTTAATCATCCCTTTAAATTTGTATTCAATGAATTGGGTGACGAACATGTTATTAGATACGATCGAATTGTAATCAATATATGGACTTTATTTAATCATTAAAACCAAATTAGCCCAATAATATTCTTGTTTTGCTTTAGCCTTTAGCTACCCTTTAGCAGCCGTCCCCTTAAACTCGATCAATACCCTTTCCAAGCATACACCTTTTAAAAGATTCGAGCTTCCAATCATTAGGCACTTGTTTAATCATTGAATAATTAAACAAATTAAATCTTTTGATTTGATTTATTTAACCTGGATATGGATATAAATGGGAATCTTGAAAGGTTTAAAAAGATTTTGTTAAAGTGTTTGTTTGGTTGGGGTCTAAATGTATTAAAATTGATACGTATTGTACTTCCAATTATTAGACACTTATATGTATCGGTTTGAAAAATTACTAGAAATGTATTAAATCCTCGTGCTTAGGCGGACCTATTTTTCCTGACTAAGATTTAAAACGAAGCATAAAAAAACCAAACTTATAAAAGAAAAATCTAAAATCGTCAAAGAAAAAACAAATATCATATGCTAGACTTGAACCTAGGTGACACGCCACAACTAAAACGCATCTATTAAGAATAAAGATATAATTCGTACTAAAGCATAGAAAAATAAAATTTTTCTACTCTAATAAAAGGGTATCTTGGTGTGTCACGTGGCGGCACCATATTCATTTTTACCGAAATTATTTCGCTTCTCTCTGCTATTAAATAATTACCTTAATTATCAATAATATTATTTAACTTTTTTTAGAACAAAAATATTTTTTTTAATAAATTTAAACAAAGATCTATGTTATTTTTTAAAATAATTTTTATAGAATAAGAAATTTTTACAAAATATCAAACTTTTTTAAAATTAGTGTTTTTAAAAAGTTAATTTTTTATAAAAAAATAATAATTAAAATTGAAATTTAAAATAAGAAAATTTTTAAAAATGATATTTTTAAAACATTTTGTTTTGAAACAAAATAATTATTATTTTTTTTTGGAAAAAAAAAGTTTTAAACCAAAATTTTAAAAAGGTGATATAATTGTTTTATTACATAGAGTTCTTAATATAAGTAATTCAATTATATTTTATCATAAAATATCATTTTATATTTGATTAAATTTTATTATATTTAATATTTTATTTGTTCAACCCGTGTAATACACGAGTTTACTAAATCTAGTATATACACACACACACACACGAATAGGTGTAAAAATCAATTAAGTTGGGAAAGGGGTTCTCCAAGTTTTGAACTTGGGTTGATGCAATAAATAAATGACTACTTTATCACCTAGATAGTCAAGATTTTTGGCTTAAATATTAAACAAAAGTTATGTGTATAATGGTTCACCGACTTTGATATAAAAAAACATTCTAAATGCTTTAGAGTACACAAACTTGAGCAATTTAGTACAAGTTTTAAAAAAGGTGCCGTTCAAAAAATTTTTTTAATTAAATTCTTTAAAGAATATTCAACAGACACTACAAGAAATAAGGGCTATGGCGACGACAATTGTCGTCGCGATAGGGTCGGTTTGTCGTCGCCATAGGCTATTGAGACAACATTTCTTTGCCATAGACCTAGTCGTCACAGCCTTGTCGCTATAGCATATTTTTGAGTCGTCGCCAAAACCCTAGTCGCCATAGAGGTCTATCCCGACGACAAGTTGTCGCCACAGTGTTGTCGGCAAAAATTTTCATATTTTATTTTAATTTAAAAATAATTTTATTTTTCAGTCTATGGCGACGACATGTCGCCGCGATAGGTGCAACTAATTTTTTTTATTTTAATAAAAAATTTAATAAAAAAATAAAAAAAATCTATGGCGACGATATGTCGTCGCCATAGACCCTGCTTTTTTAACTTTTAATTAATTGTTTTTATATTTTTTCAGGTTTTTCCTAATATTTTAGGTTTCAGGAACATATTTATACAACAAGCGAAAGATAATATTACTAATACCCAAAAGAAAATCATTTTACAATTCAAGTTACAAACACGTGCATTTAAACAAAATAACCAACGTAAACATCTTTAATCTTTTACAAAATAAACAACTTCTAATTGTCGTCATCTTGATCATCTTCGTCGTCATTAGGATTTGATTTCTTTTTTAGAATTCATTCATCCGTTCCTGCATTTCACACATATTATTATTTGTTTTCTTATATCTTATATATTTTTATTATTTTTAATAATGTTACTATTAAAGATATTATTATTTATTATAATTATTAGTATTATTATTAGTATTTTAAGAGTTAATTTTAATTTTACTCCCTAAGGTTTGACAAAAATAACTATTTTCATCCAAAAGATTAAAAACATCAATTTACCTCCAAAAGTTTCATAAGTTTTTTCAATTTTAGTCCAAAAATTTTATTATTTTGGATTCAAGTTGAAACAATGATTAAACTTTTGGACTAAAATTGAAACAAATTATGAAACATTTGGAAGTAAATTGATGTTTTTAATCTTTTGGAGGAAAATAGTTATTTTTGTTAAAACTTAGGGAGCAAAAATGAACTTAACTCTTTATTATAATTATTGTTATGATGGTTATTATTATTATTATTATTATTATTATTATTATTATTATTATTATTATTATTATTATTATTATTATTATTATTATTATTATTATTAATTATTTTAATTAACAATAATAAATAATAATATAACCATCATAATAATAACTATTATAAAATACTAATAATAATACTATTTTAATTATGATATTATTATAATAAAATAATAATAATAATAATAATAATAATAATAATAATAATAATATTATTATTATTATTATTATTATTATTATTATTATTATTATTATTATTATTATAATTATTATTATAAATAATAACTGATTATGGTTATTATTATTATAAACATATTACGATATGTATAATAATATTTTTTCGTCTTACCTGATCTTTGGCGTATATAATCAGCCTTAATTATCATAACCAATCATGTTTGAGGTTTTTTGACACTCTTTGATGATAATTAAGAATAAACAAATTTAATTTACAAGTAGTATGCCTAATTTTCTATAAATTATTATCAATATGTATAATTCAACACCAATGATCATAATTGGATCATAGCTAACATTTGACGTATGCAATCGACCCTAATCATCATAACCGAACATATTTTACCTTTTTTGACACTCATTGATGATAACTAAAGTATTAATAAACTTAATTTACCATTAACAAGCATAATTTCCCCTAAATTACCAACATTGTGTTTAATTTAACACCAATAATCATAATTGGATCATAGCTAACCTTTGGCATATGTAATTAGCCATAATCGTCGCAACTTAAAATATTTGGCCGTGTTTAACACTCATTGATGATAGTTAAGCATAAATAAAAATAACTTACCGTTAATAAGCATCATTTCCTGTAAATTACCATCGAATTGCATAATTTAACACCGATCATCATAATTCAATCATAGCTAACCTTTAATGTATTTGATCGACCCTAATAATCATAACCGAACATATTTGACCTTTTTTGACACTCATTGATTATAGCTAAGCATAAACAAACTTAACTTACCATTAATAAGGATAATTTCCTGTAAATTATGGTAATCGTGTTTAATTTAACACCAATGATTATAATTGGATCATAGCTAACTTTTGACGAATGTAATCGACTCCAACCATCATAACCAAACATATTTGACCTTGTTTAATACCTATTTATGATAACTAAATATAAACAAACTTAACTTATCCTTAACAATCATAATTTCTCGTAAATTACCATTAATGTATATAATTTAACACTGATATTCATAACTAGATTATAGCTAAACTTTGACATATTCAATTGAATCTAACTATTATAATCGAACATATTTGACCATGATTGACACTAATTCTTAATAATTATAATTATCACAATATATAAAATTAGTTTTTTTCTTCTTTTAACTAAAAATAATTGGCTAGATGATTGAAAAGAAATCATATTAAATAAGATTTTGTTCCATTTACAAAATAAATTAAAAGGAATATAATATTATTTAAGAAAATAATACAAACATACACACGGTTAATTAAATAATAATATTTATATTATTATTATTACTTATATTAATAATAATATTACTTATAATAACAATAACAAGTACATAAATTAATAATATTATTATTAATAATAATTATAATTATTACTTTTATTAATATCATATTTAAGAAAATCATAAACCCTATGGTGACGACATGTCGTCGCCATAGAGTTTTCATAATGGCGGGACTATTTCCCTCCTAGTTATTTCGGAGAAAAAAAAAAGAAAAAAAATATTTTGACCTATGTCATCGCCATAGAGTTTTCATAATGGCGGGACTATTTCCTTACTAGTTATTTCGGGGGAAAGAAAAAGAAAAAAAATGTTTTGACCTATGGCGACATGTCGTCGCCATAGGTCCACACATAATTTTTAAATTTCTAGCACTATTTTATGTAAATCAAAATGTAAAAAAATTGACTTATGGCGACGACTTGTCTACACCTATGACGAGGACTTTTTTTGTCGCTATAGGGTTAGAATAGCCAAAAATTAAAGTGGCCCTATGGCGACGACATGTTTTCGCCTTAGAGTGACCTATAGCAACAACATCATGTCGCCGCTATAGACCTAGTCGCGATAGGATCATTTCTTGTAGTGAGAAACTTCATGTATACGACATATTAACTATTCATGTGTAATTAATAAATAAAAATGTGGGTCAACTATTATATTTAAATAAAATAAATCAATTTAAAAAAATAAAATATATAATTGGAAATTTTTTACATGTTTCAGCACTATAAACATAACCAAAATTTAATTTTACTTCACACGTATAAAAGTCATGAAACAAATTTATAAAAAAGTGGGTAAACTATTATATTTAACTAAAATAAATCAACTTAGAAAATCGTTCTACTATACTAAAAAGATATCTATAGGGGACACTTGGCATCATCACATTCATTCTTATCAAAATTTTTCCGTTTCTCTATCCTATTAAATACTAGGTTAGTACCCCGTGTATTACATGGGGTGAATAAATAAAATATTAAATAATTACAAATAAAAATTTACAAATTATAAAATTATGTTTGAAGATAAAATATGATTATAATTGCATATGAATAGCTACTATACTTAAATAAACAATAATATATTTTCTTAAACTTTTATTTAATAAAAATTATGGGTTTTAAATATTTTATTTTAAGAAAAATGAATTTATTTTGAAAAAAGTTTGTTGTATTATGTACCCGTGTATTACACGAGGTGAATAAATAAAATATTAAATAATTACAAATAAAAAATTACGAATTATAAAACTATGTTTGAAGATAAAATATGATTATAATTGCATATGAATAGCTACTATACGTAAATAAACAATAATATACTTTCTTAAACTTTTATTTAATAAAAAATATGGGTTTTAAATATTTTATTTTAAGAAAAATAAATTTATTTTGAAAAAAGTTTGTTGTATTCTGTATTTTATAAAACTTTTATTTTTAAAAATTGTGTTTTTAATAAAAAAAGGGTTTTAATTTATTAAATTATATAATTTTTAATATGAAAATGGTATGATTAATATTATTAGTATTCAATATTGTTAATAATAACAAAAAGAAATGAGAAAGTTAGTATGATAAAACTTACAATTGTGTCAAGTGCTATTTTAAATTTTCTTTTTTTATAGATATATAGATATATAAATAAATAGATAGGCTAAAAACTAATTTATTAAACAGATTATAGTAGTAATAAACACGAAGAGTTACAGTGTGATATTTTAATATAAGATATGATTAAAATTAAATATGCGTAATAGTTTAATTTAGTAAAACAATTATACTATTTTTTTAACTATCTTATCTAAATAAATTTATTTTTAAAATTTTTTGTTTTAAGGTTATTTTATAAAAAGATTATTGTTATAAAAATCTTGTTTATTTAAAACTTAGTTTTTGAATTATTATGATTGTTTTAACAAAACTGGTTTTAGAAAATTTCATACTTTTTATAATTTTTTAAAAAAAGGACTGATTTAAAATATTATGTTTCAAAAAGGTTTTATAAATATTATTTTTAAAAAAGGACTGATTTAGAAAATTTTATATTATATTAAAATTTTGTTTTTTAGTATTTTTATTTTAATAAAAAAATACAATTTTTAAATTTTTTAATAGAGTTTATTTTTAAAAACATAACTTGATTTTTAAAAATCTAGATGTGTGATAATTGTATCAATTAATAAAACTGATATTTATTAAGAGAGAAATTTTTGTTTAAATTACTAATATAACTTTTTGGATGGAAAATGAAGTGAAGATATTTAAAGCAATGACAAGTGTCAAAAAGATGGTGTAAGAGAATGACATGTAGCAAAAGAAACCTTTTTTTTATTATATACTAGCCTAAACACCAGTGTGTTACACAGGTTGAATAAGTTAAATTTAAGATATAGTAATTTACATGCAAGGTCCTTATGTTATGTAAAATTTTAGATATAGTATTTGTCACACCCTCAAAATCCACTTGCGGTGTTCTACCGCGAGGCGTGTGACAAACCAGGATCTCAGACACGGTCATATCAAACGACACTATATGAGTTTAAATAAATGTTTGAACTTTAATCAGAGCGGAACATAGTTTGAATAATAATCAGTGCGAAAGCATAAAAGTAAAATTCAAATCCAATACTAAAAGTTGCGCAAAACACAACGCCCAGATAAAAGTATTTAATGCAAATAAATAAGTTTGTAATGCATGCCATGAGTGAATCCTTAGCCGTGCAACCTAACCTTAAGCGTTCCTGTGACCTGAGAAAACATGCTAAAGTGTGTCAACACAAGGTTGGTGAGTTCACAGGTTTAGCAACAGATATTATGTATGAAAATGTTCGCATGGTAAAGTAATTAAAGCATATCGATAGGTAGCTAGCCTATAATCAAGTTACTTAGCGTTTCGAACCGAAGCTGACTGTTTGTAAGTTGGTTGCCTTTCCACCACGTCTAACATCGATCGTGGCAAATGTTAGGTCAATTAAACACCCGTTCGACCTCCAGTCGAGTTAGCGCGACTAACGCGGGCGGGGGTTGTCAAACCCAGTAGTACTACTCAAAATTACCTCGCTAGCTCGTTACTAACGGTTCGAGAATGTAAGGCCTTTTATTTGTTTGCACTACGTAACAGGCGATAAACAATAATACTAAAACCACAAAAATAATAAATATTGTTTGCATGTTTTCTCCCTTAAAAAGGAAAGAATGTAAAACAGAGGCCGTGAAAACTCACCTTAGAGTGCGTAAATGAAGGTTAAAGCAAATGCTGTCAGCTAACCGGAACCTAGCGAATACAGATTTGTGAGTTTGTGTACGTAATGGTTGATATGAACCCGATTGTGTCCCGTTTAAATTCAAATATTAATGTTAAAAGTTTGCTTGACATCTCGACTAACATTAATCGGTTTAACCCTTTGGAGACATTAAATATGTGAAAATGCGTTGAATTTTATTTAAATATTTCACCCGAAATTCTTATGACGTGCGTTTATTGTATTAAATAAAACCTTCCAACATAAGGTTATAAATCAACTATTACGAATTAACCAACCCAACAATGAATATATTACTTTGTGTAAATTCTTTTGAAAGTATTGTTTCTGTTTCTTTCTTTTTTTTTTTTTATTTTTTTTTTTTAGTTTCTTAAATATGATTTTGAGAAAAATGTTATAACGAAAGATAAAGAGTTAATCATACCGTTGCTTACTATACATGGCAAAAACATAATATATGATTTTAAAAGGAATTTGATTTATTTTAAACTTTTTTTTTTCTTTTTCATGTCCAACCCAGGTACACACATAGAATCCTTACCCGTAGACACCTACCCCACCACTAATCACATTTTTAGATGTCACAACTTGGATGGAGATGGCACATGCCATCCATGCATGCACATTGCACAATCAAAGTTTTAAATACAATTACCCCCTGTTTTCACACTACCATACTTGCTAGCTCTCGTGTGTGTGTATATATATATATATATATATATATATAATTTCAATGCATACATACACTTCATGAACGGCATATCGCAACCCACATACAACCACTTTCAATTTACACACTCACATAATCAAAATTAAACACCCGTAATTATACGTGATCGACCACACACAGCAGCCTACAGCTGCTGTGTTTCTTTACCAACCACAACACCGTCATGGTGTTTCAATCGACCCTGATCCTTCCCGACCAGTCATGACTCTAGCCGAAAACCGCTCATATAACTACATATAAATACTTCATCATGGAGTGCGAACATACCTAGCGAAACTGTAAGAGAGCAACGACTCCCAAATCTATTCTCGCGATTTGGTTCTAACCCCTTCTCGTCAATGATGCGTTTCCGAGAACGACGCCCTATGATATGCGACAGTGAGGCTGAGGTTACGTCAACCGTGTGCAGCGGTTGCCGGTGCTTGGAGTGTCGATCGATCGTGGCTGCCGTGTATGGAGTGGTGCGGTGGTGGTTCGTCGGAACCGGAGTAAAGGATTAATAGATGGTTGTGTGCGGTAGAAATTCTCAAAAAAAAAAAAAAGTGAATGTTTGGCTCGAGTTGTGGGAGTCGAGAGTTTTAAAGGGTGTAATCTATTATTGTTTAAAATTTGAATTTAAGTGCACTATCTTGATAGTTTGTTATAAGAGATAATTATCATGGGATGTGATAATTATCATATTACCTCAATGATAATAATACGTATCAAGTTATTACTTATAAATTTGTGAGTATTTTACCATTTATTATTATTATTATTATTATTATTATTATTATTATTATTATTATTATTATTTAGTTAACGAGTTTATGAAATTTCATTTGAATAGCTCGCACCTTTAATACTCATAAAGTACATTGACTGCTAGAAATATGATTTAAAATATCAGGTGTCACAGTATTTAAAGTTTAAAAGTTCTGAATATGATTCCTAATATTTTTTTTTCATCTGTGGTCCTAAGTTTTATTAGTAACAATTAATAATGTTAAAATTTATGAAATTGACATTTTACCCCGTGTTGGACCATCAATTTAATTTACCTTTAAAACTATAGTATTATTTTTTACTAAGGAAAGCTTTATATTCTTGTTTTTCAAAAGTTTATTAATGTTAAAATTTTTTATTATTTTATTATTAATATATTTATTATATAATAAAATACATTTTAAATACAAGAATAATTTTTTTAAAAAATATTTTATAAAATGTTTGTTTTTTAACGTGTTTAAGCCGTCCATTTTGAAATGTTGTTTTTAATACCGTTTGATATTTTAAATATTTTTATAAAACTATTTGGTTGTCTAAAATTTTTCTTAAACCATTTATATTTTAAAGCATCCTTAAAAAACAACCACTTTTTTAAACATAGTTTTTAGAAACAATTAATTTTCAAATGGCATTTTTAATATTTTTTTAAAAATATATTCAGAAAATGAATAATTACAAAAATTAAATTTAAAAAACCTAATGGTTTTAAGAAAGACAATAATTCTTTTAAAAAGTATCTTTAAAAAATTAGTAAGTTTTAAGAGAGACATTTAAAAATTCAAAATCTTTAGAGAAACATTTAAAAACCTGAACAATCTAAAAATGATATTTTTAAAACTAATATTTATTTAAATAAAAAGTAATTTACATTGATAATCTTTGTAGGTAAAATAATCATTTTGAAAAATTTAACATTTGTAACTAAACTTACAGAATAATAACCAATGGTAGATAAATATAATATTTGAGACTATATTTGAAATTTTAAAAGTTTAAGAATCAAATTCAATTTTTTTACCAAACTATAAGAACCATTCATGCAATATAATCTTTAAAATAAATAGAAATATAAACTCTCGATTACTATTAATAAGTCTTAAATATATACATATGCGAATGTCGATTAAATAAATGTGTATACATGTAAATTAAATGAAAGAATATAAATACATATAAAACAATATTAATGTTTATAAATATCTAGAAACTTTTTCATATATAAATTTTTAACCAGATTGATTAAATAACTTCTGAAAGTTAAGAAATTAGTTTTTTTAATATTCTTATGTATTGTAGCTTTTTATAATTAAAAATGTAAAACATTAAGGATATATAAAAAAATATGTTTTATAAGATAAATATTAAAAGAATAACATAACAATTTGAGTATTTGAACAATACCTTATCCTCAACCATAATAAACTTAATAGAGTAATTTTCTATCAGATTATTATACATTGATTGCTTCCATAAACAAATCACGACATGATATGTTAAGATTCTTTTAGAAAGTTAATTATAATACTAATAATGTCCTGTTAAGCAAGATAACTTGATAGTTTATCAATAATGTATAAACTAGTATACATAAATAAAAAATAAACGAAGTGAAAGTTATGGTAATAAGAGAAAAAAATATTTATATTAAGGTTTATCATTAAAAACATATTTTTTAATTTCAAGTGTATATAATCTTGTGATTAAATGCAATACGAAATAAGTTGAAGATAATTATTGTGTAAATAATGGAGAAGTAAGAGAAACTTTCATACACGTTACATGGACTCTTTGATCGTAGGAGAAGTTAATTCGTATATTTTTGAAATATTGTTGATAATGAAAGAATAATAAACAAAAAAAATTATTGTATATATATAATAAAATAATGGTATTATGTTATATAATATAGACAATTATTATACGATATTGTTAATATATAGAAGATTTCAAAATTTGAAATTAATAATCCAAAATACTCAGATGTATTGTTACCAATATAATTTAAAATTTGTGAAATACATATGCTCCATTTGAATAATCAAATTGTTAGCGTTAAATTTTAAAATTTTAACAAATTTAGTTAGTTACTTCTAAATAAAATCTTAAATTTAATTGCAGATCGAATTTGAAATTTAAAATTTTAAAGTTTTTAAATTTCTTGTTTCAATTATTAAATTTTAAAATCTAATTTTGGAATGTTACTTAATTAGATATTAAATATTATTTAAGCATTTTCTTTTAAAACCATATGACTAATAAAATAATACATGGCATTTGTATGTTGTGAAGATGTCATGTAGCAATGCATTAGCTAAAATATTGTCATGTGGCAAAACCTATTTTCTTTTATTATATACTAGCTTTAGTAAACCCGTGTATTACATGGGTTGAACAAAAAAAATGATATAAGATAAGATATGTTCAAACTACGTATGAGTGAAAAAAACTATAAATAATAAAATAATGATATTATTTTTTAAACTTTTTTATTTTTCTAAAAAAATAAATATTTTGTTTCAAAACAAACTGTCTTAAAAATAGCATTTTAAAAAATTTTCATATTGTAACTTCTGATTTTAATTGTTTTTAGTTACTTTTTAAAAAAACTAATTCTAAAATATTTTGTTTTTAAAAATCTTGATGTTTTGGAAAATTTTATTATTTTATAAAAATTTATTTCTTTAAAAATAAAATTAATAAAAAGATCTCTTTCATAATTTAATAAAAAACAATTATTAATCTAAAAAAAATTTGAATAATATTATTACTAATTAATGTGATTATTTAATAGGAGAGAGAAGCAAGAAAATCTTGGTGAGAATCAATATGATGTTGACACATGTTATCTTAGTTACCATTTTATTAGAGTAGGTAGACTATCTTTAGTAAACGCGTGTATTACACGGGTTGAATAAATAAAATATTAAATTTAATAAAAATTATAATTATAAAATAATATTTTAAGATAAGATATAATTGAAATTACATATGAGTAAGGAATATAAGTGATAAACAATGGTATTAACTTTTTCAACTTTTGTTTTTTAAACTTTTTTTTGTTTTTCCAAAAAATAAATTAAAGAGTAAACTGTCATTTTCGTCCCTGACATTTTGTGGAATTTGCCATTTCAATCCAAAATTTTTTTTTTTGCTATTTCAGTCACTGTAATTTACTAAATGTTGTCATTTTCATCCATTCAACTAACACCGTTAAAATTCTGTTAAAACTCAGTTAAATATGGGGTATTTTATTCTTTTTCAACACACTAATTATCCAATTAATATAAATTAATCAATTAATATTCAATTAAAACTAAAAAAACACATGAAGTGACTCGTGAGATCGGTCGTTTCGATTAATTCTAACACATGTTGTTCGATTAGGGTCTGCTGTAAGATTTCAATTAATCTTCACGTTTTGTTTGAACGTGTATTGTTGTTCGATTGAGGTCTAATGTTGTCACTTTTTGTTTTATTGAGGTCTGCTACTGTCACGTTCAAAGACTTCAATCAAATAAAAAATGTCAACAACAAAGCTCAATCCCACAACAGACCTCAATAAAATAAAGGTACACATTCGAACAAAACGTAAAGATTAATTGAAATCTCACAGCAAACATCAATCAAAAAACATGGGTTAGAGTTAATCGAAGCTTTTAAATCGAAGCGTCTGGTCTCACTAGTCGTTTCATGTGTTTTTTAGTTTTAATTGAATATTAATTGATTAACTTGTTTTAATTGGATAATTAGGGTGTTCAAAAAGACTAAAATACCCTCATATTTAACGGATTTTTAACGAAGTTTTAACGGTGTTAGTGCAGTGGATTAAAATAGCAACATTTAGTAAACTACAATGACTGAAATGACAAAAGAAATATTTTTGGACTGAAATGGCAAATTCAACAAAACTTCAGGGACGAAAATAGCATTTTACTCTAAATTAAATATTTTTATTTCAAAACAAACCATTTTAAAAAAATATCATTTTCAAAAATTTCCTTACTATAACTCCCAAGTTTAATTATTTTTATATAAAATTTTTACTTTTTAAAAACATCAATTTAAAATATTTCGTATTTAAAAAGTTTGATGTTTTAGAAAAAAAATTCATAAAAATTTGTTTCTTTGAAATAGCATTAATAAAAAGATTTCTTACTTAATGTATTAAAATACTTTTTTTAATTTAAGAAACAATTAAATAAAATTATTAATAATTAATGTAATCATTAATAGGAGAGAGAAGCGGGAATTTTTTTGTTGAGAAGGAATGTGACGGTGACACGTGTCACTATTAGTTACCCTTTTATTAGAGTAAAAAAATTAAGATTCTATAGATTTACATTAATTACTAATAAGATTATTTAACTGATTTAGATTTCTATTAGTTTTACAAGTAAATTAAGAAATAGATGTTTTTATTAGTGTTATTACTAAGGAAATAAATTTTATAAAATAAGAAACTTTTCAAAATTATCAAAATTTTTTAAATATATTTTTATAATGATTTGTTTGAAACAATATGTTTAATTTATTTTTGGGAAAAAAACAAATAAAGGTTTTAAAATAAAAGTTTAAAAAGTTAATATAATTTTTTTATTACTTATAGTTTTTAACCATATCTTATATTAGAATATAATTTTATAATTAATAGATTTTTATTTTATAAAATAATTTATTTAATCAATTCGTATAATAAACGAGTTTACTAAATCTAATAACATATATAACTTAAATTTGTTTACATGTTTCATCACTATAAACATATGCAAAATTCAATTTTACATATAAATGTATCTAGAAGAAGCAAAGCCTCGTAGTGAATGACATAATCAGCGTTTTCATTTTAAGAGTTAAAATCGAATCAAATCAATATTATCGAATAGTATAAAATAAAATTATATAAAATATATTTAAAGTAATATAAAACTCATAAGAAACGTGAGAATATTTATAGTGGGTGACGGAGAAATTATGAAGGCGTAGACCCGCTTGTTAGGTCACAAGAATCCTTTTATATCCATTTATAATAACAAAAAGTAAATAAAAATTTAGTATGCAAATAGATAATATATTTTCACTAAAAATGGGTAGCTTCACATGGACATTCCTCTAAAGATCATAACCAATCATTGCTAACATTTTCTTTTTTCAACTATTTACATTAATAAATATTAAAATCCAATTCTTTTAACAGATTAATAATTTAATCAAGATTAATTGTTCTATCATCTTTAAGGGAATGTCATGGCCGTAACCCTGTGATGTATATGAATCATATAAGATTTGTGTGTTTAAATCCTATAAAATATAAATACATTAGGTTAGTATCTTATGTATCACACGTGTTGAATAAATAAAATATTAAATAATTAGTTTTGAATATTTATATATTATAAATGATATTTTAAAATAAGAAATGATTGAAATTACATATGAGTAATGAAATAATTAATAAAAAAATAATAACTTTTTTAAACTTTAATTTTTAAACTTTTTTATTTTTTAGAAAAATTAAACAATTTGTTCCAAGACAAACCATTTTAAAAATTTTCTTATTTTAACTCCAAAATTTAATTATTTGGTTTTATAAAAAAATATTTTTGAAAAAGTCCAATTTTAAATTATATTGTAATTTTAAAATGTTTGATATTTTAGAAAATTTTCTCATTTAAAATTTTTTTTATAAAAACATTTCTTTCTTAATTTATTAAAAAATTATTTTTAATCTTAAAAAAATTAAATAATATCATTAGTATTTGATGTAATTATTTAATATGAAAGAGAAACGGAAAAATTAGAATTAGATGTCCTAAAATTGTGTTAAGTGTCAAATTAAAACTTTTTTTTTATTATAATAGATAGATGTGATTAATAAAAGTAAATTATTAGTTCTTTAAAGACAAATGTATACAGTTTCATAAACAATAACATACTAGCCAATGGCGGACCCAGGTTATAAGGTGGAGGGTTAGTCGTCCTCCGCAAAAAAATTTTTGTAGTGTTATATGTATTTGAAAATCCCGAAACCCCCCCCCCCTTAAAATTATACAATCGTCCACTTTTGACCCCCATAAAAAAATTTCTAGGTTCGCTTCTAATACTAACATTAAAAAACTCTTGTATTACATGGTTTAGATAATTAAAAAATATAAATCTTAAACTCTTATAAATTTATAATTATTGAAATGACTTAGAGCATTCACAACCCGTTTTTTAAAATATGTGAGTAGCATTATTATATTATATAAAATGTTTTTGAGTGGTTGTTGGTGGAGCAGAGAAAAATATTACTGTTTAATCTGTAAATTTGAGAAAATATTGTTCAACTCTTATAATTTTTTAATTTTTTAAAAGGTTATGAGTTAATGAGAGGAAAAAGGTAATGATAAAATAAAAAGTATTATTTATTTGAAAAGATGAGAGAAAAAATAATGATTTTTAGTTTACTTATATACATAAGGATAAGCAATGTGTTTTGAATGCTCTTATTATATATAAAAGGTAGTCAAGGTATTCTTTTTATTTACAAACTAGAAGTGAATTAGAAAATATTAAAATTTTTATTTGAATAAATAAAAATTGAAAAGGGAGTTATAAACTGTAAATATTTACTACCTAATTGCTAATTGTTATAAAATGGGTGATAATAGTTTAGGCGGAAAATAAAATTTTCAATAGTTTAGAATTGTAACAAGCTTCTTCTTAAGTAACAACTATTTTATTAGAATAAAAATATTTGAACTAATGAAAGTTTTTGTAAGTATGAGTCGAGGTGATTCACCAACTATTTTTTATTTTTTTGAAATCCTTTTATATATAATGATGAATTATATATTATTTTACTTTTTTAACATAAGATTATGTTATGAGGAACTCTTACAAAGTTAAAAGCAAGAAATGACTACAAGGAGATGAAAATGCAAGAATACGAGTAATCGTCTCTTAATTGGTCTTGATCACAAGTTGGACATCGAAAAAAAAGTGGAAATTGACTCGATTATTGATATAAACGTTTGTTGGAAGAAAATGCATTAACTTTTTGGAAGCAAACGTTTCCATGAAGCATTTGAATCCATTGAGCATAATGTATTGTTATCAATTAGCTAGAGTTGTCAACATTCTAACTAAGAGCATGTGATATACTTAATTAGTGAGTGTAAGTTGTAAGTTGTATCACGTAAACGTTGCAAAAGCACAAAACTCACTCACTAAAGAGGGATATTCCTACTAAGCGGGAATTGAGAGTTAAAACCCTTTTGAAAAAGTTATATATTGATAAATTTAAACAATAAATAATTAATAAAAACAAGACATAGATAAAAGGATAATATTAATCAAATTTCTTAAAAGTATAAGTACATAGTAAAATTACAATGAAAAGCATAAACAAAATACCAAATTCCATATTTTCCCCTAATAGTTTTTCTAACTAGTTCAAGCGATTCACATTACTGGTCGGTTAAATGATCGATGTTGGTCGTAAGTATTTTTGAATTGTTTCTCTTCTTTTTTTTTTATTCCTCTTTAGCTTTTTTTTTTCTCGTTTAAGCTCGTTAAACTCCTCGAACTTACCTATCAATTTTTTCATATTTTCATTTATGTCGAGCAATGTTGAAGTTGATATTGTTGGTCTTTTCCTTTTTTGTTCTTCTGGATCGGCATTGTACGTGGTTCTTCTTTAATTGGTGTTGAGTCATTCATGTTAGTCAAATTGATATGACATCAAGAATCCGTTAGGTAAAAGATTGAATCAAGTTAAGTTTTAACGAGCTAGAGCTCAAGTTTTATATATTGAGCTCGAGTCTGTTTGTGAATTTAAACAACCATGCTATTTATAATTTATATATATTTTAATCTATTAGATATATATATATATATATATATATATATATATATATATATATATATATATATATATATATATATGTGTGTGTGTGTATGTACATGAATAATTATCATCGTAATTATATTGAACTACAACTAAACTTGTTAAATGATATATATTATGTTATATATATAAAAGTATAAGTATATATGCAAACACACATGGTTCGAATCATTTGAGAACTCGTAAATATAATAAGAACCGCAATAACTAATACTAATATTTAGTTCATATTTTTTAAAATTTTATTATTTTTACACATAGTTGGATATGTGTATATACATTAAAAACCATTAAAATAACATAAAAACTCACTACAAGAAAATGAAGATAATGCAACCCTAGTAAAGTATTGCATTAGGCTTTGAAAAGGTTGCATTAGACCTAATGTAACTTTTTATCAAGGGCTGCATTAGAAGCAGTTGCATTAGGCTTAATGCAACCTTTTGAATGCCTAATGCAACTTTTTTTAAAAGTGTTGCATACCTTATTTAAATGCAACCTTTAAATATGCAACTTTTTTTACAATCTAATGTAACTTTTTTACTTTAGAATGCAACTTTTTTAATATTTGAATGCAACTTTTATTATAGCTTAGTTAAAAAAATGCAACCTTTTTCTAAGCTTAGTGCAACCATTATTGTTATCTTTCTATTAGAATAAATGCAACCTTTTCTATAGTAAAGGCAACATTTTTTCGATTGCAATTACAACAAATGCAACATTTTTTACACCCAAATACAACGTTGAAACATAAAGTAAGTTGCTATTAATAAATATGTATTTAATATTTTAATCATAATTACACCAAAACAATAACATAGAATCATTGATAGTGAAATTAATTTAATGAGTTTACTTATGGGCCAATCTAAAATTTCTCAAATGACCTTTTATCTAAATAATTTTTACAAAACTCATGACACAATACAAATAAGCCTTATCAAACCATCTCGAGTCTCTTTAGTAATAAACATCCATATCAGGTATCCCAAACCTCGTTGACTTGTTGAAATTACACACTGTTGACCATAAAAGTTATGTAAAGTTGAGCTTCGTTACTCTGCTCCCAAACTTGATCACCTCCACCAGTATATACCTGTACTTTACATACATTACTCATCACAAGAAAAAATCATTAGGGAAAACTAAAGAAGGACTCCAAATCTTATGGATAGAAACACAAAACCTTCACCCAAGTAACCAAGCAATGTTGGAGAAACATAAGAACACATGACAAAATATCACCCTGAAATGATCCTTGAGAAAAACATTCGACACACCATATATCAAGGTGTCCATGGTATGCCTCAAAATAAAAAAAGGGTTGGCATAACTTACAACCCTAGCATATGGTTCGCCTCATAATAAAGGAAGAGTTGGCGTATAAATTCCATGTACACTAACCATAAACATAAGCAATGTTCCAAAACATCAAGGATTAGCACAAACTGCAACAAATGTAAGACTTATAAGATATTGTTCTCTTTATTGTTTTGCATTATATTAGTGTATGAATCTGAGTCACGAATTAGATTAGCACAAGCTTATTAATTACTTGGTTAATTATCCCCATTCACAGGTGAAGTATTGTAAATGAAGAGCATGATTGTAATTATCTCAATTAATTATGACATTTTATGCTTCTCAAGTTGTTTATTTAATGATTTATATTAACAAAAAAGTAAAACACATCAGGTACCAAGATTCTAGTAATGACATAAATCACAAGGAAGCCAGCAGTTCTCAATTAATATTATTATATCAAATGCAGTAGCTATTTGATTGAATATAAAACATTAGTACACCTATGTAGAAGTGAATAAACTGATGAACCTAATTTGTTCTATGAAGAATCAAAAACCTAGCACCGTGGAAAGTACAGTTAGTTGAGAGCTTGACATAATCATCATTTACATCTATTGCATATCTATACACCACTAACATTAGACTTCTGTGTAATTTAATTGCAGTCACAACACTCACTATAATTGATTTATCAAAGATGAATACAAAACAAAACACAGAAAACAATGATTCCTCAAAACTCAATTCGATAAAGAATATTGTTTAACTAACAATTGAAAGGTCACATATGATTCCATCAAATAAACCAAATAAAGTTTTCGATTTATCGAAAGAAAGCATCCCAAATCAAAATTTGTTAACTTCTGGAAATCCACAAATCGGATTTTTTTTAAAACATATATTGAACTTAGATGAAGTACAGAATCCCAGACAAATCATATCAAAATCAAATAATCAATTTAACTTTCATGCAATAATCAATTTGATCAGTATCACTTACAATTTTGTGATTCTGCTCTCGTGCAACTGCAACGTGATTTCAACCGGGTTGTACGTTATTTGCTCTCGGTCACTGTAGTTGATACGTGAATTCAACAGGTGAAACTGAAATTGTATGTGATCAGCGGCCAAATTGTGACAAAAATTAGAGGGAAAGTTTCAAAATTTCAGGGAATTTAGATTAATTGGAAATCGGGAGGGAAATCCTAACTTATTTTAAGTAAATTTTAGGGGGAAATCAAATAAAAACTAATAATTTAAATAATTTCATGATAAGAAAAAACAATTTAAAAAAACTATCATGTTTTATATTTAAGAAATTATTTTTGATTTTAACTAAGATTCTAATAAAAAGCAAAAACTATCATGTTAAATTTATTTCATTCAGTTGTGATTAATTAATGCTTCTTTGTTAGACATTCTTTTCAACTTTAGATAACTCATCAAATTGTTTACATGCTAGACAATTATCATGTTTCTATTTGATTTCCTTGCCAAAAATTCAATACACTCTGAACCTATAAAAATTATTCGGGTCATTCGACCCCGTAATGTATGTAATGCCCTTTAACTTTCAACAACACCACTATTCAAAATTTTAACTTTTTAAAATAAAGGTTGCATTTTTTTAGTAAACTTTGTAACTTTTGAATAAAAAGGTTGTAACTTCAATGAAAATTTGCAACTTAAAATAAAAAGGGTTGCATTTGACCTTTATTGTAACCATTTTATTGAATGAAGTTGCATTAGAGTCAAATGCAACTAATGCTAAAAGAGTTGCATCAAAAATGTTGCATTAGGTATATTTTCTAGTAGTGACTCCTTACACTAATGCTTGCATATGTTTTCAAATTTTTTTGTTTAACTACACATATGTAAATAGTATGTTTAGAAAACCTACATATGATTTACATATGTATAGATTACAAATTGGTTCATTGTTTTCTTTTTGAATTTCAAAAGAGACGATTAAACATTATTTCTTGATAATTTTTATATAAAACATAAAAAAAACTATGTGTTGATAGGAGTCCTTAAAGTTCTAAAAAAAATTGTAAGTTTTAAAATTAACTAGAAAAATATTAAATAATAAATGAGCTGAAAAGAGTGTAAGCGGAGCTCGATTTTTAAAAGTTTCTCACAAGCGAGTTTGAGCTTTTAGAATCTCTACACTTCACATTGTATAGTTAATTTTTATATTTTTAAGTGTAGAGATTTCTTTTTCTATAAATTAAGTGCGAAAAGTCGTTATGATTTCTTTTTATAGTTATCAAAGTACTCATTTTAGACACACCAATTATAAGGGTGAATAACTTGGTAAATTTTAACTTCTAGCGTTTATTCTACACAAGAACTTTTATATTATTAAACTAAAAAATCATTTTCTTTTTACTTTAATTATCAAGCGCACCCGAAGGAAGAATATCACTAGAAAACCGAGTTTCATCAACTAAGGATCATCGACTGTTGCATTCATTGATATATATTTCCTGACGGGTCGTCGATGAGTCCCAAAATAAACCAAAAGCAGAATAAAAAGTAAAGACTTTAATTATTTACTAGACAAAAAAAGAGACTTTCACATACAGATGACTTGTTATAAGTTTTTTTAATACTAAAATAACTTGTTATAACCTATGTGATTTTGTGTAATCTAAAACACTAAAACGAATGTTTTCATAGCTGAAAGGCCTTTGTTATGTAGCGAAAGGAATAAGTTTTCCAAAAACCTCACTCATGTATATATTATAATCACATACTCCAAAAGTTTATAATCTATTTGTTTAGCTTCTACTTGCAAGTTAATTCATTAACAAATTCTCTTCTTAGCTGGCTAAAAAGGATATATAGTATATATATAGACAAACCAAAGGTAACACAAGTGTATATATATATATATATAGAATACAAACTCAAACATCATCCAACTTATGCCTTTCATGGCTGATCACAATGAGATCGATTGCCACCATCACCAACTTCACATATTACCCATTCCACCACCGCCACCGCCACCGTCACCGCCACGGCGTCCACCACCACCACCCATACTCTCACGAGAATTATTAGAGCTTTTCCAGTTGGACGTACGATTAACATAATAATAAGGAACAGAAGCCAGTGGCTGATAATATCCACCACCACCAACACCACTAATCCTTCTTGCCGAAAACTGATCCATTCGCCTCGTCGAGTTGCACACATGCCGCATCAAATCAGCGTTTGCAGCATCAAGATCCTTTTGAAGACGATCAACCTCTCGTTGCAGGTAAGTGATCACTCCAACACACCCGTTGACCGGATCTCTGACCCGGGCTTCAGCTTCATATGCAAGTGAACTGATCACATCTTCTCTCTGGTGCGGTAGAACATCGTTTAGGAGCTTTGTGACGTTGCTGGCGCCGAAGATTTTGTGAACGTTTACGAACTTTTGTGGATCTTCAGGAGGGAAATAAGGCGCGAAAACGCACCCAGGTATGCATCTTCTCCTCAAGAACTTGCAGGCAGCACAAGGGGGGTTGTAAAAGCTTGATGAAGCCATTATATTAATTAGATCTGGAAAGTAATTAAGTACAATTTAATTACTATTCAAAGACACAAGCTCTTTTACTGATGATTATTCTCTTGCAGGATTTGAACACTTAACCTGTTGAATTGAATAAAAGGGGAGGGGTAAGTTATTTTCATACGTATGATATTTCATTAGCCTTATTGTCTCATGTTAATAGGAAATAATATTATTTAAGCATCAAACGAGCGCAGGATTGGCTATATATATTCGATTCTAAACTGCGCAAATCGCAGTTAAGTTCTATGCGTAAACCCTCGAAGGACAGATCTTTAGGTTATTAATAAGCAAATACCGATAGATCGCTAGGTGTTGTCGACCTTTAAGATTATATTATTAGACAATGCATCTAGCTGTAACAAATCGCTAGATACGTATACAAATGGACGGTTTTTTATGACAAGAACTTTATCATCGGTTTGAGATCAAATTCCATTTTGTTACATTTCTTGCAGACAATTAGTGAACTATTGATCAACTGATACTTTGTGTGTTCAAAAGAAGTAAAGTAGTGAAACCCTAGCAGTCTTTTGATAGTTACTTGATTTTAAACCTCAAAATCTTCATTTTCTAGATTTACAAGCCTAGATCTTTCTAAGCACACATGAACAGGATCAAAACTAGTAATTTGAGATGAGTTCAGACGAATTGTAATTAATTATTATTTAGAACGACCAGCTAACTTTCACAACCAGTAATCCTACTCTTGAATCTACATCTTTTTTTATTATTTAGAACGATCAGCTAACTTTCACAACCGGTAATCCTACTCTTGAATCTACATCTTTTTTTCATCATGGAACATGAGCTATTAATCACATCAGAAAAACACATTTTTTCCTACACACTTTGGTACTGCGAATTAAGTGATAGCTTAAGCTAGAACAACAGCATGTGGTTGATTATGAAAGAATTGGTGCATATATGCCTAGTAGAAAACCCTAATAAGATCAGTAAAACACGGAACAACCACATATAAATGTTGTACATGTGTTGTAGCTTGCCAAAGGTTGTTAACCTAAAAGGAAAGAAAATCTGACTCATGTGAGTTTACATATTCATTTTTTGCTTTTGTGGATTCTATGTATGTATCTTATATGTGTTTCCTGATCAGATCATGAAAAGAACAAATCACAGATCATTAAAGGAAAGTCATGTACCTTTTGTTTCTCTATTTTACCTGTATGTGTTTGAACTCTTTGATATTAGTTCCCTGTTTTCCTGCCATCAATTAAGTACTGAAAACCCTAATATGAGAGAGAGAGAGAGAGAGAGAGAGAGAGAGATTGATGGGAATGAAGCTTGCAAAAGGTAATATGAAAAGGAACAAATAGCATTTAGTGGATGTGAGAAGGCACTTAATGAAGTTAAAAGGCAAAATGTACCGAGTCTCAATGGAAGATCATATACTATATGCAACAATAAAGATAAGATGACTTCACTTATTATAACCCTGCTAAAGTATTCTACATAATTGGGAAAACCAACCCTGCTAGTTATCACTACTAGAAAACTAGTCATTTTCGACTATCTTTCAATTCCAATTTCCAAATAGTCTTTTGCTAGAAAAATGGTGATCGAAGAAAACTTCGTGTCAGTTTTACGACGGAAATTGCCAATTCCAAGTCACAAAATATATGACTGATTTGATTTGCAACGGCTGATGTTGTGATTGGTTTGTAATTGAGTCTGGAAAAGATAATTAAACCTAAATTTGCGTAATAAACAAAAGCAAAGCAATAGAACCGCTTTTCTCGTCATTTTTAATTGGCATCGCTATAGGGGTTAGTAATTTCTTGTGGCTATAGACATTTATCTATATTATATAATAAATAAACAACTGAAGAAACAAATGATATATTTTTAAGACCTTAAAGAATATGATTTTTCTTATATATATCTCTTTCTTTAAATAAGATATATCATAAACATAACTAATTTAATTTTTTTATTAAAAGAATCAATTTTCTATTTAGAATTAAGTTTAAATAACTTTCTTTATATATTTTAAAATCAAAATTTTCATATTTTAGGTTTTGAAGTATTTTAAAAATAAAAATTAAGATACATAGGAAAAAAGAGAATTCGACGCAAGAGAATAGGAAAAATTTGATTCCGTGTAATACGCGGATTTGTATGCAACTATGCAAGTATCTATATAAGTATGTAAAATTAAGTTCTTTCAAGGATGTGGAGATAACAGTAGACTGCATGATTTTTGAATTTGTAATCCAAGTCTCTATGGACTGCTCGGTCACAATGTAATCTTTTTATTACTTTATCCTCTTTTTTATTAATTAAATATTTTTTAGAAAAATAGAAGTTAAAAATACCTCATTTATAAAGTGTATAATAAATAGAGGGTTATGTTCATGTGTTGAGACGTTTCAGTTTTGAAACAAAAATGATAATAAGAATATTGTATCCATATATAAATACGTCACAACAATATATTCGGAATTTAATGAAACGTTATAAAAGAAAAACAAAATTTATTTAAGAATAAAATTAAAAACAAATTAATTTGGGTTGGTTTTGTATAAAATTTATAATAAAGATAAACATGTCACTAGAGGTTGGTTTCAAAGTGTAAATAAAATAAGCATGTTATAGCGGCACTCTTAGAATTTCATAAAACATTAGATAATAAAGCTATAAAAGGAAAACAAAGTTATATCCAAAAATTGAAAATCAAAAACATATTTCATTTGATCTATATCAATTTTAAATAAAGTTTATAATGAAACAAATATATAAAAATAAATACATCATAACGTTGTATTCGAAATTTTATAAAACTATACTTGAGAAGTTATGAAATATAAACAAAATATGGTCCCAAGTAATTATAATATTAAAAAATATAAAATAATACAATGGTTTAGTGCCTTTACTTTTATGTACAAAGAGTTGCAGGTTACGATTCACTTTTTATGTATGAAGAATTGTATAGTACTGTATATGGAAATCAAATTGTAATACGTATAATTGTTAGAAAAATGCATGGAAATATATACAATTATATAGGGTTTCTAGTACTTAAATCTGAAAGGGGTTCAAATAAAAATACTACTAAAAGTAAAAAATATAAAAAGTAATCTGAACTATTAATCTCTTTAATAAAGATCAAATTGTAGTAAAAAGTTTGTTAGATGTGTATTTTAGGAATAACTACTTTTATTGATTTATTTTTCAAATTCACTCATTTTATTAAGCGTTCATAACTTTTATATACGTCATTATTTTTCGTAAAAATTACACCATAAAAACAAATATTTTTTTTATTTTTAAAACAAGTATAGTATTGTTGTATAAAAATATAATAAATTTTTTTTACGTTTTTAAACTTATATATTATCATTGTGTCATTAGTATAATTTATTGTATTTTTTTGTTAGTTGTTGTGTTTAATTGAATACTATTGTATTTTTCTAATATGATAAACTTAAAAATAAAATGGTGAAATATCATTGTTGTGTATCTCTAATATATAAAACATATAATAAATTAACAACTAATTAATCTAATACATTTAAAACAATGACAAAATAACACAATATCTCATTGTGTTTTTTAATCGTTATTATGTTATCTTGAACACTATAAGTTCTGAAAAATATATAAATGGAATAACATCATTGCATGCTTTTAACTAAAAAACATAATGATAAATAACAATAAGTTTATATAATCTATATAAAACAATGATAAAAATAACAAATTATGCTATCTTAAAAATATGAGTTTTAAAAAATAAATTGGTGAAAGTATATTATTGTGTACTTCTAATTGTAAAATACAATGGTTAGAATAACAAGTTTATATAATATATATATATAAAGAAACAATTACAAAAATAACACAAAATGATCCAAAACATAAAACACAATGATGAATGCTTATAATCAAATGATATAATATATATGATACAATAAACTGATATTTGACACAATAAACGTTTAAAACATAATGAGCTGACGTATTTAACGCATTGACTAAAATGCTATTCTTTATAAAACATTACCCCTTAAACAAATTTCTTTGTACTACGTAATTATACATACATAAGCAAGTGAATATTTAGAAATAATCTAGTGATAGACAACTCTCTTTAATTTCAAAACTCAAAACATATATTTAAATCATGTAAATAAATCGAGTTCAATCAAAGTCAAGTAAGTTTGTTTTGGATCCATGTCTGATGTTTATTTTGAGTTTTATATCTAAAGCTTGAGTTTGATCCATTTCGAGTCCTATATTTAAAGTTCGCTTCATAGTTTGAGCCTATTCTTTAGTTTTGAGTTTTATATCTAAAGCTTGAGTTTGATCCATTTCGAGTCCTATATTTAAAGTTCGCTTCATAGTTTGAGCCTATTCTTTAGTTCATTCTGTTTCGAGCCTTATGTCTAATATTTGCTTTAAACGTTCAAGTCTAAGTCTGAGTTTAGTTTTGACTCATTTATTTGAGTCCTATATCTAAAGCTTAAGGTTGGTTCCTTGATGATTTCCAAGTTTGTACTCGCCTCAAGCTTTGCTAGTATATTATTTTACATGTGTGTGTATATAAATATAAAATAATTTTTTATTTGTAGTTATAACTATGATATATTCACATAAACTGATATATATTATTTAGTTTTTTTATCGTAGATATGTATGTATTACAATATAAGATTATAATATAAAATTTTAGATTAGATAGTGGTGTTTTCATGTGAAATGTACAAAGTGCAAACACGAGTGAAATTAATTAATACACAAGAAAGATAATTATCACGCAAAAAGAGTTACATTTATATGAAATTATCACGTAGAAATGAAATTATCATACAAAAATACATTTCTACGTGATAATTTTATCTCTTCATAAATAATTTCTACTGTTGTGCGACAATTACATCCTGTACATTGATCATTGCGTAATAAATGTGTACACTTTGCACACAAAAAAAAATAAATAAAATAAAATAAAATAAAATAAAAAACACTTTATATTTTTAACTTTCCCCCATATATAAAATATTTATACTTGCAAGCCTAATTACTTTCAGTTATAAAGTTCAGCCTTGAGCTCATTCATTTAAAAAAACCTCTATGTAAGAAGTACATTTCATATAGCTTACAGATGTCTACACTTTAATATCATAGCAAATTAATAAATTATACACAAATTTAGATATATTCAAGTAGCTAACACTTGTTTACATTCTAATATCATAGCAAAATATTTATAAGCGTATAATTATGAGCAAATACTAAAAAAATGTGGCAACAAACTATTTCTAATTTTTCACATTTAAATTATGATCAAGTATGGCATTAGTAATTTATTACTCATAAACGTTTACATATACGTAGCGTTAATTCCACATTTTTATATTATAAATATATAGCCTAATGATGTATTTGATCGATCTATTTACTATGCCAGGAAAAAATGTAAAGACGTATTTTGTTGCATATCATAAATATTTTACGTGCAACTAATTGTAAAGTATCAGAATATCATTAGTAAAAAGGAATATAAATATAAATAAAATCATCAACAAAGCCAACGAATCTATATCAATATATCTTTACACTATATATATGTTCCACAATCCACACATTGACCAGAATATGTAAGGTCGGAGTTTACAAATACATTTATTTCATAATGAACAAATTTAAAAAGTAGAAGGTCCGCAGTAATTATTCGCATTTTATATACTTTTTTTTGGAATAACTTACTTTTTATATTTAGTCCCTTAGCATTCCATTAATTAATAAAATTTATCGAATGATCATTGGTTAAAGAAAATAAATAAAGGATCATATCTAATCGATATTATTCTCGATTCTTCAAAACACACAATTCATAGTCAACTGACGTCAAATGCATATATCTTTTGGTAATTTTATTCAAATTTTTTATTTAATTGTATATTTACCTTAAGAGATGTTTTTAAATAAGTTAAAAGTTAAAACCAGGTTGAAGTCTATACCTAGAAAAACAATATATTTTTGATTATGTAATATTTATAACTATCATCTGATGCACAATACAATATGTGACAGTTAAAACCATTGTAATAGGGATTTGTGACGAATTTTACAATGGTTTGGCCGTGAGAAAAAAGGCTCCTTTAAGGGGGATGAAATGATTTTGGGATCGTGTGAACACCACCCACTAGGGGTGTTCAAAAATATCCGAATTTCAAATCCAAAATTTCGAATTCGGATAGTGATTTTGAGAATTTTCGGATATTCGGATATCCGCATTATCCGAAACATTCGGATATTTTCAGACATTTTGGATATTCTTATAAAAATTTCGGATATATGAAAACTTTTTCTATAAATATTAATAAATTTTTTTAAAATTTATTAAATAATACAATTTTTTTGGAATTTGGATATCCAAATGGATATCCGAATCCGAAATTTCGGATTTAGATTCAGATTCGGATAGTTAAATTCACTATTCGAAATTTTTGGATATTCGAATTTAAACACCCCTACCACCCACACTCATTTCGATATTTGGCACAGTAGTAGGTTGGGTGGCTATGAGTAGTGGTGTACAAATCGGGTTTTTTCTAAAACCGGTTTGGGTTCCAAACGGGAACCGGTTTGGTCAACCGTGGTCAAAACCGGTTTGGTCTCAAACCGGTTCGGGTTCTAAACCGTTTTGGATTTAAAAAAACCCAAACCTATAAAACCAGTTTGGGTCGGTTTGAAAACCAGTTTGGTTTTTTTTTTTTTAAGTTATAAATTAAATAAACAATTAATTGTAAAAATTAAATAAACTTATAAGATGAATGTTACATATTAATTGTATAAATTAAATAAACCTATAAGATGCATTTACATATTTTTATTTGTAAAAATTAAAACATATAAATTAAAAACATTACATAATTTTTTTTTAAAACAAAGTACAAAATTTCAAATTAAGTACACAATTTAAAATCAAAGTGAAATATATAAAATATAAAACATAGAAACAATTCAAACGACATAAAATTATAAATAAATGATTGAAAACCGGTTTGGGTACCGGTTTGAGAACCGGTTTGAAAACCGGTTTGAAACCGGACTGGGTTGGAAACTTGTTTGAAAGAGAAAACCTACAAACCGAACCTAAACCGCCGGGTTGGGTCCGTTTGAAACCGGTTTGGGTCCCAAACCGGTTTCGGTTTTTTTTTCCCGAACCGGTTGACAAACCGGTTTTTTTGAACACCTCTAGCTATGAGTGGAATCTAGTCTTTGGCCTAGACGTTGGCAGCAACAGTCATGTTTAAAAATTTAAACCTAATATTTTAAAGTTAGAAAAAAAAAAAAAAAAGTATTTTCTTACCGTATTTCCTCTAATTCTCATTACTTCAATTTTTCCAACAACAAAATGGCTTTCTCATCCTTTTGAAAACACAGATCAAGTTGTCGGAAAAAAACTATGGTCTAGAAACTACACCTCAAATTCGCTCTTTTTCGATACCAATTTCAATTTCAACTGTCATATCTCAATTGTATTCACTACTTCAACAAACCCATCCCTAGATGCTAATCTAACCACTTGTTCCTGAAAACACAACAATGCCATCAAGTGTCGCAATTCAAAGATGATGAGGATTACAATGAAGAATTGGTCAATGCCAACGAGCCCGAGGACCACCAAAACGATGAGGAAGACGATGGTCCCATCCCAATGCCAACATTCTCGACAAAAATTACAATCCCAATTTTATTAAATGTCTTCTTACGTCTTCATGAAAATTTCCTAGTTACAGCCAGTCATATGGAAATGTCCGTCATAATAGCACACATAACAGCACTTTTTTCTTTCGACCTTTAATCTATCTTTTTTAAGTTAAGTTTTTTACCCTTGATTGTTGAACTATAGCTTGGTTCATACTTTGGTTGAAATCTTGGTCGGAAGGAGTTAAAGATGTCAGCTTCTTTCCTTTGTTTTTTCATCCCGATGGCCAAACTGGCCACTCTTATAAGTCAATTTCATCATCCGTGTCGTTTAGGTTGATTTACCATAAAGGAGAACCTGCCTTGATTGGAGTATTGACTTGTTTGCTCGGTTAATGATGATGTTTGGACTTTTATGTTTAATGTTTCATTCTCGAGGCCGCTTATTTGGGAGAACGTTTCATAACATCCAAACACATGACGATAGTGAAAGCGAAGCCCGATCATATCATTTGGTGTCGATTTCATCGTTTTTCTTGTTCGGGGGGTGGGGTGTTTGTTTTTGTAGATGGCCGAAAACATTCCTACTTTGAGACAAATGTCTCACCATTTCTAGGTAATCATGTTGAGCATTTCGTATCTCCCAATCCAGCATCCAATGAAAGTTATCCTGAACACGTTTCCAAAAATCCAATAAAGTTTGATTATTTCTTACAAATTTAATATTTTATGACATTTTTTGAAAATATTGTTGCATCATATTTTTTCACGCATTTCTATGTGAGTTCTATTACGAACATAATTTCTGTCAATGCTCACAACACATGCTTAAAAAGGCTTTTTATTAAGAATGCAACAAATTTTTACCACCAACGTATTCTTTCAAGATCCGATATTGTTTTATCCACAAAAAGAATTTCCATCACACTGCGTGTGGGCCGGAAGTCCACTAGTAATTGTTAATAGCATTCAAATATTTGTGACATCTTAGACGAATCCAATTTAATTCGATTATGGCCACATGAAAGATGCTAGGCTATAGTAAACGCCTCTCCTCAAATATCATTAACGTATTTCGGATGCAATCATTGTGGATCTATACAATTAAATGTGTTTGAGTGGAAACAATCCAGAATAGATAACCACCTGCGAAGTTTTCATTAAGACAATCAAAACAAATTCGTAAACTCTTTGAGGGCTAAACAAACGATATTGGTTGATGTGATAGATCAGATCTTACATATGATATCAAAGTCATTTATCTTCGGTTTTGTTATGATGGTGGGACCTCATTGGGGTTATTGAGTCCCAAGTTGGGTGTTTGTGACACATTTAGATAGATCTCATATCTTTATCATCTGTTTTATCCATAAAAGAGATATTGGATGATAAGAAATGTCTTGTCTTAAATATCACCTAGGCGTATTACATATAACGTCTGTACATGATGTGAGAATTTCATAGTTAAATGTGCTTGAACGGGAGCAATCACAGAAGTTGTTATGCACCATACAAGAAAAATAGATCCCACGTCGTGTCTTTTGTTACGCCTCATTCAACATATGAGCATATATTCTATTTGCTATCCAACATATATGCAAGGATTCAACGCGCCATCCTATTGTCACATGTCTAAGATGCTATTAGTAGTTCAAATTTGAAAATAAAAAGATAAATTACTATATCTATTCAACTATTGGTAAAACTAGAATTTGAGATCGTACATTGCCACAAGTTTCTTTTGGGCTTAGTTTTATTATGGAATTGAGATTCATGTGTTGCTAAGCGTAAACAGGACTTTGTTAAATAATGAAAGAATTAACATCTCAAATGAAAACGCTTAATACCAACTCACACACACTCTAAATTTACTCCTAAATATACATCACAAATAATTAAAAACGTGTCATAGACAAAGCTTGAATCGTTGATCTTAAGAAAAAAATCACCACTTTAACTTCAAATGACAACACTAGTAAAACTTAAAAGTAAAATCATTCATCAACATAAATATAGTATATTGTAAATTAAATAAAATTATATAATATATTTGATTGATAAAAGACCTTATTTCTAAAATCTAAATTTTTGTAGTATTAAAATACTCAAGAACATTTTTAAACTTTTGACGCAGTTCTTTAAAAGTCGCAACCTAAATAAAACTAGGGTTTGTATCCTGCCATGCGTTATGCGTCATAAGAACGAGGTAAACAAAGGCTCAGACTTCCGTCATCACAGTCACAACCTAACAACTTTACCGAACAACATCACATCACTCACCAACAGTCCAGGACTGGAGGCAACGTAATCACTTTAGTGTGGCTCAAAACTAATGCTCGGTTTCAACTGCAAACCGAAAATGGCTGCCAAAACAGGGCAACCGACACCAGTCTTAGTGTATCACAGTCGCAAAACAACCAAAACAAAAGTCTCAGATGAACAGATGTGACATGGACACCAACAAACAACAGTCTCACCCGACACAACAAGATCATCAACACAATAACAAAGTGTCTAGAGACCATAAACTGTACATCTCGAAAGAAATTAAAGTTCAATTCCATCGACGAAGGGTCTTAGATGAACAAATGTCCATTACCATCGACATTACCAAACAACAGACTTACCCAAATAGTAATGAAGTTGTGTAACCCAACACCACAGAAGAGCTAAAACTCAACATCATCAACGACGTGAGTAAGAAAGTCTCATGTAAGCACAACAAGGCTAGCATCACCAACATCAAGAAAAGACCAAAAAACCATCAACATCAAGATCCAAAAACCAAATCAAACCAGATCTAAAAACCCTAATATCACACCAAAAGGACGCAGACAACCGACGACACCATAAACGGACAAAGATAGCCTATGGCACCACGTCAACTACAAAGAGCAAGGACACGACAACAGACACACCGCCGCCATTTAGAAACCAAATCAGATCTGAGATTGGGCAGCCTCAAACAAAGATAGGATGCTGACATGCAATCGACCACACTGACATCAATGCCGAGGCTTGCCGGCGACAACGGAAACGAGGAGGCCGGGAACCAAGGCGCCTCCAACGGCCTAAATCTCAAATCGAGGGTGGCAACAGTGCCTCGATGGCTGTTCCCCTCTCCCTTTTCTTAGGTAGATAACGACAACCGCTACACCCACAAACTGCGCGTCTCATCGACTGCCTCCACCGCCATAGCCACTCTAGAAATATCAAAAAAGATGGAGACAATTGGTGAGGAGGCGGAGCAGCCGGTGGAATAAAGGCCTAAACTGGTGGTGGCGACGGAACACAACGGCCATGGGAGGCGGACCAGCCACTGCCACACGCCAGAGACAAGGTCTTCCTCTGCAGAGACACAAATGAAACTCACACAACCTTTCAAAGTTCAAACACTGTGCGCGCATCAAAGCTTGCACACCAAGCTTTACAAGTCGTAAACTACCATGCATTCACTTTACTTATTACTGAAGTATAAATGTATAAACTTGGATTCAAGAATTTATTAGATTAGTAACACTTTTGGAACGTTTATTTAAGTATAAATTTTTTTAGAGTAGCGTAGTGGGGGATCACATGTAAAGAAACTGCAAGAAGCACCTGCAATTGAAAGTTAAGAAAGATGGCATAAAAAAAAGTACATGTGCATTACGCAATTCTCTTAGTTTTCAATGTATTCTTGGTTTTGAAATCTTCTGGAGAATCTAAGAGCGTTTTTCGCTAATTGATAAGTGTTCATGACTGAGGATCACAAGTTCAACCATAATGACAGAGTAAGAGGAACGTTTCAAAAGAGTAACAGACGTATGCTTTCATTTTCCAACTAGCAATGACTAATGAGATCCTTGTTTATTGTGCTTGACGTCAACAAAACTAAATAAGACTCGTTTCGATAGGCATGGTGGATATAAAATAAGCTTGGGTGTGTCGTTAATGTATATAATTTATCTTGTTATATATGGAGTTTCTTAAGCAGTTTGCTTTTTATTGTTTCAAAGGGTAGGTGTAACATTTTCTTTGAAGGTCACGAACCGACCAGCAAAATTTATATAAGAACCCGTCGATCCGTTTACATGTCACCTAATGATTGATTAATTATTGTGAACAAAAGACGTAGAGTTAAAATGATACTGTTGCAGCATCCTAAAGTTAAAGTTCATAATATCTTTTGGTGGGTTGCTTCTACTACATCATCAAATATGTGTTTCCAGGTATAACCGTGATAATAAAAGTATGTTTGTCAACTCAAAAAGATTAAACGTAGCTTTAGATATTTGTGATGAATAGAAGTTATTAAGGTAAGCTTGCAAAACATGCAAGTCAGATCGGATTGGGTAACGGGTCAAAACAAGTTCCCATCTAATTGGCTTTGGTTGAAATGGAACGCTTTAGAAAAACAAGAAATGAATTAGATGAGTTCACCCGTCATATTTACTTTTATGATAGCTAGTGACGATAATGATGGTCCATGGCGGTTGTTATTATTTTTCCATTGACATCCCTATAGATGGAACTATATCCAAAACAATATTAACTAAAAACAGATGATGAAAGTTATGTAATTGGACCATGAAAAATTTTACCTAGAACGGGATACTCGTAAAGATGCTCTCTTAATCTTTTTGGAGTGAAACAGAAGGGTACAAAAGTTAACTAGTTTCCTGCTCGAATTCATCCCCTTCAGACTCCTCTGCATTATCAGCATCATCATCATCAGCCTCATCATCAAAGTCTTCTTTGTCATTCTCAACTGTTGTTTTCCCAATCACAATAAGGTTGCTATTCACCTTCCTGATTTCGTTGTACTGCAAAAAATATCATCATCACAGATAAAAAACAAAAAATAAAAAAACTACGTCTCCATAGATGTGGAATCCAATGTTAAGTGATGCTTTTTCACAAATCCTTTGTGGCCAGTGGTCACATGAGTATGTATTAGTAGTTTATCAAATCTGAAAACCAATTCAAAATATAAGTAACAGATAGACCTGACCCGACCCATTTAAATGTTTTTTTAAAATGAACCATTTTGGCTAATTACACAACCCGACCTTATGAAGTATCTTTATGTTTGTTACTTAAGTACAAACTCTACAAACTCTTGATGGTTAAAACCTTAGGTTGATTGCAGAACTGAGCTGAAATACTCACTTTTGCTTAGAAGCTAATTATTTTCATAAACAGATCTTTCAAGCTCGATAGTTCTTGTTGGAAGATTATAATCAAGACAATCCTAAATCAAATGGATTAATGTTAATTAGTAGTAAGAACATAAAAGTCAAAATAGAAAGTCAAACTGATTGTAAATTAGGCGGGAATTAAAGGGTTAGTTATGTTAGTTTTGTTAGTTTGTAACCGTCAATGTAAAGGTATAAATACCCATCTTGTACAACATTTTCAGTGTGGAAATCAGATTGTATTGTGTGTGAATTGTGTGTTTCCAATTGACTCTGTTCTTCCACCGAGTCACTGCACAATCTGTGCATACTCACAGCGATGTTCATCCACATAATTATGATCCTATTCTAAATCGATCAGGGGCCTCAACAGCTTTTAGATATCTCAAAAAACCTAGAAACAACGGGCTAACCCTACTTCATTTTCCCTGCAGCCTGACAAATAACAGACCCATGAACCGATATACACACAAAACCAGTTTAAGCCACCTCAAGTTGTCATCTTGATGACTTGTGAACTTGTAGCAAACTGCTTATGAGTTATTTTAATTGTTTTAAAGATTACTCCATCTCTCACAACTTTAACCAACTAACATTCAACTCGATTATCAGCAATCACGAATTCACGATTCCAAAACCTACTACACGACAATCTGAAACTCATAAATCCTGACCTGGACACCAAATCTTATACTATATATTCAAGTTCTCAAACCTAACTAAAAATACATGTATGTGATATACACAGGCGTCTAATAGTAGATTCAATAAAACCCTATTACTAACCTATAGGTCCATCTGGAGTTCAGATATGCGTCCAATAGTCATTCAAAATACTCAATTAGGTTTTTGCGCATGAAATTGAATCAACATGATACAATCAACTCAAAAAACCTTCTAGTAAGTCGCAAAATCCAGAACTCCATCAGATATACACGCTCATTAACATAGAAACTCAATATGCTCCATCTGGCGTTCAATTTTGCGTTCAAAACGCAATTAGGTTTTCACACATGAAAATGAATCATCACGATACAGCTCACCGAGAAAACCTCCAAACAGAAATTAAACTAACCGACAATGGATTCATCTCTAAACTTCATAAAACCAAAAGATTTAACACGGAGATGTACATGAACAGATGAATTTCTGAAATCACACAAATAAACAGTTGAGATGTACGGACCTTTTCTTCGAGTTCAGACTCCTCGATAGCAAGGAGTAATTCTTCACTTTGTGGCTTAGGCCACTGCGACGGAAGGAGGAGCGACGTCGGAATGATGGTCGTCGACGTCGGAAACTGCGTCATGAACGCCGGAAACTGCAACATTTTCACTCTTCAGGGGTTGTTTGAGATCCAGGGGTGTGTTTTAACTTTCAAGTTTCAAACTAAACTAGTGTCAATTTGATCCTTTTTTTTTCCCTTATAAAATGGTTTTTAATGCAAACCGGATTGTGACTTTACTTGACTTTATCCATATCTGTTTTAATGTAGTTCGACCGTGAGATTTCTTTGTTTTTTCGGCTCGACGGTGTGTATTTCTGGTCCGGTAGTGAAATTTTTTTAATAAATATAGAGTTTCAGTGTGGTTCAAACTCCGCCACTGAACGACAGTAGAGCAATTAAAAGCAACTAGCGTGCGCAGGGATGAAGTTTACTCGGGACTTCGGGTCCCTGTTTTTTTGCTAAGAAGTAAAATTTATGTGTATTCGGTCCGAAAATTTTATACGTGTTAAGCCCCCCTTCTCTTATATAACTTCTTAAGCTCCACCAGTGAGTGTGTGCTCCACCTCGCATCCATAAAGCATTTCCATGTATCTGGTTTGGGTTCGTGGCCAGTCTTCAAAGCTTATGTTAGCCATATAGTCATTTGAAAAGAATAATAGCCGAGCAACAATACAGGGTTTTGATTCTTAACTTTTTCTAGGTTTAAGTTTTATCCAAAAACTTGCATTGGTCATGCGTTTTGATTGGTTAAGTACTTGGCTGCTACGATTTTTCATTTGGTAATTAGCCTTTGTAGATTGTACCATTACAGTTACAATATAAAGAGGATGTTGGCGCCTTTTAGAATGCCAATAACATATTCTGATATTCACAATAGCAATATAAACCAACTACTAAATTTGAATAAATTAATTCGCTTAAGCAGGTGGGCCGTTTAAATATTTTTTAATTGTGGCATTAACATATTTGACTTATTTATGACCTAAACTTATTAACCTCAAATATATAGTAACACTAGGTTAGTACCCCATGCATTATACGGGTTAAATAAATAAAATATTAAATAGTTATTGATAAAAATTAAAAATTATAAAACGATCTTTTGATATAAGATATAATTGGCATTACGTACGAGTGATAAAAGGACGATATCATTTTTTAAACTTTTGTTTAATTTTTTTTTCAAAAAAAGGTTGGTTTTTAAACAAATTGTTTCAAAACAAACCGTTTTTAAAAAATTGTCATTTTTTATAATTTCTTTATTCTAACTTTGAAATTTAATTATTTTCAAGAATTTTATTTTTTAAAAGCCACAGGTTTTAAAATATATTGTGTTTTTTAAAAGTTTGATATTTTTTTTGAAAAAAAATTCTTAATTTATAAAAAAATATTTCTTTACAAATTACATTTGTAGAAAGATCTATTTTTTTTAATTTAATAAAAAAAATATTTTCAATATGAAAAGAATTAAATAATATCATTTGTATTTAATGTGATATTTATTATGAGAGAGAAACGAAAAAATAAAATTTAGGAGCTATAAAATTGTGACAAGTGACATACAAAAACTAGATGTTTAACATTATGTCAAGTTCATGTCATTTAAACGGCTTCCGTTATAAATTTGTTGGCTGTACTAGTTATAGCACCAAATGAATGACCAGCATGACAAGACCATTAATGGATATCTCGGAGGTGGAGAGAACACAACAGAAGTAGACCCATCCCTCAATTCACATTTACGATTACGTTACTTCAAACCTTGTCAATTTTATTAAAGGTAAACAGTATTTTTTTAAATTGTGAGAAATCATTTTAATTGCCACTTACGATCATATTTTAATGGATGATCGAGAACTGGGACAGCTTTCTCCCTTCCCCTCCAAGAATCGTAATCCTTCCTTGCTCCTTGTCTATTCTAGAATCAACTTGATCATATGGTAGTGATGGTTTTGTATGTAACAATATGGGTTCGCATTTCAGCCCAAATTATAAATTTTAGTTTTACAATGTTAGATGATTAATTATATTTCATCTTACCAAAGTAAGAATGTTATTTGTGAAGTGGTTTGTGTTATGTATCTTCATGTCAACTTGAAAATTAAGTAGTATGTGGATATGTTATCCCAAGGAAAACGAATGTGATTTAGCTAAAAAAAATTTAGGAAGTTTTAGCTATGAAAGGCTAGTGTTGATTTGGTTAGAAGTTTTGACGAAAGTTGTACGCATACCATTAACTACAATTTTAAGAAGCAACATCAAACTGACTAGTTAGTTGGATTGACTAGACCTGTCTAACTGGGTTTGAATTGATTTTTCTTTTTTAAATTCCATGGTTTCTATTACATTTTTGTTAATGATAATTGTAGTTTATTAATGTAATTTATATATAAAAATGCCTATTTGAAAAAAATAAGGTTAAGCGATTGGTTGTAGGGATGAGCATTGCGTACCAAGTAACGATACTGATACCTGTTTCAAACTGGTACCCGGCCAAACAAAAACGATACTAGTACTGGTATTTGATTTTGTCTAATTTCGGTAGTGGTACTAAGCGGCATCAGTATTCGTAAAAATTGAAAAGTACCGATGAGGTACATAATACCGAAAATACTTTTATTTAACATTTTTATACAATTTTGCCTAATTATATTGATACGATGTTTTATGTCCAAACTTAAATTCCTTGAATTCGTTAAAATAAAACCTTTAAATCATTCGTCAGCTGTCCATAAATCGAGAAGAAAATAAAAGAGATTGTTTGCATCTTTACTAACCAATTGGCAATATTGTCGATGATATTGAATTGCCATCGTGATTTTGTGGGCCGCATCACACGACCATGTGATTCGTTTTCTGAAACAGGATATTCTCTGAGGTGGATTTATTATGTGGCAAATAATTGTATGTTTTTAGAAAATATAGTTCTTTAATATAAATTAAAATAGTTATCATTTTATTTTATTTATTAGTTTTATTGAAAACAATAATATCAACATTTTAACCTTTTGTTTTTAATTTTTCTTTTGCTTTTTTGAAAAAAAAAAGTCAAACATTTTGTTTCAAAACAAATTGTCTAAAAACATCAATTTTGAAATATTTTATATTTTTACATAAAGTTTGATGTTTTATAAAAAAAATTTATTTTATAAAATGTGTTTTTTCAAATAATATTAATAAAAAAATCTGTTTCTTTATTTATTAAAAACTATTTTTAAAGTTAAAAAAAGTTAACTAATATTATTCGTAATTAAATAATTATTTAGTAAGAGAGATATGAAAAAAAAAATTTATGATAATAAATGTGATGTTGCTACATGTCCCATCTGGTTATTATTTATTAGAGCAGACAATCACGGATATCTATCTTTTTAAACGAGTATTTCAAAAGTACAACCTTAAACCACTCACTATCAGGATTAAACCCTGATTTTACTACAAAAAGTTTTTGACTTCTAACACTAGACTACAATTTAAATGATCAAATTGCCAATGTTTACTCTCAACTACAATCCAATTACAGACATGATATTTTTTTGACAATAAATATCTTTTTAATAATGTGAGATTTAAAACTATGACTTTCAAACCTTAGGTGCTTCGAAAGAATTTGCCTCTAAGACTGACATGAATGTTTAGTTTGATTCGTATTTAGGTTAATTTCGTTTAATATAATTTCGAATAATGATATTCATATATCATTAGAATTTAGGTTTTGCTTATATTTCATGGCCATACTGATAAAGCTGTTCTTCCTGCATAGCAAGTGTTTTGTGAGCCTAAAGTACCAAACACATGCTAGCCCACCATTAATGGCAAACATATACACTTTCAAGTTAAAATTAATATTACATAAAAAAAAGCTACCTCATCCAATTCAAAACTTTTAGGTTGCATCACATCAACTAGTATTTGTTTGAACCACTTATATCTAAAGCTGCTTCATCTGCTCAGTCTTAAAACGATAAAAACCTAAAAACAATTATTTCCGTAACAGTTTAGCAGTACAAGTGATTAACCCTAGTCCCTAGCAAAACAGCTGAGAATAAAATATGTTCTTGTCATATTGTGTTCAGATCAAAACAAAATCTGTGCAAAATTTAATCGATCAAAACATGTCATTTTAAACTCGCGCTTTGCAACGTGAACATGAATAATATTCGATAACTAATGTAGAAAAAACTAAACCATAGAAAATATTTCAAGTCGAAACGTTAGCTTCAAATAATATGCAATGATAATTGTATACATTATTTTGTTGTCAAAATTTTCTTTTTTATTATGTTGATTATGAGTAGTTCATAAAATAATGAAGTTGGTGGTGTTATTGCCAACCAATCCATGTGCAGAAAACCTTAAAGCACATGCATTCAAATTCTCCTCATCATCCCATCATTCAAACCAACATTCTCCCATTAAACCTTCATCTCCACACCCAAAAACCACCATCACATGCATCCTCTCCACATGATCATCATCAAACCATCAACCATTGCATCATGCTTATTCATCATGTTTCTCTCATGGTTCATCTTCATGTCCTATAACACCAGCAATAATATTATTGGTGGATCATGGTGGTTGTCAATATTTCACATGTGGTCTGTCATTCGGGTTCTCGGGGTCGTGTTGTTTGCAGGCTTGGTGGTGGTTGTGGTGAGAACCACCATTGTTACGTGGATCACGGTGGTGGTGATGCTGGCTATTGCAGGGAAGCGCCGTCGTGTGCTGGCGGTCGAAGGGCGGAAGATCACCGGAGATGTGGCGATGCATTTGTTGAAGGTTTTGGTTAAAGAAAGAAGTGTTGTTGCTGTTGCTTGTGCTACGTTTTTTAGTTCGGTTGCTGTGGTTTGGGTTGCTTAAAAGTTAAACCACAAGTTCATCAAAGTGACATTTATATATTCTCTTATAATTATATTAAAAATTATTTTTTTAGAGAGAATTTATGTAATGATAAATATGTTTGTTAAAACGTGATAAAAGTCATTTGTAGTTATCTCATTTTCTCTGTCTTTTCTGATGTTGAATACTAGCGTCAAACCAATAGTTTCTTTATTTTCCTGATCATTCTTCTTATTTCACTGATAACCGTTTCTATTTTCTTTACATAACCATATGTACAACTATTAATGAATAAAAGGACATATACGATGACTCTCATTTTCCTAATGAATTGGTGCACTTTCACCTTAATATAATATACATGACCAATAACTATAGCCCTACAAGCTATACTAAACAAATTAACTTCTCGTAATTATTATGAACTGATTATTGATTACGAGTCGCTCATTCAATTATAATCGTTTCATTGGTAAGAGAGTGATTAGTTGTTAAAAGGGTTAGAAGCCGTAATGTTGAGGAATGTGGTTAGCAAAACTTTTGAGTAAACTTTTAGTTTTTAAAAAGTTTTAAAGTGACCATTATATCCTAGGCTTGAAATATTGCGTTGACAAGTCAACGTAGAAATGGGCCACTTGCATTGTCTTTTTGGGTCCACATTGTATTGTCTTTCACGCGACGTTTGGCCCGCAGTTCACAAAAGCTTCTAGGTCCCCAAAGCGTGACTATGTGTGGTGCTTTTCATGCTACGTGGCAATTTTTCATTGGGCTAGTAATTTGTTGACCAAGCTAAAGTCAAAGATACAATACTCTTTTGATATTTAAGTTTGTTTATCATTTATATAATCTAGTTTCTATAATATTTGAAAATGAACGTGCTTTAGTAAACTTTCAAAGTCAAAAAAACACGTTATTTATCAAATAAACTTCTTTTTTCTATTAGATATATGTAACATTCTAACGTATAAAAAACATGAATATGTGCATGAGTGTTAAGCTGTTAGCACATTAAGGGAAAACAAAAGCTGATGCTAAAAAACATAGGTCATCAATGGTTAAGTAGTCTTAATAATATTAATGTAAAATAAAGTTATGTCATACACTCAAGTTGTAAGTGAATTAAAGTTTAATTACTAGTGATATGTGCTTGTTGGATAAGTTAATTATTATAGATATTCAGCTTTTCTCGTCTTCTAAATCTGTTTTTTAATGAAGTAGTGTTAGATATATGGATGGTGACAAAGAGGAATGTTACGTTTGCACACGAACATAGAGACCAATAGCTTGATGTGTAACGGAGGACATATCTAATATATCTTTGTTATGATGGCGTTATCTTTTAGTTTCTACAGCTTTTATGTTAAAATTTTCTTTTATCTTTGTGAATCAAACTTTTTACTTTTAATGTTAAAGGATTATGTAATAGTTTAATTGCAATAGTATGCGGCACAAGAACATGTGTAAAAGTAATTAGTTGACTTATATGCCAAAAGATGATTAAGTACTCTTGGTGAGATCTACCCAAAGATCCCTTTGCCTATACAAACATTAACAATCTTAAAACCTTTTTCAAAGTTTAATGCCTCCAAAAGACAAGTACTACTTTAAACAAATTGTAACTTTGTCCTAAAATTATTTTTTAAATTATTTGTTACAGATTTTACATAATTTAATAGTAAACTCATGAAAATTTCTTTTTATTACAAATTTGTTTAATTTAATAGTGAACTCATGAAAATTTATCTTTTATCACTTGTCATGCTTTATAAGAGCATCTGCAATCGAGAGTAGCATGAACACCCCCTCTCTTCCCTCCATCTCCCTCCATGGTCTACGTCCATGATAGCTCGTAGCCACGACTTTTGCTTCTCTCCCTCTTTGCGTCCGTAGCCTTCACTCGCCACAAGTCCATGGGGTGAAAAACCCTGCATTGCGAAAGCTCTAATTAAGAAACATAAAGTCGGATATTTATTCCAACATAATTACAAAACAATAAGTTAGAACTATCTTTTGAAAAGAAAAAACTGTTTAGCTTTTATAGTTACATATAAACCATCAATCTAAAGTTTATTGATGGCAAGGTTAGAGGTTTTTCAAGAAAAAAAGACATAACTTAAATTTAAAAATAAATAAATAAATAAATAAACATTCACACATCCACAAGATACCCTTAAAGGAAAGAGTCACAGCTTTAGGGCACCATGCCTTTGCCTTAGTGAGTGTGTATGTGTTTTTTATGTGTTTTCTTTTTTTTTCTCCTTTTTCACTTTCACTACCACCCTTAGAAACGTGCATAGAAAGCTCGCTTTTGCACTTGCATGCGGGAATATAATATATATATAAACTGTATACACACACATACTGTACATATACACATGTATATATGTGTGTGTGTCATATATTTATATTATATCTCTATAGAATACTACTATATATACACACATATAACATAAGCCTACAATCAAAATGTACGTGTTTGAAGATCATAAGAAGTGGTTAATCAAAGGTATGAAACGTTACATTCGTGGCAAGACAGGTCAGCGCTATGATCGTTGCAACGAGCCTTGGAGAGCGCATGTGCGCGTGATAGTATGAAAACGGGTATGTTTTAACATGCATCCGCTAGATGGGGAATCAAGCGCTACTGGTCCGATTACCATAGTTATTAACTTATCATTATTACTACTACTACTATTATATATAATTGATTCTTTTTTATCTATGGTTTGATTAATATTTAAGGAGTTTGTGTTGAAATTTGCTTGTTTGAGGTTTTTCCTGTTGATTCATGTAATATTTTTGTGTAAGCCAAATAAAAACATTTGATCTTATGTGTTTCTTTTATTTTTGTCGGAGTTCGTTTCATTTTCAAGCTACAAGCGTCTAAGACGACCTGTTAAAAACCAATAGTGAACAAGTGTTTCTGTAATCCGTTAACCGACCCTCCCGCAGCCAAAATCACCAGAATTTGCTATGAAGAACTTAGTTTCTAGAAAAACATAATTTGGAACCTCTGAAGTACCATGAGTTAGAAGATAACGTGATTCTTTTAAAAAGACAGGGGAAACAATAGTTAGACTATATGTTAAACTTTAATGATACTTTCTAGGAGGAAAAGTTTAGTTTTTTATAAAAAGCATGAGGGTGGGTTAGGTTCATAGAACTTTTTCAAAGAAATTGATGTTTGTTAAAGGAATTGAAATTAAATTTGTCGTTTGGAGTTTAAAGAAATCGAAATATATTAAAGGAATATGAATTTGTAATGTGAAAAATCAATCATAAAGGAATACCTCGCACCACTGAAGGATCTAGAAAGATCACTTAATCGGTTCTATGCAGATCACACACTGCACACACTTAATATTTGAGACGGAGAACTTGATAACAGAAACTTGATATTGCATACATCATATATTCGAATACAGGGTATTTATACATGTCTATGATGACAGTTATTGGCTGTTTATTTGGCGCCAATAACTACCCTTAACTAACTTATCTACTTTGACCCATACATACCATATTTACATTGGGTTAAGACCCGACTAGATATACATATAATATCTACATATATTTGATGACAAGATTATCTCCAACAATGCCTCCCTTAATCTTGATCATCAAATGTACATTGCCAGCTACCCTTTCACTTGGTCGGACCATCATCCGGTGACCAATCACAGATTTCATTCATTCTTTTTTTCTTTGTTGACAGCAACCTTTCGAGTGGTTCTCCTGTGTCTCGGTCTCTTTTCTCGCTGCTGCTTTCACCTTCTTCAATCATCACCTTGCTTTGCCTTTCCTTTGAAACTTTATGGTACCATTCCATAATATCTAAATACTCATTGTAGATCATCACAAGCTTTATATATTTTTGCGAATTCATTCCTAAGTTTGCTGCTATCAAGGGCCAGAATTCCTTTTTGCTTACCACTGCCTTCCCTCCATTCAATTGGACTCCCATATATAGATTATATAAGTCCACAACTTGTTCATCGATTTTGGGTGGAAATATACTTTGTTGCTTCAATACATATTTCACAAACCATTTTACCATTCCTTTGAATTTTTCTTTATTGGTTTCCTTTTGAACAACACCCAAATTCATGGTTTTTAGCAAATCTAAGAAAGTATGCATCTCTTCAATACTTGTTATCTTTTCTTCTTGTTCAATCACAGCCTCTTTTCCTTTTCCCTCTTGAATCTTCACATCATTCTTTGATCTTTCTAAATCCAGTTTGTCAAAGTGATCCAACATCACTCTTGTATCTTCCAGGTGTTCAATACCTTCCCATCTTATAGTGAAATCATAATCAGGTTTTTGTATGTTACTTTCAGACTCCAGATCTATCTTGTCTTCAAATGATTTAAATATGTGACACATAGTACCTTCGAATGTTACTTCGAATCCTTAACAAGCGAATTGTTCAAGGCTAAGAACATTCCTTTTCATTGTGGGAATATAATAAACAGATTCGATAACGTGTTTATTCCCACTGTCAAATAATTCTATTTGACCTTTCCTTTGGAAATACATTTTCTTAAAATCGAGTAAATAAGTCTCTATTCCGAAGGATTTTCTCAATCGTTTGAAGAGTTTTTTATTTCCACATGTAAGCTTCTTTTGATACAGGCAAACATACCATATCTCGTTCCAATTCCCATTTTCAGTTCCTCTTACCAAGAATTCTGAGAATTGAATTTTGTTCTCACAGATTTGTCTGAACTTACCAAGCCAATTGCAATAGGGACACGTATGATCTCGAATTCACTTCCTTCCATATCTTCCCTTTGCCAAGTTTCTGAATCTTCTTGTTTCCGAATTAAGCCTATCTTCCAGTTGAATCGCATGATCAATTGTGAAATCATTTACCTTGATGCGTAACGTTTCCACACTCGAATCCCCACTGTCCTCTCCATCGCACTTGCTCGATTCATCCTGGTCATCCTGACCGAACCGCAGCACTGGATTCATCACCGAAACGTCAACACCATCAACACCCTCGACCACATATTGATCTTCCATTCCTACGACTCTTGACAGAGAATAATTCACCACAGGTTTCCTTTTTCCCAGGAGCGTCACGCTCTGATACCAATTGAAGGATCTAGAAAGATCACTTAATCGGTTATATGCAGATCACACACTGCACACACTTAATATTTAAGAGGGAGAACTTGATAACAGAACCTTGATATTGCATACATCATATGTTCGAATACAGGGTATTTATACATGTCTATGATGACAGTTACATGACAGTTATTAGCAGTTTATTTGGCACCAATAACTACCCTTAACTAACTTATCTACTTTGACCCATACATGCCATATTTACATTGGGTTAAGACCCGACTAGATATACACATAATATCTACATATATTTGATGACAAGATTATCTCCAACAACCACCACCGACCGCAAAGGCTAAGCCGACAGTCAACAGGGGTTGCGATCATGTTGGTGGCAGCACTAGCAGGGGTGGTCTTTCGCAACGGTGAGAGTGATTGGATGAGACGACCATGGGTGGTCTGATATTCCATTGAATTCCTTCCTAATTTGTAAGAATCAATAAAATCTATTACCTTAAAGGATTTTGAGAGAATTAATTTCAAATCCACTTTCAATTCATTTTTCAACTAAACACATTAAAAAATTAATCACAATAAGAATGAAATTCAGATTCCAATGTCTACAAATGCCTTCAATGTTCACTACTAAACTCAGCTACTCTAACAATAAATTAAATCTCTAGCCTGTTATTGTTAACAAATAATCAAACTTTACTCTTATATACAAGTATTCACTTCACCTCTCCAAAACTCCGAAGAATGTCATGAACCAACTTCGTCATTTCTCAAAATGACAGCAATGCCCATGTTTAGTGATGTATAATCGATCCCCGATTTGAACTTGCGCTTGAATATATTTCCAAGGTTACGGTTTTCTGCTGCTGGTTGTTTCTCTTCATCGTTCACAACAATGTGAGTGTCCTCGGCTTTTCTGGGAACAATTCAAAATCACTTAGCATTAATTATGAATGGGTCGATTTGAGCAGTGTTTCGTCTTACACAGAACAAATGGGCCTGAGAAAATGAATAGCTAAACGGGTCGATCAGATTGAAACTTGAAACCCATATGAAGTGTATTTATAATACACACAACATCCTAATTATATTGCCCAAAGATTTAAATTATTACTACTATTAACAATATTGTATTGTAATAAGAAAATGGAAAAAACTACGAATTGTTATTTGGGTCACCTAACCCACACAGTTTTGACCCGCATCAAGGGTAAATTGTGTGAACCTGAACCCGAACCCATCATGAACCATGACCCAACTACCCAACGGGTCCATATCAACATTTAAATCTGTAAGGGTAGAAAAGACTGGAAAACTTACTGGTCAAAAGAATGGTCAAAATCTGTATAGTTCATATCCAGGATACAAGCTCTCAAGATCTCGACTTGATAAGTGCTAACAACTTCTTTTCGAGTTTCAGGAGGAAGTTTCATCAAAATGTCATGTACTATTAATCCATGTTGTTTCTTAAGCTCATCCAACTCTTTCTTTTGCTCCACCATTAAATGCTCAAGTTTCTCCACAATAAAATCCACATCATCAACATGCTCTAAGATTTCTTCCATTTTTACACTTGGGTCATCATGGCTCAAACCCTGGTCTTCACCATTAGAAAGCATGGGCTCAAGTGAAGAGCAACTATTTTTGGGTGATTCATTCCAATAATTTTGTCCTGAAGGCAATTGTTCAAGAGATAAAGATCCAGGAGAGTTATCAGATTTGTCTGTTGATGGAGATGGAGATTCGGATTGAGGGTCAGAGGTGGAATCAAAGTCAACTTCATTGACTTCATGATCTTTTGGTGACCAATTAGGAAAACATGACTGAATTTCTGATTCAATCATTTCACCGATTGCAGATATATCTTGATCTGTTAAATCCAGCTCTTGGACCATTTCTTTAGCAACTGAAGTGGGTGTATCAAGTTTGATATCAAATGGGAATTGAATACTTCGAGCACGACCTGGATGACAAAACAGATTAGTAGTAATAAATAAAATGAGCATGAGATTCGGGTAGACCAGCTATAACTTGTAACACTTTGTCTAATTATTAAATGTATTCAATGCTCTACCAAAAACTCTTTTTTAAAACTGATGTCTGATTTGTTCAAATAATTAGATTTAGGATGGTAAAAACATTCGAATAACACTTTTGGGTGACTTTCAACCTGCTTGTTGCTTGACCCAATTTGACCTGTTGGAGTTCAAACACAATCCAAATCGACCCATTTTCAAGTAAACATTTTGAAATTGATGTCTATAAGTTCAAAACTAAAAGAAGTAAGCTGATAACCTGTTGTATCTTCCATACGCAATTTTAAGAATACTGTGTTCGGATCTCCCATTTGACCCTTGACAGTGAAATCCCGAGCGGTATCAATATTCTCAATGTCATCATCTACAAAATTCATCAAAATATTCATAGAAAGTAGAATAAAGTAGAATAAAATAAAATAAAAATCTTAGAGCTGTCTTGCAGATATTACCATGATGGAGATTGGGTTTTGATTGTAAAGTAATGTTTTCGTCATCATCGTTTTCATCGAGAAAAGGGTCCATCAATAAATCCTTAGCACTTAATCTCTTTGAGACATTGGCTATGCATTTTTCAATGAATGATTTGATTTCAGGATCATTTACTTTTGCTAATGAAGCTGGTTTGACACACTAACAAAATAGAAAAAGGGAAATGAGATGAAGGTGAAAAAAGAACACTAGTAATTACTAATTTATAGGACAAGAAAAACATATATATAAGTAGTATGATTAACAATTCTAGATTTCTCAGGCTCGCAAAGTTGAAATAGCTCAAAATTGATGAAACAAAGCACGTGACAAACAGGATGAATGGAATAAACAGGTGGCATAAATCACTTACTGATGTCACTTTCTTATATATTTGAGCAGCATTTGCACATTCCATATATGGATACTCAAATGTCACCAATTCAAGTAGGCACATCCCAAAGGCATATATATCTACAAGTTATAATTCTCTTCATAAAGCTCTGGTGCCATGAACTCTGGGGTTCCTAGATATGACAAACAACTGTGGATCACTAGTAGAGGTGGTAGGTCAAGGCAGGTCAGATGGCAAGTCTGACCGCATTGGGTCAAAATGATAATGAACAAATCTTTGAATAAAAGCAATATTGGAAGTTGTATGTAGTGAAATGAGACTATGGGTGAATTTCATCCCGTTTGGCCTATTCCACCCATTCCCATTTTTGATAGTTTCTTTAATTTAGCTCATTTGACGCGTTTGAGATAAAAACACAGCCCAAATGAAATTACATATCATAATCAGAAAAAAAAAAAAACATGAATTTAGAAAAGTTTCACTCACCAATAACACTATGAGCAGACTGAGCTTGGCGAAGAATGGCTGCTAATCCAAGATCACCAATCTTTACCTCACCTTGGTTTCCGTTAACAAAAATATTGTCACATTTGAGGTCACGATGAATAATTGGAGGGTCATGACTATGAAGATACAACAGTCCCTCTAAGATTTGTTTAGACCATTTCTTCAATGCCCGCAAATTTACATGCTTATGCTTCTTGCGGTACCTACCAAAATCTCTAACATGGTCTTTGAGTACATGTTCAGAATTTCATCAATGAGTTGGGAGGTGTTTGGATTTGCGATGTCTGATCATTTAGAGGTTAATTTCATTTAAGCTGCAACAAAACTGATTATCAAAGGGTGATTTAAATTTACCTAATTAGCTATTCTTTCAACCTAATCTGATAGATATCAACTTAGTTTCTCCTCTATTCCAATAACTTTTTTTTGGTCATTTTGTGTATTAATATCTTAATAATCAAAATTTGCCAAAAGTCAAACAACTGATTATCACACTATTATAACTTCAAACAGATCCAAAAAGTATCTCCTATAATCTGTATATTACAACTGGTTAATCAATATCACATGCAAAACGCACATTCAAACACCCCCTTATTAACTAATGGACAGTTAGAAGTAAATTAACATACTGTCTTAATGTCCCAGATGTGAAAATCTCAGTGATAAAGTTGATGTGCCCATTCTTTGTATCAACCCAAGAGTTGTAGAATTTGATAATGTTCTTGTGCTTAAGTGTTTTGAGCAAGTGAACTTCAGAGTATAGACGCTCCAACTCCTCAGGGTTACTCAAGAATTCAGAAAACTTTATTTGATTCCACGCTACTTCAATTCCTTCCAGTTCATCAAACGCTCTATATCTAGAAAATACAATATGTAATCAAGGATTCGACAATCGACAGTACTATCAATCTAAACTATAGCCCTCCTATCCTGTTCCAACCCATTCTTGCAAATATGCCAAAGAATCACAACAAATCGCATCCATGACTATGTTAGACGAAAATTCAGTTTAACTGCTACCTTCATTTTTTACATTTCTAAATTCTACACCTTGTCCAAAATTGCTGTTATTTTGCAAGGTATAATGACCTTTTTACGATTTAATTAGTCTACTAGTATTCCTCAGTTAACCCAAAAACAAGTAGCTAAATTATGATTTGGATCTCACAGCTAGTGATTCCCACATGAAATAAATGTAGACCCAACATTGTTTTACCAGCACTGGTCTATAATACATTATTCAACTCAGTTTGCAATATTACTAGTAAACTGTGCAGAAATCATATGAAAATTATGAAGCAGACACGTAAGCAACTTGACATATAACATCAGAAGGATACACCTTTTTGCAAGCACCCTTCCCTAACACTTCTTTGTACTGCAAATCATACCAATACAGTAATCAGTGATCCGAATAACAACAAATACGATAAATAATTAACAAATAAATCTCACAATCATAGAACATGAAGTATGTAAGCTTCTAACCCGTCCATAGCGACCGGAGGGATCGATCTCAACGAACTCAGCGTCGGAATCATCGGCGTCGTGTTCCGACGAGGATTCCGGTGGCATTCCGGTGAGAATATTCGTTGAAACCCTAATTGTTACGAAGAAGAAACCAGATGAACTCTGAATTGATGTAAGATGAAAGTAATCGCCGGTGATCGGATTATGAAGTTAGGGTTTTGAAGATGGTAGGATGCAAGCGTGTGTCGTGAAGAGGTTTATGAGAACAAGTATACTTGCTGGTATTTAACTAAACATTTTTGTTTGTTTACATCATAAAATTATAATGTGACATGACGATTGACGATTCTATGTAATATTGGATGATTAGATTGAGTAGATATATAAAGTAATTAGAGCATTAATTTTAGTTTTAAAAGGTGCCAAACTGATTTTGAAACTATATATTAAATATAGTACGTTAAGTTAAATCATCATCATGTTTAAGAACTAAAGATCATTTTTTATAGTGTTTTTAGGACGGACTTTGAGATTGGACGTTTGTTTTTGTTGGAAATGGAACTACTTCTATAAAACATATCATTGTTAAGACTCGCATGGAGATGGGTTGATTATGTGATCAAATTCGGGTGTGAAAATCAACTTATTTAGGAGAAGGTTTCATAATGTGATGGAGAAGATAAAATGCAAAGAAAGAATATAGTGAACCAGATACCAAAATTGTTATCTCGTGAGTTTTATATACAGTTGACTAATTATGGTTTTACTTTAAATGTTTGTATGAGGATTGTGGGCTCTCACGAAAAGTCATGCAATTTTCATTCTTCCCTCCTGATAATATATTTATTGTTAGGGCTCATGTAGCCCATGCCGGATTAATCGTATTCTGGGCCGGAGCAATGAATCTATTTGAAGTGGCTCATTTCGTACCAGAAAAGCCTATGTATGAACAAGGATTAATTTTACTTCCCCACCTAGCTACTCTAGGTTGGGGGGTAGGTCCTGGTGGGGAAGTTATAGATACTTTTCCATACTTTGTATCTGGAGTACTTCATTTAATTTCCTCTGCAGTATTGGGCTTTGGCGGTATTTATCATGCACTTTTAAGACGGCATGAAGTGTAACGGTCTAGTATCTTTTTTTTCTAATCAGGTCGTTTTACAACCGTGAGGTTGTTAGGATGAATTCAAACTTTTTACTATTTGTAATACAAATTAGATTTGTGTTAAATGTATTCTTGCGTACATATTTACTTCATGAACATAAATACTCATACCCACGCACATAAAAAGTCGTATATGAGTGTAATAAAACAAAAATAAACGTATACAAGTTTAGTAAAGTCGTATACGGCTGGTCGCTATATTAGGCCTAATTCTGAGCAAACTTAACAATAACTTGTCATTAAAACTAATATATATGATATATTGATATATTAAATACAAATATAAACAAAACCATTACAATCTGTCATTATTAGGTTATTTTTCTAGAACAACTCGTAAATGATTATATCATCAAACCTGACCATCCATCCATCGTTATATAACAAGATGGGAAAAAGTAAGGAAAATTAATAACAGTGAAATCAAAATTTGAAAGAATTTGAATTTATTTATTTAAGTTATTTAACGTTTGGGGTTTGATAGTTGACAAGTTGGCATATCATAATTTTGACTTTTATAATATATCAACTTGTCGTTGACATTCTATTTTTTAATTTTATGAGTATCATTTCACTTATTTGTCCTGCTTGTAGCGCAAGTAAATTAATTGAATGGTTAGCGAATTCTTCGGTGGAATGTTTGTTTTTTTTCCTTTAATGATGTTGTTTCCTTAAGTTACACACTACATAAAATAATAAAACTTACTGATTTGATACACTTAAAAATTATGTATTTATATGTTACATAGAGCTATAATGCATGTAAAACTTAATACATTTTAATATTCAACGGTACTAAATCAACGTTTATAACAACTATAGACTTCGAAGGATTATTTACGTAACTATTTAAAAAACCAAAGACAAATATATGGTCTCATTTGAATAAATAAACACATATTTTGACCAAATAGCATTCAATAAAGTAACAATTATATTCTTCAACAATTCGTTAGATAAACAAATAAATGACCTTTGGTTCAAATCAATGGATACATATTGTTTCCAAAGTTTTTATAAACTATTGTATTTCATAATTTATTAATGTATTGCATAAAAGTAAAACACGATGTCACGAAGGCCTGCACGCCTATTTTCTCCCTTTCGAAAAGCCTAAAGGGTGTTTTGTTCATACCAGAATTAAATTTATATGACTAAGAATATATTAGGAAAACTAGCTTTAGTAAACCTCGTGTATTACACGGGTTAAATAAATAAAATATTAAATTAAATAAAAATTATTAAAAATAGAATAATATTTTAAGACAAGATACAATTGAAAATACATATGAGTAAGCAATATGAGTGATAAACAATGATATTAACTTTTTAAACTTTTGTTTTTAAAAATTTTTCTTGTTTTTTCAAAAATAAATTAAATATTTTTATTTCAAAACAAACCATTTTAAAAAAAAATATCATTTTCAAAAATTTTCTTACTACAACTCCCAATTTTAATTATTTTTGTATATAAAATTTTTACTTTTAAAAATATCAATTTAAAATATTTCGTATTTAAAAAGTATGATGTTTTAAAAAAATTTCTTTTTATAAAAATATGTTTTTTAAAATAGCATTAATAAAAAGATTTCTTACTTAATTTATTAAAAAACTATTTTTAATTTAAGAAATAATTAAATAAAATTATTAGTAACTAATGAAGCAATTAATATGATAGAAAAGCGGGAAAGTTTTGTTGAGTACGAATGTGATGGTGACACGTGTCACCTTTAGTTACCATTTTATTAAAGAATGGAGATTTCTAAATAATCGATGAAGTAATCATGCAATTATACTCATTACTTAACCAACCAATATAATTAATTTTTAGGTAATTATTTATATTTATCATATCCTACATGCTATAACAGAATACAAATCGTGTTGGCGTTTTTGTGTAACATATAGAACGGTTCAATACAAGTTGTATTTGATTATAATGGGTGGTTACAGTATATGATGTAAGTAAAGCGAAGAAGGGGATTCCATGTTTATGAGTGAGTATGGACTATATCTTTTCTCATATTATCATCTTTCAGCATCGGGATCATTTGTGATTGTGTGTGACGTCCTTGTCCCTACTTTATTAAGCTCGTCTCTATCCACAACATAAACTTCATCGACGCCAACATACACATCCTCTTCTTGGACTATGAATACATCAATGTTATTGTTGGCAGGCTTACTTTCTTAACCTTACTTCAAAAACTGCACATTGTGGTGAGGCGAGCCTAGATTCCAAATAGAGATTGTCCACATCATGATCACTTCTCAGTTGGCTTACCAGGAAACCTTAACGATGACGATCCTATCCGGTTGCAAAAAAAAAAAGAAAAAAAAAATTTGGTAAAGGAGGAAGTACTGGAAATCTTTGTTGAATGAAATTTAATTTTGTAAGAACCTAGTAGGTGAATAGGTTATTTTTATTTTAAGGAACTTTTAAAAAGTCTTTTCTTCTTTATAAATTACATGTTGTGAAGAACATATAGATTGAAACAATATGTAAACAATTTCAAGTATGGATGATACCAACACACACAAAATAAGTTTATAGTGTGTTCAAGTATACGTTAAATAAACGAGCTTATATTCATAGGTTAGCATCCATCATAACTCATAAATTATCTTCACCAAAAACATTTAACTAACCAGTGATCAATTATACATCTTTCCCACTAATAAAGCAATGATAACCTTTTCACTATGATAACCTTTTCACTTCTCGCTGTCAGTGGCGGATTTAAAATTTTTCCAGCTAATATGACTTTTTTTAGGTACTCGGATTTCATTCACTCAATGTAACAATTTTCATGCCAGTGTAACTTTAACTCATCACTAGTCAAAAGTCGATGACATAGCCAAGGTTTTTATACATCACTTTTTTCACTGTTCAGATTTCATTCACTCAACGTTAATTTCCATGTTGGGATAATTTATTCAGCTTACGCCGATAAAGCTCCAATCCAGAATTGAAGTTACTAAAGTTTTAGTCTAGATCTCAAACCAAAAACACTTTTTAGAAAATACTAAAGCTCCAATCAACTCTTACAACTAAATTTAATCAAGTTTTAAGCTTCAATAAACTAAATAAACTTAAAATCTCATTCATGAATCAAGTTTCACATCTAATTTCAAGATTATTAAAATAATCAAGTACAGAAGATTGTAACAAAACAGAATAGATTAGGCATTTACAGTAAACGCGCACACTTGTACATTGCGGTCAAGAAGATATTCAGAAACACTAAACACGTACAGGATTCAACCAGCATAAACACTTTTTGTATTCAATCAGGATGGGAACATGACACGTTAAAAAACATACAACCCGCATCATATCTAGTAACGTTTAAAATGGTCTCTAGTGAAAAACGACTGTCTTAAAGCTTCTCGTGCTGTTAACCTATCTAAAGGATCATATCTCAAAAGCCCCTGTAAGAGATGAATAAGATCGCCTGCTGAATGGTCTACATGTTGCATGATTAAGTTCTGTGAAATAAAAAGATATATAGTTATAATCATTAGGTTACGTTAAGAGTACAAGGGCGATACATGGAGATGATCACAAAGGATTTTAACCTGAAGTCGAGGTAGTTTTTGAACAGCTTTAATACTTTCTCTTGAGGTAGCACCCTCGGGCCAGTCCAGACTGCCTTTTCTAATGTATTTATCTGCATGCCGACTGAGAAGATGGTCACGTTAATAGACGGTGGTCGAAGAATCTAGACACATATAAGTATATAAAAGTGGCAAGATAGGTGGGTTGAGAAAAATAATTGATCACAAATGCCACCTCTGTATCTGGAATTGGCAATTTCAACACATTTAAATGTCAATTCATATTGAAAATAAAATAAAAAAAGGCCAAGAATGAAACAAGTCAATCAGGCCACATAAATCAGAATTCATCTTGCAATCTCTTGAATGGTTTTATATTATAAATAAGATTATTATTCAACAATATAGTTTTTGTAATCATATTTATTACAGTGTACTTATAATAGTTGAAATACGTATTGGTGGATCCAGCCCGCCGGTTTTGCCAAGGAATTACAAAGAAATGTTGTCATGTAAAGAAGAAATACTCACTCTGCTTTCCTCAACATGTGCTGAGGTAAAAATCCAAGGACCCTTTCCATCATAGCAAGATGTTCAAGATTCTCATGTGTTTGAAACAAAGCTTCACCCTGTTATAAAAGTGTATCAGTCAAAATAAGTCTTAACTGCACAACAAAAATGTATTTTGACAAGTGACATCTCAACATTATTTTTTATCTTTGTTTATGATGCAAGGGTAAAACTGTCAAATAAGATTCATTTGTTGTGTATGCTTCCCTTTTATTGTTACAAATCACTTCCATTAATAGAAGATACGGAAAGATGAAGCTCAAACTTACAGAACATAGCTCCACAAGGATGCAACCAACACTCCATATATCACAAGGGTAACTCCATCCTAATCCTGTATGAAACACGGGTCAGATATATCTGAGAATATTATACATAGAAAGCATTCAACTTCTTTTTTTCCTTAAAGCCGCCCATATATAAAAAACTACCCAAATATATGTCTGGTTTCAGTTATACCTAATTCGAGCAAAAGCCCATGACCTGGTGGTCTAGTAATATAGTGTTTGCCTCCAACAAAGGTTGTAGGGGTTCAAATCCTTACAAGTGCAAGATATAGGTGGTATATAGATGCAAAAAATTGCTGCTAAGAAAAAAAACCCTAATTCGGCCAAAAACATGCATAGTGACATAAACACCCTTAATTGTTTTTGAAAATACAATAAGCTACCTATAAAAAGCTGACACCTCATCAAAAGTACATTGGTTGTCAAAATTTATAAGGGAAAAAAAACCAGATACCTACTTGGGTGGCCTATAAAGTAGCTTCAATAATTCGATGTATGGGTTGCCTTAATGACATCAGTTGAATATTTAAACATACATTATCCTAAAAGCTTAAAAGATTTAAGTAGATAAATAAATCAAACAAAGTGACTACCTAATATAACTTCTGGTGCACGATAATGACGAGTTGACACTATGTAGTTCTGGTCTGGACGGTCATATGTTGTGCTCCCAAAATCAATCACTTTGATAGCACTGGATTTCGGTATTCTCTTGGAGTATGAACTATCCTTGGGTGACCTAGATGAACCCTAAAACAACACATATTGGAACAACAACTGTTACCCATCAGCATCACCACCATATAAACTAAAGGTGGCAGTTTCGATCCTTTTCCTTATAAACTGATCTGATCCATGCTGTATTGTATCTAAACCGAATAAAATAAAACAGCTCGATCGGGTTGAATTGTCAAAATTCGCCAAAAGTGTGTTTATAATGGCACAAAGACTATCATTTTATATAAAAAAGTAACTATCAAATCAAAACCAGCTTCTGTATTCATATCTGACACAGTAATTACAAGTATACAACTTACTTTTTGGACAAAAAAATACTTTGGGTCTACCCAACCTTAAAAATACCCTGTTCAACCTGGACCCACATTGACCAATTACGCAACAAGCACCAACCCACCCATTTTACCACCTCTAAATTGTAAACTACTGTTCAAACCTTGTAATCAGGCACTTTGATATATTCTGGGGACACAAGAAGAACGTTCTCAGGCTTCAAGTCGGTGTGTATTAAGCGCATATCATGCATGACTGCAACGAATTTGATAAACAGTTTATTAATATATTGATTATCAACAGCAAAGGCAGTAAAAAAATGGTAAAACTTCTTATTCACACACAAAAAACACCAGAAGCAATTTCCTTGTATGGTAACAGAGGCAATAGAGTATAATATGGCAAACAATAGACTATAGAGAGAGTAATGATGTAAACAAAAATAGCATAAGCGATTACTACACACATGCTACACATTCCAAGAGTTGTCTTCCAATCTCACGAACTAGGTCTATAGGAAATGATCGATAATTGTTTTTGCGTAGAAAATCATATAAACTTGGTCCAAGCTTCTCAAAAACCTGAATGCATCCAAATATCTTAAACCCAAAACATTTGATAACCTGGGGAAATAAATCCACCATATCAATCATATTTTACTTACAATACAGATATGGTTACGATAGTCAAACCAGTTCCTTATTTGTACACAACTGCAAAAATAAATCAATTTAACAACAAACACAAACCTTAACACAACCATTTCACTCAAATAAAAAAATTGTCACTCACCGATTGCCACCTTTATCATGTTTACCAAGTTGTTGGAGCACATCAATCTCAATCATGGCTGCCTCACGGTATTTCTTTATACCACGAACGATTTTAATGGCCACCATTTCCTTCCTTTCTTTATCCCAGCATTCCAACACTTGACCAAATGTGCCTAAATCAAAAAAGTATATGGAATTATATGCACCAATTACCAATATTTAGCTGATTACTTATAATCAGTTGCTTGGTAGATAATTCTCACCTTCTCCCATTTTCCCATGAATTTTATCTGTGAGAAAATTAAAAATAGGAAAAAGAAAAATAAAAGAAATCAGTACCACATAAACATCAAGAGGCTATGGAAAAAACTTTTCACCAACACTATTAAGGACAAAGCACAAACACCCAACCATTAATGTTTCAAAATTAGTTCAAACTCCATTACTAAAATGTTTTGTTCCCTATTAACAGCTCTAGATGGCTGATGGCCAACCACAATAAGTACTAGGGAGCATGACATGTTAATTTACTTCTATGCAGAACTTTAAAAGGCTATAATTAAAGATGTAGCATGCCATTTAAAATCTTCAACTACTACTATAACCAGAAATTAATATAAAAATCTATTTAATGTCGGTGAAGGGTAGTTACAGCGAGAAGTTAAATTATCTCCAACTGCAAACATATAATGCCCATCTTTATCATCTTCACGCCATGGCGGAGAACCATTGTGAGCCACATGCTTAACAATAGATGAATTATTATGGTCTTGGGGTACCCACGAGGGTGCGAAGCTGGTCACATTTCCAACATCTTGTCCATAAAACAATCCTAGCTGAGCCTACACACAGGCATCCATTCATGTTTCTTTTAAACAGGCAATACTAACTCACCTTGCCATTATGATTGTGAGTTAACAGTGTACCAAAAATTTCAAAACTTGTCAACACAACAGCAACAAAAATCAATAACATGCAAGCTTGTAGTTAAAATAACAACCGAAATCAAAATAATAACCAGCACAGAATTCTTCTTTAATACTTTATTTAGCAAAACAAAAACCAATCTATTAAAATCCAGACTAAAACTCCATGATCACATATTATATTTCTTACCACAACTTCTCCGATTAGATTAACCGAAAAAAGATGATCTAGTCAAAAGCTGCTTAAATTAGGGTTTCAGCGCTTAATAGCCTCTCACAAGTAAAACTCCAAAAAATCTTCCCAAAATTAAAACTTTTGAAATAAACACTTTCATATAAAATCATCAAAGGACGATGTATCACACCCCAAAATCCACCCAAAGCCTAGATCTTCAAAGAGAATTACAACAAAAGTTATCATGCTTAATTTCTCACCGCCCAAAACATCAAATTCCGACACAGACGACCAAATACAGACCAAAACACAGCTAATCGTATAATCAAAACTACAACAAACTGTTATCCAACAACATCACAGCACAAAACCTTGCTTTAACCTTACCTGGTCAACGATTCAGATTACGACACAATCTAGAAAACAATCAAAGCAAAAAACCAAAAATTAGATGAATATAACGAAAACGAAGCGGATCTAATACCTTAGCTGCCGGATGAACAACATCCCAGCCAATTCGCTGCCGTTTTCTCGGTCCGATGTCGACGTTACTCATCGGAAACTCCGTCACACGCTCCATCTCCATGATCTGATGCAGATTTTCACAGATCTCTGGTTGAATTTTCCGGCGATCGATTGTTTGTTGATGATGATCTGAGGGAATAAACGATTTCTGTGAAGAAGATGCTAATCCCAAATTCTAACGCAAACGAAATATCATATATTCAATTACGATATGCTTGTTGATCCTACCGTCCACGTGGTGATTTTGTAGACGTTGATGTTTGTGATTTGGTGGTATTTGACTATTTATTTGTTGGGAGGGGTTTCACCATGGTTACTTGATTGTTAACTAGGGTTGCATTAGGGTGAGGGGTGGGTTGGGAAATTCGATTCGAGTTTATAAATTATATATATAGTTAATTTTAGTTTTATTTGTTAAGGTTTAAATAAAATAAATATTTATTTTTAAAATATTAAAGATATCAATTTAATTTTAAAAGTTTTATATGTTGTTTAAATTTAACTTTAAAAATTTTATTATTTTAAATAAAATTAAAACAATTAATGAAATTTTTGTATTAAAATTAAAATAATTTATGAAACTTTTGAAAGTAAACTGATATTTTTAATAATTTGAAGGAAAATATTTATTTTTAACAAAACTCAATAAGTAAAATTAAACTTAACTCTAAATTATAATCTAAGTAGTGAAACTCTATGTAAAATTAAGAGTTTAAGTTTAATCTATGACGTGTTATTATAAGTTGGTTGTAATGTATAATTAACAGTAGCTTAAACGTGTGTTTGATTTTAATGTTTAAAAAAGTTAAAATTACATGAGAATAGATAGATTTTATTATTAATAGTTAAGGGATCTTTTTAGTTTCTACTAACTTTTACGAACCATTGAAATATTCCACAAATAACAATTGAAGTAACCTTGACAAGGTTTTAGCATCCATCTTCTTTAAAAATAAATTTATATATTTCAAAAAAAATAGTTAATCATCGTTTAGTTTTGAAGATAACAGTAAAACGTACATCTGGTTTTGTAGCTTTCGTTTCAAACGAGTGTTTACTTTTGATGATCTCAATTAAACGAGTAGTTAACTCTTGGTTTTAACTTTTAAACCCTCATATAATATCAAACCAAAGTGATATACGTACAACTCATCATGTTATGTGTATAGTCCATACCTAAAATTATCAATTTATTAGAATAGACTTTTTTTTCTTTTTTCAAAAACCAAACAAACACTTTAAATCTATTTCTAAAATTAGATCACTAAATTACATCACTTGAAATGGTAATCTCTATAAAAAAAGAGACTATACAACACACCTGATACTATTAAACAAATTCCCTGTTATAAGAATTAGAGTTCACAAGCACAACAAACAAAGATTTCTATCATATCAGACGATGAACATGCTCGAAAGGACTTTCGCTGTTCAGAGTTGAATAACTTACTTTCACCACAACGTCATACGATGTTCCCAGACATTGACGAGCTCATATTGTTTCAGGTACTTCATCATAAAGCATTTTCAACCGTGTTGACACCATCGGATAATATTTCACAGATCCTTTTGGACTGCAGAAACTTGTCTGCTTGGTAGGCATAAACTTTGTTCCATCCTCACCAATGTAAGTCTCTAGACCACAAACATTACAAATAGCTTCAACATCAGATTCCTCCATAAACAAATGTTTAGATATGTCCACAACGGGATAAGGGTTTAACTTATATCCTCCATGATTCAAACAGGACAACCCGAATGCACGAATCACAGAAATGTACGGTTCAAGAACATAATACTGTAAACAGGATGCTTCAGAATCTATAGTTTTAAGAAACTGTTTATAATTCCCAAAACGAGAGTACCTCAACAATCTTCGCGAAAACATCATTTCCTTTGACTTCATGACCAAGGAAGGAAGCTTCTGGAACCATATAGACAACGACTCACCCGTTGGTTGATGATCAGAACCGAGATGAAGAAGCACATAAAAGGAATAGAACTCGGGATTTGGTTTTTGGGTTTGGTCATACAAGTGATATAAAGATGACAATGTTTTTGTAAGCTGCTCCATGTTAAGATGATGCATTGGAGAAACATTTAAACTCGAATCCGAATTCACATTATTTCTTTGAAGCTTGTGATGAGAAATGATATGAAACTTTACAATCTTTTCATAAATTCCAATAGCTTGATCTCCTGTTATTATACCTTGCATACTGAGATCTTGCCTTATGGATCTCGTTCGGTCAAAGATGAAGTCATGAATAACTTCAAAAGGATGGCTTTTCGACTTGAAGATGTTTAAAAGGTGATTCAAGGTGTCTTCTAGTACGAAAATGGGTCGTAAGTCAACATCCCGCACGTCTTTTGTGGAGATTGTTCTGCAGAACTTCTTGACAGCAAGGTTAGATGATGACTGAGACGGGTTCCCGTTTAATCTCTCAAAAATGGCTAAATCTCTTAGTCGTTCACGCCGTATTCTCTCGTCAACAGGACACATATAAGGGCAAGATCCTGTTAAGTTGGGGAGGTCTTCGGGATCATTATTGCTGTGTTTGTTGTTAACCTCAGAACTGATATGATTTAGTGTTGGTTTTCTAGTAGTTGGATGATTTGAAGTGTTTGAAGGTCTAAAGTTGCTTGATCGGGTTTGCGAAGAAGCCGAAGAAGATGAATAGCTTCCTCTACCTCTCCCTCTCCCCCTCCCCCTCCTTGGCTGCCATCTCTCCATAAGATAAGATCTATGAAAGAAAAAACACAGTTAATATTTGTTAACTAAACGTGAATTATTGTGTTTTAGACTTAAGGGTAAAAAATAATCAGGTTTTGGATTGTAATGTGACATCACCCGTTTGACCCTTTTGATTAAATGGTTCAAGTTCAGGATGATCTGTTTAATGTTTAACTAAACAGGTCGACTCATTTAAAATTAGAAAAAAAAAAGTATACTTTATATGGTTAACCACCCGCCGGTTTACGACTCATTTCCCCAGTTATTACTTATTAGAATCCGTCAACCTGTTATGACCCGTTTACAACCTGATTGCAACCCATCAATATATTTCCAACTCATTAACCCATTAGACTCGTTTAAATGAATGGGTCACACGGGCTATGTTCGTGTTACATGATTATAAATGAGTCGTTTAGGGTTGATGTCTTTGACACAAATAATTTTGTATGGTAGAACAGATAAGTAGATTTTGAGTGTTTGGATAGGGGCAAACTGAGTATAATTATCCAATTGAGACGGAAATAGTCAATTTTGAACAATCAGTTTCACAGTTGCTTCTTCAAACTGATAAATCTACTATGATTATCATAATCTATTATTCTCATCAAGAAGCAAATCGATAACTGAAGCGTTTACACGAAGAAAACTATACGCGATTCACAGTTTATAAATTAGAACAATTCATGTCAGTAACAAGCACACACAATTGAACATGAAGCAATTTTAGCTGACGAAGATGAAAGGAACTTACATCTAGTGGTTCAGAAGTCTGATCTATCGACAGCTTCAGTGCATCATCATCATGAACACCAAGATCGCATATACATAAATCACAGATATCGAATCCACCTTCTGATTCTTCGATCACCAAATTAGCATCAATTCAGCTTCTATTTTCGCTGCTTCAATCTAGATCTCGTGAATTAATAAGTGTTTACTGTATTCAATTTAATAATTGTCGATCAATTCTTCTTGAAAAATTATAAATTTGTTGCTGAATTAGGGTTTTCCTTCTTCGTGAATCGCACTCTTCTTTAACCCGTTGACATGTTGAAGTACCTTTGTGCTATGTCTGGCCCAAATAACATGGGTGGAGATGTCCTCTTAAATTATTTGTTGGGAAGCTTAATGGCCCAACTGGTTTAAGCTTACATGCCGGTGTAAATGTGTAATCTTTTCGGGACCAAATCGAACAACGAATTAAAAGTTTTACTGGTTTGCTGGTTGGATTATTCAAACCGATCCGACCGGATTTAAAAACCAGATAATGTTATCACATTCATTCTCACTAAGTTTTTTCCGCCTCTATCTTTTATTAAATAATCATATTAATTACTAATATTATTTAATTTCTTTTTATATTAAAATAATTTGTAATTAAAGAAAAGATTTTTTTATTAGTGTTATTTCTAAATAAACAAATTTTTATAAAATAAGAAATTTTTTTAAAAAATAAAACTTTCTTAAAAATACGAAATATTTAAAATTGGTGTTTTTTAAAAAGTAACATTTTTATAAATTAATTAAAATTAGCAGTTATAATAAGAAAGGTTTTATAAATAATATTTTTTAAAATTTTAAAACAAAATATTTTATTCTATTTATAATAAGTAAGATTTTAATCATATTTATATTAAAATATTATTCTATTATTAACAAATTTTAATTTTATTTAATATTTTATTTATTCAACCCGTGTGATATACAGATTTATTAAAGCTAGTACTATATAAAAGTAGAGGGAAGAAATCATATAAATATATAAAATTATTACCGAAAACTCAATCATAAGATTTTGTTCATCATGAAATAATGTGTGTAATGACATCCTACTAACTGCACATGTCCATCCATTTTTAAATACATATATATATTTCATTATATAAAAGAAACCAAGTTGTATTGACGCATAACAACTATAAATATCTCCTACTTCCTGCTTGCAATAAACCAAACAATTCACATTCAAAAGAAGAAAGAACTTTATAACAATGTTGCACTCTATAGAAACACTGTTCTTTGTTTTTACATCATCCATTGTGTTGATCTTCATATTCTTTAAATCGATTTGGTACAATTCAAAAATCAAGAAGAACTTACCACCATCTCCAAGGAAGCTCCCGCTCATCGGAAACCTCCACCAGCTAGGAGTGAGCCCCCATCACTCGTTCTTGGAGATGGCCAAGAAACACGGTCCACTCATGCTTGTTCACATTGGTAGCGTGCCGATGCTCGTAGCCTCTTCGGCAGAAGTGGCTCAAAAAATCTTGAAAACCAATGACTTAGTATTTTCCAATAGACCCATATTGAAAATCCCCAACAAAATTTTGTATGGCTCCAAGGACATAGCATTTTGTCCTTATGGTGAACATTGGAGACAAATGAAGAGCATTGCAGTGCTCCAACTTCTAAATAATAAACGAGTTCAATCATTTCAACAAGTGAGGGAAGAAGAAACAAGGCGTATGATTGATAAGATTGGAGAAAGCAACGGTTCTTTAGTTAATTTAAGTGAAATGTTTGTTTCACTTACGAATAATGTCATTTGTAGGGTGGCACTAGGAAAGACATATCGCGGTTTAAGGTTTAAGAACTTGTTGGAAAGGTTAATGGACACACTAGGTGCTCTAAGCGTTGGGAGTTATATCCCGTGGTTGTCGTGGGTGGATCGCGTGAGTGGTTTACAACGGATAGCGGATGAAGTTGCTAAAGAATTTGATGAGCTTCTTGAGGGTGTTCTTCAAGAACATATAAATAAGAAAAGAGGGATAGATATTGGTGATGGATGCGAAAAAGACAAAGATTTGGTAGACATCTTGCTTGATGTTCAGAGAGACAAAGTAGGAGACTTTGATGTAGACAAGGATACCATTAAAGCTGTGATCTTGGTAAGATTATACATTAAATTGTTTTGGAGCTACCTTTTCTATAATAAGCTATATTTGAGCGAGTTACCGTTGATACGAGTTTCTTTTGCTTATAGTTCAAAGACCATCTAATATATATTTTTTGTAGGACATTTTTGCTGCTGGAACTGATACAACATCAACAAACATAGAGTGGGCTATTAGCGAGCTAGTAAAACATCCACGAGTAATGAAAAAGCTACAACAAGAAGTAACAGAAATAGCAAGTGGAAGATCCATGATTACCGAGGAGCACTTGGAGAAGATGAGTTATCTAAAGGCCATCATCAAAGAGACACTTCGACTTCATATTCCACTTCCACTGCTTGTTCAACGAGAATCAACACAAGATATAAATCTAATGGGGTATGACATTGCAGCAGGCACACGAGTGGTTATCAACGCTTGGGCGCTAGGAAGAGACCCTACATTGTGGGAAGAACCAGAAGAGTTTAAACCGGAGAGATTCTTGAACAGTTCAGTTGACTATAAAGCGCTTCATTATCAATTTGTCCCCTTCGGTGCTGGCCGAAGAATGTGTCCAGGTATTCAATTTGCAATAGCGGTTAATGAGCTCGCTATAGCAAATTTAGTATACAAATATAATTTGATATTGTCAGATGGAAAAAGAGGCGAGGAATTAGATATGAGTGAAATAACGGGGCTTACCACCCATAGAAAGTCCCCTTTACTTCTTTTTGCGTCTCCACGAAAGTAATGTTCTAAAATGACAAACACATACCCATATAATCGTCCTCAGATTCTAGTAATTGCTTATAGTTTGCCACTATAATGATTATGAACATCTTTGTTTAAAGATGGATGCAATAAATACAATAACCTCAACTTTTGGACTTCATTGCTTACTTATTGTCAAACAGATTAACATTTCATGACCTGCTAAAGATATGACTAATAAACAGTATCACTTGTTACTTTGTTTTGCTTCATTTATTTGTTATTTCAAATCACAACGCGATGGTGACAAAATCAAAATCGTAAGAGTTGCTATGCTAGTCGGTTTCTTACTGTAATATGTGTGTGTGTATATTACAGGTTGATCTGTCAAAATTGATACAATAATTTTTGGAATTTTTAATTTAATAAATATTGCTTCATTAAAATTTTATGGAAATTTGCACTAAAATTCAATATCAAAATTGACGCAATATTTGTGTCAATTTTAAAATTAACTGCTTGAGAATAGTTTTAGGCCCTCCACCTTTTTACATTCATAAAAACAATCTGGTCATTCAATCTAGTTTACTTAAATCGTCATATGCACCGTACTTGTTTTTGAGTTCTCTAAGTTTTGTTTGATTGAAAATTCAATGAACCAGTGAATTGCTTCAATTAGAAAATATTTTACGACTTGAATTATGCAAAAATTAGTATTATGATCCATATAGCTAGAAGCTCATGAGGTTAAACAAACTTACATGAAACACTATTTGAGAATGAAAGTAATTCATGGAGAAAACACATGGTATCTTGATTTCAGTCTTAGGGAGAGGGTTTTGCGAGAGGTGTTATGCGGCCTGTTTCTTTTGCATATATCGCAAATCAAATAGTTCGGTGTGGTTTGAAAGTGTTGAAACCGACTAACCAAATGTCAAGATATAAACTGATCATTAAACCATATCGATGACAAGTTTGGTTGATTTATGATTATAAAACGATCTTTTGATATAAGATATAATTGACATTACGTACGAGTGATAAAAGGACAATGTCATTTTTTAACTTTCGTTTAAATTTTTTTTTTGTTTTTTTCAAAAAAGGTTGGGTTTTAAACAAATTGTTTCAAAACAAACCGTTTTTAAAAAATGTCATTTTTAATAATTTATTTATTATAACTTTGAAATTTAATTATTTTCGTTACATAAGAATTTTGTTTTTTAAAAGTCATAGGTTTTAAAATATATTGCGTTTTTTAAAAGTTTGATTTTTTTTGGAAAAATTTCTTATTTTATAAAAAAATTATTTCTTTACAAAAATGCATTCGTAGAAAGATCTTTTTTTTTAGTTTAATAAAATATTTTTTCAATATGAAAAGAATTAAATAATATCATTTGTACTTAATATGATATTTATTAGAAGATAGAAGCGTTAAAATAAAATTTAAGAGCTTTAAAATTATGACATATACAAAAACTTTATTTTATTAGTAAAGATAGAATAGATTTGATAGTGGCTGCAGTTTTAGGTTTGTAGTGACTCGATTTTAGTCTTTTTCAATTTGTAGCGCTTGGGTTTTATAACTATGTAATGTTAATGATCTATTACGAAATAAATGGCTTTTGAAAGAACTTGTGGGGTATTCGAACTATTTTTAATTAATTAACTATTTATTTATTTATTTATTTATTTATTTATTTATTTATTTTATTATTATTTATTATTATTATTATTATTATTATTATTATTATTATTATTATTATTATTATTATTATTATATATTTTTTTCTACGAATTTGGCGCCTTAATTAAAAGTTTCTTGAATTTTTTCAATTAATTCGGATGGATTTACACTACAAGAAAAATGATCATTAGTAACTAAATTATTAAAGACTAATCTTTCTATCACTATTGACCCGAGACTTAAAACAATATTTATTGGTATGAGTTAATGCAATGAATCAAAGAATGAAATTGATGAGTGAATGAAATTGATAAAGTAATAAAATGAATCATTATATTCTATTATCCTACTTGGTTATCATGTGAGAATGAAATAAATCATTACATCATATTATTTGTTAGGTAGAAAAATATGAAGGAATGAAAGTGGTTATGATAGTGTCGACCAATGGTGGTTGTCGGTGGTGGTGGCGGCAAGTGGTGGTTGCCGGTGGTGGTGGTGAACGGTAGTTGGCAGCAGTAGTGGTGGGCGACGATGGTGGTGGTTATGGTATTGGAGGTTATGGTATTGATGGTGGTGGTCGGTGATTGTCGGTGGTGGTGGTTACTATTGACGGTGGTTGGTGATGGTGTGGCTGGTGTTTGGCTGGTGGTGGGTCGTGGTAGTGGTGACAGTGGCGGTGGTGGTTGTGGTGCTGGGGTAGTTGGTGGTAATTGGTGGTGGTGGCCAGTGGTTGTTGATGGTGGTTGCCGGGGGTAGTAGTGGTGCTGGTGGTGGTGATGGTGGTGCGCAATGGTGATTGTAGTGGTGGTTGTCCGTTGTGGTGTCCGGTGGTGGTGGTGGTTGCCGGTGGTGGTGTCCAGTGGTAATGGTAGCGATGGTGGTCAGTGTCAACTGATCTTGGTGGCTGCTGGTCGTGGTGGTGGTGGTGGTGGTGGTTTCTGATGGTGGTGTCAACATTTTCTGTTAGATTTTTCTGAGAAGATCAAAATATCTTTTAGGTGCTTAAATGATTTATAAAAAATCTCACCATTCTTTCACTTTTATATTTCTCTCTCTCTCTAATCTCTCTCTTCTTTCTTCACCACCATCGCCACAGGCAACCACCTTCGGCATTACCGTCCGATTACATCTTGCCACCATCCTCCGACAATCATCTCCACCACCATCACCGTCCCACCCATACCATTCCCTCCTCCACCACTTTGTCTTTAACTTTCCTCCCCCAGCACCACTGACGCATTATTACCACCGCCACACTAGCAACCATACGCTCAATACATGTTGTGACGGTAATGGTGCGCCACCTTTACCTTCGCTACCACCATTGCAACACCATCGTAGCACCTGCCATCGACAACCTCCGGGCAATTACCTCGCCCACCCCTTGTACACCTCTGCCTATAACCTGAACCATCTCTGGACAACCTTGACCAACCTTGACGATGCCTAACCAACCTTGATTCTTGGCTTGTACGACATCCAATTACCCCACAACCACCACCACTCCAACCCTTATTTTAAGCCTTCATATTCAATTTGTTGTAGACCACTGCTCATTGCGAGGAAAAGTTTTAGATCTCAAAAAGATTTATTTGAGGGTTTTTTTTTAAGGTATGGAGTTTTGGATTTGAGCGGCACCAACAAGTTGCTCAAGTTCAACATCCACATCCCATCTCCCTCCCTTAGTTTGTATTGGTTCCAAATCCTTAAGATTTTGCTAATATTTGATCTGCTCTAGTCTGATTTCCATGGCATTAGAGTCATTGTTGGTATCGCAGTCGTGATGCGGGTGCCAAATCAAACAGAGGATGGTGGTGAAGGTGACTATGGTGGTTTTTGCGTGATTTCATGCGGAGATGGCTAGTTTTAGTGGCTTCAAGTAGCGATAGTCATGGTAAACCTAAGAGTGAGTAGAGATGTTGATGGTTGAAAAGTTGATGATATAATGATTATAATGAAGTGCATATGATGAAGATGATGAGTAGACGAGTGTTGGGGTGGGTATGAAGTAAAATAAAACAATAATAAATTTTATAATTTAATATTTAGTTTTAAATTTTAAAACACTAAAAAAATTATTTTAATATAAAATGAGGTATGCCTGGTTCGAACCCGAGTCTCTCTTCTAATTTCTAAAGACCGATGATGTTAACAAGTGGGTTGGTTGCCTAGATATGCTTTAGTTAATCAAATTTATTTTTAAAACTATAGTTAAGAAATCCCCAATAATCACAAGAACCCTAGACATGGAGGTTGGCGCAGCAACAACCGGGATGTTGGCGATGAGTATAATATGTATTTCATGGTATACTTTTTAGATCTTAATAAAATATTACAATATTCACTTCTTTGATGGTTAGTGTTTGACAAATTGTTCTTTTTCGTTTAATTACGCTGTTGGAAATTATCGATCTTGAATGATTTCGCACTATTTTTGTTATGTTTTGTTATATTACTTGTTTAAACTTTTACCTTGTAATGGTTTTAAATCCGACTAGTTTTTCTCTCTCGCGCTATTCGACAGGGATCCAGTCATTTACCCACATGCAACGTCACATTACTTGTAGTCGATGGTTTCACTTGACGATGGTTTCAAATGTTAGTTGAATGGTCTTTTAATTAACATATTTATTATATTAAACTAATTGGGCTTTTAACTATTTAATTGGGATTTGGGCTAAACTACTAAATATATTTTAAATTTCTAACTAAACTCAATTTTGGGCTTTTAAGTTAACTACATTTTGACCTATTAAAATTGAGTGTATTCTAGTTTTCATCCAATAGTATTCCGATACATACAATCTTTAAAAAAATTTGTACTTCGGGATGAAAATTGAGGGGTAGCCCGTGCTAGCCCTTCCTCCCACGTAGATCTGCCTGTGCTATAAAAGCTTGAACCAGGGACGGAACTACCAGATGGTCAAGAGGGTCCTTTGACCCTTCGGCCAATCGAATCTCCTTTAATATGGGTATATAGCTTCGTCGCTTTTTTTTTAGTTCGATACTTTCAAATTATAGTCGGAGGAGAGGAATAGCAGTAAAGATGAAAATAGAAGAGTAAAACCAGGTAAATCAGTTTGTTTTCCAGGTTGACGATGGTAACAACAACAGTAGCGGCGGAGGAGCTCCGTTTAGAAATAGTTACAAAGACCTAATGTAGATGACAACCTAATCTCACTACTATAATAAAAGGATAACTAAGGCACCACATTTTTTTTTATCAAAATTTTTCTGTTTCTCTATTTTATTAGTTAATATATTAATTACTAATAATTTTATTTGTTTTTTTTATTAAAAATAATTTTTTATTAAATTAAGCAAGAAATCTTTTTAATAATGTTATTTCAAAGAAAAAAAAGTATAATTTTTTTTCTAAATCATCAAACTTTTTAAATAAGAAAAATTTTAAAGTTGATTTTTTTAAAATGTATAAATTTTATAAATAAAAAATAATTAAAATTAAGAGTTATGGTAAGGAAATTTTTGAAAATTATATTTATTAAAATGATTTGTTTTGAAAAAATATATTTAATTTATATTTTGAAAAAACAAAAAAAAAGTATAAAAACGAAAGTATAAAAAGTTAATAACATTGTTTATCACTTATATTCATTACTATATGCAATTTTAATTGTATTTTATCTTAATTAGAATATCATTTTAAAATTAATAAAACTTTATTTTATTTAATATTTTATTTTCTTCAAACTAAACTAGTAATCTAATATATGATGAATTAGGCCTATTTTAAAATTAAGTTAAAGCTCAATAAAACAAAACGAAAGGTTTTTCTGCACTGTCACCAACTTGTATCAATTCAAGAGGTTTGTTATTGGTATATTCAAGTTGTTTTTTTATATCTTTTTTTATAGATACATATAAATACGTAGAAAAATAGAAAGATTAGAGTGTTTTAATAACAAAAGATGAATGTCGATATAACCTAAGCCAATGGTCAAGTTTTATGCAACTTTAGTCATTTATATATTATTAATTTCTTTAATATATAAAAGACCAACAAAAGCCAACAAGTCTCCACAAAAGCTTCCAATAATGAGAAAGTTGCTTCTACTTCTTTTAAGCTACCATCATTCCATCCATGCTTTGTCACCAAAAATATTTATATCACACTCTTACACATCTGCGGTGTATTCATGCTTGTAGCCTCATCTATTGATGTAGCTTCGGAGATGGTGAAAACACATGATTTCCATCCTTCAACCGATTTGATTTCGAGAATGATAAATCATGTGTTTTCATGATCTCTCTAGCATTTGCAGTATCATATTGTAAAGCTATTGTCTTCATAAGGTTTTTCTGTTCTCAAATAAGTAGCTAGTGGTAGATTTGTGTAATTTTATTGGTCATATATATAAAAGTTAAATTCGATTTTGCTCCCTGAGCTTTGATGAAAGTAACTATTTTCCTCCAAAACATTAAAAATATCAATTTACCTCCTAGGTTTCATAAATTGTTTCAATTCTATCCAAAAGTTTTATAAGTTGTTTCAACTTGAATACAAAAAATGAAACTTTTGAACTGAAATTGATACAAATGATGAAACTTTTGGATTGAAATTGATGTTTTGAAACTTTTGAAGAAAAATAAAAACTTTTGTCAAACCTTAGGGAGCAAAATTGAATCTAACTCTATATATAATTATACCATAAAAAGCTTGTTTCATGCCTCAAGATAAGTAGATAAGTAGCTAGCGGTAGAAATTGAACTTTCTGCTTCTTATATATTTCTTACAATTTCTAAAAGCCTACGATTTTGAATAATAAAATCAATGAAGACAATTTTTTAATTTAAATTCCTTTTTTTTTCATTTAAACTTATCAAATATTAATATTATCACTTTAAGTTTTTTGTCTTATTTAAAAATTTAAAAGTTAAGTTCAATTTTACTCCTTGAAATTTGTTAAAAATAACTATTTTTTTTCAAAAGATTAAAAACATCAATTTACCTCCAAAAGTTTCATAAATTGTTTTAATTTTAATCCTAAAGTTTCATTAGTTGTTTTAATTTTATCTAGAATAATGAAATTTTTGAAGTGAAATTGAAACAACGTATGAAACTTTTGAAGATAAGTTGATGTTTTTAAGCTTTTAGAGGAAAATAGTTACTTTAGTTAAACCTTAGGGAGTAAAATTAAAATTAACTCAAAATTTAAACTAAGAATGAGTATATTCAATTTAGTTAACCAAAATTTCATATTTCAAAACATTTCAGTAGTTCTTGTAGATGGAGGCGGGATTATTAGAGCCGATGTTCCTTTTCGAACAACAAAATCTAAGTATAGCGTAGCACAAGTAGGTGTAACTATTGAGTTTTATGATGGTGAACTCAATGAAGTGGTTAAATGATCATGTTCCTGTCAAAAAATACGAGTTAAAACACATTGTCCAAAAAACTATTTAATCATAAAAGGGCTAAAACATTTAATGAAGAAATTCTGAATGTACACAGAGATGTTTGAGATAGTTTTTGAAAGGCGATCTAGAGTCTGCTATGAGAGAGGCAGACACATACTACAAATATCATAACAATTAACACATACTACAAACATAAAACAAATGGCACACGAAAGTGCACGACAACCTTACATGTTATACACGAAATACCAAACAATAACATTGCAATTTAAATTTATACATGATCTTCTGACGACATAAGCTTAGCTATGAGTGAGATTTACTGTTTGTTTGTTTGTTTGTTTTATGACGCCAAAAGTATTCAAACATAAGGAGTTGCTACCACTAGTAAGGGCAATTTCTTATGAATTGTGATCCCCGTAGTCTCACTCATGTCTAAATCCTCCCCTTTTTCGCCATTAGGCAACACGAAATCAAACTTATGCATCAAACTAGCTAAAACAAGCTCGTTAACATTCATCGAAAATTGGATTCCGGGGCATTTTCTTCGGCCGGCACCAAAAGGTGTCAACTCAAAATGAAGCCCTCTATAATCAACTGGACTATCCAAAAACCTTTCTGGTCGAAACTCATCAGGGTCCAACCATAATGATGGGTCTCGCCCCACGGCCCATGCGTTGATTAGAACTTGTGTCCCGGCTGCAATATTGTAGCCCATTAGTTGAACATCTTGGGTGGATTCGCGAGGGACAAGCAGTGGGAGGGGCATGTGCAGTCGGAAAGTTTCTTTGATGACTGCGTGTAAATATGGCATTTTATCTAAGTCGTCCTCGGTGATCTTGGGCTTGCCTTTCGCTACTTCGCGGATCTCTTGTTGTAGCTTTTTCATCACATGCGGGTTTCGTAGCAACTCGCTGAGTTCCCACTATAGAGTTGCGTATGTTGAATCGGTCCCGCCGGTGAACACATCCTGCATATGAAAATTTAGATTGGGGTGAATTATGATTTCTATTAATTAGAAATCATTGCCCATTTTAGCCCATTCTTTGAACAATGGGCTGATTTGGGTAAAAATAATTTGTTTATGGGTCTAATTGGATCATCTTAAATTATAAAACGGGTCAATTAAATAGGGTCTACTTAGATATAAGACTGGTTAAAACAGATCACTCTTATAAAGCTCGCAAACTTTATGGGCCCAAATGGGTTGCCGCCGCCACCACCACCACTGTTGTCGCCGCCACGACCCGTCATAAAAACATATAGCAGGTAAACCCATTTTAAATTTTTTTGTCTTTTTTATAAAGTGACTCATTTCAACTCGACTTCTTTTCCTTAGCACCCATTTTGACCCAAACCAAATTGATACTTTCCTAAAACAACCCGTTCTAACTCATTTCACTCAAAGCCCTTGTGACCCAACCCACTATAATCCAAACCCGTTTTGACCCGTTACGCAGCTAACCCACTCTCCTAATTAAACTTCTTTATCCAGCTTCTCATACTACAATGTTTAAATAAAATCTAAATGTTCAAAAGACAACTTACCAAAATAAGAGCTTTAACAGTATCTCTTTCAAGAACAAAACTAGCATCCTTATCAGTATGTATTTCCAGCAGAATGTCCACAAAATCTTTCACTTCATCATCTCCACCACTGGAAACTTCTGTTTTCCTGCGAACATGCTCCTCGATAACGCCTTCAAGAAACGCATCGAATTCAGCTGCAACCTTCACAGCTCTAACATCATAACCATTCATCCGATTCACCCACGACAACCACGGGATGTAATCGCCAACGCTAAACACCCCTAACAACTCCACAAAGTTAGCAAACAACTCCTTAAACTTCTCGCCGCCATGCTTTCGCCCCAATGCAGCCCTACAGATCACACCATTAGTGAGTTGAATCAACAACTCACTCAAATTAACAACAGAAGAAGAAGATGAAGAAGAACTGATCTCTTTAATCTTTTCAACGAGTAGATCGGTTTCTTCTTCTCTCATTCGCCGAAAGGATTGAACTCTTTTGTGGCTTAAAAGCTGAAGAACAACAATGCTTTTAATCTGTCTCCAGTACTCCCCATAATCCGCAAATGCGACGTCCCTAGCGTTGTACGAAAGCATGCTGGGGACGCGTAATTTAGCGCGATTCAAGAACGTTAAATCATGGGTTTTCATGATCTCTTTAGATGCATCTGCGGAGGAGGCTACAAGCACCGGCACACGGCCGAAATGCAGCAGCATGAGAGGCCCGTGTTTCTCTGATAAAGCTCGGAGAGACCGGTGCGGGCTCAGGCCGAGCTGGTGCAGGTTTCCGATGATCGGAAGTTTGGCCGGAGATGGTGGTGAGTTTTTTAGGGTTTTTGAAGGGGTGAAGAACCATTTTAAAAGGATAGTGAATATTATTAGAATGAAAAGGGGGAAGAGATATGAAGGTGAGATGAGTTGATGGAAGATTATTAAGGACATTGTTGGGTGATTAAGATTGGTTAATTATGAATTAGAAGGTTGATGGAGAAGGTGTTTATATAAGGTGAAGGTCATGTGGGATGGAGAGGACCTATAATTAAGTGGATTAAAATATAAGTCTTTTGGTAGTATTGTGTGTTTTTAATATTGAGAAGTTGCCATGATTTGTGTTGGAGCTGGAAGTAGTTAACTTTTTAATATATTAAGATCATCAAAACTATTTTATAGATTATGTAAGCGGTGAGTATAGTTTGTTTATATTCATTTCCTGAAAAAAAAAAACACATATAATGAATACTACCCCTTATTTTAATGGATTTAGATGTTTATAAATAAAATGTTATGTGTTATTCACAAATTATTTATTCTTGGATCAAGTGGTTGAGTTGATATATCCAAGACTTTATTAAAATAAAAAAGGTCTTAGGTTTTTAAGTTTTACCTATGATAAAAAAAAAGGTTTTAGGTTGGATCAGAGAGTTTTCTCACTTAAGGTTGGTTTTCTTTTGCTAAACTGATGGGGGCGAATTGATGTACGAGTTTTCCTTCAGGGACATCCTAGTCTAGTGAACCAAGGTTCCGGACTTGAGTAATGAAGATAATCGGATGGCCAGTGACTTGAGACTTGAGTTTAAGTTTCACCTGTGATAGAAAATCCTTAAATTATTTTAACCTCAATTTAATGATAAGAGACAAAATGAGACTCATACCGAAGTAGTTAAACTTTAGATGCACAAGGGACAGGTTTGATGTTTCTAGACGGTCTAATTTAGATCACACTTAAGTGATTGAGTATGCATATTAAATAATGTAAGTGATCATTATTAATTTTCACGAACGTATGTCTGCATTACATTATTTTTGTCTTAAGTTGAAGTTTGTGATTTGATTTTTAATGTGTATTTTTAACTTATTTTTTATTATTAGTATATGTAAGCATACTAAATAATTCTATGCAAAGTAATCATTTGCTTATATAAATAATTTCATGCAAACTAATAGTTTTGAGTGGCTCATACATATGATAGTTATTTATTTAATTATAAAAGCTCGTACACATTAACATCACATAATGTCTCTGGCTAGTATTTGGTCCAATATATGGTATATATCTCAGTGTATATAGGTACTCTCTCACTTAAAATCATAAGTTTAAATCTTGCAATAAACAACTTAGGTGGATTTAGGAAAGATAAGAAGCCATTCAAGAAAAAAAATCTAAGTTCAATCATATAAAAGACATTTGTGTAAATTCAGAAGTATGTATTAAAGGTGTGAATAACCATTCAAAAAATATTAAATTAACACATTTTTAATTATTAAATATTTGTTAGTTCTTATTTAGAAGTTTCTAATTGTTTTATTATTACTTTGAACTTCCTTTTCGAAGTATATTTGTCTAAGATAGAAAGTAAACGCGGAGATTATTAATTTAAGGTCAAAACTAAGAAAATGTTGGATGCAACATATTGAAATGTCAGACCTTACACTTGAATTAAATATAATTGCTTACCTCCAATAATGTAACGTGTGTTATTATATTGGGTTTATGAATAAAATAATTACATATAATTATGTGAACAGAAAACTATGTATAAGTTCGATAATTACATAGGTAAATTACTAAGAACATGGTCGTAATTCCCCTATATTTTTATAAAACAATTAAAGAAGCAAGAAGGTTTGTTGGTTTTGTGGTTTTTATAACATAAATTTTTTTGATTTGGCATTTTGCCTCACTCCCCTCAAAAGCTGTTTAAAGTGAAAAGAAAAAAAAAACCTCTCTTTTATCTCATCCGTTGTGTTTCTAGAGAGAGAAAGTGCTTTCTCTTTTGCCGTCGTGTTCCATTTGAACCGTCACCGCCTGCACCATCACGGCCACCGCCTGCACCATCACGGCCACCTCCTGCATTGTCACAGTGATTGCCTGCACCATAATTTCCTGTGCCGGGACCCCCATATCCGCAATCGATGGTGGATCCGGTGGCTGCATGTATTGTCGCCGTTGGTCTAGGATGTCTCCAATCGTGACGTTGCATCCATTGTATTTTTTGGGTTTCTGCTTTTCTCTCTTTGGGGTTTATGCCAAAGAGACAGCCAACACGACAACAATCGTTTCCAGTGGATCGTTTTGGCGGCTACACTGTTCAGTTCTCTTTCTAACTCGACACGTCGCTAATTTCTGTTTTGCCTTTGTGTTTGGATTTTGAATTCTTTTTCTACAGTTTGCTTTAATGTTCTATTTTATTTAATGATGTGATGACATTGAGCCAATACTCATATGAGCAGTAAAACCTAATTTTCATAGGTGATCTGATGTTGTTTGATTTGATGATGTTGAGTCTAGACTCATCTAAGAGGCAAACACCAGCTATATTTGCATTGTATAAAGGTGATGACTATAAACCTTCATTTTTTCCGGTTTTGGTGTCGAATCTAGAGAATTTACGCACCCGTTGAGGTTTGTGTTCTTTCTATTGTTTTATCGATGGTTAAGGCAGTGGGTAGATTCATATTTTTTAGATTTTGATGTGGTTATATAGTTGCTAATATGCTTGAATGTTTGTACCAAGTCAATGATGATGTGTTGTTATTCATCTAATACATGCAGTCGATTCGATGATGTTGTGCATATGCCCCTCTGAGACATATATGAGACGTTGCAGTTTGTTATTACTCATGTGAGACATGTTTCTAAGGTTATGTTATGATGAGGCGCTTGAAAAAATAACTGTTCATTCTCTCATGTTTTAATATTTTAAAGTAATGTTCTCTCATTAAGGAATTTTTTTGCCAATATTCAATTTTTTTAAAACAAAAAACCTAAATTAAGTATATACATGAAACCTGATTGTTATTTAGTAATTATTTTTTAAAATTTAACTTAGATGAAACAAATACAAAATTTGGTTAGAATATATCTTTTCTTCACTGTTGATTTTCACTTCAGGTTAGATTTATAGAAAAATGGTTAAATAGTAATCAAACATTTATAAAATGTTTCATTTAGTTCCCTTAATTTAAATATAAATTAATGTTTATAAAAAGTTCCGTTTCATAACAATTGTACAAATATTGAAATTTGAAGGGGCTTTTTTTTATTAGAAAAAAATATGAAAGCTATCAGTGAAATACCAAAGAAACTTGATTTTTATTTGATGAAAAATTTATTGTATTTAATATGAAACTACTCTTATTTTTTTCATTGTTTTCCTTTTCAAAAAATAAAATATTGCACTTTGTAACTGAAGTTCAAAGTGTAAGATGGTAAAAACGAAGCTTTATTCATCACAAACTATCAAATTATTAAGAAACGAGAGAGAAGATGGAGGTGGGACAGAGCGGCGGCGGTGGCGGCACACCGCCCTGTCTAGGGTTTGAACTCGGTTGCGACGGCTAGGGTTTGTATGTTTTTGTGGTGGTGCAGAGGAAAAAAAGGTAACCAGAACCCTAAGACTCTGATACCACGTAAGATTGTAAAAGACTCATTGAATATTATTGATAGGTTTTGTTACAATACAAAGAATATAATGCAAATCCTAAAACCTAACTGGGTCCGTGGGCTCATACTAATAACCCTAATAATATTGTCTAATACAAAGTCGACTGAGGTCATCGCTTACCTTTTGTAAGTTGTACATACAATAATTAATTTGACCTTAGGTTTAGTTCAAGTTCTAAACAATCAAGTTTTATTTTATCATATTTTATCCATGTCTAATAATTTAACATATGTAGCATGTTTAATTAAAAAGGATTTTGTTTGTGTTTACTTCTTTAACCCATCAAATTAAACAATATCTTGACCCCTCAACTCATTTAAATGAACAAATCTATTGGTCGACTGGTTTAATAATAACCCGTGGAACACGTGTACAGATTGATCAAAACACGTTTATAACTCGTCAACCCGTATGTATTAATTCTCTTTTTTCTCTTCTTTCTAGCGGCAGGTTAGTGCTTAATAAGTTATTAACGCTAAGTTAGTAATTATTTGTTCACGTCACTAATTGAACTCATGATTCAAGAGAAGCAAAACTTCTCATTTCCTTCTTGCACCCTTAGACCAAGGAACCATTTATGTGTTAATTTTCTGGTCACACTGTTAAGGACAAAATAAATGTAACATCAAGTGACTTATTAACTTGATTATTTTAGTGAGAAGTTATAATGAAAAACTCCATCATCAAACACGTACCAAACTTGATTAGGAGTAATTTAAGGGTTTTAAAATAAAACAAAATATTACTGTTTAAAAAAATAGAATTCTATAATATTAATTTTGTAACTGAATGAATAGTGGGTTTATCATGGTTTTATTTTGACCACAAAGTTTTAGTATTTTTTGTTTTAACCTTTGCTCAAGTTTATAAGGAACGAGTTTAAGGAGAGATGAGGTTTGTTAGGGTTCCGTCGAGTGTAACCGGTCGCCTCTTGGTTGTGCAAGTTGTGTTAGTAGTAATAGTTAGCATCAACCATCGACAGACAACGATGATGAATAAAGATGTCATGTTTAACGGTGTGGCAAGCGATTGTGTGCAGCCACGACGACCCTTCGTTTCTGAGCCCTTTAATATGGAAATATATCGTTACGAACCACAGCCGCGAAAAGCGGGTAGATACTACCTAGTATGTTTAAAAAGTAAGTCAAATGAACAGTAACTTCTGGGTATTTTCGGTATTTCATTTAAGGAGAAAAAAAGAGACACATCAAAAGCCTGTACAGCGGTACCGGTGGTAGAGACGTGGGTGGCGGTCTTCGGTTTCTGTGGTGGCGTTAGGCAGAGGCCGGGGATGGCGATCCTCGGTTGCGAGATGGTCTGCGGTGGCGGTCAGAAGTGTAGTGGAGCCGGTGGCTTCGAATGAAGGACCAGAGGTGGTGACCGGAGGTTGTAATGGATCCGGTGGTCTAGCCATGCTTGCGAAGGGTGATGGTGGTAGGCGATGGGTGGTTGTAGTGCGTCAGAAAGGCTTCGTTTAGTTCCCGTGTGTTAAATTGACACCGAATCGAGAAACCCTTGGGTCACCAGAGAGTCATCGGGTTAAAACACGGTGAGGACTGGGTTGAGAAACCCGAAATCAAGGACGTTGCCTCTCAAAATCGATTGAATTGCCTCTGTCAGTGAATTTCCCAACTAACTGAACATTAGCTTGAAAACCTGAACTCGACGGTATGTTTGCTGAACCCTGTTTGATGCAATTTAGATTAACATGTGGAGACCCTAATCTACGTCCATTCTGGATCGATCCTTAGGCCCATTCAAAGACTCAAGGTTCACCCACCATATTTTATGAGCCAATAAATTCCATTGTGGACTTTCAAAGCATTTACAGTATGGAACAATGCTATACAATTAATTCATATTACCCTATATGTTAATTTAGGAAGTGAAAGAAATCAAGAATAGTGTTTTGGCTCTTTGCTTTGATTGTTTTTTTTTTTTGCTTGCTTTTGGGTATTTTGTTATTATTAATTATTTCTACCATTCTTCCAGCTTTATTGCTTGGTCCGATTGGTTTTCTCCCCTTTGTCTGCTTGGTGTGCCTCGGGTTGAGTTTTTTAATTTCGAGGCTGCCTAGAATTGTGTTGTTGGTTTTGCTGTGTGTTTTTGTTGGGGGTTTAATCTGTGTCTAATTGAGATCTATGTGGGAGTAGATGGAATGCAAGGTTTGGAGTTCCAATAGGAGACCTCAATGAATGGAGACATGTGCGATATGCATTTGCATGTTAGGCTTCGCAGCAATGTAGTATCATTGTTGGCTATCATTGTTTGTTTGTTTTTGAGAGGAGTTGTTGCACAAGAATGTTGACTTGTTGTGTTGTTAATCCTCATATTGTAATCGTTGTGCACTGCAGACCTTCTGTTTGATGCTAGAAGCCTTTCGGTGAATTTGAACGTATGCAGGTGCCGGTACACTCCTTTTTCCTGATTCGTGTTAGTGTCGGGTCGTTGTATTATGTCTTTTGATGTCATGGATACATCGTGTGCTATGTTGTATAGAGGACCTACTGTCATACCCTAAATATATGTAGGAATAGTCTAAATACCTTTCTTATGTGAATTTTTTTTTGCCTAGAATCACATCCCTTTAAGACCATAAAATTACTTTTGTTTTGCTAGGTTGTATGCATGCAGTTTATACCTATTTCTGGATCTCTATAAAATTACTGATACAACTCATACAGTTTGAACATGTTTCTGGATCTCTACTTTATAGAAACAATATTTTTTCATGGTTCATTATTCTTACAACCTTAACATGTAATTTAAGACAACAACAACATAACTAAATAATCACATATCACATGCAGATGATGAAACCAACGTCGGGAAGAAATCCAAGATCTGGTCTTAGTTTGTGTAGAAAAGCAACCCATCTTTTGTTCTTGATGTTCTAAAATATCTTTTGATTAGGACATGAAAAACATGCCTGTTACTGTTAATACAACCAAAACTATAGAACTTCAATGTACATATATGACATCAACATTTTTGTGTACGTAACTGTGCGCACACAAAAAACAGGTAAAAAATCGTAAAAGAAACGAAGCATCATTTGCGCAACGCGCGATATGGAACATCCCTAGTACCATTCACTTATTTAATGGGTCCCATATGTACATGTAATTAGTATCATATAAAACGAGAACATATAAAAACAAAATTAAAACTCGACTATAAATGCATAAAGACATAATAACTAACATCACATTTATAAATGCACAAACATTAGTTTATCTTTGGATCATCTACAATGTTATACACAAATTATTTTAAATTAAAAATGCTTAATGTATTCAACAAAATAGAACATGACAACATACTCTGTCTCTTTGTCTATTTTAATGATTTTACTAAGTAATGTCTCCATCAAGATTTCAACAAAATAAAACACTGGTGGCCGCTTCCCCTCGTCTCCTCCTTAACTCGAACATAGAACACACACACACACTAAAATAATACTAATAAACTAAATAATAATAATAGTAATATCTTATAACATGATCTTTGAGAGTATACATTCGAGCAACTAATAAGGATCTGATGTCATGAGTTTAAATGGTGACAAACAGTCTACTGTACAAAATGTAAAACAAAGTTACATATATTAGACATATCAAACGATGCAGCCTTCTCTGGCATCTGGACAAAATGATAGCTATATTAAATACTAGATACTTTTTTATATAACATGAAATTCACAGAGACAACTTCGCTAAAAAAATATTAAATCATTAAAACCTGACAAACACCATGTCAACATTAAAAGTTTCACATTTGTTTACCAAATGACGATATTAGCCTATTTTAATAAACCATGTTAGCCTTTGATTTGGACTGAAATATAAGAATCTTTATATTTTATATTTGTATGAAAATAGTTATATGTTTATGTGATTGTATGAACACAAATTACATCAAATGCCACTACTTTCACCAACTTTACAATATAATAATATTTGCGTCACTACTACATTTGTTGTCTGTTGAATAATTCGAATGTACTACGTTTTCGTCAATGTAAAAGTTTAGTAGATTGTTGGTGTATGTAAAAGCTAATAAACCGTGTGTCGGTAATTCTAGACGTCGTTAGTTATTAGTATTGAAAGTCTTTAACCTATATGTTTTGTAAAGGCGTAAAGCTGCCAATTATATATAAGTTGATTACATGACTGTCAACTTAGGCAATGTTTACTTTATCAGTTGACAAATATACATGTTAGCACAAAAGTTAGAGGAAAGAAAAAAATATTAGGTGTAAAGCTACCAATTATAAATGTCAACTGAAACATGAATAAATACTAATTAGTTTGGTTGGAATAGAGGGGGGGGGGGGGGGGGGGGGGGGGGGGGGTTCGGGGGGGCAAGGTGAGATCGACGGTGAGATGGCAGTGAGTTGGAATAGTGGTACCATGCCGAAACACTGTCCCACCTCTGGCGGTACCACAAATAGTTGAAAACAATGGGACTATCGTGCCTAAGACAAAGAAGGAGATGGAGAGGACTCTTTTATGTTTTAAGTAAATAGTTTTGAACATTTTTCTCTTGTATTAGTTTTAAAAGCAATTTGTTAACACATTTTCTTGCATTTGTTTATAAATAAATTCAACATGCTTTACAATATATATAGCCAATAAGTTTATGTAAGTAATTGATTTGTTGATGTTATTTGCAAAATATAAAATACAACAAAGGGATTGAGCAAACAGAATATGAACTCTTTATATATAATTTCTCTATATATATAATATAATTGCTTGTTAATTTGTATTTTAAGTTTTATTTTCTTAAGGGGTGTTTGTTTTTCTGAAAAATGTCTGCGCAGGTTCTTTTGTCTGCGCCGCGCAGACATTGTCATCTGCAGACTGTTTGTTTTTTCGAAGACATTTCATTAAAAAACGTCCGTGCGAGCTCTTTTTGGTGCAGACTTGGCTCAGTCACTTCTAAGGTCTGCGAAACTCTTCTTAAACACCACCACCCACCACCACCACCACCGGCCGCCGCCACCACCACCGTCCACCTCCGCCACCAGCCACCGTCCGCCGCCGCCACCATCGTCCGCCGGCACCCCCGTCCACCTCCGCCACCAACCACCGTCCGCCACCACCACCGTCCACCTCCGCCACCAGCCACCGTCCGCCACCACCCACCACCACCATCCAGTGCCGCCGTCCACCACCATCCGTACACCACCACTAGTTTATTTTAATAATCTACAGACGTTAAAAAACAAACACTCTTCTTCTTGCAGACTGCAGAGGTTTGGTCCAATTCTTCTGCTACAGATGTCTGCAGATCTGATCCGCAGACTGCAGACATTTTACCTTTTCAAAAACAAACACCATCTTAGAATCTTTTCTTAATATTTTTTTATCAACAATTCTTGGTTTTTGTCACTATGGTTTCAGCATATTCTCTCTTATCCACATTAAAAACAGATACAAACAAATCCGACCAAAATGTTTAGTTAACTTATTAATGAACGTTACAGCTGGTTTATTCGTTCACAAATTTTAGAAAACTTAAGTGAGATTAATTAAGCAATATTTAATACTAGTCCACATGTTTTTTGGTAAATTTTTTTGTCCATTTAGCAATTTTGTCAAATGACCGATATGAGCCCGACGCTACTGCAAATTTAAAAATATCAAGAACTAGGATTTAATTATCATTCCTTACATTTAGAGATGCACTATTCATTCACTATATATTTTATGAATGGTTGTAAGTGAAATAAAATATAATAAAAAAGACTAAAGAATTCTTAATATTTAATCAAGAGAAAATTGTATAAATAGTACCTATGGTTTGATCAGATTGCATTATTGGTTCTCAGACTTTAAAATTTATAAAATTAGTTCAAACTTTTATGTAGTCATCACAAATTTGATCCTCAAATTTTACAATAGTGCAAAGTTAGTTCAAACTTTTAAATAGACGTTGCACTTTTGGTCCCTAAAATTAAATCTAAAAGCTGGTTCAAATTTCATAAAATGCATAAAAAATGAGTGAATTTAGTGTCACGGACCAAACACGTAATGATTACACAAAAATTTGGATTGTATTTGCAATTTTTTAAATTTGGAGACTAAACATGCAATATGGTTAAACCACATAGACCATTTATGCAATTTTCTCTTAATTGAATAAAAATAGATATGAGGAACGAAATATGAAAATTTTTAAAAAATTAACAAATTTAGAGACAAATGAGATTTCTAGTTAAATTAACAATTTATCATTCTATTTTTTTCTCTTCCACTCACCTTTTCCTCTCTCATCCCTTCTCTCACATGAGTCGATGTTTTTAACCAATGAGTTCTCATAAGCTCTCTTATCTATGTCGATCACCTCACTCCATCTCACCTCTCACACAATATCAGTGTAGTTCACTATGCTTGTAATTCAATAAACCACTAAAATACCTAACATGTTACGAATGATTTATATCATCATTGAAAAAACTGTTTCGAGGCATGTGTAAGCATCTAGTTATGTGTAAATACTTACCGTAACACACGCTTACTAAATGTTATTTTGACTAAATGATTACTCTCTGGATTGTTCTTTTCATTCATAAATAACTTGTTATTAGCTCTTAGTATAGTGGTACAATTTGAAATTCAAAATGTCACATGAAGTGATAGCTATACATATGAACTGATAGTTATACAGGTATAAAGCATTGCTTCAATTTGAAGCTTCGGTTCATTTATTCATATCATCAAAACCAAACTTGTTACATAATATCTCCTTCAATATCAACACAATGAGCTCTTTAAGTGAAATGTTCGATATCAATCCCATTTGTCACACGAATGGTACACACATAATGTAATATTAGAAGCGCTAAAATAGTTGGGAAAACCAGTAGTTTGGATAACGGGTCAAAATAATATATATTTTATATTAATCTGAGCAATTACAATGTCAGATATGATTATAAATAATATAGAATTTCAATAAAAAGCAAAAGTTGTGTACTTTTATGAACAACTAACATGCACCATGAGACCAAAATCAAGCCAATGCATAGCATTTACTAACCTCTCAGTCTAAAATTCCAGTATCACAAACAACAAACTCATCCGAGACACTTAAAGCAGGCAATAACCACTCTGCTGAATAACCAACCCGATCACCGAGCTTTCTTTTGTCATCTAAAGGCCTCACAAGAATCCGATGTGTAACAAACGACTGCCATGGTAATGGCATATGCTCACGATATGAGTCCTTTAAGCCGCCCGAAACCCGGCTAGAATATGACCGTTTGACTTGATTTGTAACTGTTTTTGTAGCTAAAACGATCATGGAATGCAGTTGCAAGAGTCTCTTTATCTCACGAACAACGGTTTCAAACACGCTTTGAAGACCAATGTTTTTCCTGTTGAGGTTCCATTGTGGTAAAGATGAGAAACAACGGTCAATTGAGTGAAATGCACCAATGTTGTCGATCATAAGAACATGAACACCGTTGCTTGTAAGTTTGCAGTTCAATACCTTCAAAACAGAAAGAAACTCAAAAGTATCATAACAACGGGTGTATAGAAACCTTCTCATGCACTCGTTAAATAAGTCTGTCTCATCATGCCCCGGTAGATTACTTGAATTGTGATCAGAACCATCAACGGTTTTATGCAGTCTGATGGCTTCGGATATTTTCAGTTTTAGACTCTGAGAAAGACGATAGACGTCAAACCGACAATCTAAGTCCACGAATAAAACAGAATGCTCCAAACCTCCATATTGAACACCGTTTCGGATCTTGGGAAGAATACAATTAACAGCCACTTGTAGCAAGATCTCAGTTTTGGCAGAAGGAGACGGGCCCGCAATTTCGAGGATGTTGTTGACACCAAGGGGTACCCTGTGAAGGGGATGTGGTAGATGTAACAATGTCCTCTCTTTAAGAACCCTATTAAGCATTTGTTTTGCATTTTCATCACCATTTATCCATGCTTTAGCCATTTTCACTGTCAATTGGTCAAACTAGAGAAAATGAATGCACATAAATGAAGTTAAACACCAGTTTTCACCATTTTTTAATAGCATAAAGCCGAAAGGGCGTGTTTTCAATACAGAATCAATTTTAAGCAGATAATAGAACTACAATAAACACTTGCATACAGTGTTGATAAAATGTAATGGCTGAGAGAAAGTGGCCAGTTAGGCGATTATGTAACCGTCTTATGCATCACATTTACAGCAATGAATACAGGTTCTACGTCCCTCGATCTCAAACAAATCATTTGCTTTAAGATGGTCAGGAACAGATCCATCAAAAGCAATAGCTACATACAACTAGATTGAATAGAATATAAACCCTAATATCCACAGGCATAGGATCTTCAGTCAATCAATACCAATGTGTCATTGACGAATTTGTGATCTTGATTGGATGTATTATAAACTAAATTAAATCAAAACATCAAAGAGAAATTGTTCAAAACCTAAGCTGAATCGTTATAAATCCTAAACAAAATGTCTCTGCTTCTAAGCAACGTAGATGAATTTGAGAGATTACACAACTAAAACGGAACCCTAATTGTTCAACTGTATGAACTGCAATACATTCATGCCCCAATCTACCTATACGATATCAAACAACATCAAACATTTAGGCAGCCATTAAAACATCCGTGTTAGTGCCAATTGTGCACTTGGAAACGAGATCAAATCAGAAGCAAAATGCATGAATTCAAGGATGATTAGAACGATGGGGATAGCAACGAACCTGTTGAATGGATTGTTGATTAGTTAGTTATTGTTCTTATCTTTCTTCGTTTTCCTGCAAACAATTATGAAATGTCGCAACAGTTACGAACCCTAAAATCGCAAGGATTGCATCAGATCAAGTTCAAAAGTAGAGAGGAGATACAGACCACATTACAGAGTAAGCAACTGCGCACCAGCAATAAGCCAATCACATATTATTGCAAATGGATTGAAGTATAATCATCTTTGGCTCAAGTGATTAATGTAAGATATCAAGACCAATGTTTTTAGAACCGGATCGGACGTCGAACCAGACGTCTTGCTGGTTTGGTGGTCGGACCGGATTTAAGAACCGGATGACGTCATAATTATATATATACTATATTATATATATAGTTACATATATAATTAAATATAAGTAATTTATATATGTATTTTATAATTATATATAAAACTTAACTATATTTTTATATCCAACACACTAATTTATGGTTCAACACCCCGTTTTTACCCATTAAAATCAAAAAAATAAAAAAAAATAAAAAAAAATACGAAAACCGGTCCGAACCGGTCCGGTTTTCCCGGTCCGACCAGCGGTTCGGGACGAACCGGCCGGTTCGACCAGTCCAAAACGAGTTGCACCGAACCGGACCGGCTATGAGGCTTTTAGTTGTGGGTTTCTTTTTGAAGATGTTGGAGGTGTGGTTCGGCGGGTAAACGAATAGTCGAGTCCAATTAAAATAACACATATCTTTAGAATGAGGGTGTGTAGAAAAATGATTTAAAGTATACATATGAATTTAATTATTTATTATTATTTATTATTATTATATTATACATTTATAACAAAAAATTTTGGTTGTAAATAATTGAAAGTGATAAAAAACTAATATGAGAACTAAATTGTTAACAAAATCAAGTCCATCTGAATCAAATTAAATCGATTGGTATCGGATAGTTGGTGGTGTCACACCCATGATTGTATTAGAATGTGTGATTGATGAGCTTTGCAGACTAAGAAGTGATAACTTGCTTTAAAGTTGAAAAAACCGTATTTGTCGAAAAGTTATCTGGGCACTACACCATAATTCGAGATCTTGGGGAGCTATTTCGGCCAAAATGTCCCTCTCTGGTTCCTGAAAAAATATATTTAAAATTGGGAAGTATCTTCAAAAATTAATGCAGATATGAGATATGCAATCAAAGGTGAACTACTAGGGGGACCAAATATGGTTCTTGCTTGATTTTTGGTGTGGTGACACTATACTCAAATATAAACACCTGCTTCTCTTTGAAATTGAGGCCTTCAAGTCGTGTAAAGTGGCCGAGTGTTTCACGATAGTGAATAATAACTTGATTTGGAAATCGAGATGGAGAAAGGAAGTATTAGACATGAATGAATTGGGGTATTGTACATTATCTCGAGAAAAATGTTTTATCCTAGGTCAAGATCTCTTCTTTAGATACCTCCTTATGGTTATAGATATCAAGGTACACCACAACAATTTATTTTTAGTCATAAACCATTCCAAATTTTTTTGGAATACTTGGGCTTCTAAAAAAGTCAATATCTTCGGATGACAGGGAAAATGAAAAGAATACCTACCTTGCATGCCTTAATTTAAAAAGAAGGTTAGCAATCAGGTCGCCTTTGTGTTTGTTTTGTGGTGACCAAAGTGAATCGGCGGAACATTTATTAATTTCCTATCCTTTAGCAAACTACATATGGCATTATGGCGGAACATTTATTAATTTCCAATCCTTTAGCAAACTACATTTGGCATTATGTTGACGAGTGGTGCAAGATACCCCCAATTTATGCTATTGAAGTTGGAGATTTATTTCAAATTCGAAAAAATATTCTAGCAAATAACACAAAAAAGAAGGTGGTAAATGCTATCATTATTATCTAGTGTTAATGCATTTGAAAGGCAAGGAAATCTAAGGTATATATGGATTGGAAGCAGATTAAGTTTAAAGACAATTCAATGGGAAGATTGGTGTGCTTTTTGTGTAAAAGAGTTTGGTTGATTAGGTTGTAATGTTTGTTAATTTCTTTGTATGGTCATTAGTGTAAGTAATTTGGTTTCAAGCTTCCTGCTAGACTTTATTTTGATGATAAAATGTTCCTGCTATTAAAAAAAAAATCTGGTTTGATGTTCTTGGTATCAATACAAAACTGGTGTCATTAAAATCACTAAAACCAATAACATGAAAAATGAATGCTAGTACCAAAAGTATTCAGTTAGTAATTAGTTTACACCGATACTTGATAGGAAATGTTCATCCCTATTTGGTTTCATGTTTGGCGTACAAAAGTTGTATGCCATTTGTGGTTTGTCTGCCTGTGTATTTTTTGCTATGCAAACTAATAACATATTCATAAAAGTACTATAGACTTTCAAATGAAGTTTATTCAGATGTATTTAAATATTCATCTAATCGTTTAAAACACTCTCGTATGTTAGTTGAGGTCTTACAAATTTACACTTTTATAATGACGTGAAACTCTTTTTCCATCTATCATTATAGGTGGTTTAAAAATATTCAAAAGAGTTAATTTCAAATTTGCTCTATCAGATTTGAGAAAAATAATTATTTTGCTTCAAAAGATTAAAAACATCAAATTCAATTCAAAAATTTTATTATTTTAGATACAAGTTAAAACATGATAAAACTGTTGGACTAGTATTAAAATAACTTATAAAATTTTTTGATGGTAAACAAATGCTTTTAATTTATTTAGAGAAAAATAGATAGGATTTAATTCTATTTAAAATTTCATCCCATATCACCAAATAGTTGTAGAAATAGTTATCTATGTATCCGAATCCTTTGATCTAAACATATCATCATCAAATCTTAGAGCATTAGAGAAGTAGCTTACTGCCTTACCACCAGACGATCTCTTTGTACATAGGCTCCAGAACTTTTTGTATCTTGAATATAATGGTTTAACATGACACTAGCAAATTGGAACGAGAAATAAAAGTTACCCATATTCATATCAGATGAATCATGATGATGAGTATGAACTCGATGACGCAAAATGAGGGATACGACATGAATAATATTGGTCGAAACGTAAGACTGTGATTGAAAGAGCTGTGAGCTTTTAAATCGAAGAGAAGTTGAAGAATTCAACAGATTTTCATGAGGTTGGAGGTACACAGATCAATGTCAATCCATTGCAACATTTAGCTCTACTACCATCACCAATTTAACCTAATTTAGCGTCACCGGATTCCTCCTGCGCTGAATTCAGTAAGGAACTCACTTTTTTCTACAGGTTAGTAGATCATTACGTCTTTCCAATCGTTAATCGTTACTTGATTCGACCTGGTTCTCAAACGCTTGTTATCTGCATCTAATTCGATTTTATTTGCATGTGTTTTGTTTGATTCAATCGGAAACTTTAATTTGGATGCGAATGAGTTGCAATTAGTGATCGTGATTCTTAGTTTTGTGTATATGAACTTGAATTTCGACTTTTCGAAAGTAGGATTTGAGTCAAATTAGAGTATTAGACACCGTTTTCCCCTTTGTGTAGAACTTTGTTCTTCTTTAATTGATTAAAACTGCTTTACATTAAGCTCGTTTTATGCAGTTAATTCGAATTCAATTGCTTTTGTTTTTTAGGGCTAAAAACGAGCTGAAATGTATAGCTTGAGTTCGGCGTGTAGAAATGGTTACTAGTGAAATTTGAGCTTAAATATATGTTATAATTTTTGGTTATGTTTTGTATATACTAAATTTAATTTGAACAAGCCAAATGAGCGAGCCAACGAGTCAGCAAACAATCAAGTCAATGAACATACTTACCTTGGCTCGTGCTCGAATCATTTAAAAGAAGCCAATTTCGAGCAAGGTGTGAGATTTTTGAGCAATCCTAGTGTTTTTTTTTTTTTGTTTAGTGGGAAGTTTCAATATGCATTAGTGTGTGCTAATAAATTCTGATGAGTTTTTCTGTATTGTACTTTGTTATTCAATGATCATGATATTGCAAGTTGTGTACTAAACATTGTACGCATTTGACTCCTGTATTAGAATAGAACGTAGAATAGACTATTTGTATCAAATTAGACACCATTCTTGTTCTTCTTGCTGAAGTTGTTATGATCTTTATGTGATGATTAAAGTTTTTTAAAGATGAGTATAATTAACTTATACCAAATTTTGTTGAAACTTGTTTCTGGCCTAAAATAAGCTGGTTACCCACAAAAGAAATCAAACCAATGTTGGTTATGTGTTTCTGCAATTGTGTAGGCGCCCATGCTACCATTTGGTCTCTCTTTTTCTACTTGATTAAGATCATTTTTAGGTGAGCCTTGGGCCTAGGCACTTGAAAAGCGAGGACTTTATTAAAGTAGGCGCATAGTGTAAACATTTTTAAGGAACGGGTCGTACTGATCCAATGGGCCAAAAGCTACCTAAAGCGTATTCAAATGCTTAAAACCTCTCAAATTGTTTCATTTAGAAAATAAGTTGGACTTTTATTTTAATAAGATAGTTTTTCTAATGGTACTCTTGACGCAAGCCCATTTTGACCCATTACCCAGACTGCTCAACCTGCCCATTTATCACCCACTCACCTCTATTGAATATCGTTGCGAAACTACTCTCATAAATATATCTCAAAATGTCTCTCACTCCCAATTAAATAGGAAAGAAGTTAAGCTTTTACCGATATTGAGTTCTGAACAAAAGTAGGGGCATCCTGAGGTTTAAAGAACTTCAACAATAGCATCAGTATAGTTATTCACTGTATAAAAGATTTCTGGTTTTCTCCTTATCTCATTGTGCATCTTATATCTCTATGATTGTTTACTTCTACAAATATATTTATGTTTAATGTTTTGAAAATCTCGAGGTCACAGTTTGAGTTGTGGAAACAACCTCTTGCAGAAATGCAAGGTAAAGATGCGTGTATCAGGCCCATAGTGGTCTGACACTCCTCAAACCTCACATATACGCAGTATGCATTCTTTTTATGGTTAATTATTAAAAATAGAAATGCACTTTTTACCTTTTAATAATGTACCTTGGCAGTTCAACTAATTTTCTTTTTAGTCAATTAGTGTACTGTCATTGTTGTTTGTCTTCTTGGTAATCAACCTGTCGTTTTACTTTACTCAGGTTAGTGATGCTTTAGCACATGCTGGTTTCGGGTCTTCAAATTTGATTGTTGGTGTAGATAATACCAAGAGCAATGAGTACACAGGTTGAATTTAAACTCAGAAGTCTTTATATATATACTCACTAGAGGTGACGATTTCGACCTATTTACTTCAAAATGCGCCTATTGAGATTATGTTTGTTCTCTAACGGGTCAAAGGGGTAGTAAACAAAAATATAACTGAAAAATGAAATGTTTCAAATGGACCCAAAGTCACCCATAGCATACTTTTAATGCATATCTTTGTATTCAAGAAACTAAATAAGGAATAATATAATCTTTGATATAATATGGAACTTACTTGTTATTCATATAAATAAAAACTTGGACAAAAGGGTCCGCGTCAACCCAACCTGACCCTATAAACATACCCGTTGTGACCTGTTATCCCTCCCAACTATTTTGACTCCTCTAATATATGTATACGTTTTGGTGGCTTGTTTAGGATGATCTTTACATTTGTTAATAAAGAATAATAGGCACAAGGGCATTTAATTGGCAAATTTTGCATCACTTTGGAAATTATATGAAGACGGGCTTAGGAATAAGCAATATCTAGAATTAGGATATTAGCTTCTTTTGATGGAGATAACTTAATTCCTTGTCTTGGATTCAGAGACGGTATAAAAAAAAATCTGTAGTTAAAACTTGCTTGATTTGTTTAAATTTATTAGATCTTATGTGATGTATTTTTACAGCTTGAACTCATGATTAGGAAATCTCTAGCTGTTTATTCAGGTGAACATTTTTGACAGATTTGAGGATGTTTTGAGCTTATGTCATATCTAACCCATTTAATAATCAGGCCATGTTTGGGTTGACCTATTTAATCAAACGGGTCATGTTCGGGTTGTTTAATTAATAGGTCGACTTGCTAACCTGTTTAAATAAACATGTCGACCGGCCTAGGGGCCAACCACGTGCGACCTGTGAACCCATTTATTACAACCCACTAATCCGATTAACATGTTTACAATTTGATTACTACCCGTCAACCCGTTTTACACATTTAGATAAGGGGGTTAAATGAGTCATGTTTGAGTTACACGATTTTAAGTTTGTTCGGGTTAAGGTTGATGTTTTTAACACGAACAAATTTATGGGTTGTGTACTTGTGTTCGAGTTGAACAATTCAACCCGCCAACGGCCAACCCCCACACAATTGACTCCCCTAGTATTTAACAAATCTACTTTCTAGTGAGGAAACACTTTTATCTACTATGTAAATAATCATGATCTGTGTTTGAAATGATTGATTAAAACAAGGATCGACAAAACAATGCGTATGAGACTAGTCGTGTACTCATCTGTCATTTTCATAATCTAGATGGTATCTAAGTGTATTACGAGTCACTTAGAACTTGGACACAAAAAATGTGCTTAGTCGATTTTCTTGACAAAAAATGTGCTTAGTTGCTTACAACTAGGACTCTAGGAGGCTTTATAGAGTTTAGAAAAAAAAAAGAAAGAATCCCACTTAATTCTAAATTTGCCCGCATATATGTATATATCATCTAAGAACCATCACATTGTAAATCCTGTATGCATATATACAGACAATCTAAATCCTCTATACATTCTTTGCAGCTTTGTTCCATCTGCAGAACTGACACTAAACAATATGGCCTTCAGCTGTGGGCATCAGGTACATTTTCCACATATACCTCGACTTAGCGCGCTCGACCACTGAGCTAATAGCACGCGAGCCCTTCACCAGGGGCTCACTATGCCATACAAATAAACCTTTAAATTACTTGATTTCTTTTTTTTTTTAATGAATTTTATTTCTTTCTAATTCTCTGTTTTCAGAAATGTTGTGGGTGTGACATATAACTCCAGGATCAAGCTTTATTAACACTAAAGGCCTCAAGATCTACTGTTTTACAATCTGTCTTCATTCATGATCAAAGATCTGGCAGATGGTGGTTCACAAACTGTTCTTTTGGTCCGAAAAATGTGCAAAATCTTTGGGTAAGTTTTTCTTGTGATCTTGTGAAGTAGTTGTACCAAAGTTCATAACTTTAAGATGTACTATATGCATTTCTTTAGCTAAATTATCGCGCCGAAGCTATGAATTTGCAAGATTTATATGTAGTTTCTCACCTGCAAATACCTCATACGAATCCCATTCCTTCTATATCGGTCTCCCATGGGAAGTATACAAGCCTCATGTAGGTCGTTCGAGTGCGTCGTGCTTGTTATTTTATTATTCGGGCGGGTCGTATGCAGAACAACAGTGGATAATCACTGGCATTGGAAAACCCTGTTGAATAACACGGGTGTTGTAGCTATGCACATGGCAGTCACCCACCACAACAATGTGGTCATATTCGACCAGACGGGTGCGGGCCCGTCTCGGTACCGGCTGCGTAGGTGCAAAGCTCATGGTTCGAGGGATTCATCATGTTATGCACACTCAGTGGAGTATAATGTATTGAGGAACAGAGTTCGGGCTCTACATCTTGCAACCGATACGTGGTGCTCATCGGGCTCGTTCTTGAGCAACGGAAGCCTCCTTCAAACGGGTGGTAACGGGGCTGGTTCGAGAAGAGTTCGATATTACAGGCCATGTGGTAATAGCCGGTGTGACTGGATGGAGCTTAAGAAGCAGTTATCGGTTAGACGGTGGTATTCGTCGAGCCTATATCTCCCTAAGGAGAATGGTGTTATAGTTGTCGGGGGACGAGCGGCGTTTAGTTACGAGTTTTTTCCGAGATCTTCGGGCTCGAGTGAACCATACGATCTCCCTTTTTTGCATCGTACATACGAACGAAACTCGAAAGGGAACAACTTGTACCCTTTCTTACACTTATCAACCGATGGACATGTGTTCATATTCGCCAATCGGGATTCGATTCTTTTCGATTATAAACGACGGAAAGTCGTGAAAAAGTTCCCGACAATTCCTGGAATCGGGGGCCGTAGCTACCCGAGCTCCGGCTCTTCGGTGATCCTTCCTTTAGACCATACCAACAATTTTACTAAAGTTGAAATCATGATTTGTGGTGGTGCGGCTCGTGGAACTTATCGGGCTGCTCAGCGGGGCAGATACCTCCCCGCTTTAAGAACATGTGGGAGAATGGTCATCACCGGGAACCACCACCGGTGGCGGATGGAAAACATGCCCGGGCCACGGGTCATGAGTGACATGCTGATATTACCAACTGGTGACATCCTAATCATCAATGGCGCAAGACGAGGTTGCGCCGGATGGGATAGCGCATCGTCTCCAGCTTTCAAACCTTACCTCTACAGACCGAACCACAAGCCGGGTCAACGGTTTCGAGTCCTAAAACCAACGAAAATTGCCCGTTTGTATCACTCATCCGCCGTGTTATTACCCGACGGTCGGATCTTGGTCGCAGGTGGAAACCCGAATAACGAGTACATTTCCCACGGGGTGGCTCACCCAACCGAGCTAAGGCTACAAGCTTTAGTCCCGGAATACATGAGCACCCGGTTCGACCATCTTCGACCAACGAACGTGACCATCATGTACCCAAATGCAACCGGTGTAGCGAATGGAGACACGTTCAGTGTTAGTTTTCGGCTCGGGACTGGAGTGAGTAATGTAAGTTTGGTGGCTTATGCACCACCTTTTACAACACACTCGTTATCAATGAATCAAAGAATGGTGAGACTTGAGTGTTTGAGTATGGAGATGAGTAGTGAGGATACGGTGGTGGCGACGGTGGTGGCTCCTCCGTCGATATACGTAGCACCACCGGGGTTTTATATGTTGACGGTGGTTAACGATGGGATTCCGAGTAGATCATCGTGGGTTAGGATATTGTAGGATTGTAGGTAAAATGTTGTTACGGTTTAAAGAAATAGTGTGTTGTAGTAAATATAATAAAAAAAAAAGAATGATTTATGTGGTCATTGTTAAATATTAAGATCGGGGGTTGGTTAGAGAGGGCTTCCCAAACATCGATCACAAACACAAACACTAATAACACACACGAAACACATCATTAGGGTGCACGGAGTCGCGTTCGGCTGAATTCCTGAGTCGAAGGTGATGGAGGGGTGGTGTTTTCGGGCTCTAAACGGTCACATCAGGCTCCCCCTCTTTGACCCTCTCAGGCCTCAGCTTCAACCTTTACATACTCACATACAGACTGTAACATTTGTGATTGCGAGCCGCTTAATACCAATACCACACCTTCCATCTTTATTGATTGTGTATTTGTAAAAGGTATTTATAAGCACAAGGAAGGGGCGGGAGGGGCGACCGCTAAGGGCTCAATGCCCCAAAAAACCCAAAATTTTTTAGAAAAGTTATGTATATTATATATATGTATATTTATTAAAAAACTTCTATAGATTGAATCTATTAGACCCTTTAAATTAGCCTACTACACACTTTAAATTAGCTAATTTTATCTAAATATGATTTGGGTTAAGTCATTTAACCTATTTAATAGTCTATCACGTACAAACAATTTAAACCCATTAAAGAAACAAAAAGCGGTAAAAGAAATTTTTTTTTTTTTTTGTTTGGAGCTCATTTTTCTAACTCACCTTGTGCCCCTAAATCCTCGGCACTAGCCTAAGTGCCACCTTGTTAACATGTTGTTGGTTAAATTTTTTATTAACATGCAGCAAAAGCAAAATTCGTGAAGCAAAAGATGAAAATATTTATAAACTACAGATAATATCAATTGAGTAAAGTTTATTATGTCTCAAAAATTTACACATATAACAAACTGACAAAATGACTTATAACATGTTCGTGATGGTCATTATTGTAATTATTAAAGAGATGGAAATTTTACGAAAAAACAATTTGGACAAAAACTATTAATAATTCCAATATCTCTAACAAATCGCTTTTGTAGAAGGTATTTTATTCTACACGTCGTTAAATACTCACTTTCTCATATTGTTTTCTTTATAATGATGTTAGATATTGCACAAAAAGTCTCTCAACAAGATATATGTATGAATATCTAACTTTTGTTAAAAATACGCATATATTTTAATTTAAATTAACTGAGGAGTTCTAATTATAAATATAATTACCACAAATTTTATGGACGCCATAGTTTTTTAAGACGCCAGGCCGACTATTTTGTTTATATTAAAGGATACCTTGTTAGTTTTTAATCCTTTTATATAGAAGTTTATGTCATCTTATATGATTAAAGGTTATATTTATTAGACTTAAAATGTCTTAGTAAATTATGTTGCTCGTAGGCAGATGCCTTGAGTGCTTAAGTTGATTTCACTTACTTTAGAGTTTAGATAGTAACATTTGACTTTTTGTCATGTTTGCATTCCTCACACAAGGGTTGGGTCACTTTAAAATTAAAATTACGTAATAAATTGTTTTTCTAAGAAAAAATAAAACAGATAATGATGGTAACTTTAATACTGAAAATTAGGTTGAAATACTTTCTTAGCAATTTGAAAGTATAGTAACTTTTTTCTTTAACCCTAAAAAAAATACGTATTATTTTCTTAATAAAAGAAAGTATCATCTGAAAAAGAATGTATTATCCACTTATCCATGACCGGGTTGACTTCGATGTTGACTAAGTTTTTTCCACACGTTAATTGGAAAAACATATTATTTCTAAAATAATATTTATAAATATTAAAAGAAAATAAATTAATAATCCGAACTATTTACTATTGGTTATATTAATCCAATTAACAATTTGATTAATATTAATCTTAATTTTTTATTTTGTTACTAATAACAGTCTAAATCTAACTGTTTGTTAACTTCGTTTAGTTTAACACATGACGTTGGGACGGTGGCATGTGACATGACGTATTAAATAATTGAAATAAGAACAAAAAATATGAATATGTCACTTAAATTTTCTGTCTCTTTATCTCTAAACTACTCAACCGAAGACAAGAGGATCACGTTAAACAACTTCAAAAAACAATCTTTTATAAAAGAGAATTGAGTAATACATTTATATTTTTAATTGTAATTATGTTATATGTCATGTTATAAATCACATCACGTGATGCGTTATTAAAAATTAACAGTGCTAACAGTTAGACCGAGACTGTTATTATTGATAAAATTAAAAGTTGAGATTAATAATAGTTAAACTCTTAGTTAGAATTAATATAGATTAATAGGTAATAATTTGAATAGCCAATATGAAGCTAGCACACTTAATAGATGTTTTGCTTTTTTTTAAAAAAAGTTTTTGGATTCAAACTTAAGTATAATATAACTTAATATAATTTAAAAGTAACAGTAATATAGATTCGCCCCTAAAAAAAAGTTTATGATTTGAATTATTTACATTAATAGAATCCAATTTTCCAATATTAAATAACACAAGTTCCCTTGTATAAAAATCAGCCACCGTGAGTATTATTCTCCGGTCATCCTCTCCACCATTAACCACCGTCAATGGCCACCATAACCCACCTCCTTCTACTACTTTTCTCCACCCTAACCCTCATAATTCACGCTAAACCAACCCTCAACGCCGCCGACCGCCGTGCTCTCTTAACACTTCTCGACGGTTTAGGCGTCTCCGACGACCTCCGTCGCCCGTACAACCTCTGCGACACCACCGGAATATTATGCCACCAAAGGATTTCAAACGGATCACACACCCTTAAAGTGATCGGAATTACCTTCAAAACTCAACGGCTAACAGGTTTTCTCTCGCCGGCGATCGGGCAGTTATCGGAGCTCAAAGAATTATCAGTTCCTGATAATTATCTAATTGGTAGTATCCCACCTCAGATTGCCGATTGCCGGAAAATTGAAGTTATTAATGTTCGAAACAATCGATTATCCGGCGAAGTTCCGGCTGAATTATCTCACCTCCTCCATCTCCGTACACTGGATCTTTCTTCCAATGAATTCTCCGGCGAGTTGGGTTTCTTGAAGCATTTCCCCAACCTTGAGAGATTGTTTCTTGAGAACAATATGTTCACCGGAAAAGTGCCGGTGGCGTTACGTTCGTTTCGAAACCTCATGTTCTTCAACGTCTCCGGCAACAGTTTGTTGGAATTTCCGTCACCGGAGCTGAAGAAATTGAACGACAAACATGTCCCAAAACGTTATATGTTCGCGGAATTAACGAATCGAAGCGACAACAATGGGTCTGATCGTAGTAAGGTTCAGGCTCCGGCTCCGGCTCCGGCACAGGTGGAAGCCCCAAATCATAGACACAAAAAGAGCAACATGAATAAACTCATAGGTTGTTTTTTTGGGATTTTTGCCGGTTCGCTTGCTGGAATTCTTTCGATAATAATATTCTCGGTGTTGGTTAAATTGGCCTTGATTATTATTAAATATGGAGGGACCCAATCGGGTCCCTCCATTTTTAGCCCGTTGATCAAGGCAGAGGAACTCGCGTTTCTCGAGGATGACGAGGCTGTTGCTACACTTCAGATGATTGGAAGAGGCGGTTGCGGACAGGTGTATAAAACTGACATCCCGGGTGGAAAGATCAAGACAATTGCTATAAAAAGGATCATACAACCTGCAAAAGACGTAGAAGAGCTCACCACAGAAGACACAAAATTGCTCAACAAAAAGATGCGTCAGATTCGATCAGAGATCCAAACCGTCGGTCAAATACGCCATCGAAACCTCTTACCGTTACTCGCCCACTTTTCGAGGCCTACATGCCATTACCTTGTATACGAGTTCATGAAAAATGGGAGCTTACAAGACGTTTTACAACAAGTTAAAGCTGGCACAAGACAACTAGCGTGGCTTGGGAGACACAAGATTGCAATAGGGGTTGCAGCTGGGCTCGAGTATCTTCACATGAGTCACACCCCACGTATAGTCCACCGAGACTTGAAGCCCGCTAACATTCTCCTTGATGATGACATGGTGGCCCGAGTCGCGGATTTTGGGCTTGCCAAATCCATCCCTGAAGATGACACGCACATGACAAGTTCTAATGTTGCAGGAACTTTAGGATACATTGCACCTGAATATCATCAAACGTTGAAATTTACTGATAAATGTGACGTTTACAGCTTTGGGGTGTTACTAGGAGTACTGGTCATGGGAAAACTACCATCAGATGAGTTTTTCCAGCACACTACCGAAGTGAACATGGTGAAATGGATACGTAAAGTGATGACGTCGGATGATCCAAAAGAAGCAATCGATCCGAGTCTTTTAGGAAACGGGTACGAGAAACAAATGCTTCTTGTTCTTAAGATTGCTTATTTTTGTACACTCGATAACCCGAAAGAAAGACCTAACAGTCGAGATTGTAGATGCATGTTGGCTCAAATCGAACATTGATAATGTAAAACAAATAAGCAGGTTTGTAATTTGATTCTATAAGTTGTGTACTATTTCTATATTTGGAAATGTATTAGAATGATACGTTTTAAATATTTCATATGATGTTGATTTAATTTGTTATATGAGATATGAAATATCAGTTTGAGAATGTTTGTAGTGTAACACATCTTTTTATGTACGTTGTTAACTTCTTTCTTATTTTTATATGAGGAATGAAAAATAAAAAAACTCAAACATGACATAAAACTTGAGATCGAAACATTCAGGGTGAATAATGGGACATGCATTTATGTATAAGACTAGGTACATAATTGGTTTAAAAGTTGTTCACGTGTATGAGACAAATATGTTATTAGGTGTTACTCACAACAATTACCATAAAATACATGCCCGTTTGCTCGAATCATTACCATAATCTTATTCGGTTTTTTTTATTTTCCTTGATGTTGACATGTTGTAGTAATAGAGTAATCAACAATAAGCTAATCCATGAATTTTAAATTTCCTTACGTTATAAATTTATGTAAAACTAAATAGTAAATGTATACGAAAATCCAACGGGATAAATTTAGTAAACTATAAGACATACCCTATACACGATGGTTACACGGTTTTACAACCGAATATAAGACTAGAAGTGACAATAATTATCTCTCTAATTATCATACTAAATTGAATTTATAAAATATTATTTAGAAAAAATTGTGACAAAGAAAATAAAGAAGACTTGACGTAAGTAGTCTCATTCAAGTCGCATTCACCTATAACGATCACTCAAGGGGAGACCATTTAGTCTTTGTTCATATTTCATAATAATATTACAATCTAACCTAATAAAATACAAGAGTTCTAGTCACATATTTATTTTCTAGCTTGTTCATATAATCTTTATTTAGACTTTACATCGGATTGCTTACATGCACTCAACACATTAAACTTACAATTTTGGTAACACATGGGTATATATAATTTAGGGTGAAGTTATTCTAAAAAAAAATTAAAAATTAAAAAACGTGAGAAGGATTATTATCCATTAGATCTTAGATCTAATGGTTTAGAAAATTCGATAACATAACGAGAAATAATTAAAACTTTAAACGATAAATCAAGGGTATTTTAGTCTTAATTATATTTTAACGTTCCACCCTTTTTTTAAACGCTCATAATTTTACATACAATATTATTTTTTTTAAAACTACACCATAATAACAAAGCTTTTTTTATATTTAAAACGCGTATGATGTTGATATATAAAAAACGAAATTGTTTTCACATTATTTTAGTTTATTGTGTAATATTCGTCATATCACTGTATAATATCAGCCTATCAAGTCATTGTATAATATTAGTCAGATCATTATGTTTAATGCTGATCATTGTGTTTTCAATTGTGTTAAAACAATTATTTTTAAATAACACAATGCTTAAAATGTAAATTTTTTTTACGTTTTTTCAGTTTATTGTGTAATCTAGATCAAGTCATTGTATAATCATTGTCAAGCAGCTCATTATGAATATTGCTAATTATTAAGTCTAGTGCTGGTCATTGTGTTACCCATTGTATCTAATGTTGACCATTGTGTTATGCGTGATATTTTAAAAATGATGATTTTCAAATAACACAATACTGAAAATGTAACTTTTTTATATTTTTTAGTTCATTGTGTAATCCTTATCCAACAGCTCATTGTATTTATAGCTAATCATCAAGTCTAGTGCTGGTCATTGTGTTTCGTTACATATTATAAAGAGTAAATTACAGATAGGGACCTTTATTTTTGTATCTAATTTGACTTTTTAAAAACAAATCGACGTATTAGAAAAACAATGATTAGTAAAATATTGAGATTAACAAGTAACACATCAAAAAAAGTATGTATGTTATTAAAATCACTTTTCTTTAAAGCTAATTTTATAAGATATTATTGTAGCATATGATTTATAATAATAATAATAATAAACTTAATAAATTTAACTTGCAACATAATACAAAATTATAATAAAACATAATAGAAATTTGCAACCTAATTTATACAATATCATTAGCATTAGTATTAATAAGTATTTCAAAAAACCAACCAAAACATAATTGTTTCAATCATTAGCATTAGTATTAATAAGTATTTCAAAAAACCAACCAAAACATAATTGTTTCAAATCATAAATGCATGACAATACAAAACACTAAATCGTCTAAATTAAACTTATCATTAGCATGTGCAAGTTTTGCAATTATGTCCTTTATGCACTTATAACTTACTATAAATAAATCTATAAAATAGTTTGTAATCATTTATTTTAAATTAGCTTATGCTTTTGCTAACACCTACTTTGAGCACCTTAATGTTCTATTAGATACCGAAAATACCTTAGCGTCTTCTTACTTTAACGCAAAATCAATCCTTTGCAAAGCGCATGAATCATCCGCTAGTTATATTACAAACAAAACTAATTTAGTTATATAATTTGAACAAAAACGTCTAAAAAACTTCACATGGCTTACATTCAAATTTCTATATATTAAGTTTATATAGATATTTAAATCATATTATACAATAAATTTTTATAGAACTAGTTTTATAAAAAAAATGGTGATAAAAACGTATAACATTTGTTGGTCTTAAGGTTTTATTAATTGTATTTTTCTAGTACTTCAATTTATTTTTTAATTATATATGCCACCTAAAGGTTTTTTACACATCTACCCTCATATAATAACCAAGTTACTTAACTTAATGATAAAGACTAATGATAATTAGACTAAAAGACCAATGATGAAATAGACAATATACATAAAGGTTGTCTAGTATAATTAAAAAAGATAAATGTTTAAAAGTGAAATTAATTACAAACATAAATGTTCTTTATATGTAATTACAAACATATCTACTAATTTAGACATACTTAAAAATATTATCAAAGAAGAATTTTCATCCATATACACGTTAACATATGACTCTAGTAATACAAAACAAGGACCTTACATAATCTTTGTTTCTTGAAATTAATTTTACATTTCGTAAAAGAACTTATATGAAATCAGAGTTAAATAAATTTATACACATGTTGATACGGTTCTTGCAATTTTCTATTCAATTTGTTTTTTTTAAATATACCCATTTGTATATATTACAAGGTATTTAAAAGATAAATTTGTATTTACATATAACATAAAAAGCTAATTAATTTGAACATGGTTATATTTTACATGACCTATGAATCAAGTAATATATATTTATATTAGATTTTATTCAACAAAATATCTATTTATTTTATAGTTTACTTAGAATGGATTGAAATAAATGGGGTGGTGGCGCAGTTGGCTAGCGCGTAGGTCTCATAGCTTCTGAGTGATCCTGAGGTCGAGAGTTCGAGCCTCTCTCACCCCATATTTTTCAATTTTATCAGTTACACAACTTTCTTAATAATAATAGTTTTCAATGATGTGGAGAATTCTTTGAAAGAAAAGCAGTATCTTCATATTATTTTTCTTTCTTAACGTTGAGGGAATTTAACATCAAAATATATATGAAAAAGGGTAAACCAAATTTGTAAGTTAAATACAAAGTAATGATCAGTCAAGGACTTAGTGATTAGGAATTTATACTAAAAATCTATACGGAAATAATAAGTGTAATGATTTTATATAGTATGTTTTTTCTAAATTTAAAATTATACAACTCTTTTAAAGAAACATAGTTTTCAATAATATGTGTTTTTTTTATAATTTACTAGCTTTAATAAACCCGTGTATAACACAGGTTGAACAAATAAAATATTAAATATAATAGAAATTTATCAAGTATAAAACAATATTTTACGATAAAATATAATTGAAATTACGTATAGTAAGAACAATATGTAATAAAACAATTATATCAACTTTTTAAACTTTGGTTTAAAACTTTTTTTTCCAAAAAAAATAATAAATATTTTGCTTCAAAACAAACTGTATTAAAAATATCATCTTTAAAAATTTTCTTATTATAATTTCAATTTTAATTATTTTTTATTTATAAAAAATTAACTTTTTAAAAACACTAATTTTAAAAAAATTTGATGTTTTGTAAAAATTTCTTATTCTATAAAAATTATTTTTAGAAATAACATTAATAAGAAGATATTTTTTTAAATTTATTAAAAAAACTATTTTTGTTCTAAAAAAAGTTAAATAATACTATTGATAATTAAGGTAATTATTTAGTAGAAGAGAGCAGAAAAATTTAAGTGAGAATGAATGTGGTGCCGCCATTTGTCACCTTAAGATACTCTTTTATTATAATAGAAAATAAAAGTTTTGTTAAAGTTATAAAATTTGAAAAAAAAATATAAAAACTGAAAGATAACATTTGATGCACAATGGCATTCATGTGGATGGTTATAGTAGTTTGGTCCTTCGTACATTAGTTAATTTGTCTCACTAATATAGTAATGGGAAATATTTTGATGAGGGAGAGGAGTGATATTAATAGGAAAGAGAAGTGAAAAATTTTTGATGAAGTGAGATGTAATGATGACATGTGTACGCTATAGTTACTTTTTTATTAAAATAGTAAGATAATGTCATATTTCTTAACGGGATAAATGATATGTTGTTAGCAAGCAAACATTCATTCGTTAAATGTGAGGTTTTCTATATAGGGGTAATTTTAATATACCTTTACAAACTTAAGATATATATATATATATACACGGATTTAACAAATAAAATATTAAACATAATAAAACTTTAAGTATAAAACGATATTCTACGATAAAATATGATTGAAATTATGTATGAGTAATAACTATAAGTAATAAAAAAATTATATCAACTTTTTAAACTTTTATTTCAAAACTCTTTTTCTAAACAAAATAAATATTTTGTTTCAAAACAAATCATATTCAAAAATATCATTTTAAAATTTTTCTTATTATAATATTCAATTTTAATTATTTTTGGTTCATAAAAAAATTTACTTTTTAAAAACGCTAATTCTAAAAAAGTTTGATGCTTTATAAAAATTTATTTTTTTAGAAATAACATCAATAAAAAGATTTTTTTCTTAATTTATTAAAAACTATATTTATTCTAAAAAGAGTTAAATAATATTATTGATAATTAAGATAATTATTTAAGAGGAGATAAATCGGAAAAATTTTTGTTTGGTGAAATGTAATGCTGACATGTGTCACCGTAATTTACTTTTTTGTTAGAGTAGAATTATTTAAATAAACTATTAGTTTCTAAAAATTTTACCCTTGTCAAATTATGGTTTTATAACCTAACTTTTAACTTCTATTAACGTCTCAGCAAAATGACACCTATTGATTTTTACGTCTTGTTTAGGCACAATCACTTGAATTCTCCATAGAAAGAGATCATAAACCTTCATAATTACTTCTATAAAATAATATTAAATCATCCGTTATCAATGAATAACTAATATCACACAAAGGTTGGATGTGGCGGTCGAAAAAATTTGAACCGCCCAAACACCACCATCAATGCTTTTCAATATCATCAAATCCAAATGTTATAAAAGACCAATGTAAATTGGTCACTTTTAAATACTTTTTAATAAAATGAGCAAACTTGATATTTTATCTAGCTTTTATATATATATGGCAAAGATCAAATGTTAACTTTTTAAAATTACGCGAGTCATGTTAACTTTTGAATATCAATCAAAATTTTTATTACTTTTGTTGTAATAAAATCATTACACATATACAAAAATATGTTTATATATATGTCAATTAATAAACGTAAAAAAGTTTACACTAGTTTATAGAGGTATATAAACGCTTTAACTTTTTTATTATTATAACACATCTTAATCTACTCAGGCTGCTCCAAAACATGTTACTTGAAGGACTTAAACCCTTGAGCACTAATATAAAGATATGGGTGGGTCAAGCACAAATCACCTAAAATCCCAGCTTTAAGCCCCCAATGTATACAGGTCTTAAATTTTTCTAAGAAATAGGTTTATATATGTGAATTGAGTGATATATTCATAAACTTTTTTTAGTCTGTCAGTAATAAACATTTTAGTTTATTTTTGTTAACATCTAGTCCGTATAAACAACGAGAAAATAAGAAATTATAATGTAAACTTTAGAAAAGATCCTTAACTTTGTGGTTCATCTAGTGCCCCACAAGAAATTTAAAAGTTTTGAGATACTATTATAAAAACAAGATATCTTACCGCTTCAACTATATACTTTAACTTAAGGTTCTGTTACTAACTAAAGCCCAAACCAAAACCAAACAATTAAGTTGTGACGGTTTAGTTCGGTTCGGTTTCAATTTTAACATTTAGTTTTAGTTTTCAATGACAAATGATCATTACTAAAAGTTCCGCCTAAAAAACCGTAAAATTCAACCCGTGAACACCCTTATCATCAAAATTTAAAAATAATTGATCCTATTAAAACTATATAATATTTTCATTTCAACAATGTCATATATATATACACACATATCCTCGTTTCTTAATGCGAATAGTAAAAGAAATTATTTAAGTTGAAGTAAAGGTTAGATAAGTAAAAATTGAAAATTGAAGACATCTGCCCCTATAGCTCTGTAGTTCGATCCTGCATGGGGGCAAAATAGCATATTTTTTTTTGTTTTAAATCCTTAGACCAATTTACGCTTAATTTTCTTAAACAATGAAATTTGTGACATACACTTGATAACAGTTTCTTCTCATTTTGTTTTGTACCCCGAGCTGACTCTTCATATTTATCTTAACAAATTTAAATGTCCTCATCTAAAAAGCTCGAGGTCAAGTCAGCTTGTTTACTTTTAAAATTTGTAAACCAATTCCATCCTCCATTTAATTGAATTTTATAAATTGCTTCTAAACTTCGGATTCACTTAACGAATCGAAATGTCGCCTCATAAAAAGGCTCGAGGTCAAGCTAGCTTGTTTAAATTTATATTTTGTAAACTTCTTCAGTTCTTCCTTTACTTTGAATTTTGCAAATTGCTTTATGTAGTCTTTCCCTTTTGGTTTTTATATCCACAAGGCTTATTGCTTCTTTCCAACTCGTTTTCATGTTTTATCTTATAGTATATACCACCAAACATTATCAAAAGCTAAATTAATACATAGAGAGTTTGCTTCAAAAGCCAAATTAAAATCTTACAAAATTACAAATACTAGATAATTTTTTGAACCGACTCAAAGCATATAGCTATGTACATCACATGGTAATGTTACCCAAATCCGATAATAACCTTTTTTATGCATTTAAGTTTGCTAACCAACACGACAACACATGGATCATCTATACCGATGATGGATGTCATCGGCGTAACCTTCATTGGCACATGCCCCTTTTGCAGTAGTGTCCTCACAACTAAAGATTGATTGTTACCATAATTCAATCATGTGGAATCAAGTTCTCATGACCCGAAATTACTTCTTATTTAACCTTAGCTTGCAAGCCTAAGCACAAGGTTAGCATACATTTTTAACACATTAAAGAATACAACCAGTATCTTACACAATAAATTAAGCAAATACGATGGTTTAATCCATCAAAACACTCAAAATATTTACTTGCATAAAAGTTGGAAAGCTTGAGCAAACTAGACTTAGTTATTCTTAAAATAGACATTTAGAGTGTATGTAAGCTTTTAGAAATTATATGCACATACATTTAGCAAGTTTAGCTCCAAAATTCAATTAACCTCTTACCTAGGGTGTTGTAATAAAAAATCACGTTTAAAAGTTGTAAGAGGAAAAACTAGAAAAAAAAAAAAAAAATCTTGAAGCAACTTTAACGATTTGTAAGTTTGTACTTTGATTACTTGTATATTATCACGCACAACTCCATTGTAAATAAGATTTACACTGAAATATATATAAAAATAAGCACATTTCCACTGTATATTTGAAATTTATAACTATGTGCCGCCATTGGATATTTGAAATTTTATAAAATGTTATATCGTAAAAGATATAAGAGAAAAACGAAAGAAAGCTGTAAGTGTCAAAATCTAGTTGTAAAAGAATTAGAAATGTAAAAATATAGGTTTTTAAACAACAAGTATGTGAGCATATTGTAACTAATTCAAACAGCCAGTGAACTTTCATTTGACAAAGTAAACAGTAATTTATGAATATGTATCAATATAAACGAACAATATGTATATAGATGAGGGATCCTAAAAAATCATAAAGTTATAAGAAAACTATAGAAAACCAATAAAAGCAGTCATATAATGTATAAATTTTTTATCACTACTCTTTATATATATGTATGAGTATATATAAATAAGGTTATGAATCAAATGAAAACCGTAGCATGGTTTTACATATACGTCACACATAGGTTACGTATACGTAACTATTTTTAATACGACATAATGTTACGTATACGTAAAACTCTTCATTCTCTCTCAACATATATGTACCAAATACTTAAATAACATTTTTACAATAGAATAACAAAAAAATTATGAATTATGTTATTGGTTTCCGTGGTTTTTTTGGTTTTCACATAACTATGAATTGGTTTTCTTAGAAACCCTCTTATATAATGTCACTTTAAGGCTTCAAAAAGGTGGTGTGACGTAAAGATTTTTACCCAGAAAAAAAAAACAATATTAATACTTTATAACCAGAGGTTTTTATCTGCGCCCCACGACATGTTTTAACAAAGACAAAATCAAGTAAAACGTAAGCGTTTAAAATTATTGCAATGCATATTGGTTAAAAAGAAAAAAAAAAACAGACTTTACTAAATTCAAGGATCATATAAAACTTTGCTAAAGTTTAGAGGTAACAAAATAAATTAGTAATGGGTAATTACTCGCGCTCTATCATGGGTTGATAATGCAGATAAAAATAGGCAAGGCACAAGAATTAATTTAAAAAAGAATCAAATATAAAATTTTGTTGTTAGTTTATAAAAAAAGAAAAGCTTAGGGTTGGTTTAGAAAATTAAGCAGACAAATTTTCATCTTCCTCAATTGGAGACCAAGCAAATCTTTTAAAATTTCATTTGACCTCAATTTTGCACCTATCATACATAAATTCAAAATCATTAATTAGAACACAAAAGTATGATGTAAATGAGAACTATAGCCTAAAGCATAAGTACTTTTAGATTTATAATGATTCAAAGATAAAGAAGTATAAAATCAGAGGTAGTATCATTACATCTTGAGACAACATCTTTGGCGAAGATTGCTTGAAATAAAAACCATCAAAGTGAAATACAGAAACAATAGACTAAACGAAACATAAATCTAAAACCCATTAAACATTAAGGTCACCTTACTCGTCGCACCACCATCTACCTTATTGGAAGCCATAAAGCGCAAACCCTAACTCAATAATGGCGGAGACTAGATTAAATGAAGCGGTGCAGGGACACGTGGACGGTAAAAGAAGAAAGAGGGTACATAAAGACGTGTGGTGTTGAAGGTTGTACTTTGCTGCTTAAAGGAATTACACAATAATACTATTCTATTCATTTTATTGCTTTTAATTAAAGAGTAATCTACAGCGCTTAGCAAATTCAATTTATCCGTAATCGCATATATGCTCCATGCTTACGTGACGTATGTAATGAGATATAATAAGTCCATGTGTACTGTTTCGACTCACATGTCGCTCACACAAATTACTATTGGGGTTCAAAAGAGATCCATGCACCATTTTCTTGCAGCCGATTTCATGCATTGATCACCCATTAATTAAGGATGAGACATTTGCCTACTTCAAACAGAGTAGAAAACAAAGTTTAGCTGAGTGTATAAGTTTTACAGCATGATGTTAATTTGTGAATAAAAGGAATAGTAAGGGTTTTAGATTTCTCAAAGTGACCATAGTACTTTTTGTTTTGTTTTTTTTTTTTTTCAGATCCGCACCGCTTGGATAATTTAGTTTATTCGTAATCGCAAATATGTGTTAGTGTTCGGGTGCATAATTCAACCCATCAACTCGTGATTTGTCAATCGGATATGATTAGTACTAATTTATATTGATCAAAATTGCTTTTCATCGAAACTTATTTTCTCATCTGATGCTAACTATATATATATATATTGATTTAAAAATACTTATCATACTTGATAATAATAAAAAATTCAACATTAATCAAGTAATATATTATTATGTACCAACTTTTGTCCAACAAATGTTTGTTTCCTTTTAAATATATCTTAGACGAGATAAAACACTAAAGGGGTGGTGGCGCAGTTGGCTAGCGCGTAGGTCTCATAGCTTCTGAGTAATCCTGAGGTCGAGAGTTCGAGCCTCTCTCACCCCATTTTTCAATTTTTTCAGTTAAACCTTTTAATTGTTATGCATGTAGGGTTGGAATATTTTGGGTCGCGGATTCATTACAGTTAACAATCTATATCATCAAATCATACTTTAAAATTTGAAGCTCTATTCTTCACGCTTCACTTCTCTTGTCACGGTTAAGTGAAGCAAGTTGTTGAAATGTTGATTTTGGAAACATTGAAGCTGAATTGCCGAATAGCCAATTCAACTGAATTTCTTTCATTGAAAATATCAAACAATTTGTCTTACGAAACCGTTTGTAACTAAAACGTATAGGTTATAAAAAAATGAAAGCTAATACATCATTATAATTCGGTTTTCACATGCTCGCGTACATATATAATCGATTTTATGAAAGGATGACTATTATAACCGCTTGCATATATGTATAATTGATCTCATGAAAAGATGATTCTTATAAATGCTCTTGTAAACGTTATTATAGATTCGTTTTAACCTGCTCGCATAGATTGATTTTATGTGAACGGGTTGAAACATTACAAAAATTTACAACTACCTTTCATTAAAAGGTGACTGTTATTAACATCAATAGGTCACGTTGGTAAAAGCTTTTGCATTTTAGTTTGATGGTTCTGGGTTCAAACCCAAATATGATGTATATTGGTGTAAATTTATAGTACATTTATCGTTAAAAATATCTATTAAACGGATGGTGCGTTTTACAATCACATTTTTTTAATAGTTTTTGAAGATTTTTTTTTTTATGATTTTATAAATTCATTTGACAAATTAATCATATGACTTTAAATCTATGAAAACATGAGATTGCAAACTAGATAACGTATCAAATAAAATATTCGAGATCTAACTTAGACGAATAGAAAAGAAAAGACTTCAAATCAAACTTAGGGTCTATGGTGTCGGTGGTGGTCAGGGATGATTAGTGGTGGTGTTGGTGGTGGTCGGGGATGATTAGTGGTGGTGTTCGGTGGTGGTTAGTGTGGTGAGTGGTGGTTGCCAGTGGTGGTGGTGGGTGGTGGTTGCCAGTGGTGTCCGGTGGTAATTGAAGGTGGTGGTGGTCGGTGGTGAGTGGGTGAGTGGTGACAACTAGCAATAAAAGAATAAATGAAATAAAAAAAAAAAAAGCGAATAGAATGAATTAGAAGGAACACAATTTTCATGTATCAAACATTATTTTATACCAAGTATGTTGAATACACGGTTATAATCCCATACGTGTCATATTACTTTTTTCCTTTCTTTCAACATACGTAGGGGCAGCATAACAGATGTCATCTTCGCATTGGTTGATTAGAACTTTATTCCAACCGGTACGTCACTCCCAAATCCGCAATCTTAAGTCAGATTTAACTCAAAACCCTAAATCCTCAAATTGAATCGATTGCTCCCATCACGTTTGTCATCAACATCATCATCAGCATAATCATCATGTAAGTAATCGTTTCGTTAGGGTTTATTTCAACATTTAATTTCTATAACTCTCTTGAACAGCTGAAAATTGACGAATTTCCATCATCGAATGTGCACATACTGTTTCTGAAACGGTGTTTGATTTGATCGATTTTGGTTTTCAGGTCAGAGGAAGAGATAGCGATTCGAGCAATAAATCATGCTTTAAAGGCTCTTCGGAAGCGGCATTTGCTTGAGGAGGGAGCTCACGGGCCGGCTTTTGTAGCTCTTTCTAAACCTATTGCATCTCAGGTTATACTGCAATTCTTGATTTAATCTATTGCTTCATACGTGTTTCTGTTGTTAAGAGATTTGTAAATCTTTTGGTAGTTATTTGGAACTCCAGTTGTTCTTGTGTAAGAATATTGTCAAGAATTTTATGGCTACAGTATTCGTTGGTGTATTGTATTACATGCTCCGAAATTAGTATCATTATTATTTGGAAGAGAATTAAACAAGAAGTATGAAAGTGATTGTAGACAGTTTAAGTTGTTTTGTATGCCAAATTTGAGTTATTGTTCTCAATTGCCATCCGTTTGCTATCCAATTATGGAATTGTAAGCCTAGGTGACTGTCACTATATGTTTTGCGTGCTTTTCACCTTCTTAGCTAATACTTTGTTATTTTTGTTCTTATTTAAAATCTATACGTTTTAATTTTCCTTTTTCCTATACATGTAATAAATTTTTCCATAAAAATAACTATTTTTAAAGCATAGAAATTGGATGGGAAATTTTATCGAACTGCATTATGTTCTGCAATCATCTCAACTTGAATAATTGGTAGCTGTTAGAAGTATTTGCTTGACTTTGAAAACTCAATGCATCCTTATTTAATTTTTTACTTTCACTAAGGTCAACCCTCATAACAAATCAGTGTTAACTGATATATTTTCTATATGCAACATGAACTCATGAAGGGTTCAGAATGGAAGGATAAAGCAGAAAATCTTGAGTTAGAACTTCAGCAATGTTATAAAGCTCAGGCTCGATTATCTGAGCAGCTTGTGGTGGAAGTTGCTGAATCTAGAGCCGCGAAATCCTTAGTTCAAGAAAAGGAAGCCTTAATTCCTAGTCTTGAGCGTGATCTTTCACAAGCAAGGTTTTATATTTTGCCTTATGTGTGACTTTACGCTTTACAAAGGATGTAGCTATAATTAACGAAATTATCATTTTAATGACTGTAGTTATGTTTATGATTCAGGGATGAGTGTTCTCGTTTGGCAGCACTTTTAGAAGAAAAGACTAAAGCCCTTGAATTGCTTATTGGTGAAAATAAAGAGCTCAAATCTCAATATGAAGAGATGAGAACTAGAGCTATTAAAGCAGAGGCTGAAAACAAGACGTTGGTTGATCGATGGATGTTGCAGAAAATGCAGGATGCTGAACGCCTTAATGAGGTATTGCTCACTATTAATGGTTTTTTTTTGCTTCTAGTGCGTGGATTTCTTGTATGCACTATGCAGCAATACATCAAGCATTACTTCTATCAGTTGAATAGTTGATTTGAAATCCCTGTAATTTGTTTGCCAGTTTGATGTAATGCATATAAAATGGCACATGTCCATACACATCTTATTTAATTCTTCGTTCTGCATTGTCTTCAGGTGATACGTTAGGGCAAGCTTTCCGAAATAGAAACAAAGTTTACACTTCTTCCAACTTTTAGCAACCAACTTTGCGCAGAATAGAACCTGGCTTATACCTATTTCGGCTACCAGCCTAGTGATTTTACCTGTAAATTGATGATCATATAGCACTGGCTCAATTTTTAGCAACCAACTTTGCACAAAAATTATTAAGAATAAATTATTTAAAAGTTTGATAAGATGACTCTTCTAAAAAGTTAAATTAAAAATGTCACATCAAATGCCACATGGCATATGCATATGCTTGAAAATGACAAAACAAGATGCCAGGTCAGGAATTTTTCAAAGATGAACAAAAATTGACCTGTTCCTGGTTGACAAGCTACTCGTTTTAACAATCAGTATTAAAAGGTAATTTGGTTGCGAAATCAGCAATAAATTGGGAATTGATTTTCAAATTAGGCTTAATTGAAGATCGTTGCTAAAATTGGGACAAAGTGTAAAGTTCAGTTTTCTTTTAAGTGGTTTGCTCTAATAACTCTATATCTAGATATATGATCAACAGATGATTCAATTGGGCTTTATATATTTATCAGGCCAATGCTTTATATGAAGACATGCTTGGTAAGCTCAAAGCCAGTGGCTTAGAGCAATTGGCAAGGCAACAAGTGGATGGTGTGGTCCGCCAGAGTGAAGAAGGTGCCGAGTACTACGTAGAATCAATCATACCAAAGACATGCAAGCACAGGATCCCAGCTCATGATGGAGGTTGTGCATCTATAGTTTTTGAAAACAGTTCTGGTAAATTAGTCAGTGGTGGGCAGGACCATACTGTTAAAATGTGGGACTCAACCACAGGCCGTCTAACCAAAACCTACAGCGGTTGCTTAGGATCAGTTCTTGATCTCAGCATTACCCATGATAACAGATGCATAATTGCAGCTAGTAGCTCAAATAATCTATACGTTTGGGATGCAAATTCAGGCCGGGTCCGCCATACTCTCACAGGCCATAAAGATAAGGTATGTGCTGTTGACGTGAGCAGATCCTCTGCCCGCCATGTTGTCAGTTCGGGTTATGATCGAACCATTAAAGTTTGGGATCTTAATAAAGGGTATTGTGTTAACACAATTATGTTCCCTAGTAACTGTAACACACTATCATTTAGCCCAGATGGACAGACTATCTTTTCAGGCCATGTTGACGGGCATTTACGGTTATGGGACATACAAACGGGAAAGTTACTTAGTGAAGTTGCTGCACATTCTCTTGCTGTGACTTCTATTTCTTTATCTAGAAATGGTAATACCATATTGACAAGTGGGAGAGATAATTCGCATAATTTGTTTGATACAAGGACACTTGAAGTTTGTGGGACACTAAGAGCAAGTGAGAATAGAGTTGCATCTAATTGGAGTAGATCATGTATTAGTGCTGATAATAATTATGTTGCTGCTGGATCTGTTGACGGGTCGGTCCATGTTTGGTCAGTATCTAACGGTAACATAGTCAGCACTCTTAAGGAACACACGGTTTCAGTACTATGCTGTTCTTGGAGCGGTCTTGGAAAACCTCTCGCCACATCAGACAGGAATGGAGTCATATGCATGTGGACATGATAAATACTATATTTTCAACCTTGTGTCACATGTGAGTTTGTACATATATGTTAATTTCTTTCATATACTCGTTAAGCAAAATAAGTTGATTGTTTTGTTTTTTGATTCTTACTACTTACAACTTACAACATTAAGGTTCTTAAGTTTAGACAAACATGGTGATCACCTGAATGGGTGAACCTTTAAGCCATTTGAATACTAGCTCCAGTTCCACGTGTATTTTGGTATTTTATATTTTTGGCATTGCATATTGTTTCTTATGCATTTGAGTTGTATACTTATTTCATGATCACAAACATTGCATCTACCTATGAATGATTAAGTGTAAAAAGTAATAGCGCGTTTTATCATTTTACAATATTCTGGCATGTTATATCATTTGAATCGGCATAAACGAAGCCAGACAACTTAGGCGGTCTATAATGTTGTATCAATAACTCAATATATAGTTTGCCTTGATGAAGAAGGTTGAATACTTGTGTTAGTTTTACTGCAAACTTGTGTCAGTTTTGTATTTGCTTTCTATTAGTCTTGATATAAGCATTCAGTTAGTCTTGATGCTGGAAAGCTTGCGGTTGAAGAATAAAAGGAAATTAAGCACCCTCTTCTCCGTTAGCTAACAGATCTTTATGAGAATCATTTTCTATAAATGCCATTCTTGATCAATGATACTTGATATGATCTTTGAACCGTAGATAATCAATGACCTACCAACCATGTTTTTCACTAAAGCATGTGTACAAATGCCTCTGATTTATAAGTACTCTTGTTTCACGTGACACCTCTTGATGACGACAAACGGTTTCTATATCCCCTCTTCAATTTTTACATAAAGAATTAACAACAAATTTTAATATTCTCTCTGTGTGACCAAGTATTAGGTTTAAAGCGTAATATCATATACAACTCCATGGATGTCATCATTCTTCTCTGAACAACCCTCGCCGACTAACAAAAGAACAAGTAGACCTATTTGCAACAGCTTCCCTTGTCTATTGTCTGACTATATATCTTCGGACTATATATCTTAGGAAACTGATAGAACTTGAAACAGTCGGCTTGATTAAAACAGGAAAGAAACACAAATAGACCCAATTCGAGATGGGTTGATCTCCGATAACAAGGAATTAACCTTAAAGTACTAGAAAAACAAGACAACCCTTAATCTAAACATCAAATCGAGTATAAATAAAAGAAAGGACTACTAACTGCTCCCACTAACTTCTACCCCACTAACTCTATTTCTGCTGCTGTTTTGACTCATTCAAAATGGACCAGACAACCCAGCCGGAGCTGCCCACAATAGCCGAGTCGACCCGCGGGTTCGTATCAGAAACTCTCTAATGTAATGTAACACATCCTTAAACAAAAAATATGACTGCATAGCAACCCAAATTTACGCGGTTGCGATTGCATGATATTGTAACATCTTCCTTAAAAAACATTACATATGGAAATATAACATCGATGTATTAGCCCATTTAATACCCATTGAAACCAATGTCTTAAGAAATTATTTACCCCAAAAAATGGTATACATGTTGTTCAAGATCCTTGATTTAAAACTTTACAAAATCCCCAAGAGGAGAATACGTAGGCGACAAACATATGTTAACCGCCAGGTATATATTTAACCGAACAAAAAATATAGTACAGCTGTATATCTGGATAGCTTGTTCCTCAAGAACATGATCAGTCCAAACGTCAAGAGTAGAGTCATGATCATTTTTTCTTTGTCACTACAAGAAATTATGCCTACGGCGATGATAAAAGTCGGTGGCTATAAACTCCCAATGTCGTCACCATAGGCTATTGTGACGAAAAGTCGTCGTCGTAGGTCTATGTCGTCATAGTCTTGTAATTATTGACCTTTTTCAGGTCGTTGCTACATAACCCTGTCCTAACAAAATTTTTTTTAATAAATGTCGCAAAGGACTGGAATAAAAAAATTAATCAGGACCCATATGTTGTCGCCACAGGCCCTTACTTCATTTAATTAGTGTTATTACTAACTTGTATGGTTCACATTCTTCGGCTCTACCGCCCCTACCCATATAATATATATGGTTTATATGTTTATGTTACAACAAAGAAAGGATGCAACCTTATATAGGTGATATACAATGCAATGAACAAGCTAAATCAATTATACACTAATCAAGGGATTGTGATTGTGTTGACTTAGATAAATGATTGAGATTGATTTGAGAGTTATTGGTCATATCCTTGATAGTTACCACTCGTGCCTTTAATTGCGAACTCAGGAGTTCTCTAACTTCAAATTGAGAACTCCCCAACAACTACTATAATTTTGTTTTCACTTCATACATCATCGAAGTTTCCTCAACTAATTTAAAAAACATAGTGTTGAATAATGGATCATAATTAATTTTTACGTAATCATAGAGTCATGATAATTTCTTTTTCATGCTCTTGCCTTTGTGACTCCGTAGTTGTTTCAATATTTTAGGCTTGTGTGTTTGTATTTAATCTACACTAGTATTAAGATCTCCACGTTGTGACGGGACGTAAATTCGTGAAAAAACTGTAAAGTCAAAACATTACCACAAACCTGTGCGTTGAAGGAGGCGGGGAGCGTATGACTGTGAAAAATTTAACGTTTGCAAACCCGTGAGTTGAAACGGTGTTGACAAACACGTAACCATATATAAGTAATGGTTAAAAATTCTAGACGACAACAATTCTCTTTGAAAGCTTTTTCTGTGCATCCTTGGTATTTTTTGGACTCCTCATCGAAAGAATCCATTTTCCTAACTCTTTTAAAACCCTCTTAAGAACACATTAACATTTTAATTTAACAACTCTGTCCTTCATATATAGCTGCATTAAGATAACACCTATTCTTCAAGCAGGATAGCACATTTGCCGTTCAAAAAAAAAAAAATTAGTCACTAATTAACAAAACCTATTGACTTGTAAAATCTACAAATTTGGGATGTTACACTACCGAAAATAAAGTAAAATTTTGAAATTCCCAAAGTCATACACATCTACAAATATTAAAAAATAAAAATTATTAGTTTTGAACTTTTATATTTATACAAGTGTCGATATTTCATATAAATTTTAGTTAGTCTTACATGCATCCACATGATTAGCACAACCATCCATCACACCCTTCACTCGCTCAAAATTTCCCATTCAAACCCTAAAAACAAGCACCACAAATGGGTAATTAGAAGCACTATATAAAGGTGCACTTGGGTGATCATACAATCTCAGTGCAGTGTGTCTTCACCACAATTCAATTCATTCAATATATTCCCATCCATCAAGAAATATGGAAACCAACAGGTTTTTATTACTTTCATTATGTTTGGTTCTGATTTTAGGAGTCGCTGAGAGCTTCGAATACCATGAGAAAGAGCTCGAATCCGAGGAGGGGCTGCAGGGGATGTACGACCGGTGGAGAGACCACCACAAAGTGACGGAGAAGAGCCCCGACCGCTTCAATGTGTTCAAGCAGAACGTGCGAATGATCCACAACCACAACAAGATGGACAAGCCCTATAAGCTGCAGGTGAACCAGTTCGCCACCATGACTAAGCAAGAGTTTGTGGAGACGTATGCCGACTCCAAGCTTAAACACTACGCCACGCTTCATGGCACCCGTAATAACCTCAAAAGCTCAAAGCCCAGTTATAATGATGTCGATATAAATAGTCTCCCACCGAGGATTGATTGGAGGGAGCATAACGCGGTCACCCCCGTCAAGAATCAAGGCCAATGCGGTAATATATCCACCTTTTTTTCAACAGTTAAATTAGTCGTTTTGGGTTATGTTTTATCTCTGCATGATGTTATTCAAGAAGTTGTTGGTTGATTGTTTTACAGGAAGTTGTTTCGCATTTGCCGCTGTGGGGGCAATTGAAGGAATAAACGCCATCAGAACGGGGCAACTGATCTCACTATCAGAACAACAAATTCTAGACTGCGATACAACGGGCAGAACCAATGCCTGCGGCGGGGGGCTGGTCTGTGGTGTGTTCCAGTTCGTCCATGAGCATGGAGGTATAGCCACAAACGAGAGCTATCCTTACGTAGGTAAAAAGGAAGTGTGCTGCGGAGCCAAGGTACATACAAACAAATGAACATCTATCTATCAGACCAGTTTGTTAGTCATTATTACTATTACTGTCACTGTTATATATTATTGTTTTATTTGTTGAATGAATGTGGTATGTAGTTTGGCCATCACTCGGTGACGCTTGATGGGAACGAGGACTTATGGGAGAACAACGAAGAAGTGGTGCTGAAAGCGGTTGCACATCAGCCTGTATGCATTGGGATGGATCCGGGGGGCGATGGGTTCATGTTCTACAAAGAGGGAGTGTATACGGGGCCGTGTGGATTGGAGATCATGCATGCGATGCTGATCGTGGGATACGATCAGACTCCCGAGGGGGTGAAGTATTGGATTGTTAAGAACTCATGGGGCGAAGGATGGGGCGAGCAGGGATACATCCGTATGGAACGTGGGCTTCCCATTCCAGAAGGTCTATGCAATATGTACGGACAGCCTAATTTTCCTCTTAAATCTCCGGAGACCAAAAATATTGAGCTTTAGACGTCATATCATGTTATTTTTTTACTTCATAAAAGACTTGCTTGTTGGAAATTGCTGCTTGGTTTAACTTGGACATAAAGAAATCCATCCATGCATCACATCATGTTTGGATGGGATTAATTAATAAGGGATCACTAGATGTTCATTTCATTTCTCATATGTAATAATCATTTGTTATTTTGTATGAAGAGAAATTTTCTTTCAATTATGAGCTTGTTTTGTTTATTTATATTACATAATGTTTGACTAGCTAACTAAAAATAAGTTCAATACATAGTCATTAAGGTTTTGATCTTTGTATAACTTGTTGGACATGATTAAAAGAGTTGTTTGTAAGCTCGTCCCGTTAGATATAATACTCGTTCTTGTGGTGTCTTCAAGATCATTTCTTAAATCCCCTCACAACTTAACACCTCTCTTATTATCCTTAGAGCTACCAAGAAACAAACTCATTAATTAATATAGTAACATAATCATTGGGTAACTTGTGTAGTTTGAGAGAGACTGGTTTGTCATGTAATAACATTTTTATAATATAAATATAACATTGTTCTTGATTGATATTTCAAATGTTAATCACCCACTTGTAGAGTTGTAGTCATTATACTTGTTCATTAGTAAAAGAGTTGGTGCAAATCCTCATTTCATATTTGATTCATTGTTTCTAATTGGAGTACATGTTTTAAAATCTTGGGTTATAGCCTAAATTTCCATTATGGTTACAAGCACTTAGGGGTTAAGGTATTTGGACACGAGCATATATATCACCACCTATGATCTGAGTTGTTTTTAAGATGGTGGCAAAGTAGATAATGTGTTTGAAAAAGAAAAGGCACGGAGATGCGGCGACTATGTTTTAAAAATAGAAACTAGATGGAGAACGATTATATAAAAGGACCGGCGTTTTTGGTTCAGTATCAATCCCCTCGGTATCAATCCTCACGGTACATCATGCTTGCCATATGTCAATAGGAGTTTTGGGATTGGGGCATAGATAAAAGTTGCAGCCAGATAATTAAAAAGTGATTGTCTAGCCACGGAATGTATCGAGAAAACAAGGACGTTTCCAATAGCGATAGCAGCTTCCGTAATTGAAATCCAAAAAGATATAAGAAAAAGTAAAAAGAAAAAAAAAACAAATAAAAATCTAATGTCTGCAATACTAGAACTTTCACTACATTCAACACATAGAGTGAATAAGAACCTTGTATGCTAGAGTATTGAAAAATTAAAACCAACTCTAAAACATGCATGATTTGTGATCACTTGACCCTAAATGTTGAACCGGTTAATTAACTTGTTCCAGCATAACAATTGTAAAAAGTTCTCCAATTTTAACTATAGTAAAAAAGTTTCTCCAATTTTAACTTCCAGACGTTAAAAATATTTAGAAAAAAATACATAAAAGTCGCATGTTATCTTAAATTTGCAAACGATGTTATTGAAGAAGAGAAGTTATCGAAAAAGCCATTGATTGTGAAAATATCCGACTCAAGATTGTCCTATGAATCATACTTCTTGTACATATCATAGTGATCACACCCTTTTTTTCACACTTACCGTATTGATACAAACACATGCATGAGTGAACAATCAAACTGAAGAAATAAAGTAAAAACAAAAAAATTGATTGAATTGATACTAAAAACATTAATTACACAAAAAACTAAAAACATTATTTCTGAATTTTTAACCTTCACACCCAAAGTTCATGCGCTGATTCCCCCACGATCAACAAACAACTTTCATGATGTTTAGAAAACTCTTTTTCATAGTGATCTTCAGCATAAAATTACAAGTTTTCTTCTTCCTATGATAGATAAAAGTTGACGAATCCAAGTTCTCATAAAACATACTCTTGTTCTAATTCTATTTCAGACTTGTTACCAAAAACATTACACATATTGTTCTTTAACCCCTGTTTTCAACATATTAACTGTTAGTTAGGTGGATTAATTTGGCAGTTTCGTAACTGTCAAAGTGATGTCGTTTAATCATCTCTCTAATACCCTATCGAGATGCTCCACTACACATCGACTCCATTGTTCTATTGCCTACGGCCCAAGGCCCAAACCTAAATAAATATAACATAAACTGTTTAACCCATTAAATTAATTATAAAATAACTACTCGTATCAGTTAGAGAATGAGAATTTATTTTGTGTTTAACCCATGAAATATTGTTGTGGTCGAGTGCTCATTAACTATATCATATTTTGTGTTGTTTTCCATCAACTGCCTCCATCAACCGCTGTTTACCACTGTCTTCGAATTGTTCTCTCATTAAAAAGTGTAGCATGGTCGAGTGCTCACTCATATTCTTTAATTTTTACAAACATTTTTCAATTTTTTCTCCACAAGTAGATCCATAAATGTCTAATGATGAAGTTAAGGCATTGGCTCGAATCTGGGTTTAGTTATAGTTATAGGAAATCCAAAGTGGCCAATAATGGGAGAGGATTATTTTTAGTTACAAGTTTTCTTTTTGTTTAATGTCGAAATGGAAGAAACACGACAACAAACACGCCGTAGTTGGTCAAAGTGACATTTTAAAAAATATGGTCAAAATGACATTTTGCGAATTTTCCCAATAATGGGAGAGGATTATATAGCATACACTGACGTTTTTGCATAGGAACCCTTAACAAGTGAGTCGACATTCGACAAGTATAGTTGGCAAAATGCTCATGAGGAATATGAGCACGTGAAGAATTGGTCGTTTAAGTTTGTGGACGTTTGGTACAATTTGAAATTTTGCCCATGGTGTACAAATAATTTGGATAATTTAGATGTTTAAGTTAATTTTCAATTGTATTCCGATATTTTTAATAGAATAGTGATGTTATCCTTGTGCACCGATAAACATACTAAAAAAATATATATATACTCAGTGATTATAATATCGTAACAAATCTATGTACAAGAATGGCATAATATGGATATCGGAAATGAGACAATTGTTAACAAAACCCTTGCATATGATATAGAAATCATTGTGTTAGATAGAGGAAAAAAATAACATGATATGACATCTAAAGCTCAATATTTTTGGTCTCCGGAGATTTAAGAGGAAAATTAGGCTGGCCGTACATATTGCAAAGACCTTCTGGAATGGGAAGCCCACGTTCCATACGGATGTATCCCTGCTCGCCCCATCCTTCGCCCCATGAGTTCTTAACGATCCAATACTTCACCCCCTCGGGAGTCTGGTCGTATCCCACGATCAGCATCGCGTGCATGATCTCCAATCCACACGGCCCCGTATACACTCCCTCTTTGTAGAACATGAACCCATCGCCCCCCGGATCCATCCCAATGCATACAGGCTGATGTGCAACCGCTTTCAGCACCACTTCTTCGTTGTTCTCCCATAAGTCCTCGTTCCCATCAAGCGTCACCGAGTGATGGCCAAACTACATACCACATTCATTCAACAAATAAAACAATAATATATAACAGTGACAGTAATAGTAATAATAACTAACAAACTGGTCTGATAGATAGATGTTCATTTGTTTGTATGTACCTTGGCTCCGCAGCACACTTCCTTTTTACCTACGTAAGGATAGCTCTCGTTTGTGGCTATACCTCCATGCTCATGGACGAACTGGAACACACCGCAGACCAGCCCCCCGCCACAAGCATTGGTTCTGCCCGTCGTATCACAGTCTAGAATTTGTTGTTCTGATAGTGAGATCAGTTGCCCCGTTCTGATGGCGTTTATTCCTTCAATTGCCCCCACAGCGGCAAATGCGAAGCAGCTTCCTGTGAAACAATCAACCAACAACTTCTTGAATAACACCATGCAGAGATAAAACATAACCCAAAACGACTATTTTAACCGATGAAAAAAAGTTGATATGTTACCGCATTGGCCTTGATTCTTGACGGGGGTGACCGCGTTATGCTCCCTCCAATCAATCCTTGGTGGGAGGCTATTTATATCAACATCATTATAACTGGGCTTCGAGCTTTTGAGGTTATTACGGGTGCCATGAAGCGTGGCGTAGTGTTTAAGCTTGGAGTCGGCATACGTCTCCACAAACTCTTGCTTAGTCATGGTGGAGAACTGGTTCACCTGCAGCTTATAAGGCTTGTCCATCTTGTTGTGGTTGTGGATCATTCGCACGTTCTGCTTGAACACATTGAAGCGGTCGGGGCTCTTCTCCGTCACTTTGTGGTGGTCTCTCCACCGGTCGTACATCCCCTGCAGCCCCTCCTCGGATTCGAGCTCTTTCTCATGGTATTCGAAGCTCTCAGCGACTCCTAGAATTAGAACCAAACATAATGAAAGTAATAAAAGCCTGTTGGTTTCCATATTTCTTGATGAATGAATTGAATTGTGGTGAAGATACACTACACTGAGATTGGATGATCATCCAAGTGCATCTTTATATAGTGCTTCTAATTACCCATTTGTGGTGCTTGTTTTTAGGGTTTGAATGGGAAAAATTTTTGAGCAAATGAAGGGTGTGATGGATGGTTGTGCTGATCACGTGGATGCATGTAAGAATAACTAAAATTTATATGAATGATCGACACTTGTATGAAAATAAAAATTCGAAACTAATGATTTTTAATTTTTAATAATAGTAGATGTGTATGATTTTGGGGTTTCAAATTTTGACTTTATATTCGGTCTTGTAACGTACAACCTAAATTTGTATATTTTACAAGTCATTGGGTTTTGTTATAAGTGACCAATTAGGAGATTAAATTGTGCAAGATACAAGTTGGGATAAATTACGAGAGTAAGAATCGTTTATTAGACAAGTTTGTATCTCAAAGTCTACTCTGATTGAGTTTCTAACTTATTATGAAACAGCTATGGGGTCACAAAGGTATGAACATGAAAAAATGACCATGTGTCTAGGTATAATAATCGTCCTAACTTCTACGGTAGCTTTGGAATCTGGTTTTTCTCTTAGTGGCAGGGTAATATCGTTACGAGTACAGTCAGAACACGACTCACTCCGGAAACGATGGAGATGTGCATTTGCCTAAAGGATCCCTTGGACACGATAGATAGTATACAACAACAAATAAGACTCGAAGACAAAATAGCACTCGAAGCAAAAGTACACGATGAAGAGGTAGAAGAAGTATCTTCTAGTATATCTAACGAAAAACTAGCATTTGATTAAGCGTCTCCTAAAAAATAAACCTTAGATGACGACTGAAATAAAAGTTTTGTGTTATTTAATATTGATGAATTTTATGTTTATTTAATAAATAAATGATGACTTGTATGTTTATAGTAGCTACCAGCGTTTGAGTTGTCCAACACAAATAAAAAAAAAGAAAAAATGAAGTATTGGTCCCGGTTTAATACACAACCAGGACCAAGCCCGACCCTACCCGGTTATAATGGGTAGAGTTTTCATGGAGTTGTAACCGACCCGGGTTCATACCCGGTTCCACTTAAAACCGAGTAAAAATACCCGATTACACCGAAAACCCGAAATACCGACCTTTACCTGAGATTACCAATAGCCGATCCGAACTCAGCCATTGTCATCCTACGTGGCGATGTGGATAAACCAACTCATGAGGAAATGGAGGAGCGTGTTTTAATAAGCGGCCTATGGGGGAACACTTTCAATGTTAGACGTGTTGCTTTTGGTCGTTTCCACTTTCCACGTGGCAGGTGTGTCTCTTTCCACGTGGTGAACCGATGACGTGACTGTTACCCACCTATCATGTTGGATGTATAAATAACTACGTTAGTACCCCGTGTATTACACATATTAAATAAATAAAATACTAAATAATTAGAAATAAAATTTACGAATTGTAAAACTATGTTTGAAGATAAAATATGATTATAATTGCATATGAATAGCTACTGTAAGTAAATAAACAATGATATATTTTTCTTAAACTTTTATTTTGTAAAAAAAATGTGAGTGTTAAATATTTTGTTAACAAAAATGAAATTATTTTTAAAAAAAAATTTTGTATTCTGTATTTTATAAAATTTTTGTTTTTAAAAAGTGTATTTTTAATAAAAAAATAGGTTTTAATTTATTAAATTATATAATTTTTAATATAAAAATGGTATGATTAATATCATTAGTATTCAATATTATTATTAATAATAAAGAGAAATAAGAAAATTAGTATGATAAAACGTACAATTGTATCAAGTCTTATTTTAGATTTTTTTTATTATATATAGATAGATATATAGATAAATATATAAGCTATAAACCCATTTATTAAACGGATTATAGTTAGTAATAAATATGAACAGTTACAGTACGATATTTTAGTATAAAATATGATTAAAATTATATATACGTAATAGTTCAATAAAAAAATAATTATACTATTTTTTAACTCTCTTATGTAAATATATATTTTTATTTTTAAACATTTGTTTTAAGATTTTTTATAAAAAATTTATTGTTTATAAAAATCTTGTTTATTAGAAACTTGGTTTTCTAATTATTCTGTTTGTTTTAATAAAACTGCTTTAAGAAAATTTCATATTTTTTATACTTTTTAAAAAAAAGACCGATTTAAAATATTATGTTTCAAAAAAGTTTGGTGTTTTAGAAAATATTATATTATATAAAATTTTTGGTTTTTTATTATTTTTATTTTAATAAAAAGATATGATTTTTAACTTCTTTAATTAAGTTTATTTAAATACATAGCTTGATTTCAAAAAATATAAATGAGAGAGAAATGTATCAATTAATAAAATTAATTTTTATTAAGAGATAGAAATTAATATGAATGTTTAAATTACTATAATACTCTTTTGGAGGGAAAATAAAGTGAGAATACTTGAAAAAATGACAGATGTCATAAATGTTGTTTAAAAGAATAATAAATGGTAAAAAAAATATTTTTTTATTATAATCTATAGATATACCTCGACGGTGAAATGGAGATTTGAAAACGCTAATTTGATACAACATTATTGGATAGAGTAGATATTTTTAAATAGATATTTTAGCCTAGGTGGTAATAATTGTTCAACGAAATCATATTTATTTGATGCAATCAAATCATTAAAACTTCCAAAATTCTTTATATTATCTTTCTCTTTCCCCATCAATTGATGGTATCTGACCTCAAACTAATCTTCATTGGCATGTTAATGTTATCGATCGAGGGATATTGATGATTGGTTGTCACATTTTACGCTAAGTGTCACTATTTTGTGCATACTTAGTTCTTTTCGTTTTTTTATATCTTCTATGTATTAAATGATAATATTAATATTCATATTAAAATTAAAATAATATTTATTCTTTGAAACATAATTGTACATCTATCGTAAAAAAAAAAAATAGTTAGAGGTAAAAAAAACAATTTATTGCTAAAAGGGGTTACTTTTGATAATGACTCTGTTCAGGTTTTCTATAATTAATTCACATAATCATACTTTTGTCACTCTTGCATAACCAAAAATCTCAAAAATACCCAAGCCAAATTTCATTCAAAAATGTTATATTATTTGAATTCAAAACACTTAAAACTACCTTAAACTAAAGGGATAGATCCTTTGACCCTTTCAACTCAAAACTATTTTATTTACTCAAAATACATACACTCGGCTTCTTCAACGGCTTCACAAACCCTAGAAGTCTACCCACAACTCCAAGACCCCAAAAAACCAATGATTTCGAGACCGGATCGGAGGGTGGGCTGAACCGATTTAGGCCAATTCGTTTTGGAGGGGTTGGACCGGCCGGTTTGTCCCGAACCGGTGGTCGGACCGGATTTTGAATTTTTTTTTTTTTTTTGGATTTTAATGTGTAAAAACGAGGGGTTGAACGATAAATTAGTATGTTGAACATAAGATTAATGTTAAGTTTTATATATAACTATAAAATACACACATAAATTACTTATATTGAATTATATGTATAACTATATATAATATACTATATATATATAATTATGACGTCATCCGGTTCTTAGATCCAGTCCGACCACCAAACCAGTAAAGCGTCCGGTTCGACGTTTAATCCGGTTCTGAAAACATTACAAAAAACCATAAGATGAAACCAAACTTGACCCAGACCATCTTAAAAAAAGTATTAGTTGTTTGGAGTTTAAGGGAAGATATGGCTTTAGCTGCTAGCACTTTTTTAACAAGTAATTCCCATCTTGCTTCATCCTTCTTGACCGATACCCGTTTTTTTTAGTAGGGTGTAGTATCGGTACATTTATTTTATGTTTCTCCAGTGTTGGTCGGGTAGGGGAATACTCAATGGAGCTTCATTACTTGACTTTGTTCAACGCTAAAAATAAAAGTATAGTGATTTCTAAATAATAAATTAATTACCAAATAGTAAACTCTAACTTTTCTGACTTTTAAATCCATTGAATCATCTACGAAACTATATACTTGCATGTCACCTTAGCCCCTTGTCACCAGCCTCTTGATCAACTAGCATGCTACCTCAACGAATCCGCCTGCCTCATAAAGCAAAGTCTAGTCTATTTTCCATACCAACAAATTCAAAGTTACAAAAGTCAAGAGTTATCATTTCCTTTCTTTTTAGTAATTACCGTTGCCACGTTCTCATTTTATCTATGTTTTGATGTAAATATCATTTAAAACAAAATTATACGTCATAATGTACAAGTTACCGATACATAAACATACAAGCCGTCAAGTTTATTCAATGTCTTGAATTTTTACAATCTTTTTTTTTTCCATTTTCCTCTAACTTTTAAAATATCATTTTACAAAACCCAAATTTATGCATGTTAATTTTACATTTTAAACTATTCCTTTCTTTTAGTGTGTTGTGATAAGATAATTTTATCAACATTCCTTTTAGCCGTTTTCTTTATATAAAACTCATATATTATCAACAATCTCGTTGTAACATACGAGTTTGTAATAGTTTCGTATATTTTATAAAGATTTAAATGTTATCAACGACCTTCAGAATTTGTTTACCCATCTGGGTGGGTTCATAATAACATTTCAACATTAACTTTCTTTTCACGTTTTGTGTCCCATCAAAACGTAATGCTCTTAATACTACCTTAGATTAAATACAAACACAGGACCCAAAATTCCTGAATAAAAGAAATCAAAGAAACTAAAAGCGATTAGATAAACCCTCTCACACTCGTTTGTGCCGAGGCCAAGCGACGAGTCTAAAATTTTAACCGGAAAAAGGAAAGATAAGTCAATTTTAGTTTTTAAAAGATAAGAATATTCATCTTTCGTACATGATTAATCAAATAGAAACTTCCTCCAAGATTGACTAGACTATCAATCTTTCGTGTCACGCACAAGAATAGATAAACGAATCTAAAAGAAAAAGCCCAAAATTCCTCGACCTTTTTCTCATTAAAAAATACTATTTTATAAACCACCCCTCACCATCATACTCACAATCATCATCACCAACCCAACAAACGACGGTTATGGTAGGATCTTTTGTCCCTTGCGTGAACATACTTTTTGGTAATTATTGATTTAGAGCATTTACTGTCCGTTTCTCATATATATGTGAGTGGATGTTTCATATTATAGTGATGGTTGTAGGTGATTGTAAATAAAAGAGGTAAAATATTTATAGGGATTGTACTGTATTTTCTTATATTTGGATAAACACGATACAACCATTATATATTTTTTAAAGTGGTTGTAAGTGGATTAAAAAAATATATAATGATAAAGTTACGAAAAATATTATTTAATTAAAATTAAAAAAAAATAATATTTAATATAATTATAAAAATCCAAATCGATGGATACTAAACGCTATTATGATCTAAAATGCGTGCTTGACAAGTTGACAGGACCAAATACTTTTCTTACCCACGCGCACCGCCTACGTGCGTGAACCACACGCAAAAAGCAATAAAATATGGACCGTCGATTATGAACTGGTGGTGAATTACCAAACATGCCCTTGGTGATTAATGTCTACGTGGCAATGTGGATAAACCAGCTCATCAGGAAATGGAGGGGCATGCTTTATAACCGGCCTTTGGGGAACACACTCTGTGCTGACGTGTAGCTTTGGTGTTATGCACTTTCCAGAGGGAGAACTCATCACGTGACACGTACCCCACTTGTCATATTGATCGTATCTTATCTTATCTTATCTTATTATTCTAATAAAAAAATAACTTGAGATGCCACATGACAGCACCACAATCATCCTCACTAAAATTTTCCCGCATCTCTCTCCTCTTAAATAATTATCTTAATTACTAATAATATTATTTAACCTTCTTTCACATTTAATAAATTTAAAAAGAGATCTATTTATTAATGTTATTTTTAAATAAATAAATTTTTTATAAAATAATAAATTTTTCTAAACCATAAAACTTTTTTAAAAATACGAAATATTTTATAATTAGTATTTTTTTAAATTCAATTTTTTAAAACCAAAAATAATTAAATTTGGGAGTTATAATAAGGAAATTTTTAAAAATGACATTTTTATACAGTTTGTTTTAGAAGAAAATGTTTATTTTTTTTTTGGAAAAATGGTTAAAAATAAAATTTTAAAAAGTTGATATCACTGTTTTATTAGTTATAGTAATTTCTTATACGTAATTTTAGTCATATCATATTTTAGAATATCATTTTCTAATTAATAAATATTATTATATTAATATTTTATTTATCTAACCTGTGTAATACACGGGTTTACTAAAACTAGTGTAAAATATAAAATACAAAATAAAATATAAAATAATACAAATAGAGGCTTGAAAACGTTTACGGGCAACGCTATTGGATAGAGTTAGATATTTTTTAATAGATATTTTAGTTGGTCATAATTTTTCAACCAAATCATATTTATTTAATGCAAACAAAACAAAAAAACTTCCATGATTCTTTAATCTTTCTCTTTCACCATACATCGATGGTTATCTGACCTAAAATTAATCTTCATGCATGTTAAAGTTATCGAAAATCAATAGGCTAGTCTAGTAACAAATAACAAATGTGTTTGTCTTTCACACAAAAAATATTGGGTTCAACTTCGTTTAGTGTGGCATAGATTTGTTATCAAACAACTCTTTAAATACTCTATTAATTAGTATACTTGTTGGGAGCAATTCAATATGGTGTTTTGAAAATCAACGATGCCCCAGTTTTAACTCAATATTAAATTTCTAAAAAAACTTAATAGAATAATAAATAAATTTTAGTAGTGTTCTAATTAAATTATTTATATTTTTATTTATTCCAAACATATCACTAAAGTTTTAAAAGTGTTTTAATTAGGTCAACGATATTTTTATTTGTTCCAATTAGGTCACTAAAGTTTTAAAAGTGTTTCAATTAGGTAACCGATATTTTTATTTGTTCCAATCAGATCACTATAGTTTTAAAAATGTTCCAATTAAGTCACTTATATTTTTATAATTTTTTTAAATAATTCATAAAATTTTAAAATAATTTAGTTTTTTTTATAGACATTGTTAATATTTTTAAACATTTCAAAATTTTAAAACTTTTTACAACTTATGAATAACCTAATTATAACTAAAATTTTAGTGATCTGATTGGGACAAAAAAATTTATGTGTAACCTGATTGGGACAATAAACTTTATAAGTGACCTGATTAGAACAATATTGAAACTTGATTACTATTTTATAAAATTACCCGTAAATTTCATTCACCTATCAATAGCCACTACGGCACTACCCATAAGTCTTTTGGGAACATGTTAGTGTTTTTGATGACTATCGTACATCTTTCACATTCCTAACATTTTCACTATTGAATAAATTTGACATCTACTTTCCTCTTCTTGTTATGAATAATACTTTCATATCCACATGCACTTATGAGCCGAATAATTATCTCTCACATATAATATTTTGCACCATTTCATGATAGTTAATCCGTAACCTTAACCACATCAAGCAGGGGCGGATCTACGCCTAGACGAACGGGGTCAAATGACCCCATTGATTTTAAGTCGGTAGTGTAACGTATAATACCGAATTTTTGAGTGAACCCATAGTTTTTCAGGAGGTGAACCTATTACTATTTTAAAGTTCACATGAAAACTTAAATCTAATCATGGTTCACTGGTTAGCATGCTCTCATGTGGAGTAGGAAGTTATGGGTTTGATCCTTGCAAGTTGCAAGTTTGTGCTTTTTTTCTTTTTATACTATTTTATCCGGAAAATTACAATTTTACCCTTACTTTTAACACAAAATGTAAGTTTTATTTGATTTTTTTGATATTATATTTTTCATAACATTCTTAATGCAATTTTATTATGTATATTCCGACCCGACCCAACCCGATAGGACCACCCGAAAAATTATATGTTGTTTCGTTGCAAATCAAATCACTAAAAAATAGAGACCCCCTACAAAAAATTTTCTGGTGCCGCCACTGACATCAAGTGTCGTCAAACTTTTACTACCATCTATTTTCTCCTGTAAAGGGTTCTCTAGCTTGCTAATGGTGGTAGTAAATCGTTTACTAAAGTGACCAAATATCATCTACATTAATGAAAATGCCACTCACAACATATATGTCTACTTCACCTCCTCATCTTTCCACTAAAATTCTACCCCCTTTCATTTTGGAACGACCTTCTTTTCATACATCATCCTTGTCGGTTTGTCCTACTTTTGGTTTACGGTACAATTTTTAGTTTTTTTACAATTTTATTAACATTTACATAAATACAGTTAACTTCTATTTATTATTATTGTTTTTAAAACAAATATATATATTAGTAGAATAAACGTCTTAATCCACCAACGGAAACCATGTTGTAGATTCGTCAATGACATTGTCATGGAAACAACCACTATTACCCGTCGGTAATTTGTCATAGAATCCTTCATTATTGACCCAAGGTAATTTTCACAGGTAATCTGTAATTCCTCAGTAAATACATTACCCATGTCAATTTTCATATGACCGATCTCTGATGGATTTTTCTGTCACTAAAAGTATAGGGTAAGAACCACCACTAAAAATGTTCTTATTCATCTTATTAAGGGTATAAGATCGAAAATTCGACATAGGAGCCCTTTTCTTATGTTTTTTTTTTTTTTTTTTTTTTTTTTTTTTTTTTTTTTTTAACTCAAAGGATGTTTTAATATGTTCTTTTTTTAATTAATGTCAAATGTGGTGGTGAAGAAGATAAAGATGAAGATGGTGAAAAAGTTGGATGTGACGATGTGGTACGTAGCGTAGAGGTGGTGTATGAGTGCGATGATGTCATGGAATCCGAATAGAAGGTGTAATTATTGACTGTGTTCAATTTAAACTTGACAAACCAATCCGGTCAACGACAAATAATATCCAGATGAGGGTAGGGGTGTTGATCGGGTAAGATATTCAAGTTTCAGGTTAATCAATTCGTGTTATTTAGGTTTTTTAGTGTTGAAAGTCTACTGGAAACCCGACCCGAATAACAATCGGTTTCATCGGTTTTGAGTTGTTCGGGTACGGGTTGTTCTGGTTGGGATTTGGGTATTAAACAATAGAATTAACTTAGTAGACTTTAATGAGTTTTCTTTTTAAATTTTATATGATTAGTGGATTTAAATTTATTTACTTCTATAAATTATAGAAATATTCTTAAATATATAATTGTATACAAACAATTTGAAGTATATAAACAATTATATACAAACAATTTGTTTTATTATAATGGGTGTTGATCGGGTTATTTGAATTTCGCGTTATACGAGTTTTTTAGGTTATAAAGTCTATTCAAAACCTAACCCCAATAACAATCGATTTTTAGGTACGGGTGAGATCGGGTTGGACGAGTTAATCGGTTACGGGTTAAATCGACGGGCCTAGAAGAGGGTGATTAAAAAATGATGCTATGCACTATCACGTAGATAAAGAGATAGTGTATTCATCCTCACTCTCACTTTTTTAACGGCTAATTGGATAATTGACGGGTCACTAGCCCACCCGATCATCCTCATTACTAGAGTACGACACTTTCGGGCGCTAGGCTGGCACGTCCCCGAAGTGAAGCTCGAACATCAATCCATCCTAATCAGTCCCGAACCTAATGAAACTCATCTTACGTGAGAAAGCCTAGGTGGAACTTGAACACAAGACGTCCTCTTATTTTAATTAAAAGTTTGGGGATCTCACCTTTAATACTTTCGCTAGGGATCGTTGGTCTTACTCTCACTTCTTGGGAATATAATACCCAGATGATGGTGACAAGATTTTAATTATTATTTACTCATTGTTATTAATTATTTTTTTGAATCATTTTTTCATCATTTACCATCCCATAAAAAAAGTCTTCATAAGGTTGTTGTTAGTTACGTGACTATCTTAATTAATTTGTATTCTTTTTGTAAGATCATGTGTAGTTGTTGTTTATTTAAAATATCATTTAGGTGTCGTTAGATAAAAACCATTTCACTTTTGCTCATATAAATTAAGTATAGTGATTAATTAGTGTTTGGATCCTTATTGATATAATATTGTAGGCGAAGTTGTTTTTGGAGCATGTTAAAGGCTTAACGCCTCATAGGTTTGGAGCTCCCTTTACCTATCATGTAGTGGTTTTTGGAGCTTTATTTGTATCCATGTCATCATTATTAGCGCCCTCTTATTATGCACTACGTATAATCTAACCTTGACCTTTTGATTTGATAATGGTTTATGAGGAGTTTGCAAGAGTGTGAACTCTTGGATCTTTAACTTAGAGTTTGCAATTAGAGAAAGCGAACTCTAGAGGTTGCAAGAGTGTCTAGGCCACATGCATTGCAAAGGGTAGCAATATTACATGGATTTGTTCTTGAGTTCTCAAATCAAAGTTGCAAACTTTATTGTAGGTTAATCTTGATGTCAGATGAATCAGCCGACTCGAGTCAAGAGGTGAAAGGGTCAAATACAGCATTTGTTTCAATTTTGAGTTTATGTTTTACTGGGCTCAAGTTAGTGGGTCATGGAGAGGGTTCAAGTTAGTGGGTCATGATCTCCATTTTTGTAGGAGAAATATGGTTGCAAACTTGCAATTCGTTAATTGGTTTAGTTATCTAGTAAGGTTAATTTAGTATGAATGAAATGTGAGTTAAGGGGACGTTTGGTTCACACAATTTTTAAAAATTGGAATTGTAATTGTAAAATTTTTCATTAAAAATCATGTTTGATTTGTTAACGGATGAAATTGGAATTGGAAAATTTTCCCTCATTCATTGAAATTCACATTATTTCCACTTATCTATAGAATGTTTAATAATCCAATGAAATGTTCAAAATTAAAATTTCAAGTTCACTCAAAATTGACCAACCAAATACGTTGTCAACTTCAACAACATTCGAATTCCAATTCATTTGCAAAACATTCTGCGAGCCAAACAGCCTCTAAGTTTCAATTAGTAAAAAAACTTTTTATTTTATGTTTCGATCCAGCTGTAATCCAACGGTCATATTAAACTTTAGAGTTTGCTATCCAGAATTACAAAATCCATATCATATATCTCAAAGTTCGCAATTCTAATTTATGAACTACCCATAAACTTATAATTTCATTTCACACGAAAAACCACTGAAGTTTTTTCAACAACGCTAGAAAATCCAAAGGTCCTTATTCACAATGTTGCTTTAGTTTCTCTTTGATATCTTCGAGAAGAAAGAAATGATTAAGAAATGATTTTATCGTGGAGCACAATTAAAAATAGCGATTTGATTTTTGATAACAACCTGACAACGTCTTTCCTTTGGATTAAATATAGCTCAAAGTTAGCTAATATCAATTGATTCGTTTATTAAAATATTAACTATGCGTTTTTCTTTTGGATTAAAAATAGCGAAAAGTTTAGCTAATCTCAACCGGTTTAGTTAGTGTAACTAGAGACTAGAGAGTGAGCAAATTTTACTGAATTCCAGGGTCGTATCGAACCGGCACCGACCAAATATAATCGGTACCGGTATCGGTATTCATTTTTTTAGATTTTCGGTATTTCAAAGGTACCGATACCGATCGGTACTGAACCGACAAAATCAGTACGCTATTTAGTTCACATTTTTTACCTATTTTTGGTATTAGTAATTTTTTGTACGGTATCGGTTCGTTACAACTTTTACCTATTTTTTAAATCAGTATTTTTTGGTACGGTATCGGTTCGTTACGATACCGATCTCATCTCTAAGTGTAATTTGAACCATCTTTTTTTCTTTTGTAACTACTTTCCTTCTTTGCTCTCTCTTTCTATCTCATTTGATAGTTCGCTTTAAACATTTGTATGTATGTAAGATTGGGTTGCCGTTAAAAAAACACTAAAAGAATCATGGAAAACATTAAAAAGAGTACTTTTTCTCTTTTGTGTCATCACCGAATATATAAAGAATTTAAAATAAAAAAGCTCATCTTTTTCTCATTGATAAATACTATATTTTAAGCCACCCACCACCATCATACTCACAATCATCATCAACAAACCAAAAAAAGAGCAAAAACACCCATCAAAAGCACATTTTTACTCTTTCTACCAAACTAAACCAATCAAACAACAAAAAAAGAAAAAAAAACAACTAAATGGATCAAAAACCCTCTTTAACATGCCACACTTACATGACACATGATAGGTTCTCTGAATGATCTTGGTTGCTGTTCTTTTTCCTCTAATTTGGTCATTGGTAATGATAGTGAAGATATGGCTTTAGCTGCTTCCACTTTTCTAACCAGTAACTCCCATCTTGCTTCTTCCTTCTTGTTCTTCACTTGCTTCCCTCTTGTTTTAAATTGCCTGTAAAATTCAAATTACAATCAAACCAACAATAAGATGCCTTAAACAGTTAAACCCAACAGATTCAAAGTTCAACCAATTACACCAATTTGATGAATTGTTGGTTACCTGCATAGGGGAACTTTGCAGCTTGAATCAGGTGATTGACAAATGGAAGAATGGAGTCTGAAGAGCTGCCACATACGTTTACACCTAACACAACCTCCATTCACTCTCTTCTTACAGTTAGCAAAGTGGTAAATGGAGTGTTGCAGGCCTTCACATGTTGAGAATCTGCTGCAAGGTGCTCTGTTCTTGCTTGGCTCCTTATCATATGGTCCTACACTTGTGCAACCTTGTGTGCAAATGTGCTCTAAACAATCCATAGCTTCACTCAGCTGGAAATACAAACTCTGTGCTTGCAGATGCTTCCTTATGCTCCTCCTCCTCTGCACACATTTCAATCAAATTCCACCATCAGCAAATTCAAGTCTCACTAGTTTTGAATCATTTGATTGAACCTATGGTTCGATTCGAGTAGGTACCGATTCGACTTCATCGATGAACTTGAGGATTTCGAGCTCGAGATGTGGATCGTTGTTTTGAAGGAACTTCCATCCTTCTGTTTCTTCAACGGATTTGAATCTGTTAGATATCAGTTTCATACACTTTAGGTAAAGATCAGGTGCGTCGCAGAGCCGTGCGAGTTGGAGAACGTCCACCACGTTCTCCACCGACAACCGTCCGATCAACGCCTTTGTGCACCGTGTCTTCAGATCTGGCACCAAGTAAACATGAGCCAACGCTAGCAGATGAATACCGAATTTCTCCATATGTTCTTCGTTGCATCTGATCACAATCGCATATTTGTATGTTCAGATCATTAGATCAATGCTAATTGCATTAATATAACGATTTGATGATTGAAAGACGAAGAAAACTGACCTATTGGAAGAGATGAAGCTAACGAAGACCTCTACAGCGTCACACGGAACGCCGAGGATCGGAATAGTCTTCTCGGAGCTCCGGTGGTTCTGCCGGCGATCTATTAACCTTTCCAACACCGGCGACGCCAACGCCTGAAATTTTCCAAATAAAACGAGAAAATTAACATCTCAATACTCGATATCGAACAATCTGATCATAAAACATCAATTCAATAGTTCATCTAGCATCAAATGTCTGCACGGTGTTGAAACTGAATCTCAATACACGACAAAACAAAATTATCTCTACCGGAAAACTAGATACCACAAATTTTAGAGATATGAATACGTATTCACTTTCCGACGTCAATTCCGACGATTATTCATTCATTGTTCCGATCGTTCGACATTAATTGAGTGTAACAATGGGTAGTTAATTGCTAATTACCAGAATTTTGGCGTATGCAGGAATCTTACGACCACCGGAGGTTAAAATATAGATTATAGACTCAACAGATTCGCCGGAAACATGATCGGATTTTTGAACTGGAATTAACACAGGGCTTCTACACATATTGCCGGAAAATATTATCGACGGTGATAATGGGAATTTTTTGCTCCTATCTGAATATACTTTTCGGTATTTATAGACCATGAATCCAAAAAGGCGTGCTGAATGAACCCAAATAGTTTTCTAACCCACGCGGACTGACTTCGCGCGTGAGGCACACACAAAAAGAATAAGAGGGTGTTTGACAGCTTTTTAATCAGTTTTTTAATAACTAAGATGTATTAATTATTCAGCATTTAATGATTCAGACTGTTTGTTTTGCGAGAAAATATCTGAATGGTTCAGACATTTGCCTCTGAATGGTTAAGCATTGTACTAATGCTGAGTGGTTAAGAACTCTTATCTGAATTGGTAAGACATTTGCATTTGAATAGTTAAGCGATATACTAACTCTTAATGGTTCAGACCTCTTAATGGTTCAGCACTTAATGGTTCAGACTTCTTATTGGTTTAGCACTTAATCATTCAGATATTGCCAAACAACCCCTAAATCGTAAAGTCGTAAACCGTTGATTGTTGATAACAATTAGTCTTTTTTTTTTTCCCTATAATAAGCGGTAGATCAATTGTTTTGCGAGAAGTTATCAAATGATTCTTTAAAGTAAGATCATGGGTTTGAATTTCATTTGTTTTAATATTTTTCAAGTGAATCAGTGGTTTTATCACAGTGGCCATTTGTGTAATGGGTTTTATCTAGAATGATGGGCAGGTCTGTTCACCAATGTTCTCTATGTTTGCGAGCGTAAGTGGCATTTCACCATTGGGTTTACGCTTGAGACTGGGCTCAAGGTATTCGTTGGTTGTTAAAAAAAATTAGTTTTTTTTTGTCATGTATTGCGTTTGTTGTGATAAAGAATACGATATAATAAATACAACTTATTTTTGAACTAAATATATGTTGAAACATAGATTAACCCAAATTTATATCATTGAACAAAAACGTATTATATTTTACTTGATTTTTTTCAAACTATATACGTCAAAACGTATAACAATTTAAAACGTACATTAAAAAGCATGTGCAATAGCGCTGTATGCAGCCTAATAAAATATAGATACAATTGTCTCGACTCGTTTTCGAACTAAATTTACGTCAAATGTAGAGTAACTCGGTTTATGTTGTCAAATGGAGACGTATTACATATGACCCAACACGTTTTGAAACAAAACTTACGTCAAAACGTATACAAATTCAAAGTTTACATAAAAATATTAGCGGAAACATTTTATATTTGATCTAACTCATTTCTAAATAAATTTTACATCAAAACGTATATCATCTCAAAACATATATGCAAAAAACACGAAAATGTTTTATAGTTGATCTAATTCACGTTGACACATACATTAACATAAGAACGAAATAAACTAGTTTTCTAATAATTGTACAAGACAAACCTGGAACTTTTAAAAACTTAAGGGGATAACAAAATGATATTTTACAAAATTATAAGAAAATGTTAGGGGAGAAAGTGAAAAGTTAAAACTTGAGTGGGAAGAGAGGGCCGGTGACAAAATCCACATACCTTTTATAAAAGTATAATTTAAACATTTATAAATGTAATTATATAGATATACATATCAATAACTAAATAATAAATAACTAGAGCCCATAAAAGCTAGCGTTTAAATCTCTTACATCTAACTCGAACTCCTCTTTAAAATAAAAAGAGCTCAAGTCTAGACAAGTTCAGACTCAGCTCTTACGCTCTTATTATGAACATGAGAGTGACACTTTGAATCACCAGACATATGCACCTAGGATTAGTGTCTACTTGGCAGAATGGATAAACCAGCTCATCAGGACACGGAGGGGCGTGATTAAATAAGCGGCCTTTGGGGAACACACTCTGTGCTGACGTGTACGTTTGGTGTTATCCACTTTCCACGTGTCATGTACATCTCTTTCTACATGGACGACTGATGACGTGCCACGTTACCACTTGTCAAGTTGGACGTATATAATAATGTAACTTGACTGTGAAATAGAGACTTGAAAACGTTTACGGGCAACATTATTGGATAGTGCTAGATATTTTTTAACAGATATTTTAGGTGGTAAAATATTTTTCAACGAAGTCACATTTGTTTTATGCGTTTTGCTGCTTTAAATCATTATCACTTCCAAAATACTTTGGAATATCTTTCTCTTTCGCAAACAATTGATGTTATCAATCACTTTTCAATAACATGTTGATTTTATCGGGTTATAATCCAATGGATTTGTGATTCGCATCTATAAAACTAAATATATCATGTTTTGAATCATTACAAGCAATGTTTTCAGAACTCAAGGGCGTCTGCACAGTATAAACAATTAAAACAATCGTTTTAGGCTCTCAAATATTAATGGCCCGCAAATTTAAAAAGAAAAAAAATATGTTTATCTTTTTTTAACTGAAAATATATTTATAATCCAATCAATATCTGTGTTGTTAGAAATAAAGAAAAAATAACAATATGATTGAATGTCTATCAAAGTCGACTTACAAAACTTAGTTTATTGAGGTCGAGTTATGAAACTTGATTTATCAAAAGTTCATGACCGAGAGTCTTTTAGGTTCATCAACACTAAATCTTTTGCAATCTATCACCTAATCTACTACTATTGTTGTCTCATCTAGATTTATGCTCAATTATTTTAATTTACTATTGTTCTTTTGTCAGTGAAATCTAGTGTTGTCTCATTTGATTTTAATCTACAATTAAAGTTGATTTTTCTCTTCGTTTTAATATATTGTTACATTTTTATCATTTAATCCGGCATAAGTTGTTTTTTACCAAATTATAAACAAATTTCTTTACGTCGTCGGTTGAAAGCAATGATGTTTAAGAATTATATATATGAGGGCCTCAAATTTTTATTTTGCTTTAGGCCCCCAAAATCGTTAAGCCAGCCCTGTCAGAACTGGATCGAACGTCGAACCGGACGCCTTACTGGTTTGATGGTCGGACCGGTCAGACCGCTTGAACCGAATTTAAGAACCGGATGACATCATAATTATATATGTAGTATATTACATGTATATATAACTAAATATAAGTAATTTATATATGTATTTTATAGTTATATATAAAACTTAAATATGTTTTTATATCCAATACACTAATTTATGGTTCAACACCCCGTTTTTACCCATTAAAATCCAAAAAAAAATATATCAAAATCCGGTTCGAACCGGTCCGGTTTCCTGGTCCAACCACCGATTCGGGACGAACTGCCCGGTCAAACCGCTCCAAAACGAGTCGATGCGAACCGGACCGGCGCCTATCTGATTTCCAGTCGTACCAGTTGGACTGGCCGGTCCGATCCGGTCTCAAAAGGAGTGTGACTTACAAGTATATGTTGTTAAAAACTACTATTAGGAGAACCTATTTTGATAATCATTTCGTTCGAGGTCTCTATTGTTGTGTTTTAGTGTTTTTTAAAAAAAGTGAAAGAATAATAAAAGAATATTTATGTTTTAAAGTTTTTTAATTGAAGGAAGTGAGAGGAAGTAGAAGAAAGATTTCTTAATAATTTTCTCTCGTAACTTTCTTCCTAAAACTAAAAGAATTTAAAAGTTTTACTATTTACTATTTTATCATTTAAACTTTAGCCCAGATTAATAATCGATTATTATTGCTTGTGCAATATATAATAGTGATAATTAATATATAATGGTTTGCAATATGTAATAGATTCTTCATCTTTAATTCATAAGAGGTTTTGTTTTCTATTTCCACTGCACAATCAACAAGTTTATCATTACTATTCTTTATTATAGTTTATTTTTTATCAAATACTTATCATCACAATTTGCATTGCTAATTTAACCTAATAATCTTTTACATGTGGTGACACATGCCATTATCACAAGCCATCTCATTTTAGTTTTTCCGCTCAAACTATTTATTCAATTTTAAAAAGTCAAATAACTAATTCTTAATTTTTTCTCTTTCTCTCTCTATATTATAAATTCATATTCTTTTTTAATCATTAACTTCTTAAAAATCATTTTTTCATTAAATAAAAACTAAGTATTTTGATTAAGAATATACTTTTTTAAAATCAAAATTATCTAAAATTACGATTTTTTTCTAAAACAGCGAAACCTTTTTAAATTATGAAATATTTTAAAATCAATCTTTTTAAAAAAATAAACGTTTTATTTTTTACAAACAAGCCCATAGTTTTTAAAGAGTGAGATATTGATAAACAAAACAAAGTTTTTTCAAAGCAATAACTTTTTAAAACGAAAGTTTTAAAAATATTAAAAGTATTTTATCAGATAATCAAAGTAACTTTATATTTGATGTTTTACAGTTTCTAACTCATCGTTAATAAATATTTAGTATTTTTTCTTATTTTAAACCGTGTAAAACACGGGGTTATAACCTAGTAAATTAATATTCATCAAAACCCAATTGGAACACCGTTTATCATGTTATCATATTTAAAGTTTCGTCGGGAAAACGTAAACTATATTGACAATGACAAACCTATATCAAACACATAGATAACTTCTTGATGAGATGGAATTGTCAATTTAAGTGCCTCCGTTCAACCTTGTAACTAAATTATTATCCAATAATAATTGAACCAACATTGGCTATATGTTACTATCTAGTTTATATGATCATTTAATTGAAAATGTGTTGGAACTTGGAAGTGATTCCTTAATCAACTACGTCAAACGTAATAGAAGAGATCATATGTATGTTGTAAAAATTTTCTTTAACTTTAGTTACTTTAAAATGTATGATGCTAAAATCGTAAACAAAAAAAAAGTTCTTTACCTTTCGACTCGAGAACACATAAAATGTTTTTTTTTTCTTCTAACTCTTGAACATGAAATATAATTATATATTTTCTTTTTTATTCCTTTATTTTCTCTCTTAACTTCTATTTTGATTATTTTATTACCTTTTGTAAACTCAAGAACACAATGTATAAGTACGTAATACATATTCTCGTATTTTTATTCTACAAACAAAAAGTGTTGGCTCCTTAATTGTATCAGGTATTCCATAACCACTAGAATTAACCCTTAAATTTCAATAATACTATCAAGATACACAATTAAGTGTTGCAAAAAGATCTACTACAATGAACGTACCATACACAACATCATGTGTCTACTTCGCCTCATATTTCCACTAAAATTCATCCTCTTCCATTATGGAACAACAACCTTCTTTTCATAGATAGATCTTGTTGGTTTGACTTCAATACACCTCATCTCCTTCGATCTTAGTTTATGGTGGTCTTGTTTCAAATGTCCAAGGTCATAAGATCCATAACACCTTGAAAGAGATTTATTATCTATTACTCATGTGACTTGACTTGCCAACTTGTAACAGTCTCAACTATATCTACATATTCTACCATTCTTCTTCCTACCTTTTTTTAATTCCAAAAAGCTAGTTACCTCTCTTAAAATAACCATTAGACTAGTCTAGTGACAAAGGTTTATACCCCTTATCCAGAAGGCCGGTGTTGGAATCAATCCATACTTGAAATCTGATATGGATTTAAATTGAAGTAATATACAATTAGATTAAGGGCTATTAAAAAAGTTACCTATCTTAGATTTCTTATTTTTAAGTGAAGTATTATTGAAACTCCATCTTTCTCTTCCCATGTTGAAAAATTATTTATGATTAAAAACATCGCACAGAAAACTTTAAAAGATAATCTTTCCACCAAAATCTATCTTAATTAGATATTTTTAATAGATATTTTGGGAAGTAATTATCATTTGATCAATATATCACAATAGTGAAAGTAAAATCCACTCAATATTATTTGATGCTTACATCAAATCATTAAAACTTCCAAAATACTTTGAAGCATCTTTCGCTTTCATAATCAACTGGATCCAAACCGCAAATCAATATTTTAGTATCTACATATATGTTTAAAAGATGTAAACGAAACAAACAATTCACAAACTGTTGATCAGTTGAAAGTTCGTTTATTAAACAAACAAACACAAACAAGAATTTGAGTTCATTAAGTTAAACGAACAGACATGAACAGATGCCATGTTTGTTAGTTTGTGTTTATTCATTTAAAGATTTTATATTTTTATTTTACTGGTTTCAGTTTTAAAAATATAAAACCCTAGTTATATTATATGTCTTCGCCAACATCCCCCATTTAACCATTTTCACCTTTAGTTTATGCTAACGTTCGACAAGCTTCTTACTTTTGTGATAATTATGTTTATAATAAATATGTTCGGATAATTATGTTAAGTTTGTGTTAAAGTTTGACAAACTTTCGTTCATGTTCGTTTATGTCATGAACATTTATTTGTGTTCATTTTCCTTTGTTTGTGTTCATTTATGTTCGCAAAGTGTTCGTGAACAGTTTATTTCCTTAATAAATGAACACAAAACAAATTCATTTCATTAATAAACAAACATGAACAAAGTATTCTTTGTGTTCATTTGTTCGATTCCTTTACAACCCTAAACATGTTACATGAACACGTACGTGAACAAGTCGTTAACTGCAAATCAATCTTTGAGAATCAGTCACTTACAATCATTTCATATAATATAAAAACATATTCACATATTTATAGAGAATCCACTATGAATGCTCTTACATGAACAAATGAACAAGTCATAATCCTAAATGGCATGAAGATGCTCTTTATGGTGATATTGTTTGGTTCTTTATAATCAATGCATATTATTATACTTTTGTCTCTCTTATTTACAATGAGTATTGCCTATAAAGAAACGTAGGATGACATAAATTTGTTATCAAGCAACTCTTGTAACAAGTTCATTGGATTAGGTTAGTGGTGAACGATCTACCATAAATTTTAATATTTATCAAGAAACACATTAAGTGGTATCACACTTTAATTTAATACCGTATATTTCCACCTTCAAATACTTCTCTAGCTTGCTAATGGTGGTAGTAAACCCTATACTAAAGATACAAGAGACCAAATATCAACTACAATGAATATACCACTCACATCATATGTCTACTTCGTGTGCTCCTCTTTCCACTAAAATTATATTCCCTTCCATTTTGAAACAACAAACTTCTTTTCATACATCACCTTGTCGGTTTGACCTTCTTTTGGTTTACGGTGTATTTCTTGTTTTTCCTGTATGTTTTCACATCAGGCATATACTGTCGGTAATATGTCCCTAAAAACCATCAAAGTTTCATCGGTGAGAACTTTGTGGTTGATTCGTGAGTGATACTATCATGATAACAACCACTACTACGTACCCATCAATAATCACTCACAAAGTCACAGATTCTCTCAACGGTGACTCATGGGTAATTTCGCCCCTGTAAATCCTTTACCCGCTCATGTTTTCACATGACTAAGATTTTTCATCATTCTTATCTATACTTAACTAAGAATGTTCATATACAACATCTTATTAGTTATTTGAGGTTATGAGATCGGCATAGATACAATTTCATTATAGTTATTATTATAAGTCAAAGGACAATTTAATATGTTTTTCTTTTAAATCATGTGGAATATTGTGGTGAAGCATGAAAAGATGGATGTGGTAAAAAAAAGTGGGATGGTGTTGGCGTCATGGGGTACGTGGCGTGGTGGTTGTGTACGAGTGCGATGATGTCAAGCATCTTCATGGAATCCAAATGGAAGGTGTCATTATTGCATGTGTTCTATTTTAACTTTGACACCAACTTGGTCAACAACAAGTAATACTTGTCAACCTACACTTCGGAAAAAGAAATTAACTTGTCAAAAGGAAGTTGTTATTAAAAAAAATAATTTTTAATACAGAATTGTTTGTTGCAATTCATTTTTTTATTTTTTATTTTTATTTTCAAAATATTAACTTGTATGTTATGAATAAGAAATTAATGTCGGTTGGGTTGGGTTTGGTTGGATTGTGAATTAGTGTGAAAAATTAAGTTTGGTTGATTGTGAATGAGTATGTAAAATTAGATGTAAGAAAGAAAATTTTGATTTTAATTAAAAGGTTGGGTAGGATTGGATTTTGAATTGAGACAGCTTTACAAACTATTTAGTAAAATGTTTTTTATACTGGACCGAACAGCAAACAGGTCGTCTTATTGGACCACTGGTAGAATCCATCAAACTGAATTTAAAAAAACGGATGAAGTTATAAATAGTATAAAGTTAAAGCCATATACATATATCAATTACAAAACAAAATATAATAAAAGCTTTATGTTTTGGTGTGAATGATTTATTTATAACAAAATATAAAGATTCAAATAAATAAATTATGAATTCTCGAGTATCAAATGTATAAGAAAATTTTGATTTTAAAAGAAAAAAAATAAAAAGTATAATTTGAAAATCTAGTCTAATCTTTTGGCTTGGTTCAACCAGTTCACCGGTAACCAACTAGTTCAAACGAGGAACGATCAAAAGGCTTAACCGGTCCGGTTTTTAATCCAACTTGTTCAACCATCCGGTCTCGTTCAGGTTTTAAAACACTATTTTAAAGACCAAAATAAATTGAGATCAAAGAAGAAGAAACTTAAAATAATAAGAAGAATAAAAACAAGAACAATAACAATTGTGCTGATGTGATGACATGAGCACTGATTAAGTCTTAAATGAAATTTCCTAAGGTTGGAAAAAAAGTCTCAAATGAAAATGAAGGCATATAGTCAATTTTTTTGAACAAGTTCGCATGATAACCAGTCATTTTACTAGATATTAACCAAACTAAATTTAAGAGCCATGTGACATAAATATTATAAGAATTAATATTATGCACACATATGTGTGTAAAAACTCATAACAAAATATAATAATAATGATACAATTTTAAAAACTTATATAAATAATAAATATGAAGTTTAAGTACTAAATAATAAGTAGGATTTTGAAGGAAAAAATAAAAAAGGGTTAAAATCTTTTGTTCAATCGGTCCAACCGCTAACAAACTAGTTCAAATAAATATTAATAGTTATAATAGACATAACAGTATCAATTTGGCATCCAGTCCTATTCGATAAAAAACATGACATGTGATATTGTCATATTGATACATAGGTATAACTAATGAATGTGCACATATAAAATCAATGAAAATGATGACATAACTCACTTGCTAATAAGAATTTTTTGTCTTTGTGAATCAAATCATGGAAATGAAATGGGATCCAATAAACAATGACATCATTTCATGTCGGGTTGTATGAAGAAGCTTTTTGAAAGTTAGATGTCCAAGCAAGCATGCTTCTAGGAATTTAGTCTTTTATGTAAACTTTGCAAAAAGTGTTACTAAAAGATCATTTTATAACACGTTAGGAAGTTTAAGTTTAAATTGATAGACGCCCAAACAAGCATGCTTCTATGATGTAGTCTTTATGTAAGCTTTATAAAATATCATACTAAAAGATTATTTTATAACACATTAGGAAGTTTAAATTGATAATTAAAACCATGACTAACGTTTCATATTAAAATTATCATGATTTGAATCCACATCTAGGATTTTATATACTCGTATCGGTAGTCATGGATTCAAAAAATTAGTCACCGAGACCAGAAGTGGGCCGGGTAAAAACTAGTCACGTTGAAGTAGGGATGGCAATGGGGCGGGTTTGGGACGGGTATGAGTAATCCCAACCCTATACCAGATTAGAAAAGTGTGTCCCATACCCTGCCCAAAACCCGTCGGGTATGAATTGGGTATTTACCCATCGGGTATCGGGTATACCCACGGGTAATTAGGTATACCCGTTAATGTTATAAAAATTACCCGTTGGGTATACCTATCGGGTATCTATACATCATACAAAGCTATACTTGCATATACGTATTAAATAATATTTTTTGTTAATTCTTAATACTTTTTGTTTATGCTCAATTACTACTACTATCAAATTTTTATATTTTTATTATAAATTTGTAAGATATCATATGATCAAATGATATGAAGTTTTATAACTTATATTAACATATTATAATTAAATAAAAAAAATATATCATATGATCAAATGATATGAAGTTTTATAACTTATATTAACATATTATAATTAAATAAAAAAAATAATAAGTAAAAAAATATAAAAAGATATAATTATATATAGTATAATATTAAATATAATAAATTAATAAATAAAATAACCTCGGGTATATAATCGGGTAAACGGCTATGCTTAATCGGGTAATCGGGTCGGGTAAACGGGTATACAATGCAATCCCATACCCCGTCCCATACCCGCAAAAAAAATAAAAATCAATCCCATACCCGGTCTCATACCCGCTTACCCGATCTCATACCCGTCCCAAATGTCTCGGGTTTCGGGTATTCCCGTCGGGTTCGGGTTTGATTGCCATCCCTACGTTGAAGTTGGCTCGGGGTGAAAAACAATTATATTAAAGTATAGCAAATGCATTCATATTTTTGTAGGAAATTAAGGAAAGTTTTGTGATATTTACAATTTTAATAGAAGAAAAATACATTTACTGTATATCTTATTTATAAATATAACTAATACGTCTGTTATGTCACCTTTAATTCTTTATGCCACTAACTATTGTGCAATACCACTATTGTAATCATCATGTCACTTCTAAAGTTTTAGAAGTAAAAGAGACAATTTAACATAAAGGATGTAATTGATGTGTTTAAATGAATGAGGGCATCTTCAATGGGGGGACATGTACAAAAGCCCTCTATATGACGATATCATCTCATTAAATTTTACCTTTTATTATGAATGTATGTTTATTAATTAACGCCGGTATTATCACACCTTGCAAGATGCTAAACAGAAAAATAAAATTACATGATTAATAACGGATTTCTAATCTACTCTACAAAATTAGTTTTACATTCTACTACTATACCAGCATAAGAAAAAATACGTAATATTATCAAGTAATGTCTCATTTATGATGATTTTTTTGAGAAAACCACATCATTTTCATATCTCCGGATAATCCCCCAAACAAAACTATCATGCCCACCAAATGCTTTTTATTCTGATTCATGTTTAATTCTTCCACACCCAATATGCCAATTGAGTTGGCTTTTTTCCCATCACAAATGTCAAATCCAACGACACCCGTATCAACCTCCAAAGATGGTTCGTCAAAAAACAAGAACCACACAAGTGATCAGTTGTCTCTAGCTAAAGATTACTGATGTAGATTGTCGTGTTGCCTCTAACGACCCAATATTGATCCTTCCTTTTGTTTATAAGCCATAACATGTTTCTGTGCTGCCTAGTGAATCCATCTATTATATTTGGAGAAATCCTAAAAAATCTAGATCACATTCGTTCCAATGTATTCGAATACGACTAAGGAACCTCAAACAAAGACATCTAACAAAACATCAATGGATCCAAACACTAACGTGGTGAATCATAATCCAGCACTTATCGACATTAAACCTGACTTCCAATTCAACATATCAAATTTCTTAAAATCTTATGCATTAAAACCGAATATAAATTTCATCACACCATACCTTCTAAGTTCGCAACTCGGGGTGTTACCCCATTGTTGTTTAGTATTTTCAGTAAGTAAAGTACTATACAAAGCATACATTTGATCCCTTGAACTTTCCGAAAATACCACGTTTCTCATTGTTTTGTGAATGTTTGATGATTTAATGTATATCTTATGGCATAAACATCAAACATATTTAATAGTTCTTAATGTTAAGGTTTGTATATAAAATGGGTCATCATCCAATAAATTAAATCGTAAATTATTCTTTTAATGAAAGTTTCAACCCCCACTATATTAAATCAAAGGTTTAACATGATGGCACAAGTAATAACCGTGAACATTTCTTTAAAATATTTTTTAAGTTTTCTTTCACTGGTGGTATCATATTGGAAAAAATATGTTCCTCTAAATGACAACTCGTTTAGTTTTCAAGTCATTAAATATATTTGGTTAAATACTAAAGGACTCGTGAAAAAATAAATTCCAATAAATAAGTTGTTGCTATTTTAAAAATATAAAACATTTTGCTTATTACCTTACTAATAATCCAATCAGATGGAGGAAAAGATGCAACCGAACAACAATTCACAAGTATATTATGAAACGTTATTAGACTATTTTATTCGATAGTCTTTTCAAACATGTTACAAGTCAAATTTCATCTTTTTGGTACGTTTTAGTTTGGATCTAAACATTTGGAATCCGCATCTCTATAAAATTTTTGATATCTACTATAGCAACATATCTACTATTGCGCTTGTACTATTCGATGCGTTATCAAAAGACATTGAAAAAAAAAATTATTTTTGATTTATATGTTATAACAACTTAGTCTAAAATATAAAATAAATTTTCACTAGTCGAAAATATAAAACAATTTAAATGTAATCATATGTTTCATCATTTGCTACAAATCGAGTTGTATCCAATGAGCGGTAACACAAATCTACAAGTCTAGTGAAGCGTGTAGAGTTGACCAAACATCACACGTATGGTTAACACTGGTTTCTAAGTTTTTAAGAAATTAATTAATTTTATTTTTTTCATATTTTTAAATAATCTCTTTTAAGAGTAGCACCAATTACATATTCATACTAGTTTAAAGGGTAAAATAAAAAAAAAAGAAAAAGAAAAAAAAGGTCAAAAAGCAGGTGCAACATCAAATGACCGGTAATATTACTATTTGCAACGACTCATTTCTAACCGATCTGATTTAGAACTGATTTAGAACTGATTTGTTGGATCATGGTTAAGAACCGATAGAGGAACCAACTGTTTGGGGTTGATTTGGAACCTACTTGGGCCAAACCGGCTTTTTAGGCTATATTGAGTCAAGTTACAAACCGGTTTGAAAATTTAAAGTGCTTTCTACGCCACCTCTACAGCTCTACTTATTTACTTATATCCATCCTCAATTCCTCATGACCTCATCATTCATCAATGGCTTGACTACTAGATGGACCAAGTCCCTGTTTGGGCCACTAATTCTCACAACAAAAGACCAAATTCAAAATAGGCTGCACACAACTATTTGGCCCAACAAGTAAGCCCATGGTCTATCTCCAAATTTATACTCTCCTCTCTTCGTGCTTTTCATATTTTCCAATTTCCCTAATTTTCTTTACTCTTTTCATCACGCGAGAAATCCTCAACCGTCCGCGACAGAACACGGTGAACGGCGATAGAATCACACGGTGACCCGCGATAGAATGAGGTTGTATCAACAGTTCGGAACTTGAACAAATATATACGAGGGGGCGAAAGTCTCGAGACTCATAATTTTTTTTCTATCATATATGTAAAAGAACAAATGTAAAGATGGAGAAACCATAAGATAACAAAGATATTGAAAGACTAGCAAGATGATATGTTGAGTGGTTGGACTTGTAATCACATGAATCAAGATTATCCGTAGAATGTTCACATGTAGATGGTGAATGAAAGATGAGGGCACAACCAACACAAAGATGCAGTCATCACTCTAGCACATTCTTGAGCAAACCCCAAAATAAGATGAAGAAGATGAAGCAGTGGAGTCCAAGATTTTATTTATAATAGCACATATGACTGTTTTGAAACCCAAACAAAGAATTACCAAATAAGGCCCATGATCCAGCAGCTCTTACCCCAACAATCCAAACAAATAACTCAGATCCACCGTCTCAATGTGACATGAGACACAAACCAAAAAACAAGTTAATCAAAAATTATAGAATAAGTATAGAACATGTGTATGATCACTATCACGCATGTAACATTTTCGATTTAATTTGTATGGTTCAAGCTTAATATCGTCTAGATGATTCGATAACAATTCACAGAGAACTCAATGACTAGATTTCGATCAATGAAAAAATCAAGCTTACTTCAAAATCTAGGTGAACTGAATCTAAAATAGTCTCGAAACAGTATTAGTTAAAATCGATTTCAATCTGTAGAAGCCATTTCTTGTGACTAGGCTCAAGGGCGTTAAGCCTATAATTTTATACAAATTTTATTTAATAAGTTGAATATATGTTTAAAAGTATCTTATATGATAGTTTTTTTAAGGTGTGATTAGGCTATTCACAAGCCAAGCCAGAGTTAGCTTAAACACAACCTGAATTTTAAACGAACCTGCTCACTTGACGCGACTCAAATTTACATAACCCGAACTGAAAATTAAGCTTGGCTCCCCCTGTTATGACTCGTATATAAAAAATAAAACCCTAGTTAAACTTTTTTTAATATTTATATTAACAAATTACACTATCATGACTAGAATCTATGAACAACAAAACATAATCGAAAAAAGGAAAACAACTAGATAAATAAAACAAAAAAGTTTAAGATCTGTAGATCTCAATTGTCATCTAAAGCAATGTTTTGTTGGTTTTTGTCTTACACCTGCAACTGGAGTAGGGGGTATAAATCAACTGAGATTGATCTTGTTTGAGCTCAAGCTCCGTTTGTTTAACTTAAAAAAGATCGCGCATGAGCTTGCCTCGTTAAAAGTTGTATTTTTAAGGTTCAAATTCGACTAGTTTGTAGCCTTTTAAGCTTAAGCTCGACTTGATTATTCTATATTAGTTTTTTTAATGCCCTTAACTACTTCTACTCTTACTTACACAGACCATTTCTTTGTATTGAACCAAGACATTCACTTATAGAGACATAAGCCTCTACCATATGAGTTAGCCTCATAATTACTATTATTTATTAGTTATGTAATTATTTTCTCTATATATTTATAATTATTTTCATATAGATTTACATCATATATTATATTTAAATATGTTGGATAAATTAAAGGGAAAATATAAAATAAAAGGATCTGTTACGACTCGAGAGTCTGCTCAAACTTGATATGTGAAGCTCAAGCTCTATCTTATTTATTAAATGAGCCTTGATATAAGCGCGAGCTCGTTTTAAGCTTGGCTTGATACTAGCTTTAACAAGTCAATCTTAAGTAGTTTACGAGTATCTTGGCTCGTTTACACCCTAAATTAAATGAAGATATGAAAAAGAAACATGATTATGAGTAGATGAGGAGTCTATTAGTCCATGAATGGTCGATGGAAAACTGAAAAAATGGGTTGAACTAAGATTAGTATTTGGTTGTTTGAGCTAAATCTAAACTAAAGTTATGTAAAAGTAAAATTAAAAGATTAAAATTTTAAGCTAAGACTACATAGCAAGCTAGTTTGACTTACTCATTTACAAACAACAACGATTCAAAGTAAATATATAAGTGAGGGATATCAAAGGTAAACAAATGGGACGATTGTCATCTTATAATCTCTCTATTCACACTTTTTGTATGTGTGGTCCTTACGAATATACGCATGACTTATGTACCAATGTCATACTTTAAGCATCTTTACAACTATACTAATTTCGACCGTCATAGTGTATTGTGGGCCTTAGCCACGGTCCTAATAACATACTATTAGTACATAATAAGCTGATGAAGAATGACACGATTTTACCATCAAAACCATCTCAAAGGAGAAGAAATATATTTTAGCATAGTTATCACGATATAACCCCTGAGCTTATAATAGATACAACTGCCGACTTATATAACACAAAAAGGGTTAAAAATATAAATCTTATTGGAAATAAAGTTCAAAAATATTATAACAAAAATAGCCCATTAAATAATGCTCAGAGTTAGAAAAATATGATATATACATAAATGTCGGATATGGTTCCTTCTTGGCTTTTGTGCTTTGGGGACCCACCTTTTCTTTTTTTTACTTTTTTTTTTTTTTTGTGTGTATAGTATATTTTCTTCCTTAACAACAAGATGAAGCTTATATAATAGAACCAAACTAGCAAGAAGCTAACAAGAACAAACCCTAAACATTAAAATTAAAACAAAAACAATTACATAATTATATTGAAAGATCTTGAAGCTTGACATAAATTACATAATTATATTGAAAGATCTCCAAGCTTGCCAGTTTATGTCGAGCTTTCGGGAACGATTTTTGATTCAAAGAGAGGTGATTACTTTGATACTCCTCATGATGTTCACCACTGAAGTAACTCGTTTCTGGCCTTCCATAAATTCCACATTGTGATTACTACAAATGCTTGGATCGTCTTCTTCTTTTCTTTTGAGCCGTGTATGGTTCATGCAACTTCATAAGATCCGAATTGTGTCTAGTAACTAATAACTTGTAATAATATTCAATTTTCTTAAAGCATTGACTCCTTACGGGAGCAATAGAAAATCAAATGGAACAACTGGATTCTTTAGAAAATGAATATCTTTGGATAGCGGTAGAGATAATATATAATTCCTACAATGACAGCTTTGATCAAAAGACATGTGAAGTTGTGAACGTTCCCTCTCAACAATACAAGTTGTGCAACGATGGTGAGGAATCCATGGAACATATGTCAATTTCTTGCCAAATAGCCAACATAATCTGTCTGGTATGAAATATGCTCCTAGTGCGACATTTGTCCCATGATCCTGTTTTTTAAAGGTCTCCTCACTCGATCACCATGAGAGGATAAAACCGGGTAAACAAGGAGTAAGATGTTGTAAGGTGTAGTTTGTTTTTTCAGATATAAAATATCTGCAGTCTGCGGACCACATCTGCAGATATCAGTAAAAGAAGATATGGATCAAACATCTGTAATCTGCAATAAAATAATGTTTGGTTTTTAACTTCTGCACACTGTTAAAATAAAATGAAATTTAATTAAGCCGATTTTTTAAACTTAAAAGAGTTTTTCAACATTAAAATTTAAATAATAGTTATACAAGACTGACATAATATTCATAAAACAACAATAACATTTTTTAAATCATCTATTTCATAGTTTGCATTAACTGCTCAACAATTTCATCTCGTAACTAGTTTATATATCCCAGATCCGATGTAGTACCATGTGCTTCAACCTCGTCTTTATCAGCATCAACGTGCACATAAATATTTTGTAACGACACATTCTTTCTAAACAAACCAAATCACAAACCACTAACAAGAATAGCATGTTAATGATGTAAAAAAGGTAGAGTAGATAACTCAATCAGAGGGGGCAACAGCAAACCACAGGATGTGGTGGTCTACGGATCTAGGGAAGGCGATGAGGGTGACGGCAGACAGTGGGAGACAGTGGGGCTATGGCAGACGGCATGAGGTGTGTTGATGGAGGAAGGGAGGTGAAGGTGGAGTTGTGTTTAGGGTTTGAGGGGTGAAAAAGAGATAGAGAGTTGTGTTTAGAGTTTACACCATAAAGAGGTTTAGAAGACCTTTTTTAACAAAAAAATTTCCAAAAAACAAACACTCTGCAAACCTAAACGTCTGTGTATGATCCGCGTGATGCAGACAAAAAAGGTCAGAAATATATTTTTTGAAAAAACAAACTCCATCTAAGTGGTTATCAAGACAATGTGTTGGCGAATATGAAAAACTAGAAATGAGGTGATTTACTCAAACACAAGATGCTTGATGAGTAGGCTGCTAGAAGACATCAACCGAGCTAATTCTGAGCAAAGAACATATTAAAAATTAAGGAATTGGAGTTGGAAGATTGGAGACTTTTTCACTTTAATTTTATTTTATATTTCCCGTGTTTTTCTTTTCTTTTGTTTGGGTTTCTGCATGTGCTAGCACCTTGCTGGTGTGTGTAGGTTAAAACTTTTCTTCGATGTATTTTGTTGGGGTTTGCTGCTATATAAATCTTGTTTTTCAAAATAATAATAAACATGTTAATTTATTAATTATATTTAAATCTTCGTATGTAAAAGTACTTTTTTTTTGCTTTTAGATTAATTAAATAAGCTTTTTTTAAAGAATATATAAAAAAATATCATCTTATTATTATTAATGAATCATAAAAGTAGGGGTGCAAATATCTAACATGACACGAAAACACGACACGCACCTAACATAAAATTAGCTGGTTTGGGTTTACTATAAACGGGTGTGAGTCAGGTTTTGGTCGAACCCGTGAACCCGCTTAGTTAAATAGGTCAGGTTTGGGTTCAACCCTACAGGTTTGCGGGTTGACCCGTTTAACCCATTATTTATTTAATTTATTTTTTGTATATATTTCGTGTCATAAATTAAATTTCTTATGTGTTTCATTTTGAAATTGACTTAATAATTCATAACTAAAATATAATGAATTATATCAATTAGTATCTTTTGTTGTGAAATAGTATTTTTAAAATATTAACATGTGAAAAAAAAAATTAAAATTTTTTGGGTCAATTGGGTCAATTGGGTCAAGTTCATGCAAACCTGTAAATTTTCGTGTCGTGTCCGGGTTAATACTTTTGACACAATTTTCTGCTTCGGGTCGTATAAAATTTTCAGGTTCGTGTCAGGCTGGACTTGAAAACCTGGGAACATGACCCCTTTAGCACCTCCATAAAAATTATTTTTCAAAGTAGGAAGGCCAATAAACACCCATGCAACAATCATGGACGAGGAAGATAGGGGTGTGCTTTTGGTTCGTAGTAGTTAGTCACGAACTGGTTTTCAAAGGAGGATAGGGAAAGGAGCAGAAATTTTGTTTAAGTATTTATTTAATCAAGATTTATATATTATTATTATTTTTAATTTTTTGGAACGGCTAATGATTTTCAGGGCTGGTCCTAAGGATTTTAGTACCCTGGACGAGTCCGGAAAAAAAGGCCCCTAGACCGTACCAAATTAAATTATATAAAGTAGTTTGTTAAACGAAAACAAATGTTCACCAATAAACATAGCAAAATCATAGTAGTACAATGACATACCGTAATATCTAACCAATGACACGTGAAGCCATATTTTCACAAACAACTAACAAAGTCGGCAGTCGTACAAAGACCCTACTATCCTACAGTCGTAGGCTTCTACTGTTTCACTTGTAAATGCCTCGATTTATATTTTTTTTAAGTGAGCTGCTCAATTTAAGTTAATTCATTCTATAAATCAATTAAACAATATGACAAATAATAACGGATAATAGCTTATGAGAATTGGTATTCTGTCTTTTAAGAAATAGATTTTTAATTAAATAATAGGATTAATGAAATAAATCCAAAGATATATATTTGATTAAAAACATAATTAGATTAAGTTTTTTTATTGGATTATAACTTATTACTATTTCTTTTTAGAAAAAAATTTATATAATATACAATTTTTTAAAAAAATTTTGTGCTCCTTGAGTGAGTGGGCCCTGTACGGAGGTCCACTTTGTCCCTCCTCAAGGCCGGCTATGATGATTTTGTAAATGGGACCCAACTAGCAAGAAACCAGTCGGACAAAAATAACAATAAAAAATACAACACTAAACATGTGCTCGACCCAATATATAGGAGCATTACTATTCCTGCTACTAAATCACAATTAGGAATAGGAAGCGATAGAGTCAAAAACTATAGCCTTCATCTTCTTGTTACTTTGAAAAACAAGATTGTTCTGAATGACCATAAACTCCATCAAGTCACAACAATAATGATATCAATCACTGATTTTTTGAAAGATTAGTCATTCATGGTGAAAGTCAAGGAATGTGGGAGTTGGGCTCCAAGATTTAAATTTTCCAAGTGAAGAAGAGTATCAAAATTATGAAAAAGATGGTGATTTGGAAATAGAACAACTGGATAATGAGGTAAAATCTAGTGACCCCTTTTCATTAAATAAGATTATATATGGATTGCATACTAATATGAAGGGGGATCAAGCAATAGAAGCAAATGTATGTGGAGATCAATACTGGTATTAGAGTGATAGATCAAATGGTTGAAGAGGATAGCTTGATGTCCATACCACCGGAATTCGAAGAGCTAAGATTCGCAAACAATGATGAGTATCCTAGGACATTTGGAATAATGATAGAAAAATATTACAGTTAAGTAGAAGTGAATACACCGTACAACAATCTAATGGATAGAAAGTTTGACTAATTGGTTTTGAAACAATAAAAAAAGAGGTGAAAGTTGTAGGACGAAAATCGCAAAGCGGGTCACTTTTTAATAAATTTCTTAGAAACATTGAGATTGGGTATGCTATAGGGTATGAGATGAGCGTAAGTGAAGCAAGTCTTGCTAAATTATTAAACATGATGAGCGACTTGTTAGTGGATCAATGAATGTGCCAACAGCATTTGTGGGTACAGAGATGTGGGTAAAAGAAGGTAAAGAGCTTATGTTGTAAATATGGTATAAGTTTCTTGTTACTCCAAGAAACTTGTATGTCTATTTTTTTTATTAAACGATCAGTTCTAATCCAAGTTGTTTCGGAGGAATCATATCTGTCTGGGATACTTTAGTTTTTTATAAACATTCTATTTTTCTGTTCGAGTAATCTTATGATCATAGAAGAGACCTGGTTATCTTTAAATGTTTGTTGTTTCCTGATTAATACATATGCGTCGCAAGAAGATATGAAAAAAAGGGTTCTTCAGGATACTAGTTTTGGTTTATGTATTGCAACCTCAGTAACCATTTTTTGATAGGGGATTTTAAGTAGTTCGCTTTGAATACAAGCGATTGGGTTCATATTTCTTATTTTTATCATAGTCAGGTGCTTTAATAAATTTATCTTGAGTGTGGGTTTGATTGATATATCCTTGGGAGATTTTTAATTTACGCGGGTGGATGCTAGTTGTATAAAACTTAGTAAATCGGATACATTCTTGAATTCTAAGAAATTAATTAATAAAATCCTTAAATTTGAAAACAAGAAAATTGGACAGAAAATAATAGGATGGGGAATGAATTTAAGAGGAGTGGGACGCAAGTTATTATATATATTTTAAATTTATTTAAATTTAAAAAGATTAAAATACATTGAAACTAACTGAGCAAGTTAACATTGTTAGATCTAGTGACAATTGATGAAAGCAAACATAATAGTTAGAGACCACATCCATAGAATTTAAAATGTTAAAATTTAAAGCGTAGGGACCATATTTAAAGTTTATTTCAAACTAAAATGACCATCTATATAATTTACCTTTAGTAATAAAAAAACATTTTAATTTCGCAATATTTTACTGTGTCTAGCTTTTATTTTAGCATAGTTCTTACACAAAAGTTGACATTGTTTACAAATTGTCCTACTTTCGTTCTTGTATAATACTTCATTAACAAATTTAAGTTTAACTCTTCTTAGAAACTTTTAAACTTCTCTCTGTATTGAAGTATTAGATTATGAAACTCATGACATAGGTACATTCAGGTCTTTATAATCCGCGTGTAACCTATTATATGATCAAGATCTCTATGAATTTGTAAGATCTAAACTCTTCTTCTTTAATAGTGTACACAATATGCAAACAACTTAAGGATGTGGTAGCATTATCAGAGGCCAAATCTTCATATACTTGTGATCATGATTTTCAAAAAGGTCCTTATCATGGTGTCTTATGATAATATTCCATTAGGATGATGCTTTTGTCACTAAAATCTAAGGGTTCCATCCTACAACACGTCCTTCCTTAATATCAACCAATGCCGCCACATGTCCAAGGGGCAGTACACTTTCTTTTGAGAATTTGACCAACGGGTCGTTGATTGGTTTACTTGTTGCCACCATATATATTAGCAATTTCCAGAAGCAATGTTCGTACATAAGATCATATGCACTTCCACCATCTAAGTATACACGATGTATTGTGTGTCGTTTGATAATGACTTGGATGAGTACCAGTCCTACTCGATTCTGTATATTTAGTGTTAGGAAAGTCGCTTATGTTATTCCTTCGGTCATTGCCATCATTTGTCCTTTGTTTATGCATCATATGTGACCATATTATTGTTTTATCGTTTTTTTATGCCCTTAGTGACTCTTATGAAGCACGCTAACTGTTGCACAATCTGTGTTTTTAGTTTGTAGTATTCATTGGTGTATTAATTTTTATCATTATAAAACTCAAAATATTTGCTAGAACTTTGTTGAGACAACATCTTTGTCATAGGTTTGGTGTTCAAATAGGAATGGAGCTCCCACTGTGGCTAGTATTTCCTACATGGTATTCATGAGTTTAGTATAAATGACCTAACAATCTTTATAAGCATCCTATGGTTAGTTCTTGTAATGAGGTGTATGGAACACCCTAGGTTTATTATGCTTTGGTGACCTAAGGCTACCTTTGTCGATGTAGACTTGTTGGTTCTATATAGGTATTGTTCTATCTACGATACAACGCTAAGAATTGTTCATAGATAACGTTAAACATTTAGTTCAAGTGGCACCTGTGTAGTCAATACCACTTGTCTCTCGGACAAATCTTGCCTAGCTAGCAAAGCAAAAAATAAGAAACGCTCTTACGAGGTAATTATGAGTTAAACTACTCGTGTTAGCATGGAAGTCAGCCCGCTGATTCCATTATGCTACAAGCTGCTCCGTTTTTTTTTTCGTTGCAGAAAAAAGATCCCTTCCCCTGTTTTCAAAAATGATAAAGATCTCTACAAAGGAAGTAGCACGGGTCAAGTCCTCTGCGCACCCTTAGAGCAGAACTGTATTAATCTTGTTTCTTATTTACATGGATGCACTGCGTTTTCCAAAGCTTCATATCAAACCGGCTTCTATTTCAATCGACGCCCCTATGTTTTGTAAACTCTTTGGTTTTTTGCACAACCTATTTATGGTTTAAGGGATTCATGCATTATGATCTTTTATCAATTGCTTAGTATTAATCTCAAGCACAAACCCAAATATGCACATCCTAACAATTGAACCTGTAATATGAAACAACGCCTCTTGTTATTGGTTCATGACTGTTCGTAGATCACTGTATTTTTTTGCTTGATGTTATGTAACTCTACACGATCCTTCATTTTCCTATTCTTTGGTTTGAAATGCCTTAAAAATCTAAGTCAGTCTTCAAAACCATTGATAACCTCTAGTGCATTAAAGGCAAACTTGGTCTTCTAAACATATTGTTATAATGTACATTCAAACATTAGAATACGTTCTAGTTTTAAGGGTATGCTAAAAGTTGATTATTCCTGTTGAGAATTTGGTTTTCGTATTTAGTCTATATGGACGAGATAGATCGCCAAACTGACCCTGGGTGTTGTTCATGTGTTGCAAGTGGGTCAAACATTCCATGTGTTTCTTAGGAAAACATTTTTGGGGATGTAAGTGGACCTAAGTCAACAGGTTAGACATAACAATTGATGACGTGCTTTGTTTGATTAGAACTACACAAGAGGAACACTAATGGATGACCAGGAACATGTTAGATATTTTAGTGTAATTGGATTGACTAATGATCAATGTGTTCATAATATTAATCAAACAAGTTAGGAGGTGCGGAGTGCACGCTTGTTTGAGTTTATTATGATCTTCGATATTGAAAACCTTTTTAGGGGCGAAGCCCTTAAGTGATGGGGGTTCCAAGGGGGCAACGCCCCTTGGCGGGGGTCCGGGGGCAGCGCCCCTGGTAGCGGGATCCAAGGGGCAGCAGCCTCCAAGGGGCAGAGCCCCTGGCTGGGGTCGAGCCCCTAGCAAAAATGGCTTCATTAGAAAATGCATTTCGAATTGATTTTCCAGAATTTCACATGTGAAGTTCGAGTGGAAAAATACGCATTTTTAATGGTTATTTAAATTAAAAATAAAAATAAAAAATGAAAAAAACTGCCAAATGGCAGTTTCCCGTCTCTCCCTAAAAGTCGAATTGGACAATCAATGTTGGTCACTTTCTTCTCAAATTCTTCTTCTTCTGGTTCACGAAAAATCACACAACACAACATACTAATTCTTGATCTCGTTTGAGTTATATCCGATTGCTTTATTCGGGTGAAGCACCGAATAATTTTGATCTGAAAGTGATCTTCACGATTCTCAGATTATCCAAGTTTGATTTCAAGTGTTCTACAGAACAACCAATTTTAGCATATAAAACCGAGTAATTTGTGAGATTTGATACACCTTGTTGGCGCTTATGTTGCTATTATAGGTGGTGGTTTGGTAAGCGCTATGAAGGATGAGATTAGTACCTGGACTTCTTTCGTCCTTTCTTCCGTGATGTATCTATACAACATATTTCTTGATCATAAGAAATTTGAATGGACAATCGTTAAAGAAATCTTGAGGGTACTATTATCGACCCTCCCCCTAAATCACTTGTTGCGTCAGGAGAAGAAACATGATATCTTATAGAGTTTTTGTTAATGGTAATTACAACGTTAAGAATACTAACTTGGTCCTATGAATGACACAAATGTAGAGTTAAGGAACTAAGATCTATTTAAGCAATGAAATCAGGTTTGATCAGAGGTGAATTGGTGTGTTTATAAAAGGTCACCCATTGTAGAGTCTGCACAAATAAACAAACCATTAGCATCACCTCAAGGATAATCGTCCCACGATTAAGTCCCAACGTGAAAATAAATATTGGTTGGAAAGGGCGACTTACCTTGCAAAAGGATTATATAATTCGTGTATAGTGATGCATTCAAGGGTGGTTGTCCCCATTAAATGATCGTCACGCTACGTGTAATCATAACACCTACCTTCGGCATCATATGACATCACCATCGATGGCTATTTCAATTTCTTTTATTCATCAATCACACATGTCACCACTAAACGATAACAAAAAGAAAACCACTTACGAATCTACTAAGATATGGTACAACGTCCATCCGTCTCACGTGAGACAACGTAAAGGCTGAGGGCAATTTGACGATGCTAAGACTACCGCGATGAAGAATATACGTCAGAGGAAAGAGAATTTAATTTTATTTTTTTCAATTTCAATTTTATCTTTAAAACTTAAAATCCATAAACTTTTAAATGGTTCAAGAAAAAATCATTTGCTCCTTTACAAAGCATGAATTTATTACAACTTTTCTCCACTTGATATCCATCTTCCCTAAGCCACAACAAAACCCCCAATTCCCCTGCCTCTTGCTTTTTCACCATTTCTCCAAAATCAAAAAACAGAGGAATTACATCACACAACAATCAATACAATATACAAATTTACAGATTAAACAAAAAAAACAGAGTCACCGATACATTTCGATACAATAGGAATCTCGTAGCCTTCAATCTTTCTCTCTCTTCATCTCTTCATCTCTTCATCTCTGCTCGAGTCGACCCATATGAGCTTCCTAGATCTATCACACACAATACCAACAAATCTTTAACTCTATCCACTCGATTTGTATGTGTGGGTGATCTTTCTTTCATGGGTGAAGAGGTATTACCATGGTTGAAGTCTCTACCTGTAGCACCAGAGTACCACCCAACCCTAGCTGAGTTTCAAGATCCAATTGCATACATCTTCAAGATCGAAGAAGAAGCTTCAAAGTATGGAATCTGTAAAATCATCCCTCCGGTCTCTGCTTCCCCGAGGAAAACCGTAATTGCGAACTTGAATAGGTCTCTGTGTGCTCGAAGTTCTGATTCATCACCTACATTCACCACCAGGCAGCAGCAGATAGGGTTTTGCCCACGAAAGCACCACCGGCCGGTGCAGAAACCCGTGTGGCAGAGCGGTGAGGTGTACACTGTGCCCCAATTTGAGCTCAAAGCGAAGAATTTTGAGAGGAGTTTCTTGAGAAAGGGGTCGAATTCGAAGAGGGGTTTGAGTGGTTTGGAGGTGGAGACTCTGTATTGGAAGGCTCATGTGGATAAACCCTTTTCGGTTGAGTATGCGAACGATATGCCCGGTTCGGCATTTGATCAAACAAGTGGTGGGTGTCTAAAGAAATTGGGGAAAAAGGATGTGGGTGATGGGTTGACAGTGGGGGAGACCGAGTGGAATATGCGAGGGGTTTCGCGGTCGAAAGGGTCTTTGTTGAAGTTTATGAAGGAGGATATACCTGGTGTTACTTCACCTATGGTGTATATTTCTATGTTGTTTAGCTGGTTTGCTTGGCATGTTGAGGATCATGATTTTCATAGCTTGAATTATATGCATATGGGTGCTGGGAAGACTTGGTATGGTGTGCCTAAGGATGCTGCTGCTGCATTTGAGGATGTGATTAGAACACATGGTTATGGAGGGGAGATTAATCCTATTGGTGAGTTGTGTTGTTACCTTTAGCTATTAGCTATTAAGCATTGATCTTTGAGTTTCCCTTGTTCTTTTTCCTGTTGACAGCATGCTCTGTTTTACTTTGAAGTATGTTCTGTAATTCACTAGTGAATGATTGATTGTAAATCATTTGGTTAACTTCTGCTTGTATGAACATCTGTTAAATGCGCATGTGAGAGAATTGAGGAATATGAAGGGATATTTGTGTTTCATTTGAAGTCAAAGATTCATACTGCATGTCACAATCTTATAATGCAAAAATGATATTATTTGGCTACTGATAACCGGATATACGTAACCCATCTTAGAGGGCACTAAACAATTTCTGTTATGTTTTCAGTGACTTTTGCCACTCTTGGTGAGAAGACGACTATTATATCCCCGGAAGTATTACTTAAGGCTGGGGTTCCTTGCTGCAGGTGAGACTTCTATCAAGTTTTCTATATTCTGTTTTTGCTTATACCCAACTCTATATGATTATGCACTACTACAGTTGATTTTCGCAACATCAGAGCTGTTTGGTTAAGTAAATTGTTGCATTTTATATATCGTGAAAGCTAATTATATTTTTTACTTTATCCAGATTGGTACAAAATGCTGGAGAGTTTGTTGTCACTTTCCCCAGAGCATATCACTCTGGTTTCAGTCATGGTTAGTCTTTTCCTTGTTGGTATCTTTTGATGCGGATAAAATGATAAGTAATCTATTGAATTTTTCTTCATGCTAACGCCTAATGGTAAATATATGTCCTTTTTTCGTTATATAGGATTCAACTGTGGGGAAGCAGCTAATATTGCAACACCTGGCTGGTTAGCAGTTGCACAAGATGCAGCAATTCGCAGGGCTTCAATTAATTGTGCTCCCATGGTGTCTCACTTTCAGTTGCTTTATGATCTTGCAGTATCATTCTCTTCAAGGTCTGCTCTCCTATCCACTCCGCATTTGTTAATCTTGAATGTTCTGCCATTAGGATTGCTTCTTGATGATTATATTTTTAAGCTTGAACCTAAAGAAATTTAGTTAAAAGGTAGAGGTGGCTATTCCAACCCATCTATTTTGATTTTTGCTTTGTCTCAAAGGGGTCAATCAAAACTTTAGCTAAAAGGGAAACTTGTCAAATGGTCTGAAAATTGCTTGAAGTCTTTTAAAGGACAACCTTCTAAATTGCTTTATTCTAAGACTTTGGTTGTTGGTAAAAATATAAAATAATATTCTTTTTTCTATAATTATTTACGATCAATCCAACCATAACTGGCCTGTTTTGGCCCTACTAAAAGCAACCAATTTACCCATAAATGAGTTGTTTTTGTTTGTTCTATATGGAATGAGTCAAATGGTGCGAGTCAAAACTTTAGCCAGAATGGGAGCAGGTCAAATGGGTCGGATGGGTGCTCAAAAGTGCTGAAAATTGATCGAAGTCCGCTTTTAAAGCAAACATCCTCGTAAATCATTTTTTTTCTAAGTTTTAACTTGTTAGTGTAATAATATTGTCTATTTTTACCATAATTCAGCATTTCTTGTATAAAGTTTTTAAAAATTGACAAAAAATGTTGGTGGTTTAATCGGACCCGACCCAGATTGTTTTGACCCATACTGAAAATGACCCGCTTTAAGCTGTTCCCTTTTCCTAACTGGCCAACTTGCCAACAGCCATAAAATCTGATGAAGTTTGTTTCATTCCTACTTCTACAGTGTACCAACAAGCATTAAACCTGAACCTAGGAGTTCCCGATTAAAAAATAAGTTAAAAGCTGAGGGAGAATCATTGGTGAAAAGAGTTTTTTTACAAGACATAACGGAAAACAATAATCTTCTTCATGTTCTTGGAAAAGGGTCTCCGATTGTACTTGTTCCGGAAGAATTCTTAGACAGAAGGATTCCCCTCGGTTTAAATACTAAAAATGATGAATTGAAATTCACGAACGTCTCGGATTCTGATGACGATGCCAACCTAGACAAAAGGCCGGAGAGAAAATACTCTTCATTTTGTACTAGGAATAATAGGATCTCATTGAATAGTGAAAAAGAGGATACACATAAGGGTTTAGAAGGTGATAAAAATCCCAACCCTGGTATATTTTCGTGTGTTACTTGTGGGGTTTTGTGTTATGCATGTGTTGCAATTATCCGACCTACAGAAGCAGCTGCAAATTACCTTATGTCAGCTGATTGTAATGGCATTAGTGATCTAGTTGCTGCCACAGATTTCTTCTCTGCTAATGAAGATGCAAGTGTTGTGGGCACTAAATCTTCTTCAGGTACACCTTATTAGTTTTATACATCATCTTACTGTTATTTTCTAGAATACACTGTAAAGCATTTGAACTATGAGTGCATCAAGCAATACATGTGGATGAATGTGTGCGGGTTGGGCGAGTTGGTCAACGTGTCAAAATGGGTTGAGTTACAACAGGTCATTTTTAATACAGGTTGAAATCTATAGGGTGAAATGTGTTGACCCCTAAACACTTTTCTGCTCATTTTTTAATCTCTGAGATAAAAGAGCATGTTAATTATGATTACATTAACATTATTATTAAAAAAAATTAGTATAAATTTCTAGATGATATGATTTAGGAGGCTACGATGCATTAAATATATTTTCAGTGACTTTCAACCTGTTCATAAGTAAACGAGTTGAACTGCCACGTCTAGCCATTTCTATCTTAAAAGATGGTCAACTTGTAGAGCCTGCTTTTCATGCTAAAAGTTAAGACCTCTAAGTCTATAATTCTTCAAGATACAAAATTTATATGAATATGTTTACTTTTTTGCAGCCGATTTCTTTTTTGTAGTTCAATACCTGTATTGTATTTTTTTCTGAAGGCAACATTCATGTCAATTTTGAAATAAAAAAGCTACCGATGACATTTGGAAGTCAAATTCACTACAAAGTTTATAGAGCTTTTTTCACATTTAGGCCATTATAAACTTTTCTTTATTCATATGAATGCAGGGAAAATGGCAAACAGCAATTGTGATGGCTTGTTTGATGTTCCAGTAAAATCTAGTGACCAAATTCAAATTGTAAATAATTTGAGTATAACTTCACCTCCTGCATCACCAAAAGTCAATTCTTCTCTTGGCCTATTGGCCTTAGCTTATGCTGATTCTTCAGATTCTGATGATGATCATGTAGAGACAAATATCCATACAAACTATGGGGATCATGAGGACAGGAAGTATACAAATGATCAAACTTTTGAATGTCCTGTTGAGTTTGAAAGAAATACAAGTTTTAAGGAATCAAATTGTGAAGAAAATCCAATATTAGATGAACATGAGGGTGATAACAGCCCTATGAATACAACATGTGATGAAGATTCTTCCAGAATGCATATTTTCTGTCTTCAGCATGCTTTAGAAGTAGAACAAAGACTTCGGACAGTTGGTGGTGCTCATGTGTTGCTCCTTTGTCACCAAGGTACTTTTTTTCATCCTGTTAAGTGTTTTGTTTTAAGACGGATCTTAAGTGCTTATCACTCAGTATATCAATGTAAATAGATATTCTAATGGTTTAGGGAAGGTACAATGTGGAAAAAGCATGCCTATAATTAGACCAAGTCAGAAAACACACACATAAGGGTAGGCTGGATAATACCTCAAAACAATTGAAGTTTGAAGCCGGTTGTTTTTTAGAATGGGTTGGGTTGATCCACAAACACTCTTTTTGTCAATTTTATATAATGTAATGATTATGATTACAAAAAAATTGTTGGATTGATAATCACATCTATGAAAAATGATTAGGAGGTTGTATGCTGTAGAAAATTAGACTTAGGGAGCTTCAACCCACTAGTTATGCCTTTTGCTAACTTTTTAATTGACCCATTTGAGATAAACCACAACCCAAATCAAACTGTTCTTAAGTAAAATGTGTTGATATCACCACCTCCAAATATAAACAAATGAAGATAATAAACTTGTAATAACACAACCATGCCGCGTTACAAATTTATGTCGTACATCCATATAAATAAAACCATTAATCCAATATAAAATGAAGCAAATAACAACATAAAATTGTGAAGGGTATATCCTTAAACTGTCTGCTTGATTCCATGACCGACTTATATTAGTATGATCAACTAGATGGAGATTTTTATGATCTACTAATTTAATCTAAATTCAAAAAATTAAAGTCTTAGGTCAGCTAACTATAAAAATCCATAAAAATTGCATCCCTTGCTTCAATTAATTTTGTTACATCATCGACTCAAATATATGAGAAATTAGTTGAGAAAAATAGGATGAAAATATAGACAATACACATGTATAGAATGTTAGGTTTCAAGCGGCGTAGCGGAACCAACACACGAGCACAAACGATTATCACGCAAACAGAAAATAAGCAACACAAGGATTTAACGTGGTTCGGTCGGTGTGACCTACGTCCACGGGCTGCAACTAGGGTTTTCTTTATTTGCTCAGTACCAAGATTACAAATACATAACAGGGTATATATAGAGACTAATTAGGGTTAACAACTTAATGAACAAGAAAACTTAACATGGGCCCAAGCCCAAAGCCTTCACAAACCCAACAATCTCCCACTTGAAAGCTTTGCGATAAATTCTAGCCCGCCATTCAAGTACAAAGCAACCCTGTCGTTTAGTAACTTCAGTAATCTTCAAACAAGTCTTTCAAGCCTCTAGTTCCCAAAGAACAAGCTAAGACTTCATCACATCTCCTAGTTGCAGCGACCCCTCATCATCAAGTACTAGAAAGGCCAGTTGAAGCTCCCCCGAGCTCCAACTCAGTCATGGCTAGTCCCGCCAATGACTCATCCTTCATCTTAACCGATTTGGACATTCCACCGGATTCAAAGATACACCGAGGATCATCATCACTCTCCAAATTCAGCAAACAATCACCAGGAGAGAATTTTTCAGTCGTAGTCTTTAAAACCCAACGTTTCTTTGTAACTGTACCCGGAACACGTCCCGTGCTCCCACTGTCACCGAATCCCCTGAATGGTTTAGACTTTCGAACTCGTTCACCTAACATCCCTGCTCCAGACTTCACGTTTGCAAAATGAACTCTCTTAGCACCAGATTTAGCGAACCAGATTTTGTCGTGCTTAACAGGAACCGTCATACATCCCTCAGCAGGTACCTCAACTATATATAATGACCCACGCTTTATACCACGAGCAATAACTAGATTACCATTGATCTCCTTCCATTTACCACCACCAAACCTTACTTCCAGTCCTTGTTCATCCAGCTGACCATTAGAAATCAGTTTCTTCTTCAGCCCCGGAATCACCCTAACATTCTTCAGGTTCCATGTAGTTCCCAACGAAGTAACCAAATCAATATCCCCCATGCCCGTTACCTCAAGTATCTCGTCATTAGCTAATCATACCTTTCCAAAATCACCATGTTTAAGATTCACCAACGTTTCCCCGTTGTCCATAGCGTGAAACGAAGCACCTAAATCCATGACCCAAGAGTCCACACTGTTTTCCACACCGAGTATCAATGCATCATCATCATCATCAGAAACATTCCCAATAGCAGTGTTTAATTCTTTCTTATTCGGACATTGACTCTTAACATGTCCCACCTCATTGCAGCTCCAGCACTTCACATTCTTTCTAGGTTTAGATGAACTCCTTCCCCGACTCCCACTGTTCCTGTTATTATCCTGACCCTTGCCAACATTTAACAGCTCACTATTCGATGATTCACCCGAGTTCTTTCTTTTTACATCTTCACCCATAATTATATCCCGAATACCATCCAGAGTGAAACCTTTAGTCCTCGTAGAACTTGAAATTGCAGTCACAGTTCCAGACCAACTATCAGGCAGAGACGACAACAGCAGTAGAGTCTGAACTTCATCATCAAACTTAATTCCAACAGATACAAGTCTTGTTAAGATTGAATTAAAATTGTTGATGTGAGCAGTCACTGAGCTTCCTTTTTTCACCCTTGTGTTCACCAACTCCCGAATCAAGAACACCTTATTCGCCGCAGACGGTTTCTCATACATATTTGACAGAGCAGACATCATACCACGAGCCGTGGTTTCCTTAATAATGTTAAAAGCAACGTTTTTCGTCAAAGCCAATGTAATAACCGCACGAGCCTTTTTGTCCTTTGATTCCCAGTCAGCTTGTTCTATTTTCTCAGGTTTTTCACCAAGTACCACATCCAAGTCCTTTTGACATAACAATGCCTCTACTTGCATTTTCCACCAACTGAAATCAGAACTGTTAAATTTCTCGATCACAACCTTCCCGTCTTCAGCCATCTCAAACAGCAAACAAGAAGCAAATCGAAACAGTGAACAGACACAGCAAAGGCACGGGCCTGAACTTGACGGCTGTTCTATTGAACACTGTCAATTGACCGATTTGCTCCTACAATAAACCTTGTAGACAAATCTAACCCGAACGTAGTTTTGTTTCACAAAACACGGTTTTCCAAACAGTTGATAATAACATGTCAAAAAAAAATTTTGAAACTTGAAAAACACAAAACCCTAACCTTTACTCGACGAATCCAAGAGTTATTCACCAAACCCTAATCAACGGCTTTAATAGCTTTGCTTTACCTTCTCGATCAAATAAGAAAAGACCTTCTGCCTTTTGTTTTATGTGTAAAAAACCCAAGTTGACTTTTCAAAACTAAAAACTCATTCACGTGGGTAATTAAAAAAAACAACTCCCTGCCTTTTCTTCTTTCAAGCACAAAACCTAAGGTGCGCTCCTTTTCTTATTCTTTTTTTTTTTTTTTTTTTTTTTTTTTGGATTTGAACGACGCAACAACCAAGAAAGCAAATAATAAAAAAACTTTATGATCTTCGAGTGAACAAACCTTATGCGAATCGTCTTCCATGCAATCCCGTGTTCAACGAGCCAATGGCTCTAATACCACTTGTTAGGTTTCAAGCGGCGCAACGGAACCAACACAAGAGCACAAACGATTATCATGCAAACAGAAAATAAGCAACACAAGGATTTAACGTGGTTCGGTCGGTGTGACCTACGTCCACGGGCTGCAACTAGGGTTTTCTTTATTTGCTCAATACCAAGATTACAAATACATAACAGTGTATATATAGAGACTAATTAGGGTTAACAACTTAATGAACAAGAAAACTTAACATGGGCCCAAGCCCAAAATCTTCACAAACCCAACATAGAATTACCATAAAAATAAATAATAAAATATATGAAGAGGAATTTCACATACCTCCTCCAAACTTGTAAAATATCATTATATAATTTTTACCTCTGTTGATGAAGTATGGACCCCTCAGCAAAAAGATGTAATTAATTTTACTCTTCTATTATACAGATAGATTTAGTGAAAAAGTTCTCCACCTAGGCTAAGGTTAACAGTTGATGTTGTATCACATTGTACCTGAGCACTGACACTAGCCATTGCAACTGCTTTTATCTTGTATATACCAGTATGTTTACACGTGTTCTTATTTATATTTCTAATAAAAAAGATGTGTCTTTCTGCCTTCTTTGACATGCATAAAACTATCATTTCATGTAGAGATGGCAATATTGACCCATTTACTTAAAAACTTGGTTGATTTGGTCAAAGGGGTTAATCTAGAAGATTTAACCGAGAAGGGTACAGGTCAAATGTGTTCAATCGTTTTGGAAGCCGTTCAAATTGTATTCAAATTCATAAATCCACAAAAACTGCTTTATTGAAAAAGAAAACTATATCTCTTACCATAGTAATACAACATTTTTTTTATTTCATAGTTATATATTACACGTTATTTATCTACAAAATTAAAAAAAAAAAAGTGTTGCAGGCCGGATTGGGCTGATCGGACCCGTTTTGGCTTGCACTTAAAATCTTAAATATTATATGTTTCGACTCATTACTCAACCCACAACCTCGCATTTGGCCATTTTGCCACATTAGTTTCATGTCTATGCAATTCCTTTACCTTTCCACATATGAAACAATCAAGATTTTATTAACCAGCACATGTGTTTACACAATCTGCAGATTATCCATCTTTCGATTCTGAAGCAAAATCAGTTGCAAAAGAATTTGCAACGGATCATAGCTGGACCGATCTTGAATTTATAGAGAGTAACCAAAAAGACGAAAAATGGATAAAAGCTGCTCTAGATAATGAAGTGATCACTCATGGCCAGAGGGACTGGGCTGTAAAATTAGGGATGAATCTTTTTTACAGTGCTAGTCTTAGCCGATCTCCGCTTTACAGCAAACAAATGCCATACAATTCAGTTATTTACAACGCGTTTGGACATAATTCTCCAGCTAAAAGCCCTACAAAACCCAAGCTATCTGGCAGGCAGAAAAAGATTATGGTGGCGGGAAAATGGTGCGGGAAAGTATGGATGTCGAATCAGGTTCATCATTTGTTAGTAGATAGGGACCCCGAAGAACAAGATGAAATTGGGTGTTCGGTTTTGCCAAATCCCAGAAATGAAAGACAGTTTGAAAGTACCCAAGTGGTAGTTAGTAAGAACTCTTCAAGGAAAAGAAAGAATGTTACAGTAGAAAGTAGGCGAACGAGTGTCACGACTAAGGTCCCTAAAGTAGAGCCATCACCATCACCATCTCCACAGCCATCACCACCGCCTTCACCGTCACCATCATTATCACCACCATCATCACCAACAGGGACCGATATGCCATTGACTAGTGGTTTCAGGCGGCAACCTAGGACCAACATTCGGAAGAATCAATTTACAAAGGAAGCAGCCCCTTTGTCTAGAAACAGTAGATCATTCAACATGGATTCCGAGGAAGAGGAAGAGACCCGAGGCGGGCCCAGCTCACGGTTAAGAAAAAGAATCATAAAACCGCCATCTAAAGACTTCGGTGACTGGACGGAATCAAAACCGAAGATCAAGAAACAAAGCGACACCAAGAAAGCCAAAAAACCGCGTGTTGTTAAACCAACTGATGAAGAGGAGGAAGGTGAATTCGGTTGTGACATAGAGGGATGCAACATGAGTTTCGAAACCAAACAGGACCTGATAATCCACAAAAAGAACATCTGTCCCGTAAAAGGGTGCGGGAAGAAGTTCTTTTCACACAAATACCTCGTGCAACATAGGCGCGTGCACATGGATGACCGACCGTTGCAATGCCCGTGGAAAGGGTGTAAAATGACATTTAAGTGGGCTTGGGCGCGAACAGAACACATTAGGGTGCACACGGGGGCTCGACCGTATGTGTGCACCGAGGCCGGGTGTGGTCAAACGTTTAGGTTCGTGTCGGATTTTAGTCGGCATAAAAGGAAAACGGGGCATTCGGCGAAGAAGCAAGTTGGAGGAAGGTGAATGTTTGATGTTATGGAATGTAATGTTAACATGTTAGAGAGATTAAAATGTAACTTGTGTTTCTAATTGTTAACAATTGATGCAGGAATTAGGGTTTTCTTTTAGGTAGGAAGGGATTACCCTTTTGTGACGGTGTGTTTTTCTGTCGCTAAAGGGGACCTTTGTGATTCAACTCCAGTTACACATTATTGCATTGGTTTCTCTTTTCTACCGTTTAAGTTTTAACATGCAAATAATATTTAAGTTATGATTATTATTTGATGTAGTCATATATCTCTTCATGCTTTTGCACTTAAACTGTTGTTTGACATTAAAATTTTAGAGTACTTTTTATAAATGATTTTTTTACCCCCTTAATAATTAAAAAAAGAAAATCAGATAGAAAAATTCACTCCCCATGCGTATATATGTTGTGCAGTCTAGGTTCTTCAATTTGGGCCAATGGGTGTTCAATTGATTTTAAAATCTTTGTATTAGGTTTAAGTGGCTCACTTGATTAGTAAAAGTAGCTATAGATTAGTTATTATATTATATATAATGTTATTTTTTTCAACTAAATGAATAGTTAGGTACTCTTAGTTATTGCATGTGGTCTATATCACCGTCTTACTTGGCCCTTTATCTTTTCCATCTTGATTTTATTTTAGTGAGAGAATTTTGTTTTTTAACAGCAGCTTAGTAGTTAGTAATTAGTAACATTAAATTAGAACCTATAAAAGAGACAAAGCCTTTTATCGGGACTTCCTCTTAAGCACTAGACCAAAAGATCATTGGCAAAAAAGAATTATATTTTTAAGAGAAAGTTAGAGAGAGTCCGGGGTTTTGATGGTCTTTCTCACCATCTTTGTTACTAGGCTGTCTAACAGCGGCACCACGGCCGGTCAGGTTGATAAAGTTACAGAGAGAGAGAAAGAGAGAGAGAGAGAGAGGGATTTGGTTGTCTTTTCAACCATTGTTGTCACCGGCGATGCCGGTCATGGTGAGTGTTGCCGGGAGCTGGCGGCAGCGGAGTTCTCCTATGGTGGCGCTTGAATGAGACGGGGATGTACTTCTTTCTATTTCATGTTGTTTACAAGTGCGTAGTGCACCCACCCATCATCGCCTCAAATCCCTTATTTTGCTCATTGTGACGGGAATCGTTGTCGTTAGCTTAGCCTCTCCTCCATCTTTTTTGTTTATCACTGTCATCGGCTTTTCATTTTTATTTTTTTTTGTGGTTGTCGGGTTTGTGATGGTGGGTTAATGCCCATCTGAGACGTGGAAACTGAGTGTGGGGTTTCTGGATTTTTGGTTGATAATAATATTCTTGCTTTTGTTGATGTTGTTGCTAAAACATTTGGTGTTTGTTTAAGATTCATGGTTTCTTAGTTTGGTTACAAAATTGTGATTTTTATATGAGATCAAGTGGGTTTTTGTCCTGTTGAATTCATTTGTTAGTGCTCTTTCTATTTTTTGTCCTGAAACGCTATTGGGTTGCTTACCTGGTATTAATAAGCCAAGGTGTGGTCGACGATATTGTGCAGACGGCCAGCTAGTTCGATTGAGTCATTGCTCGTGTGAGTCATTGTCGTGATTTTGAGCTCATGTCTGATTGAACGCTGCTGATTCTATTGGGCAGTTCATTGTTGTAGATCACTATTCATTTCACTCATTTATTAAGTAGCATGTTGATTTACATTACATCAAGACGATGATGATACAAAAAAGGGATTTTTTTGTTTGGCGTGACAGTATTTCTGAGTTGCGGCCATCACGGATCGCCTATTCTGAGCCGTTAATAAACAACATTGACGAGTCGCGCAACGCGCGGCCCGAAAATAAACCTAGTTTGTCTAAAAATTCATTAGTTTTAATTCTTACATGTGTAGGTTTAGAAGGTATTTAGTAGGAAAAACATAGTTGTAAAAAATATAATTGGTTCAGCAATTAACTAGCTGAATAGTTAATTCATGTAAAATTAAAACCGAAAATATGAATCTGATTGTTTGAAAAAAAATAATAAACTAGATGCCTTAGTTGAAAAAGAAAGAATCCTGGACCTTTTACTTTGAAGTTTGAACCCTTTCACAATGAACAAGGTTCACTTGATCAAATCGGGTCGGATCCATCGAAATAAAAATCCTTATATTCAATGGTTATATGGAACCATTGTTTCGTGTTACAATACATCGAATAATGCACCAAACACAAATCAAGTCCCATAATTCGATATTCACTTCTTTTGCTGACCAAATTCATGTGCAATGTTGTTTAAAGTAAATACTACCATTTGCACATGATCATATAATTATAAAAAATGTATTCTTGAATGGATGTAACAAGTTCATTTAACGCGACAAGGACACATTTAAAATCATAATGAAAATTTGAAGGAATATAGCCCGGGGGCTAGGTATAACTTTTTAATACGATTAAACGTATTGTGTTTGAGTTGTTTGTTTGAACCCACCAACAGTAATCCAACATGAATTAACACCCCTACTTAACATAACATGTAAAGCAAGATGATACCAATAACTTTTTGAAAAGTTATTAAAAACATCAATAAGTTATATGTCTATTACATAAATAAGAAATTAAAGGAGTGTTTAACACCATGCTTTTCAATCTAGTCTTTTAACTCTCTGAAACGAAGTTACAACAAATGGACTAAATGCATAAGCTTATAGCCTATTGGCATTGGTGACTACCTCTCACAAAAATCATTGGTTAAAATCCCTAGGGCATTTGCACTCCATATAGGGAAAAGACTTTTCGAGTCGTTAAAAGAAGTTTCCTACCGGTAACACTGGTCCCTCAATTTCTGGGGAGATCTTTGCCACCAAAAGCGGTGACTTTTCACCGTGTATCTCACCAATCCTCATCGCCAAATACACACTCATTATGACATGACATGACATGACATCACATGACATGATAGTGTTATATTATGAGAATATGTAAAATGGGGAACCGCCAGAGCAATGAGAAGAACATGAAAAATAAGAAAACTACTGATGTATTGTTGATGAAACATTCAGCGCAATAAGAAGAACATGAAAAATGAGAAAACTACTGATGTATTGCTGACGTGACATTTAGGAAAAGCAAAGAAAACAAAACGACTAGAAATGATATTACAAATGCAAGGTGAGGTGATATATAAATATATAATAATAAAAAATCGTTATGAAAAAAACTATTGGGCTGAATCAGGCTTAAAAGGCCATAACCTTTGGGCCGGTGGTGCATATGAAATTGTTAAACTTAAATATTTTCCATCCATGAAACAAGAAGCCCCAAACGGAAAAAACTAACACCGTTATCATTTACTTATTATTCCATCTCTACCCTCACCACTAGTTTGACTCGATTCACCTATCATATCTCCGGCGTAAACAGATCGCCGGAGACCGGTCAACCGGCAACCTCCGGCCAACACTGACGGAACCGAAGAAAATTAGTCAACGGAGATTCTTGATTTGAGGTATTCTTTTTCACTTTACACCTTCGTTCTACATTCTGTCTGATTCATATAATATCGTTGTTGAATCGAAGAATAAACTCATAAAGAGATTCAATCGTTTAGTTTCTGGTTTCCATATGATTATTGCGTTGATCAATTCTTCCATGACGTCATTGCTTGTCAATTGCTTTTGTTTTCTTCAATTTAACTAGGATTTGTTTTTGAATTTACGAAGTTATTTAGAAATCTTATTGATATTGTGAAATTCACTTTACATATTTGAGGCTAAAGTTAAATGTCAATCTGTTCTTGACAGCAGGAAGTGTAGTTGTCAAATTTGATGTTGAATTAGAGTGTGAAGTATGATTACATAAGTTATATAGTTTCAAATGGCATAAGGAGGTGTTATTGATAATTTTCAACCCGTTTGACCCGTTTAACAAGTTTTTACTGATCTTGTTTTGGTTTTACTTGTTTCGCATGTTAGAGATAATGGATGCAACACAAGTGACAAGTGGTCGTAGAAAACCTCGAATTCTGGTAGCTGCAAGTGGAAGTGTGGCTGCCATAAAATTCGGGTACCTGTGCAGATGTTTTACAGATTGGGCAGATGTAAGCGCCGTTGCAACACCGGCTGCATTACGTTTTATTGATGGGAAAACACTCCCAAAAGATGTGTTTCTTTATACTGATGAGCATGAATGGTCTTCTTGGTCAAAGATTGGAGATAAGGTGCTTCACATTGAGCTCCGTCAATGGGCTGATATTATGGTAATCGCCCCCTTGTCTGCAAATACACTTGCCAAGGTAATATAAGGCACCATTTCTATCATCTTTCCTAGAGGTGGCCAATGAGCGGGCTGGATAACATATGGAAATGGGTTGTTTTTCTGGTTGGGTTGAATGGTAAACATCTTTATGCATAGTTACTGTATTGTGATGAAGAAGCAGTGTGTGATAACAACAATACGCGGGTTTTTTGATATAAAACGTTACAATTAACTCTGATAAGTGTATTACTGAATCCACAAGCAAAAAAGGTTGAGAAATCCATAGGATTTAGCCTGTCTATATGGAACCAATGTCTCATGAATAAGCACCTTTAGTAATAAGCAAAGATGGCAAATGAGTGGTGGTTAATAGGTCTAAATGGGTCATTTTTAGTGTGGGTTGAAACAGGTTAGGTTGACCCACAATGGCTTTATTGTCCTTCTTTGAAGACTTGCTTAATAATAATTAATGTGTTAGTGTATGATTACAAGTACTATACTGTTACATTTTGAATAAAGTGATTTAGGATGTTGTATGCAATTATGCATTTGATATACACTTCAGCTACATATTCAGTCCATTTAATCTGCTCCGTTGTTAGTTAGCATTTCTATTTAAACCAAAAGCATTACCCTAATTGACCCATCGATGGGCAAAAGACTCAAAATTGATGTATCTTTAACATAGTTTTCAGAACATCTAAACAGCATCCTTTAAACCATTTCAAACAGTCATAATACATTTTTGTTTCTGTAAGCAGTTTAATTGGTTATTATAATTTGAATACATTTTAGGTTTAACGTGTCCAGCCTGCTGCGCTTTTAGCTAAATTATTAACTAAACACACTTGACTTGTTAAACACCTGGACAAAAACCATAACCTAAATCAACACATGTGTATATAAACGGGTCAAAATTGCTATTATTCTCCAGTATGATGATCTGAATTTCTTTTTATATGCTGAACCAGATTGCTGGAGGACTGTGTGATAACCTGCTGACATGCATAATTCGAGCATGGGATTACGAAAAACCGATATTTGTGGCACCAGCTATGAACAGTTACATGTGGACCAATCCTTTCACAGAAAGACACCTCATGGCGGTTGATGAACTTGGAATTACTCTTATACCTCCAGTGTCAACAAGGCTTGCTTGTGGGGAGTCTGGAACTGGTGCAATGGCGGAGCCCTCATTCATTTCCAATACTATAAGACTCTTCATAGAATCCAGACAAAATAAAAATGTAAGTAGCAGTAGAAGTAGAACACAATGATTTTTTTTCGTTTTTCGTTTGGTGAAGTGGATTTTTTGGCCTGATTCTAGACCCTGTATACGGATCTTAAAAATGGTTTCTGAAAGATCAAGGATATACGAGATGTTTGTTGTAAATCGACCATCCGGATATGAGATTTTTGGGTCAAAATTGATGTGTTTGAAGAGATTATTTGAATGTAGATTGATAACATTGTTTCAGACTTATGGGTTTGTGATCATAAATGATAAAGGATATCTAACTGGGTAATTTGATCACAGTACCACATGGATGTAGTCAATGTTGCATAGGGGTAAATCTCATTTCTTCTAAGTCAATGCTTCCAGACTTCCGAGTGCAGCATCTAGCGGCGTGAGGCTCTATACGATGTTTTTAAAGCGCCGCGTGACCAGTGTCCATTCGTTTCCCAATGGAGATTGGACTCCATATTGAACTTTCAGTTCAGTTCTTTATCATACGGTATTCACAACATTCAATCGTTATATCCATATCTTTAATTTTTTGGTTCTGTGGGTACATAGGATTCAATTTTTTTTGTTCTTGAGTCAAGGTCTTATTGAAATCAATCTCTTTATTAATGGGATAAATGTATGATTTACATACATCTCATCCTTTATTAAATTATCAATAGTTTTGCTATGATGATATTTACTGGATATGGTTGCTATTGTTGTTGGTTGGGGTTCTAACATTATTTGCAAACGTTCTTGTCTTGCATCACCACTACATGGTAACTAGTAAGTTCTTTGAATCTCTTTTATCAACATTAATATCATGTTTCGGGCGTCTATCGGTCTATGTGAATTTAGCGTTCTCTAGGATTAATGCTTACAAACATGTTACATATTACTTCTTTTTAAATGAATTTAGCTCATTTGTATTAAGGGAACAATTGCATATATTCCCTTATAAAACAACTTAATTGCATATTTACCCAATTTAAAATTAAAATTACATATATCCTCTCTTTTAATCATTTTAATTGCATATTTACCCAGTTCACAACAAAAATTGCATATATCCCCTCCTTTAATTAAAAAATTACAAATTTACCCATTAATTTATTTTATTAAAATAAATTATAAATTGACAATGTTACCTTTGTCTTTACTAAAGCTATAATTTTTTTAAAATTTTCATATACACCTATTTTTAGTAGCTATTTTTATTTATATATATTTGTTTGTTTTTTAATCATGTTTCGCTAATGAGTGTTTTTAGTTTCTTAAACTTTTTTTTTTCTTTTCCTTGTGTTTTTTAATAATTTTATTAATCTATGTTGAGTCTATTTTTTTTTATCAAGGTTTTGGAGTAACAATAATAAAATGCAATACAAAAACCGAACCTTTAATTCATTAAAGAACTAAAAAATTCATGACAAATAACAACCACAAATAAAATAGTCATTTTATTATCTATATTTACAAAAAGTCAAAATGAGTAAATTTGATATTTTTTTCATAAAAAGATGGGTTATATATAATTTTAGTTAAAGTTGGGTAAATATGCAATAAAGTAGATTAAGGAAGGGGATATATGCAATTTTAGTTTTGAATTGGGTAAATATGCAATTAATAAAATTTATAAGGGGATATATGCAATTGTCTTTTTTTTTTTTTTTTTTTTTTTTTTTATGGTCACCAAGTAAAATCACATATTCACGTCAGCTTGAGATATTACAACTAATATAGATTATAGCCAAGACCGTCATATGTTTTTTTTTTTCAGGTAATTGTAAGAACTCATTATAAGAAAACTCATACACATAGACCCAACACCCTACTAGATATATATTTAATTCCACCGGATACCTAGATAAATTTACTCTTACGAGCATGTTAGCGGAAGATTTACTCATTTCTTGTTTTAAAATTTTTTTTAGCTCATTTGTAGTTTTTTCATCAACAAATAAAATCACACGTTCACATAAGCTCGAGATATTACAACTCAAATAGATTATAACCAAGACCGTCACATGTTTTTTTCAGGTAGTCATGAGAACACATTATAAGAAAACTCATACAAATAGAATCAACACCCTACTAACCAATGTAAAACGTAACTTGCACCACCTAGATAGCCTTAAAGAGGGTAAAGGACAAAAAACCAATAAAAGTCAAATATAAACCTGAGACCATAGTAAGGTCAACACATGTTTCAATAATTACAAACGTAAGATCATAACCTTGAAATATGCTTCATTTACACCAAATTCTTTTAAAACTTTTCCGCTGTCAAATTTTACATTATGTTCCACCACCAAACTATTAGTCAGGGTATTTTGTCACTCACGCACATTCATTTTGCTTTTAGATAATGCCTATATGCAATAATGCAAGCTGCGTATTACACACTTTGACCGCTTCGACTCTTTTTGTATATGATCCACTGGAAGTCTGGAACAATAGTTGTGGTACATTCTTTCAAATGATGGTCCAACAAAAAGGTGATCTACCAGAATATTGATATACCCAAATGGGTCACATAAACAGATTGAAGCATGTCAGATACATCCATCGGTTCGATGAACAGTAGTAATCTATTTTCATTTTATGGGTCACATAAACGCATTTGAATAGTCTTTACTTGTAAACGGGTCAAAACTAGCATAGATACAGAAAAGTGCTAGGCAAACGATGAAGAATTGAGCGAAAGGAACATTAATCAATACAAAAACAAACCAGAATATGTATTTTTATGTAAAAGTTAATGTATTTAAAATTTATTTACGCAGTAGGCCGAAAGGAGACTATATTATACCAGACTATATTCTAATTATAGCCATTGTGTGTTGTACCTCAGCTTAGTCATCCTTGGGAATATCTTTCTTTGGCAGCTCCTTGGGTTTTGCCTTCTCTACTTCCCTATTAAAAAGGTTTGGCAAAACTTAGTTAACATGAAACCAAGGGCATTGTCAATACATAACTAATTTTAAGTAGAGAACTACAAAAAAGGGACGGTTATCGGCTACATAACCACCTCATTTATCAAAATTATGCATTTATGTCATTCTCGTAATTCTTAACATGAAATTTATAATGTATTGAACGACCAGGCATGAAACTATGGCATATGAACAAAAACAGAAAAACCAGCTGATTTTTTCTATATTAGAAAAGGGTAAACATGATGCAATGTGAATGGAATGATGCATGATACAAAGTTAAAAAAGAATTTCAAAAGAATATAGTACATATGCGGTTTAGAACATTTTTTTATCCATTTTGGAAAAAGAATATGAATAATTCATTCTACAAGTTATGGCCAATCATAATTTTTCTAACAAAAGATATTTTCATGTATAAATAAAAAGATGTAGGAGGTTGTATGCTCTAAAGTAGACTTTTAAGTGGCTTACGACCCGTTTGACATATTTCTATAGTACCTATTCTTTTAATTCACCTATTTGGGATAACCACACATCCCAAATCTATCCATTCATAATTAAACAGGATAAAACACCTCTAGAATTTAGTAACACAAGGCAAGACACGCAACTAGTATACATGATCATACAAATATAAGTATATAACATTGACATGTTGAATCACCTAAAACCAAGTTTGTAGATGCCCACAACACAGTTGTCCATATGAATTTTGGGCATTTTGAATCAATAATGGGAACTTTATAATGAGGAATCCTTCAATCATGCTAATAGAATCATCCAATTGTAGAAATGCTCAATGGTACAGATATATTTCACAAGATCAGCTTCCACAACCCATTCAAATGCAAGTAAAGAAGCTAAAGCCATAAAGATCGGGACAATGAACCAAAAATCTTCTAAGGTTCGCCGCCATGTTTAACCAGGAACTTCTAGGCATGCCGGCATGGCAAACCAAGGACCTTCTAAGGCATTCCAGCATGGCTAAGTAAAAATTAATTTTCTTAAAACACACATAAAACATAAAAGTCCAAACTTTCAATACATTCAAATGAACCATCAATGGCAAAACAAAATGAACATCTTTCTGGTCAACTCACTATTTACAACTCTCTCCTTTCAACAACCAGAGTAATGCCTCTAGATTGTCGACAAATGACACTGTGATTACAACTCCTATTCTGGAACCCTAACTTTCGACAAACTGCACTCTAATCGCGAAAACAATGGAGAATTACATAATTCCTACAACAAATCAGCATTATGCGTTCTATAGAACATCCAACACGTATGATTATACGAACTACTAAATCAAACAACCAATACTCAACGCTGATGAATTATAACTTTGTAAGTGTTGAAAACGAAAACATACTTAACAACGGATGGAGATTCTTCTTCGAGCCAGTGACGAATCTGACGAACATTGCGTTTGAAGATGGAAGCAGACTGTTTAATATCGGTCCTCATCAGTAGAATCACTGCGCTCACTCCGGCCACTGTCAGTATCAAATTCGTTAACGCCATTCGTTGACGATCAAATCACTCACCAGTGATCTTCACTTTGGTTTGTTATCGGCTTACCGGAGATTACGGTGGCGATACGGTGGAAACTCACGGTTGTTCGCCGGAGATTGATTGCGGGGAGAGAGATATTGAGTGGTGGCTGTGGGAGTGGAGGAAAACTGAAATTAACACTTGAATCCTTTAACCAACTTTTTTTGCAATTGAGCCACTGATGCTAGAAAATTACCAAATTGATAAGAACCTTTGGAATTTTATAAACTTTTTTAAGCTCTTAAAATGCAACTCTGTTATTCTTTGATGACATTGATATATTATGTTTTATAAAAACTTAAAATGCGTTTCTTTTATATATATTTTATCGTAAAACTAAGAAGAATCTCATCTGTATAAGTTTTATAGCAACTTTTATTGGTATATTATTTAAACACTATAGTTTTTTATAAAACTTATACGAAAACATAGATACAAATAAAAGTAGCATAATAGTTTATCAGAGTGTTTATAAAATATAATGTATTGGAATTTATAAAAAATTATATCGTGAAGTGTAAAAACTTGTTTATAATTAAATTCTTGAGATAATTGTTTTTAAGGAGTGTTCTAAATATATCAATTTCTTGTTCAATGAGATATTCAATTGAGAACCAAAATTCTATAAAGAATCACAAATAAGCACTTTAACTATTGTATAATTTATTAGAAAAACATATCAAAATGCTTGTAATTTTACTATTGTTGAGATAATTTTTTAAAAAATACAATATTTATAGTCTTTTGATAATGTGCATATATACACCCATATTGTTTTGCATTTTATAGTTTTTCTAAAAAGATTAAGTAGAGAGATGATAAATTAAAGAAACGATAAAAAGATATTATCAAACCGTCATCTTTTAAAAAATATAATTAAACCGTCATCTTTTAGTATTATCATTTTTATTGAGATTTTATATGCATTACTTATGCGGTTTTTAGTAGTTCTTTATATATTTGTGGTTATTAATAGAATGTATCTCTTCTTGTTAATTGTTTTATGTTCAAGGCTATTTAATGGATAGTTAACTTCAAGAATTAACTATAAAAAACAATATAAGTACTTGTATGTTATATATGTCATATACGTTGAGAGAGAAAGAATTGTAATTTAGTTTTAGTTATATAGTCATCTTATTTAACATAAGTTAAACAACATATGCGAATGAACACGTGCTACCTCCTAGTTTTATTAATTATTTAAAATAGTATTTATTGAGAAAAAAAAAGTAAGAAATGTTATTTTGACTAGAAAATTTTGGTTAAAGGTAATACCGCCCCTTCTAATAGCGGTTTTTTCACAAACCTGTCATCCCAATCATTAGCTATCAAAAGCAGCTCTTGACAGGAGCTGCTTTTGTTTCTGTTTCCACTCCATTTGCTTCGTTTCCACTTCGTTTTCGCTTCATTTTCAATCTGTTAACGTTAACGAATAATAACTTTGGTTTATTAGTTGCATATAATAAGTTCAAAAAGCAAAACAAAATAAACCAAAGTTATTATGAGGAAATTAACATCACTAGCGGAACTGAAAAGTTGATGTCTCATCTCCACCAGAAATGATAAAAACAACAAGAAACCATAGATCATGTTTAACAATTGCAAATTTCAAATATCTAGATATTTATCACTATACAAGCCAGCAACCATATTCAAATCACCTCTCTTTTTTAAAGAAATCTCTAAACCGTGCGTTATGTATTAAAAAATAAATGATCTATTGTTTTTTTTAGTTTTTATTGCTTCTGATGAAGATGGGAGATCAATTGTGACATAAATATCCTCATAATAACTTTGATTTATTTTGTTTTGCCTTTTGAATTGATTATATGCAACTAATAAACCAAAGTTATTATTCGTTAACGTTAAAGGAGTGGAAACAAAGCAAACAAAGTGCAAACAGAAGCAGGTTCTGCCAAGAACTGCTTCTAACTACCAATGATTGGGATGTTAGATTTATGAAGAAATTGCTCTTGAAAGTGACAGTATTACCATTATTCAAAACACTCTGGTCAAATTACCGTTACCCACTTCTTTTTTTTTTTCAAAATATACCATTTCAAAAAAATACCTAGATTTGTAACGAGTTGTGTGTAGGGGCGGACCTACAAAAGGTTGAGGGGTAGCCTTCGTTACCTCTCAAAATTATGTTTTTATGTTAAAAAAAATTTTTTACGTTTTTACGTTACCCCTGAGAAAATATTACGATACCCTTAAAAAAATTTTAAACTCAAAACTTTATAGAAAAATTTAAATTTTATAAAAATTAGTCTAATATTTTATAAAAAATATTATAACAAATTAACCCAATTACCTAAAATACCCAATCAAAAGCGCAAATATTAATTACGTCCAAAATTTATTTTAACCCAATTAATTTTTTTAAAGCCCAATTTATTATAAAACCCATTTAACTTGAAAGAAGAACCCCCCCCCCCCTCTAAAAAACCCCTTCGACCGTTGCTTCTTTGCCTGCTGCCTTCTAGAGTTTCGAGTTCTGCTACTGCTCGTTGCTGCTGCGTTGTGCTGGTCGCTGCTGCAGTGTGCTGGTCGCTGCTCGCAGTCGCTGCTGCTGGCCTGCTGCTTGAAGGTATTCTTTTTACTTTCTAAGTTTTTTTTTTTTTGCAAGATTTGAAGAGTAGGAGATTGATTTATAGTTATTTGATTTATTTTTTGGTTTGATTGGCAATTAGGGACTTGTATTGAAATTAGAGATTTGTAATGTTATTGTGAATTTGATTTAATTTTTAGGTTTTATTGGCAATTAGGAGATTGATTAATGATTAATGAATTTGTAATGTTATTTGGAAGATGAAATTAAGGATTTGAACATGTATTTGATTTAAAATTTTATGAATTTGAATTGTGTTATTTGGTTAATAACTAACTAAACAACTAACAAACCCAAAATACCAAATAACATTAATAACTTAACAAGTTAATAACTAAACAAATAACATGACTAAAATTATTATAAGCGCAAAATTTAAATAACTAAAAAACTAACAAACCCAAAATACCAAATAACATTTTATAAAAACATTAATAAGTTGATAACTAACAAACTCAAAATACCAAATAACATGATAAAAATTATAATAAGCCCAAATATAAATAACTTAAAAACCTAACAAGTTTACAAACTCAAATACCCATTACCCAAACTAAACAACTTGAAAAAAAATAACTAGTTATACCCATAACCCTCACCGCCTCACCCTGTCGCCGATCACCCAACAACCTCTGTCCCTGTCGCCAACCAACCTATCACCTGACCAGAGTGACCGCCGTCTGCGCGTTCCGCTGCGGCGGTAGTATTTATATAAATGTACGGTAAAAAAAATTACGTTACCCCTAAACTTTTCTTCTAGATCCGCCACTGGTTGTGTGTGTTTTATACTAGTTTGTACCTTGTGTAATACATGGATTGTATTAATAAACTATTAAATAGTTTATAATAAAAATTATAAAATAATATATTCAGATAAAATATAATTAAGTTACTTATAAATAAGTATTTTAAGTAAAACAACAATAATATCATCTTAAATTCTCGTTTTATGAGATTGTTTTTTTTTTACATTTTGTTTTGCAAATATAATTTTTATTTTTTAGTCACCCTTAAAATAAAAAGGTGGTTTTAAAAAAGTTATAATTTTTAGGAAATTTTTTTGTTTAAGAAAATTTATGTATCTTATATTTTTTAAATTTTGTTTATTTTTTATATAAAAATCTAGTTTATAATTTTTGTAATATTTTTTAATTTGAAAATGTTTTAAATAATATAATTACTGTTTATTATTATTATTTATTACAAGAGAGAGGCGGAAAAATTAATATGAGAAAGCATAATATTTAGACACGTGTCACTCTAAAATCTTTTTTTATTATAAGAGATAGATGTTCATAAATATGACTTTTATTATAATGAACGTAAACAAAGACACTTCAATTTGTGTAAAGAGTGAAAATAACACTCAAATATGTATTTTTTGGTTTGCGTTCAGTTATACTTAAAAGAATGGACCAAAACAAACACGCCCATGATCTTACATTTATTTAAGGCACTAGCTACTTTTAGCGGTTAGTATCAACTATCAACTGTATATGTGTTTTCAAACATTGATGGCATGATTGTTTGAGACAAAATTTAAAGGAGAAAAAACCTAAAAAGTAATTGGATTAAACACCATATTTGATTCAAAACTAGATAATAAACACACCAAAACAAAGAAAAGAAAAAACTAAATCATATCATCAAAAGATGCACGAACGGCCATTGAAAACCATTCTCGTGGTAGCTCGTGCATCTTTTGTCGGTTTTACTCAACCGAAACCAAACCCGTGAAAAAGAAGTAAAAAACACTGAGAATGTGATCCGCTACTATTGATATTTACAAAACTTCGATGATTCGATCGGCTGCAACAGTTGCTGATACTTGATTTTGCTCTTTCGAAACCATCTTCTTCATCTTGATCAACCATTTGAACAACTTGACTCCATGATCACACAAACCAAGGACAATGTACATCCCGATTCCACCTATGATTCCGTTTGAAATCGAATACGTTAACGGCATGAGCAAAATAGTAACAAATGCAGGCACTCCTTCTTTGATGTTGTTCCAATCTATATCTTTAATCACCTTCATCATCAAAGCCCCAACAACCACTAAAGATGGACCAATGGCCCATGGTGGCACACTACTAAATAGTGGTATGAAAAATATAGACAAAAAGAAATAGAATCCAACAAGGATGGCGGTCAGTCCTGTCCGCCCACCTTCTCGGATTCCAGCTGAAGATTCTAAGTACGTAGCGATTGGAGAGACCCCGATTGTGGACCCCACAATCGAGGTCCCTGCATCAACCATATATGCTACATATTCCCCTTGAAACCCGCCTCTTTCATCAGTAAAACCGCCTAGCTCCGCCATCGTGTATAGCGTGCCAGTGGTGGCGAGTATGTCTACATATAGTAATGTAAACAAAGCCACCCACACTTCACTCCGGTTAAAACTAGTGAAGCTTATTGCACCCAAAGTAGACTCGATTTTGTGAAACTCTACAACCTTTTTGAAGTATTCGTACTTCGCATCGCCTAGAGGCGTGTCAGGGAAAACCGTCACGGACGTATGTCGGATCCATGATATCAGGGTCACAAACAAGATCCCTGATAACATGCTTCCTTTCACATCCTTCATTAACCCATAACACGTAACCACAAACCCAACAAAGCCCAACCAGAAAGTCGGGCCTTGCATGATCCCACCAATGCATGCACCAGTCACAACATTTTTACGTGTGCATGCTGCCAGGGTAACCAAGGTGTCAGGATCCGGACCAACCAGGCCAACACCTTGGTTACCCTGCAGACCCACAAACGCAATAAAAAACCCGATCCCAGCCGCCCCAGCCAACCGAACCGACCGCGGTATGAACCGCGCCAGCTTGGCACGCAGCCCAAAACCCGCGATAACAAGAAAAACACAAGACTCAACCAACACAATCGCCATCGCGGTTTGATAAGAAATGGACCCTGACCCATGAAACCCAACCAGGTTATAAGCCAGGTACGCATTAGGTCCCATACCAGGAGCCAACGCCAACGGCAAGTTAGCGAAAACGCCCATCGCGATCGACCCGACCATCGACGACAATGCGGTTGCGACTATAAGATCATGCTTAATCTTCAGAACACATTGGTCATAGCCTCTGTTGGGCTTCAACATGCAGTCCGGTGGTGCAACCACCGCTGTGTGGTTCGACGGTGGCGGAGTGCAATCGGAAAAGCTGCAGGTTCCACCGGAATCCGACAATATGGTGGCATTGACGGTGATGATGTAGGCCATTGTGAGGAATGTGGCGGTGGCTGCCCGGAGCTCCGTCGTGAAACACGTTTTTCTTGATTGCAATTTGAAGTAATTGCCGATTTTGCTGCCGGAGATTGAATCATTCAAGCTTTTCTCCATGTTTTCATATGAGTTTTTCAGTTTAATACAAACCCTAGTTTTGAAGGATGAACAGAAGTCACCTCCACCCATTTTTGATTCAGCTTTTGTTTCTGTATGTTTAGTTGTAGTTGTATACTTGTATGTCTGTATGTCTCTTTTTATTGTCATTGGTGGATCATGGATGATGGTTTTGGGTTGTAAGTTATGCTGTATGAGTTGTACGTTGCTTTTTGGGTCTTGAGGTTTGAAAAGAGGTGAAGTTGTTTTGGAATTTGTGAAAGATTGTGATGTTGGTCAATGAAATGATTGGTTTTTTTTTTTTTTTCCGTAACTTGGACAAAAAAATGCTAATGTGTTAGAGAAAAGATGTTACTTTTTGGGTCATGTGTGAAAGTTGTATGGGACGTGGTTGGCTGGTTACTAGCGGAACATTGGTCTCTTGAAGCGTTAGAGGGGCGCGGGTTTTCTATAGCATGAGCACACACATGAGATTGGGGTTTTCGGTCACATTCAAGATATTTACTTAGTTTTTCTTGTATCTGAAACTTCTACTTGTTATGTTTATTAAGTTATAACATATAGTTTTTCTTTCAAACGTTCATAATTGCATCATCTTAAATGACACATTAGATCTCTAATCTTTTCTTAAAAAACTTTATTTTTACTTTAACTTTACATTCTTTTTCAAGCACCATATAGTTAACATTTATACATATACCATATTAAATTGTTTGTGAGAGTGTTGGGTGGGGTGGGGTGGGGTGGGGTGGTCGGGCACTTTGTTAATTCGTTGTCTGAAAATTCGAATGATCCCCCTTTGAAACGTCTTCTCAAATGTGGGTAGTATAAATCTTTTTTCTTTTTAATAAATGCCATAAAGTCGTAGGTTAATATCGCTCGAAACTTGCAAGTGTTAGTAAAAGCATCAAGTAGAAGCTAGTACTTTGTGTCTTATTTAGACTCGTTTTGTATGGATTTTCTAATTCTATATAGGTTTTATAGTTTGGAATTCTATTGAATATCTATTTAAATCATGCATGTTCAATTTCAAATTAAAGTATTTTGATTGTAATTTTGAAATTAAGACCGATAATTCAAAGAGATACAATAATAACATAATAATCTGTTGTGAAAAACATGTACATGAAATAAACCAAAAATTGTGTTTAAATGATTGGCGGTTATTAGTTATCATCGACAGAAACTCTTTTAGTTGTAACTTAGTTACCGCTAATAATTGGCTTTGGTCAATAGTAATTTAGTTACTTCGACCATGTTACTACTAATAGCCCCACATATTTGTTGTTGGTCATAGTTAATACTGATCTAGTAATTCGATTTCTAAATTTGATTATTTCACATGTAACTTTATATCATTTATGCAAATCCAAACTTCATCTACAATCTAGAAGCTTAATATGGCAATCAAATTTTTCGTGTAGGCGCTACTCGCTGACTAAGAATCAAGAACCCCGTTAAGGGCTCATGCCCTTGGATCCCACCTATGATAATCTCCATTGAACCCCTTGGTCTAGGAGGCTTCATCTCCTTCAACTATCAGGTTTGTTGATACTAGAAACCATAATAGTTTTGAAAAAACGAATAACCCGCACCTACCATTGTATATCAATGCCTATTAAGACTTTCCTTAGGTAAACCAACTTATTAAAATGATTTGATTCACTTAAGTTTAACTATATTAAACTGAAATTTAATTGTTATATGATTTTTTACATGGAAAAATATGGGGTTAGAGTAATGCGCATGCAAATGGGTTGTGATTAGGCTCGCAGGGTCTTGTTGGCTTTATCGATCGAGGACATGTTCATTAAATTATTATTTAGTTTTTTTAATTGTTAAGAGCTTTTTTATCCTTTCATTTATTTAAACATGATGTTTTTTAGGGCAATCTTTACTCTAATGAATAATTTTTTAATTGATGCATGCGTAAGATACCACAGTATTTTTCTCAAAGTACACAATTAAGGTTCATCTTTTGAGAAATTATTGAATATTTTGCAATTTTAATTGAACATATGCTTTGAATAATAACTTTTTAATCATTAGTTTTTGTGCATTTTAGGAAAAGCTGGATTCGGGTTTTTATTAATTAATTTGAATATGTATTAGTGCTTACAAGCCTAAATTATTATATATATAATAATATGATCACGAGTTTAATATATATCGTCCGGCTTTGATTACAATTTTTTTATTATAACTTTTTACTTTTAATTACCATTTAATCTTGCACTTGTAAAAATTTAAGCTCACATTATATTTGTAAAACAATCATTAATGACATTAGACTACAAGACAGCATTGGTATATATTTTAAGTGTGAGGTTAATTCGAGCTTGTTTGCGATGGATATGATAAAACGCAAATGTTTCATATTAAACTCGTTGTCAATCACAAGCAACTAGCTCCATAATTGAACGCAAACACTTTGTGATTTGTAAATTGAGGTTATTGATTGTTAAAACAAAAGATATGAATCCATAAAGAATTAGACAATATTCATCACTATAAATCTGAGATCATGTTTATCACAAAAAACTTGAATAGCGTTTTTAGAATCAACACACAATATGATGAACTAAGTCACAAATCTGAGATTAAAAAATAAAAATAATTAAAAAAAAAAGTGTACATCACCACTTGACGTCCCCCACTGAACGGTTCTATGTCCAACATGAGGGAGGTAAATCACATATCCTATAGTAAAGCGGTGGTACTGGGCTTTAATCCCTAGATCTCCACGACAGATTCTCACCTTCTTACCACTGGGGCACTATCGTGGGACCTGAGACTAAAACGATCATGCGAGCTCAGCAATGAGGAAGAAATACAAACAAATCGCACCACAAATCAGTAATCCATTGAACGCAATGAAGAAGAACGAATCAGGGGAACTAACAACGAACAGAAGAAATATCAGCACGAGATTTGAAGAAGTAAACCAACGATAATGGCGATCAATTAGCTCGTGAGCTCCGAGATAAATGACAGCAAGTAAGATCAGTAACACAAAGGGACTCAGGCTAATCTCTGACGCCATTTTCGGATTTCGGCTAGATTCTAAGATCTCTAGTTGAATTTAACATATGTTTGATCATTGGTATTAAATTACTTGTGCAGGTGATCTAACTCAACAATTGTTAATCAAACTGTTTTGATAACGATTGATGATGAATTCAATTGATTTCTTAAGATTTGAATGTTTGTAAGTTAATTATTGTTGTTCCTTCTTTTCTAAATCAAGATATCGAAACAGTGGGAAGGAGTTGGTAAGCAGCATGAATCTTGAATTAAACGGCTGAATTACTAATCATATTTTTTTTTTATAAACGTTCATGTAAATATATGTATGTGTACCTCAAGCTAATTTTAATATTTAAGTCTCTTTAACTTGAAGAAAATCAAGTTTGTAAATCTTTTTTTTTTTTTTTTGAAAAATGACTTGTTAACCTTGAAAACAGTCAAGGTTTAGTTAAATCACATCTAAACGTCGGAAAATACTGGCCCGGATAACATTTTTATAATCATCTATGATATTTTAACTTAAAAGTAGTCAATTTGTTTAGCTAGCGTTTCACAAGAAGTAAAAAAAGTCAAAATTCTACATGACATACAAAAAAAGCATATATGCATTATCTTCACATGAGATGATTGTGCTAGTAACCAATGTTAATCATTGATTGCATATTTTTGTATATGTTAAACAAGTTTAAAAAACTTGATGTAACAGTTTTATTTAAAATGAAAAATATGTATTAGTTTTTTAATTAATCTATTTTTTTACTTTGATGTTCATAACTCAACTCAAAGCATTCACATCAGCTTCCATATCTTTATCCTTATAATTACACTAAAAACACTACTATTTATCTCTCCTTCTCAATTAAATAATATTTTTTTATATTTTTATCATTACATTTTCTCTCTCTTCTACTCACAACTATTTTTAAAAATATTAAAAAATTTATAAGGGTTGAACAGTGATTCCCCAAATATACAAAATGAACAGTAACTTTTCTCTTTCCTCCACTCACAATCATTTCTTAAAATATAAGAAACACACTCACATAAATATAACAAACCTACTGTGAATGCTCTCACAAGTGAAAGTGTGAAACTAGCATTTTCATATAGAGGTGGGCAAAACGGGTTTTGGGCCGTACCAAAACCGGGTACAAACCGGGTTCGGCCCAACCACGTTTTTTTGTACCCAGGTTGAGGCGAAACCAGGTATGAACCCGGGGTCGGGTTCACCTGCTTGAAAACCCTGTCCGCTATACCCAGGTAGGGTAGGGTAGTGTTCGGGTCGGGTCCGAAACCGGGTCCAATACCTAGGTTTAGGTTTTTTTTTCCTTCTTTTTTTTTCTTGTGTGTGTCCCCAATACTAGGTTCAATCGGGCCGGGTTCGGGTCAGGTTTGTTAAAAAACTCAAATCTAAAACTGGTTCCAGCCCTATGGGTTTAAACAGGTCCAACCCAGGTACACCTCTCATCGGGTCCACCGGGTCGGGTCCGAACCCCATGAGATCATGACCCATGTTGGGCTTTGGGCCTATTCGGCCTTCAAGATTGTTTATTGTTTATTTATGAATTAATTATGACTGTTAAGTTGTTACTGGAAAATCTCAACTTTAAAACCATGATTAACCCCACTCAAGATTCGGTCACATACAGTTCTATCAAAATCTTGATTCTGGCCCGACCAGAATTCAGAATTCAAAATTACCAGCTGAGCCTAATGTCCCTTTATAAATTAGTAGTTCATAAAGGTACACATATCTTGAAAAGTGAGCTGATTTGTACACTACAAGCACACTAATTACTTCACACACCACAACCGTCTTATTCTTACGATTTTACCCTTAGTCTAATCTAACCCGTCTCTGTAAAGTCTTGTCTTCGAGGGTAAAATCCAGAAAAGTGACGGTGTTGGTGTGGAGTAATTACTATGGTATATTGTTCCCCCCCTTTTCGAAAGCACAAATGACCAAATCCATAGAAATAATGTTAAGGTCAATTCTACTATGGAAGAAGGCAATATAGGAGTAAATGTTATGCAATGCTAAAAATGAGATCAAATCTGTAGGCATTGTTTGTAATGACCATACCAATTTTTCACACCCTATTTAGTAGTCATACAAGATATCAAAGGGGTGTCTTTCAAAGGTGGGGCCCACACGACTAACCTTCATTTGGCTGTCTAATAATGCATGGTACATATCATGAGGGCTCGAGATGTAGTTAACTGAAATGTATGTATCAGAAAGTTCCCAATCTTGAATGGAGTCGTATATTACATGAGCTTGACCTACAATGATTTATGTTAGCCTGTTAGGGATTGGAAAATGGATGGGTCGGATCGAAACAGGCCTGTGAAAGAAGTACAATGCATTGTTTGGTTAAGAAAACAGGTTCAATTCCAGCAATATATTTTGGTTTTGTAACTGTGAGAAAAAGTAACCAGAAAACTCACTGGACCCCAATAATACTAGCCACCGGGATCAGGTAAAATGCAGCTAGCACTTGGAAGCTAAATTCGAACCTGAGACCTCTGCTAAAGGGACTCAGCCACTTAACACTACACTAACCCCCACCCAAGATTCTAAGCTAGGCCAATTCTTGGTCTGGTTATTTCATTTTTGTTATTTGTTAAGGATGTTTAATGAAACTTTTAGGTCAAAACTCACCAACTAAGATGGCTTTTTCTTTAGACTCTGTTTTGAGATGCGCCTTAATACCTGTGTGCCCTTTCTCATTTCTCTGCAACAGCATAACCAGTTGTATTGTAATTTAAAGAAAAGTTAGATGAGACTATGAGAGCTAGACTGAAGTGTGTAAGTCGCACCTTTGGTACAAAAACACTAGGAGATAGAAGATGGGGAGCAGCATCAGTATTAATATTGATATAGCCAAGTAGAAAATGTTGGTATGCTTCTGCAAACAATTAATATAAGTCATCAGTTATACAAAAATTCAGGGAAAGATAAACAAAGTTTTAGGCCAGTCTAGGACCAACTTGGTAAAAATCAGTTCTTTAGGCCCAGTTCTTTTTTTTTTCAGTATATTACAAAGGTTAATCATGTTTTTGGGTTTTCAATTTTTAGTTCTTAACTATTAACTTATATATTGTAATTTGTTGTATTATAATCTATAGAGATTAGTAAATATCTAAAGAAAAAAAGTATACTAAATAACTCTCTATACTTATACTTGCAAAATAACCAAATCGCCTTTATGTGGGTCTTGACCAGCCCTTTGACCGAAACATGGGGTTCTTCCTAATTCCTAAGCCAGGCTACAATCGGTTCCCCAATGAAAACGATAAAGCGATAGAGGTCTGTTAGGCCTAGCTGGTTGCATGACTTGACCTATTATAACTGGGATTTTTGGGATTGATTACTGCTGGCCCTTTGACTATGCATCTTTGGGCAGATGTTTGTAGATTTTAAGTAAAAGTGTTTCGATGTGTGTTGAAAAAGTGAATATGTGACATTTAATAATCCGAATCATATAACCAGCTGAGTGATAGGAGTTATAGAGAGTATTGCTGGATGTGCTTATGTTGTATGCTAAAAAAGATATGAATATATTTAAGTGCTAACAATTTAAGAAACTAATAGACAAAATGACCAAAAAGACATTTTTGTGAAACAAGCATAGTAGTCTGAAACGAACAAAATCTGCAAAAAACCCTGTCTGAACCCAAGCGCAGCACAGCAAAACCATTTTGCGTGCCGCAAGAAGCAAAAGCACAAAAAACTGGAAAAACCAGGACAAAATCTGCAAAAAAAACCCTGTCTGAACCAGTCTAAACAAGTCCAATACTGTCTAAACCAGCGTAAACAATGTCTAAAACAGCTAGAAATGGCTTGGAATACACGTGCACCTTGCTTGTCCTGGGTGCGCACTTTTTAAGAGCCTTGCGCCTAGGCAACAAGCTCACCCTTTGTGCTTTGCGCTTTGAACCTTTGACTACTATGGAAAAAAGTAGAGGTGGTTTGTGAAATAGAATTAAAAGCATGCCAAACTAGGTAAGAAGTGGCAATTAATTAATTTTGATTTACTCTTAAGCAATCAGTTATACAGCCAGCATGACACAGAATTGACATGTTCCCCTTTTAGCTACATGTTTTCTTTCTAATTGTGACATATTTGAGATGGAAACCAACCAAATCAACCCTACGTGATTAAAAGGGTCAAAGTTTTCACCTATAATAGATCATATGCTCAATGTGGCCATCCTATAATTTATTTAGACTTCTAAGTTCTAACATCTAATTATTGTTGGATCTTGTTCATCAAACAAAACACATTAAATATCGTAAGAGTGAATGCTAAGTTACTTACCCTGCCACCTCTAAGAAAAGGCTTGATGCTTCCTGAACAAGTATGGGCATCACAAAATTGGCGCAAAAATAGTTCTGCGAAATCACAAGGTCTCCTTCAATGTACATGGTAAAAACAGCATACAGATCCATATAAACTAGAAGTGGCAAAACGGGCAGGTCCGGCAATAGGACATAAAGGCACTTTTAAGACTGGGTCGTCTTAGGTTTTTCTGAAACAATTTTTGTCCAAAACCTGAACTTTTTATATTATAAAAGTTATAGTATTTCCATATAACTCTAATTTGAGTGAAATGGTTTAGGTCTTAATGACAAAAATACACTCCGGATGATGTTTAACCCGTTTGACTTGTTACAGATTAAATATAACACGTATGAACACATTTATAAGTAGATGGGTCGATGCCACCTCTAATAAAAGGGCACTCGATCCCACCCTTGATATAAACATCAAATGGTTACCATGAAGTCGGCTTGCTGATGGACCTTGATGAATAGGAAAACAAGTGTTTGCAAGGCTCTGTATTAACACTAGCCATTTTAATCTACATACTCTTGTAATAAAAATCTGATGAAAGCTAGTAATGAACAACCTCACATAAGTGACGGTTTCTTGCTGCAGCTGCAGGGTTACACTTTGTTTTGGGAACAGCAGAATTTGCTGCATGGTCACAGTGCAATGCTCCACATAGATCTGCCAAGCAATTATTGTGACTCTGAAAATTAAAGGAAAAAAACATACATTTTTCTCAGATACAATAAATCTAGTGAAAAATAAGCTTTAAAAGAAAGTCAATATATGCTCAGATAATTTCAACGAAAAGAATATTCAGTCGGACTTAAAAGCAGTTACGATTCTGGTGAGTGACAAAATGAGTAATTTTTTTGCGGGTTGGGTCGACCAAACCCATTTTTTGTCTGACATTTATAACTTTGTTAAAAGGGATTGGCAGTTTCAAATATGATTACAAAAATTATTATTCCACTTACAATCCAACTTTTTATATAACACAAGTTTATGCATATGAATACAATCTGGGCAATTTTCAACTAGTTAGACCCATTGAACACTTTTACTTTTAAGCTACATTTATTTACCCATTTGACCCATTAGAGACAAAACATAGTAAAAGGACCTGCCCATAAATAAATGGGTATTGCCATTTCTAGTTTCAACTCTACATAAAAGGATATTTCACCTATACATGTGCATGAAGTTTAATAAAAGACTAGATTAAGGATCTGCGGGTAGAACACAAGCTAGTGCTAATTAACTAGATGTGCAAACATACTATGAAACAAGCTGCATGTTACTGAACTTAAAGAGAAACATAGCTTTTTCGATTATAGAAAACTTTAGCTTAAACCAGTAATATATAAACTAAAGATGGTAAAACAGATCACACATACAACATTTAGAAGAATATAGTGCTAGTAGTTGATGATTTTATCACTAATTAATGAAAACAAAGAGAGGGTCATAACCCAGTTTACATCAAATTAGAAGGCAAATATTGTATCATAATGTATCATAAAAAAGCTAAAACAGATTGCACATACAACATTTAGAAGATTGGAGTGTCTGTTGTCAAAATGTTGATCAAGAAATTTCTCTGCTCGAAAGCTTTTCTTACAATATCCACAACGCCATTCATTCACGTCCACGTGAATCTTGTGTTCCTCTTGCTCCCTAAATATGTCATTGCCAGGATGAAGCTTACACTTATGTGACAACTGGTAATTTTCTTGTTCAACGAACGGAATCAAATACTGCAAAGTTTGAAACAAAAAAAAAACACGTTTACTCCTTTAGTGTTTAATTATTAAAACTGGCTTCTTAGTTGTTTAGATTGAACAAGGTTAGTGTCAATAGTAGATACCAACCAAAGGTAAATAACTACTGATGGTGAAATGATAAATACCTCCTCAATAATTTTGTATGCAGCCCTACTTCTTTCTCTGGAACAATGAATTTCACGAGTATGTTCTTCTGAACTCTGGAGCAAAGACAATTGTATTAAATTTAATAGGCTGAAGTCGCAGAAAGCCCAAGTTATGATTGATGTTGTAAAATCAATGACATGTGCCCGTGCCTTGTGTATGCATACAAGAAAAGGGTTAAAGAAACCCTTCACTGACTCATTTTTCTTGTTTCTACCATAGTGACAGAAATATCAAAACTCAATATATTTATCCTGAAAAAAGGCTAAAAGTCACATGTTTCACATAGCTATCACCAGTACTCCAGTGCACAGAACTTTGGAAATCATATGTAATGAGATATATATATATATATATATATATATATATATATATATATATATATATATCATATAATTGTTATAAGTACACATTTTTAACAATTTTGGGTCTGATCAAATACAAGCTACAACTATCGACTTCACGTAGTCTTTATAAATAGGAAGATTACCTTAGGAGCAACAAGTTACTCTCAAATTATAGCAATGACATTTAAAATCTACAAAGTGGATTTTTTTCATGGAAAAATGTGTTGATTATGATGAACAATGTCTTCGAAATATAGAATCCTAAAACTATCAAAAAAAGAAAGAAAAATATGCACAAACTCTCACATCTTTCAATCTTTCTACCCTGTACATAACTACTCATAACCCCAAATTTATCTGACTAAACATGCTCATGAGAAATCTGTTAACAAAAAAAAAATCATAAGATCACCTAACAATACGATCAAGAACAACTAATTGGACTTTGAATCTCAGCACATAAACCAAAAATTATGACAGTAAGCTTAAAACTCCCACACATCACACTCTATTTCACACTATCGATATCAATCAGCTATACCAACATCTCATTATTCTTCATAACAGCTCGTGTGCTTCACATCAATAATCAACCAAAAACTTGATAAAACAAAATCTGTAGATGAAATTAACCCTAGAACTTGAAACAGCATGAAATGATAACGCAATTATTCGAATTAATTCAGATACATAAACAAAATTTAGGGAAAAACAGACCTGCGTAATTGCGAACACCCGAATCATTGATTGAAGAGAAATCAATAAGACGATGAGTTTACATGCACTAACGTTTGTCATCGTCATCTCTTTGGTTCAAACTAATTTCGATCTTCTTCCCTTTATGCTGGATTTTGGCAAATTCAACAGGGAGATGAAAATTTGTTGAAAATAACTGGGAGATGACAATTAATGCAAATTGGATATATGCTACAAAGTTGAAGGGTTAAAATGAACATTTATAATTTCATTTAGCCCCGTATGTTCTTGTTTTTTATGATTATGGCCCTTCATGTCTTGAAAATTGCTTTACAACTCTAAATTTTTTAAAGTTGCAAAGTGGCTTTAAATTCAGTTTTCAAATGTAGAAAGAAACATTTATTGTTAATTTATTACTTATATTCGCACGTTACAAGATTTAAATTTGAAATACAAGATGGGCATCGTCAAGTGTTTGATATGAGATAGGTGTTTTTGACAATTTACGCCAAATCTATAAAGTTATTGATTTTTGTAGCTTTTAATTAGTTGTGTTGTCTTTTTATATATTTTTAGATTTTCTTTTAGTTTTGTTTAGCACCATCGTGGTTCAACACCAGCCGGCATCTATTCCCACCATCAATACATCCAACTTGCTGACTATATGAAGACGATCAAGAAAAATAACGAGATCTTCAAATCAAGAATAAAAGCAGGCGTCATGAACGTTAAAAAAAAAACAATTCTACAAGTTGAAATTGAGGTGTCAGAGGAAACCAAGGGGGAGGGAACTAATGGCAATGGTGAAAATCATAAGACTCATTAAAAGAAAACTGTATTAATTTAACCGATGGAGTTTAAAGAAACATAATCCAAAATTGCTACCCACCAATATTGCACTTCACTCTCATGATATGGTATTGGTTAGTAATCATATTACCATATTATAGCATATGAAAATTTTATAATAAAAACGAATGAGAAGTGATTGGTAATAAGTTCAATCCATCCTATAGGTTTTGACCGCCCAACTCAAACATACCAATTTGACCATCCCTAGATATAATCATGGTTAAAAACATAAACCATAAACTTTCATATATTAATAGTTCTTTTATCACTCAAATAACAACTGTTTTAATAGATTTTTTTCAAACGACAAGTAAAATAAGATTACAATAGAAAAGGGACTAGCAGGGAGCTGGAAATGTTACAAGATATATACACATATTTACTAACTTCATACTATAAATTAAACAACACCAAATATGATATGTCCAAATAGTATCCAACAAGTGAAGGCAACATGACGAGCCGACACAAGAAGAGAAGAAGCTTTGCAATGATGAGAACCATGAGGGCTAATAGGGGGAATTCAAAAACCAGTTGGTGAGTGGAGGAGCAATTGAGCACCATATAACTCTTGTGTTTCTTGCCTTTGGATTGGTGCGAGTAAAAGGTTATAGCTCTAGCTTCTTTCGGAAATGTGTTAAAATGTAGCTGTAGAGAAGAACCTTCATACAGATAAACGAGAGTGATTGGACCCATTCCATGAAAAAAAAAATTCACACCACAACCCACCGTTGTTCAAAAAGAAATAAGAAAATAATGAATCGAAACCTCTTGCATAGTATACACCCACGTTTAGCAATGTTGGTGTCATCGACCAGTGCTCAATTGTTCAAAACTAATCCTTCAATTTCTAATGTCTCAACTATCTATATACCATATATGTTATACGTTTTAACCTATTAAGTTGTTTTATCAATTCGAGTTTTTTTTTTCAATAACTTTTGTTCATTAATTAAAAAATAATAATGTGCATTAGTTTTTTTTTTTTTTTTTTTTTTTTTCATACTGGTATAAATTTCATTAAAAACAAAGTTTTATTCAAAGTATGATATTTTTGGGTACTGTAAGTTATATTGACTAATAATAACGTGCCAGTACAATAAAAAATAAGATCGATACCGACCAAAGAATATCAGTGATGTTATATAACCATCTTCTATTTATGTTTTAATATTTTAAATCAAATAACCACATGATTTTACCTTTATCATACATAATTAACCAATTTAATATTATCACTAAAATTCACGTAGGGTCAGGGATCATTACAGAACCATTTTTTATTTTCAGAATCAAAAGAATCATTGATTTACATAAATGTAAATTACGAACTATTGATTTACATAAATGTAAGTTAAAGCTTGTGATATTTAGATGTTTTACATAGTTTATTGTTCATGTCTGATATACACATATGTAAAACAGTTCAAGTATTAACAAGCTTAATTTACATTTATGTAAATCAATGATTCTGTAGTTTTGAAATTAAAAAATGGTTCTGATCCTTACTTAATTACGTAACCTCTTTAGCAAACACATTACATCGTGATAACTTAATTTCTGGTTACTAATACATAACTTGAACATGTAGTCATGGCAGCAATGAAAGGAATCAAAGATAGTGGGTCTATATAAAAAAAATACATTTCTCCTTCCGCAAGTTAAGCCCAACATAGCTCAAAACTGTAAAACCCCTCACCGGAGAAGAAGAACCAGACTTCACCATGGAAGCCGATGCAGAAGGCAAACAGCAACCTCACCTAGTGCTCGCCAACAAACTCTTCCTCCTCACACATTCCGATGTCGACGACATTGAAAAAGTTCGAATCCGTGATGACGTCACGTCCACCGTCGTCGCCGACGGTAACTACTTGATCGGAATCACTTACGTCGTTATACTTATACCTCAGATTTTTTTTTAATCTGCGTGTTATGTGAAGTTTATATCAGAATTTGGATTTTATCGTTTTCATGTTTGCAGACATGGCGCCTTTGTACGAAGCCCTAACTGCGAGCTCGGTATTGGAGCTGGACCAGAAGGTTCTGGATTCGATGCGTGCTAAGAATGACGAGGAGCTTAAGAAACTTGATGAGAAGTAAGATCATTATTCAGATTAGTGTAGTTCAGTAGTTGCATCCTACGATCATCATGTAATTCAGTAATTGTAGCTTCAATGCTCGTAGGAGAAAGTATATGTAATGCGAAAAGTTGGTTTTTTATGTTGAACCTGTGCAATATACGTACTGACATACCTGAGTAGGTTGAATTGAAATTCCAAATATATAAGATTTCAAATTTCTAATCCAATTTATTGGAGTTTGGCTTACATTGCAATTTGGTAGTAATGTAGTATGAATGAATCGCACATTTTGTAGCTAAGTGCTTAAGAGTAGTCTAAGGTGCTTCTTGCAGTTGACCGCCTATTGTTGAGTGCATATTCTGGGGTTATACCTTAAGGGCATGTAATAGACATGCCTTAAGTTTGTGTGCTGTTGATATTTTCTCATACTATTACTGTGAATATCTATTGTTCATAGAAGACACTTTTGTTGATGAAACATGGTTGTTCCTCATGCAGCATCCAATCCACAAGCCTTTACCCTCTCCTGATAGTACATTTATGCTCCTAAATCACTGAATTCGGACTTTAATAGTTTAGTTTGTGTTAGTTAATAATTGAGGATAGTGTTTTGTATAACTAGAGAGATATATAAAGTTGAATGAAGGAACATTAAATTATAGATTGAAACTTGAACATTGACAATTATAGTCAGCCTTTAAATATAAGCAAACGCTTGATTTTTCAACTGTGCCATACTCTAAAGACTAGGAAAATGATGGGAAACTAATGCACGCTTAACATCATGAACTGCATACCAGGTGTAATTAATGATCCACTAACAATAAAATTTAATTACTATGTGAAAAGCTATAAATTGGATCCACTTCAGTGGAGTGCCTTTTGACAGAAGCATGAAGTCTTGTTTGGCATTCCTGTTTGAAAGCTGATAGGAAATCAGAGTAGGGGTAATAGATAGAATCTGAAATTCGAATAGAACGGGTAGACAACGGATCGACAAGATACAGATACACCACTTGAACAACCCGTTGGGCAATTTCTAAATTTGAATCAAGATACAGATACACCACTTGACTCTAATCTAGACTCCAAGAACACCATCCAAGTTGCCAAACTTGAACTAGCATGGAAAAATTAATCTAACTCAAAAATCCATTGAGAGAAATTAACCCAAAAGAAAACTTCAATTCATAAAACTCACTGCCTTCCATTGAATACTTAAAAGATTACATATAGAAACTCTCGACCACTTACATCCTAAGTTTTAGGAAACATGGAAAACTAAGTACTAGTGAAGATGCAAAGAGTACAACTAACTAATGCATAAAGTAAAATTGCAAAGGTAAAATACATGTGCATTTAACTATTAGTGGTGAACGTGGTGAAGGAGTGGCTATCAAAAGCGTAGATACTTGTTTGGTTGAACATGTTGTGGGTTGGGATCATGCTAATGAAGTGGGTGTTTCGCGTTGTGTTTTGAAAGTGATTATGTGTTATGGATTAGTTAGAATCGGATAGTCAGCTGTAACAAAATAGTATGTACAAGATATTATTTGGATGTGTTTCTGCCTTTTGAAGTTGTAATAATCATTACAAAATGTAATGCTATTATATTACACACTAGCTACACTAAAACTTTTGCTATTTTTGCATCGCTTATTTTTTCAAGGCATTTATAGTTTCAGCTGGTATTAGAAGCTAACCAGTTAACATAGGTTAATTATTTGCTTAATTTGATTCTTGTCAAGTGCCATATTCTTCTTTCCTATGTTTGGATCATTTGACTCAATTGGTTAGACTTCAATTGGCCCCCATTTTACAGTTCTAGTTGGTTTTTAGCCTGAATGATACTCAACCTTTTCAAGTTAACTGGAAATTAAGGATTGGCGTGGAACCATTGGTAGTTTGTCTTTCCCGTAGACCTAATTACTTAATTAGTGTGATGTTTAACCACAAAATGGTTTAGGATAGTGCTAGCATGTAGAACCTGCAGTTGAAATTAATTTGATTCATGTCCCTATATATATGTATAGAACCATTGTTTGTGTCATAACCTAAACAGCATTGTTTGAAAGTTTACTCTAACAAGACAACTAGTACCAATCTAGTATATCTACATAAAGCAAGTACACATATCTTGAACTACTTTCATGTATTATTTGCTTGAAATTTGTAATATTTATATATTGCTATTTGCTTATTCTCGTTAGGATTGCTGATGCCGAAGAAAACTTAGGAGAAAGTGAAGTCCGAGAAGCCCATTTAGCAAAATCCTTGTTCTACATTAGAATTGGTGACAAGGTAGACAACAAGATATTAACAATCTCTTGTAATGTACACGTGTACCTATGTGTGTGTGTGTGTATAGTGTTAATATGTTAATGTGCAAGATTCTTTTTGGACGCATTCAGGAGAAGGCACTAGAACAACTCAAGGTGACAGAAGGTAAAACAGTTGCTGTAGGCCAAAGGATGGACTTGGTGTTTTACACACTACAAATGGGTTTCTTCCACTTGGATTTTGATCTCATTTCTAGAAGCATTGATAAAGCAAAGAAGTAAGTTCAATTTCTTATTCACCTGCCTTTATTGCTATCTTAGATGCAGTTTCGTGAAGAGGTATCCAGATTGGCCGGTTGGACACGGTCAAAATATGTTTGGATCGGAATGGTTAATTTTCAAGTGCTGTCAAAACGGTTTGTTGAGTTGAACCAGAACCACCTTTTGTTCAATTTTAAGATTTTTTAAAATAATGATTTTCTAAAACATGGTTGCAAAACTATGCTATTACAACTAGATTACTAGAGAAGGATAAAACCTGACCTGGTCCGCTCTCTTTTGGCTCAGTCCTATGTGCGCTTATTTGGAACTGGCCCTTCAAAATCTCAGGCTGGTCTAGCACGGTCCTTTTCTAAAAATATACAGCGCGGCAGTCCATAACTGGACTGGGCCTGGATGGGATCGGTGCTTTTGTGCAGGTCTGTTTCTATATAAGTTGTTAACTTAATAGGTTATATCTGCCATGCAGCTTGTTCGAGGAAGGAGGTGATTGGGAGAGGAAGAACCGTTTGAAAGTGTATGAAGGCTTGTACTGCATGTCTACTCGTAACTTCAAGAAAGCCACTGATTTATTTCTTGATTCCATATCAACCTTTACTACTTATGAACTTTTCCCCTATAACACCTTCATTTTCTACACTGTCCTTGCAAGCATTATATCATTGGATCGAGTTTCTCTTAAGCAAAAGGTATGCTTTGCTCTCTATTGTGGTTTGGCTTTTTTACATCTTTTTAGCCTCAGTTTCTGTGTGCATGGGGCTTCTCATTAGGGGTGGCAACCCTTGGCACAAACCCAACACAAAGTAGAAATGTTAGGGATGGAGCTAAACAGGTCGGATTGTAAACTGATCGACATGGTTAATCCGTTAAATGGGTTGTTTAAAGGTTCACCTGGCCAACCCATCAACCCGATTAAAATTTAGAATTAAATCTTGCAAGTTATAAGCTCAATCTGCGAACTCGTCTACAATTGTTTAGTCCATTGACCTGACCAACCTGTACAACCAGAACGCACTGGGCCTATTTAGATAATTGGGTTACACTGGTTACAGATGTCCGTGTTAGGGTTTAACAATTCAACGTCGTGTTTGGGTTGGGTTATGCAAACCCGCCAACTCAAACCTGCAAACCTTAACCCGACACTAATTGCACCCTACTTCTCATACCTATTAGTTGAGGTGGCAAGATGTGCTGACTGGGTTGAAACAGGCCGTTTGTAGTATGGACTGGGTCGGTTTGGATTGAACCTCAAACACCCTTTGTTCAGTTTGTATTAAATAATTGATTGATATGTTAAGTATGATCGAACAATATTATTGCAGTAATGATCTATAAGTTTAAACAAAACGATTTACGAGTTTGTATGTCTTAAAGGCAAACTTCAGAAAGTTTCATCCCGCCCGACCTGTTCCATTTTAGCTACAGGTTTTAATTTGATCTGTTTGAAATAAAACACAACCAATTGGACTCATACATAAGCAAACAGGTCGCAACGCTGACACTTTTAAAACTCTTATTACTATGCAGGTTGTCGATGCACCAGAGATCCTGACTGTAATAGGAAAAATCCCCCACTTATCCGAGTTAATCAACTCTTTGTATGAGTGTCGATACAGCTCATTTTTTTCAGCTTTTGGTAAATATATCCACTATGCATCATGCTCGTAAATTATGATCTTAAATGTACATTGTATCATTCATACACTTATTAGTTATAGCCACCTTTTATGTTAGAAAACTGAGTTGGGAATCTTTTGACTTGTAAGATCACAAATCTGTGATTAAGACTTTCTTTTTTTTAACTTTGTTATATTTGCTATTACAGCTGGGATTACGGAGCATATTAAACTGGATCGTTATTTGTATCCACACTTTCGGAATTACATGAGGGAGATAAGGACAGTTGTCTATTCTCAGTTCTTGGAATCTTACAAGAGTGTCACTATTGAAGCAATGGCAAAGGCGTTTGGAGTGACTGTTGATTTCATTGACCTGTAAGTCAATTGTTTGTTTTGTATCTGACTCTTTGAATCTTTTAGGGGGTGTTTGGGACTGCAGTTTGAAAACAGACGATGCGATTTGTAACGCGGTAATGAGATCTCAGATAAATTTTTTCAAAGTAAAACCCTGAACACTCTCAAAACTGAAAAGTAGGAAGTTTAAACTTCTTTTATGGAAATACATGCCATGGTTGTTGATGACACAGCGACACTTAGTCCTCTTAAATAATATACATGGATTTGGAGTTTTTGACCCGTTCTGATCATATCATGCCTGTTCATGATACGGCATCTTTATAAGTTTATGCCATTATGGCATACACATTTAGTTTTTAATTTTCTTTTTGATGAATTATCCTGCGGTGAGTCGGGGAATGACAAATTTAGCAGTTTACTTAAAGTTGGGTGCATTCGGGCTGTCTTTTAATATCTAACTAGAGTCTAGACAACCGGGTGGAATTTGAATCATTTGATCACCTACCCAAAAACAGAACACTTAAAAATCACAGTATTCATAAATGCTTAAACCTCTTAAAAATTTTTACTACAGTCATGTCAAAGCAAGCTAAAAAAAATGCCATATGACAAAAATGCCCCTTAAGTTTTTGAAACTACAAAAATACCTTTTATATAAAGTGCCAACATAGTTTAAAATTATTGTGTTCTTTAAAAAGTTGAAGGACATTTATGTCATCTCCTTTTTATCGAAATGGACAAAAATGAAACCAGATACATGCCGAGGTGACGTTTTAGTAAAAGGGCGTTTTGATGAAACACTTTAAGTACTTATATGTGGCCTTCACATATGTGATATCATTGCAGAACCCTGAATTTTCTCAAAGCACGTGACTTTTTGTTGGTAATCGATGTGTTAAAATCGCGTATCTTTTGTTGTGATCAGGGAGCTCTCACGATTCATTGCAGCTGGTAAGCTTCATTGCAAGATCGATAAAGTGGCAGGTGTTCTAGAAACCAATCGTCCTGATGCTAAAAACGCTCTTTATCAAGCAACCATCAAGCAAGGGGACTTCTTGTTGAACCGCATTCAAAAGCTTTCTCGTGTCATTGACCTTTAAGTTTGGCAGGCTGAGTGCAGATTACAGGTTGGGTTAAACCTGTAATGGTCATTGCCACTTCTTTTTACTGTTCCAAACACTTTTATTCCAAATGCATTAACATTAGGTCATCCTGATATAATTTCCATCAAAAGTTCACTTCAGTTAAATGATAAGTGCCCAAAATGAAGAATTAAAAAAAGGCTACATCTTCTTATATGCAAGATTAAAAGAAGTGAGTTTTCATTACTTTTTTAATAATTTTCAGATTTTGTGATTTCTGTGAACATGGATGTGAAAAAATTGTGTGAGCAAGATTAAAACTCATCCAATCATAATCTGTGAACAAGATTAAAAGTGTCTAAAATGTATTTCAATATGTAAGTGTACATGAAAGAAATAGAAAAATGAAAGATAACTGTTATGCAATAGGACCATTGGTTGGTGGCGTGGTGGTAGAGGTTTTGCTTTTAGAGGAATCTTATGGGGTATATATATGTGAGGTGTAATTTACAAGTAAAAGTAAGATAAATTTGTCGTTTAAAAAAAACTGTTATGTGATAATACATCTCATGGCGGAGAGTGGGGAGTACCAAAGTCTTATTTATTAGCCATTGGATCAACAAGGCTATGATTTAGATGGAGGAGACCTTTTCAGAATGGAGTGTTTATATAGGATGCTATAGATCGATGTGTATTAGCTCTAAATCTGTTAAGTTAGACCATTAAAAATATTTTTTTTATAATTTCAGACTAACTATCTATGAAACACATTGACCTTTTTTATTTATATATTTTCTAGCGTATGTGATCCTCTTTTTATTGAGAAAGAATAAGTACATGAAACTATCAGGTTAGATGACGTGCTCACAAACCTGAGTGTCCCCGAGTAAAAAAATATATGATGAAAGATTATAATTTGATGAGTTTTAAATTACTTGAGGTGAGTTTTATAGACACTTTTAATGCCATGAGTGAGGTTGAAAAAAAAAAAGCATATTAATCTAGTACGATAGCATATATGATTTTAATAAATTTAGAGTTATTTGTCCTTTGATATGGCAACGGTCGTATGAATGCATGTACGTACCCATAACGGTTTTGTTTTTGTTCCTCCACAAACAGTGGCACGTGAGTTACTGCATCATCACGTGGCCCACGTTCTTGGCTTCATATGACTTTAGGGATAAGTTTATAATATGGGCTGTCCTAGTTGTTTTTAGAGAGTAGCGGTAATTTTGAGGTTTATAACTCATATTTTTTAAATCAATGTTTTGGGTCCATGTACATTAAAAATAATTGTTTTGTATAAGTTTATATATAATAAATGGAAGTATGAGTCCTAAAATGATGTGAATTAGAAACAAATATTATGATTCTTAATTTACTGTGTCTTGGCATTTCATATGTTCTGCTAGCTTGATTGTCGAATATTGATTTCTGAGGCTTTCATCTTGGTTCCTTTTAGTAGGGTTCTTTTTGTGTTCGCAAGAAGATCTAAACTTGAGAATTCGAAAACCGACTTAAACAGTATACATGTCGAACTTCAAGTATGCATGTCATCCAAAAAGTTTTTGCTTGCACAAAGTAAAACACAATACTAGTTTATAATTATCTTTAAGTTTGTCAACTATTATTCTTTAATAAGACACTAAGTTAATGTGTATGTGTATTTCGAGTCATCAACAAATTTGTAATTCGAAAGCTTATACCTGAATTTTAATAAAATAAAAATCATTTCTGTATAAATATTTTGTTTGAGTTGGTGTGTAGCTAATTTGTAATTTATTATTGCAGCCATTTGTTATTTAGTATAATTCTAAAAATTTTTATTTTGGGAAATAACAAAATAGAAAAGAAATAAGATATTTCAAATATTGTTAAATTCATTATTGCAACCAGAGTTGTTCAAGAAACAATTTTAAGTTGAGTCAACATCAGCTCGTATTCGAGCCAAACTAGAACTAGAAGCTTAATACGTAGTCAGCTAAAGTCAACTCATGACTTGATGAGTTCACTCAATTATTTTTTGAATTTTAAATTTTATGATTGTGTATGTTTCTGTTTATATAAATTTTAAATAACTAGTTAAGAATAATATCAAATTATATAACTCTAATATCAATATACAAGAAAAGAAATGAATAATCACGTATAGATTTAGAAATTAATACGAGTCAACGATTAATGAGCTTACTAAAAGTTAACCAATACTGACTGCAATCATATTTGTGGTTTATCCGGTAGCTCCTAAAAAATACGTTTAAAGTAAAATTGTTAGTAAGAATCTACTATGCGAATTCCCAAACTAATTACCATTTAATTTGAAGTACATTTTCTAAATAACATAAAACTTAAAATTATTGATTGGTTTACTTCTAGAAAATAATAGCATTAAATAATATGAGGAACAATAACCTAATAAACATATAAATAAACAAATATTTATATACTTATGGACTACATGCGATACATGCTAGCAGGAGAATGGCAGATGAAACACCGTCGTCTTCAACATTGGAGGTGCTTCTCTTGAACTTGGTGGTGTTGACTTTGTTATACTGCATTACCATCTCTTTTAGGATGACCGATGTCAGGTGGTGGCGGCGGCGGTTGTTATGGTGGTGATTTTGACTTTTTTGTTGTTGACTTCCCTTTGTTTGCTCAAACTTTGAAACCATCTTCTCAAACCCTAAATTTGTTGTAATGTTTTGAGAGTGGTGTGTGCATGAGGAATTAGCATCAATGGGTTTATATAGACACTAGAGTCTAACTATATGTTTGCTGAAATTACATTGTTGCCCCTTTTGGGAACAATATTATTTTTTAGTTTTAGATTCGAATGATGGATCATGTGCTTGGGATTAATCAATGCACTATTATTTGATTGCAAGTTAGTTCTTTATTCCTATCGTATTTATGTATGGATCATGAGTTTTTTTTTTCAATATTTTCTCTAAACATATACGAGTAGTGTTTTTATATTTATTACTTACATATTTGAGTTGTTTAGAATAAAAACATATACAAAAGCAACATATGTTAATATTAATTTGTAATCAGTTGTTTTATTTTTTGTAATTACTACAAGATCTTGATAAAGATGATTGTGATCCATAACTTCTTTTTGTTTTGTCATATTTTAATATTTAATTTTCCATAGGTAGAAAGTCGATGATAATAATATGTATATCGACAAAAATAAGAGGGTTTGGAAGATACATTGACGTTTAGTATGATCAATTTTTTTGTTATTTGAAATTAGTGATGAGTTTTTTGTGTAGTTTGACTCCCTGCAGGTTGAAGTGTTAAAACCTCATAATTCTATCTTTTAAGATATGTGATAAGTACGTAATATAATTTTAAGATGCTAGAGAAAATCGTAAGATTATAATAAAAATAATATTTAATATGAAAACAATATAAGAATGATTCTTTACTTGACATGTGATTTTCTAGTGGAACATTTTGGTGATTATATTAAATACATCAGGTCATTGTGTTTAATACGTCTAGTGATTGTGTAATATATTTTTCGATCATTTGTTATACGTATTTCATCATGATGTTTACATTTCATCATTCTTATCATTGTCTTTTACCAATAGAAGTACATAATGATATTATTTCATTAATATGTTTTTCAAAACTCTTATTATTCAGGATAACACAATGATAAGCAAAAGAGACAATGAGACATTTTGTCATTAATTTTATAAACGTTTGATGAAAAATTTAAGAAAGTTTAATAAAAAGTGGAGAAACTTGAAATTGTCAACATGTGACCACACCTAAATTACTCATCTAATGGTTTGGGGGCACTCATGCCATAAATTTTTTTTATTTACATCATAAAAATAAATAAATTAAAAACTAATATTAAAAAATACATTAAAATAAAAAAATTAAAAGTATTAAAACTAAAAATCTACAAGTCAAACTCCCATTCACATATCCAGGCAATTTGACTTTTGCGTTAAAGGACGTTTTTCAACATCGGCTTTGGAAAATCGTCATGTGGTTTAAGGAAAATCTTCATGTCCCGGTCTAGCATTTCGTGAAGCAACGTCTCTCGTTGTAAGTCGAGTGAGGCAAATTTTGATTTGGTTTCTTTCATGCGAAGCACTTCTCGATCTATTTTTTGCTCTATATCTTTCTCACACATCACTTTGTAGTTGCTAATGGCCTCGTTCAATGTTGCTTTGCTCGAAGAAGACTCCCACGCTGTTTTTCCTTTGCATCTCGGGTCAGTTAGTGTGTCATTCTTGTTGAGGTTGGGAGGGGGCTTGTAACAGACTCATTTGAGCTGACGTATCAGCCTAATTTTAAAGTTTTAGTCCTTTTTGTTGTTTGAGTACCAAACTCCGCAACCATAACCTCGCATGATTTCTTACCGCATTCCATGCCGTGAAGCTTGTAAAGTCTTTTTTCTCGTAAACCTTTTTGTATTCGGTTAAGGCTTTTGGGACGATATCCTCATCATTGCTTCTACGTCCAATGATGTTTTTACATATTTAAAAACAAAAAGTTCTATTACACAAAAAAATAAAATTATAAAAATAAAATGTAAATATATACAAGTAAAAGTAATAAATTTATTATTTGAATATATATATCCATTAAAATGGCTCATCGTTTGATTCATTCTCCCCCACTTTGAGTTAGTTGATCAATGGTTCGGTTTGTGCCACCAACAATGGCGTGAAAGTGTCGAAACACTTTCTTTCGAAACGAACCGCTTTTCTGGTTATCTCCACATTCTTTCAAAACTTGGCATGGTGGGGCGTGGCAATGGCATGGAGATGCTGTGAATTAAATGGGAACCGTGGCATGGAGAAACCACAGCAGTGTTGCTGCGCGACGTCGTTTCTCTTCATGGGGTCGCAGCGATGGCAGCTCTCACCCCCCCCCCCCCCCGAAATAAATAAAAAAAAACTTTTTTCCCTACAATTTAATCTTAACAATCGATTAATAAGATTGATTATTGAGATTACTTATTACACATTTTAAAATTTAAAACACTTCATTTGAATCCCTTCCCAAAGACAAAAATATACGTTTTATGACTAGCTTTCATTCAAAGTTATTAGGTCTTTTCACTTAGGCTTTTGATCTTGATTGCAAAGACCTCTCGGGTTATTTCATGTTAAAGTGGTGGTTGATTTACTTGGTTTGGTATCATTACATTGGCTATGGTTAACTGATATAACCAATACCTATAATGTGTGATAACATTGTTACATTGGCTAAGGCTAACTGATATCACCAATACTATCATGTATGATAGTATCATTATATTAGCTAAGGCTAACTGATATCACCAGCTTCTATCATGTTTGATAGTATTGTTACATTGCTAAAAGGGCAACTACTATTACCAATATCTATCGTGTGTGATAGTACCATTATTCATGAGCTCATCATGCATGGCGTGATAGTTTTTTTAGTTTGTACGTACACAACATAATTTAGCTGAACATCTAACCCAAGTATTGGCAATGGATCTAGTGCACAAATCAGTCGGAGTGATAGAATTAAAGTCTATATGTAGATCTCTTAGGACAAGATACCCAATTTCCTTTCTAATACAATGTTAGAAGTTGAATACAATGTAGAACTCCATGTAAAAAATGAAACACATGTGAGATATCATCCCAAGATATCTTTTCATATTTGCATGTGGGTTAGGTTAAAATTTGCATTTTTAATAGTTTTTTTAAAAAGCTACATTTGACTTACAACACTAAAAGAATTATCTACATGTGTTTGAAGCTTCGCTGCCTCAAGAAGCTTGGACTTGGCTTATATTCGTTCAATTGAGAATATGGACACAAGACTTGTAAGTAATAACGTCAAGTAAGAATATATGAACATATTGAACTTGTGTATATGTCATCTTCGTGCATTTTTATTGATAGAAAATATACAATCCTTAAAGACATCTTTATATTTGAATATTTAATATATGTAATATACTAAAACAAAAATTCAACAGAATTGCGCCCCGTTAGGGGGTCAAGGGCAACACCCCAGGAAAGGTCCAAAGGCAAAGTCCACTATGGAAATTTTTTTTGATACATACTCTGGAACCATTAGAAATTGATTTGGAGATTTCATATTAATGAAACGTTATATGAAGTTATATTTAGTACACATTTATTATCAGTAGTAAATTGTTACTAATCATGAGTGATAACTGTGACTACCAATAACTGAACTAGAACTGGTCATTATTAGTAGCAAGTATGCATCGATGACCACTTAGGAAATCAACGTTATCTAATTGATTGCTATAGGAATTCCTGCTTAAGTGTTTTCCATTTATGTAATTGTCCGATTGCTGACAATTAAAAATGGTCAATTGCCAAATGCTATGTGAAACCTTATGATGGTATGTCCCCTATATAAAGAAAGCCTCTACTCAATTTTTGGATACGTTATTTTCATAACAGGTTCTACATATTCGTTCTTGTTAAATCTCTTTGAATTATTAGATTGAAAATGCATGAGTCCTAGTGATATATTTCAATATGAAAGCTATCTTAAAACGATTCATTAAAATGTCCAGCTAATTAGTGACTACGAATTAGAAAACCTATAGGTTCATTATTGTATTGTTTAGCATGGTCATTTTATTATTTCTTATCGAATAGGTTGACCCCAAAGTAGTATAAAATCTGAATCTATGACTAGTTAACGTTGCATATTTAATTTATATGCAAGACAAAAATGTGTTTTTCATGAACATGCTTTCGTTCAAAGTTATCAAGGCTTATCATGAGGTTCTCGCTTTTGATTGCAAAGACCCTCCTGACATTTCACGATAAAATATCGGCTGATGTTACTAATCGAAAATCTTAATACTCTTTAATGATTGATCTTGAATTAAGATCTATTCACAAGGTTACATATGATTATATGTTCTGGTAGTTTCCATGACCCTACACCCTTCTTGCAATATTGTATCGTTTGCGGTGGTCATGTCATCATTTTTTATCAGATTGCATGACTCGATTCAAATAACCCAAATATAACATCAGACTATTTATATCTCACATGATAAAAATAAAAAATGATAATCCTTAACTCACTTGAATGACATGTGAAGGGACCATGGGCGAAGCTTCTTTGGGGCCGGGGGGGGCCCTGCCCCCTCTTTTTTTCGTCAGTAGTGTTAGGTTTCGGCTCGGTAGTGTTAATTTTCGGGTCGGTAGTGTAAATTTTCGGTCCAGTAGTAGAAATTTTTTAATAAGAACTGAGTCCGCCTCCCCTAAAATAGTTTACCTACGCCCCGCCCCCCCTAAGATTTGGCTCAAGCTCCGCCACTGAAAGGAACCTATATTTGAGCCAAAATATTTGATGTGATGGAATGAGGGCAGGGGGAGACATAAGACCATAATACTATATGCAAACCTCCAAGACAAATTGCCTTAGAAAATGGGATGTTGGCCTTTGCATGGGCAGCCCATTTTATCGAAATTGACTATTCAACAAGTTGATTTCAACTTCTTTGTCGCTATATACTTATACTACCATGTCAATGTGGAAAAAATTAAGTATAATAGTTATATACTTTTATTCTAATAGTTTTTTTAATATAAAATAAATAATATAGGTTTTTCTTCTATTTCACGGTCTTGTTTTAATTTTATGAGAAATAGCTTGGAAATGAAACACGTTAAAGTTAAATTGTTTGTTATTATAAAAAGTTAAGACAAGGAATTATTACAGTAATTCTGGGAAAAAAGTATGTTGTTTTATTTTTTGGCTAAAGGCTATCAAAAGACAATGACAACCCTTTTCTTCATGAGAATTATAATATGGAATTTTGATTTTATATTTTAATAAGATAACACATTAAATTTTCTAGTTATATAAATTTTTTATATATTAATAATAACATTTCTCAAAGTTTAATTAAAATTAATTAAGTGGAGCCAAGTAACATGTTTAATAAATAAGTCATAATATATTATTCAAATTTATAATGCTGACGTGTTTATATTATTAAATAAAAACAAAAAAAAGTTATAATTTATAAGTTTTAAGTATCAACTCGTTTACAACCAATAATCTATTTACAACTCATTCAACATATTTACGACTTGATTATAGCATTGGTTTTGAAAAGTGCGATGCATCGAGGCGCTAGAGTCTTGAGCCGAGCACAAGGCACATCATTCTTCGTCTATGAGACACAATGTATTTATATCATCTTTTTGTGGGTGTTTGGGATTGCTTATTGAAAACTCCTTTTAACTTTTAAAAAGGAGATAAGTTGAAAGGAGGTGAAAATATGTTTGGATGGAGATGAAGATGTGGGAAGGAGAAGGAGTTTTTGAGAAGTTAAAAATTCTAACTTCTCAAAACTCCTTTTGAAAAGTCAAAAGGAGGTGTAAATAAGCAATCCCAAACATGGCCTTTATATCTCTCATATGTTTCTAGTGCCTGTTACTTAAAATCTAAATACACATAAGTTTTATATATGATTTAATATATAAATATTTAACTTATAAATAATATATATGTACATCCTAAAAAAACTATATGTACAAAATCATAATACAACTTGCATCTTGAGTAGTCAAAAATCCACACCCTTACATCTCAGTGTGTCTTGTATCTAGGTGCGCTTTTCAAAACTAGAAAAATCTCACATAATAGTAATCGAGTTTTTAATTGTTCCACTAAAGTCATTTGACTTTTTTCCTTTTAAATCACTCAACTGCTACAATGTGTTTCAATCCTGTAATTTTTTTTATAATTGTATATATTTTAAAAAATAAATTAGACAAATTAAACATATATTAATTTTTGTTACTAGTAAGTGAAAGATTTTCCAATTGACTTGAAGTATAACGTAACAATGAAGAAAAAGTTTATGTTAAATAATAAGCGACTTTCTTAATTGTTAAATTTAAGTAAGACTGGAAAAGAAATCACTAAATAGTCTCCAAAATTATAAATGTTTTATTTGCATCGTTTAATTTTAAAAAGTTTAAACATTTATAAAATTTTACATAGGATTAAAACACATAGTGAAAGTTGAGTGACTTTAAAAAGAAAAAAAAAACTTTAAATGACTTTAATAAAGCATTAAACAATCTTAGTTACTATTATATAAAATTACCCATTTAGACCTATATTACAACCCACCAATTTGAGTTATGTAGGATTTATATAAATTTAAGCATGTCTAAATCATAACTAATATTTTTGACATGAATAGTATATAGATTGATTAGAATTAGAATTAACATGTTATCCCAACACAATTGTCGCCCCTTTATTTGGTAGATGTGTTTTGTTATTTCTTATAAAAAAACAAACAGAAGGTTGCTACTTAGGAAATCGGATGCTTAAAACGGGAAGATAATCAAAAGTAATTGTTATAATCAAAAAGTCACGCAAAAATATCATAATATGTTATATAATTTACTCTTTTTTTACAAACAAACATTTTTTTACTCTATATTACCTTACTCATAAATTTAGCACATATACCCTCTGTAGAACTTAAATACACAACCTTTTGGTTGAGTATTGCATCATTTATAGCAAAATTAATATTTAGATATTAAGTTGGTGGCACAATTAAGTTATGGTTAGTGAACAGCCATATGCACTTAAGCTATGGATTGGATCTTTGTCTTCCTATGTGACTCATTATTAGACCTAGTTGAACTTGCTTGGTTGGCTTAATGATTGCCATTATGCATGGGAACTAATCCATGTGACCAAGTTTACTTCTATGTTGTCTTATGCAATAATCATAAGAATTAGTGGATATAAACCACAATTTTAATAATTACTCATATGAATTCTAGCAATTAGTGGATATAAAACACAATTTTAATAATTACTTATATGAATTCTTGCAAATATGACAAAAATATAACTATGAGATGATAATTTCAACTCCAATGATTGTATCTACAAAATATCACAAACATGTTCATTTTATGTTTATTTCCATGGCAATATTTATGAGGAAAAAGTTTACATCCATTGCCATGAAATACATGAATATTTTTTTTATGTAATTGTGATTTATCAAAAATATCTTGAAATGTATAAATTTGACTTTATTGTACTTCTAAAGAAATTCAAAATCTTACAAAAAGTTAAGTACTCAACAAAAGTTTGACGTACACAACACTTATTTGATGTAGTTGATAAAAAAAACCGTGTATTTGAAAAATTAGAGAAGTGAAAATGAGCCAGATGTTACTTCTAAAAGAAATTTTTCGTTTATTTAATGACAATAGAAATATAATTTTGTATTAAATTGGACATATATTATGATTTTTTTTGTTAAATATTATATTCGTCTAATGTTAGTTAGAGGTACCTGAAATAATCCAGTTAGGGATTCGAAACTATTTCTCAAACCGATCCAAAATTGGTACCGATACGTTAATCAAATACCGTTGGAGATTGTATACTTTTAAATCAGGTTCGAACCGTCCGTGAGAAAGTGGTTTGGGAAAAACTAGTTATCTAGTGCGTTGAATCCTGTTCAATTATGCTCTTATCTGTTCTGAACCGTGTTCTATCGGGTCGGATTTTCTTTAAAAGCTGGTATCAAACCGAACTTGATTAACTAGTTTAACTAGCGTTGAATGAAACTGATCCAATTTAGCCTAAAATGGGTTTGTGCACCACTAATATTGTTAATCACAATTCCTGAAATCAAAACCATCATCATTCATCCCAATTCCCAGCTCCCTGTCAAGAAAAGTTATATGGGTACCCATGAGCCCAGCCCAAACATATCGTGGACTTTCAGGCCCATGTTCTCTAATTTTGACTCTTTCTCCAGTCAACGGAATGTCGTATATTGTCCCTCAACTTTATATCATTAAGCATCACGAGTCATGACTACAATCAAATCTCAATTCGGTCCCTCGCCCTTCACACCCATCAAGTTTGGCTCGTGAGTAGGGATGACAATCGGTAGGGTTTGGGACGGGTATGGTAATCATAACACCATACCAGATTACAAAAACGTGTCCCACAAAGGCCCAAAACCCGTAGGGTATGTTTTGTAATGTTCATGTTTTTTTATGTTATATTGTTTTGAACAGGATGATGGTTGCTTTAATTATACATCAAGTATGAAATTATATAACATCCATTTAAATTTAATGTTAGAATGTATTTTTTATAAGGAACATATGATTTAGGTAAAGAATTAGATAAGTTAGGCATTGTTTATATGTATCCGGTTATGGTTACATGTTTTATTGGTTTTACAGGCGTCACTATTAGGGGAAATATTGTTAGATATTTTAGTGTAACTGGATTGACTAACGACCAATTTAATCATAATATCTATCAAACAATTCAAGAGGTGCATAGTGCACACTTGTTTGAGTTTTTTATGATCTTCCAAATCGAAAACCTGCTTAGGGGCGAAGTCCCTAAACAATGGGGGTTCCAAGGGGACAACGCCCACTTGGCAGGGGTCCGGGGGCAACGCCCCTAGGAGCTAGGTCCGGGGGCAGCGCCCCTAGGAGCGGGGTCCAAGGGGCGGCAACTAGGAGCGGGGTCCAAGGGGCGGCAACCCCTGGCGGGGTCCAAGGGGCAGAGCCACTGGCTGGGGTAAAAACTGCCTCCGGCAGTTTTCATCCATTCCTTGCAAATGTCGATTTCGGAATAATTTTGGTCATTTTAATACAATCTTCTTTGTTCACGAATTCTCACACATAGCATACTAGTTCTTGAAATTGAGTTTTATCCGATTGAAAATTTGGTGTGAACCCAAATAATTCAATCTAATAGCGTTTCGCGACTCTTAATTTATCACGAATTTTCTACAAATATGTATGCTCTACCAATATATGTTTAATTCGTGTACATAAGAAACAACACGTACATTCATTCTTCTAAATGGATACAATATTTTCCATAGTGCCATTCAAGGAAGATGAAAAGGTCTCACTATACATCGGAGATTAGTACCTTTTCTTAATAAGTGATAAAATTAAGTTTGTTGCAGCAAAGGAGCATGTTGTAGAGTTTCACAACACAATGACCCAAAGCGAGGGAAGAGTGATCGAAATATTCACAATCTATTTAAAGAGTACGTGATGATATCTTATTTTGAGTTTAAAAATCAATATCCTCATTTTAGTTACCTACATAGAAATTCATTTTTAATGCTACTAAAATGCTGTAAGCTTGAATTATTAAAATTTCATCGTAGTGAACATATGTGTCATGTTAATGTAGATTATTTAAATCGAGAAAAAAAGTCTACAAGTTTAGGTTTGCTTTTAAGTTCTTGATTATGAATCTTTCTTTTCTACTTAGATAGAGATTCATTTTTTAAGTCATTATGAAAGACTGTAGGCATGAATTCTACAATTTTTTACTTAGCAGTAACCTAAGCATAGAATGGAAATATGTAACTCAGCCATGAATAAAGTTCAAGTCTCACACCCCCTTTCTTGTTTTCCTTTTTTTATGTATGGTATTTTTTATTTTATTTTTTTTCTTTTTTCTTTGTTTTTTATTTTATTTGTTTCTTCTACTTACATTCTTTTAGAATTCTATATTATCTTTATCTTTTTCGCTTTTTATTCTGAACCTTTTTTAAGTTTTATCGATTTTCTTTTGCTTTGTTCTCACTTTTGAATTTCTATTCGTGTTGTTATACTAATGTATGTACAAGTTGTGGAAATCAAACGTTACAAACTTCACCCCCCGGATCATATCTACGCTTTGAACCAGCGGTAAAGCGCGATGTATAAATCTAGTTATCTCCAAAGCAGATTTCATGTGAACTTTTCAGACTAACTTAAAAATTAGATTTTACTAAAATTATATAAAATATCCTTATGAATATCAATATGTTCTTTTCAAAACTAATAGAAGACGAAAAATGCTTTTGCTAACTCTTTCTCGTCTTCCAAAAAGTATCAAAATGCAGTTATATAAGCTATCACTTTTACGATTAAAGATCAGCTCATCGAAGAGAAAAGTGAGAGTATCAAAATGCAATTATATGAGCATCGACTTGAGAATTTGCCTAGTGAGTAAGCCTGGAAAAGACCCAACAGGCATACAAACTCACTCTCTCGAGGCAGCAGAGGTAGGCAAGATTTATTAGGAGGTGGGGCAACCAGCTAGCCTTAGTAGTAAGGACGAAAGTCATACAACCTAGCTCTATATTTTGAATGTTGTATTATTTATTAGAGGTTGCTCTACCCGCGCCACCTAAAATTATTTCCACACCGCCTGCAAACAGCCAGTTGCAAGTCAAACGATTGTTTAAGTTTTATGTCAAGCGGTTGTTTATAGGTTATGTCAAATCTCATGAGCCCTTATCTCTTAAGCATCAGTTTAAGGCAACATTCAAAATATTATTTAGGTTTGAGATTAAACGGGGATAATGTAAATATAGCAAGACCCTCATATTTATAAACTAGAACACATGTAAATTTCAATAACATATAAGATTTATTTTTAATACACCTGTTATTGATAATCTTTTATCTAAATACATATATGCATATATACTATGTTTGGCGTGGTGGTTGAGGTTTGAATGACCACTACTTGATCAAGTGCTCAACTAAACTTCCCACCCACTGAGCAATAAATGGATCCTCCTTTATGCACATGTATATATATTGTGCATATTTTTGTACTTTTTTTTCCTTTTTTTTTGAAAAGAAGGGATAAAAACAAAGATTCATAAAAGATTAATTAACCAACGTTTTTCTTGATTTTATTATCTCTAACACGTTATTAAAACGTTATGTAGACATATTATATGTTTCTTATTATTGTTATTTGAAAAGAACAAACTATTAATAAATCAAATTATTTTAAACAACGTATTATTTCCTTTTTAGGAGCCTCGAGAGTTACAATAATATTCAAATCTAAATTAATTCTCACAGTCATCAATTCATCACGTAATCCGCCCCAATTTCAAACCTTCAAAACTCTTCATCAATCATCTCTATCAAACCCTTGCTCGTGAGTTGTTCATCAATCATCATCTCTTCCATGTGATCTTCATCTTCAAATGCAACACCACTAAACTACATTTTCACCATTTGCTCGTGATATTCGTGCTCCCATGGCTACATCAGCGTTCAAATCGACGACAAGAAGAGCTCCGATCGCTAATTCATCACCATCGACCGACGATTCACCGACTTCTTCATCATCTAAAGCTCACCGTCGTTCCAGAAGCCTAAGCAGATTCTCACGGCCGATTCCGGCTGAAGTTGAACCAGCTGTTGCTCCTACTCCGAGACGTAAGTTCGTTAACACCGTCAGAGGCTCTGATTTTCCGGAAATTAGTCTTGATGACCTTGCAATCGAGTTTTTCTCGGGGAAGGAGAACGGCTCTGAGGTGGATGATGAGAGTGTTAGCAGTAGAAGCAGCCGGCCTGTGCGTGTGAAGTCGGAGATAACTCCGGCGTCGTCTCACCGGCGTTCGAGGTCTGTGTCGAGACATCCTAATGGTGCTGATTCGGCTGTTAATTGCAGTGGTAGTGCGAGTGTTTCTGCTCAAAGGCGTGGGAGGTCTGTGTCGAGGCGTAACGATGGTAATGGTACAGTTAGGGTTGTTCCAAGCGAAGATTCGAGAAGGAGGCGTTCTGTTTCGGTTGCTCGCCATCAGATTAGTGATACGGAGGTAGATTTTTGGTTTGTTGATTATGTGTTTATTTAGTATTATAAGTTGAAATTACACTTAAATGATGGTAGAGTAGTATCTAGTATCTACAAAGAAATCTGTTTGCTTAACTGATTTTGTATTGATAATAAAGAAAAACGTCATTTAGACATTTATGTGGAGAAGTAAATATAGAATTAATGATTTAGACAGATTTTTAAGTATCACACTGTTCACAGTGATATGGAATCATGGAAGATGAGAAAACACGCAGATTGTGATGTAATAGTGCTTTGGCATCATTCAAAATAATCAGGGTAGAACATCAGAGCATCGGGGAAACAAGTTTGTTTTGTTTTTTGATTTTTTTAATCAAACTTCTTTTAAAGAATAACTAAATGCCAACGTGTCTTTGTAGCACTCTCTAATATATCAATTGTAGCTACTTTACAAGCTTATAATAGCATTTATATGTGTTAGCTATGTGCCTATGTTGTTATGTTGTTATGCACATTACTGCATTCCAACTAAGTTTGTGTTCTTGTCTGCAATTAACTATGAAACTAGATTTTTTGATTGTTTTCTAGCATTGTTAAATTCATATTTGTATTCTCCCTTTAATAGCTGTTAATTTTTTTGTATGATTGACAGACTGATATTGATATTCCACGGAGTTCTGCAAGTCAACCCAAATCTAGGAGCATGAATAATGGCAATAGTCGAGTTGCTTCTTTTCAAAGACCCACTGCTTCAAGCCATCGGAGGCTCGCCAGGTCTATGAGCCAAGTACCTCAATTGCGGTCACATGATGGCTACTCGGTAAGCGACACTTCCTCAACTTTGAATTGGTGGTTAGTAAGAAGATTGTTTTTAATCATAGGTCAAATAAATCTTACACAAGTATGAATTACAGCGGGTCACTCACCAGGGTTCAACTCCCATGCCAACTTTCAATATGTTATCACATTTTGTATTATTTTGGGTTTTATCATGACTTAGGGTGTGCTTAGATTTGGTTTTGAAACATATTATTTGATTATCATGGCTTTGATGTTTGGATAAACAAATTATGCCTTTGAATGACTATTTGTAGGTCAACTAATATATATGGATAATCAGTTCCATGCCAGCTGCTAAACTAATTATCTAAGTGTAAATTAGAATTACATCTTTAGCCTGTCGTCAATCTAATTTTAAAGGCTTTGATTTCCATTTCACCAAACCATTTATACATTTTCCGACAAATTTTTTTTCTATTTCATTTATTAACTTCTTGAATAAATAATCAGAAATTGCAGAGCATGTAAGCATCTGAAAATTACAACTTTATAGAGCAAAAGCAAAACTGTCATACTTTTTACAGCCTATTTTGTTTCAACTGATTATCAATATAACATAATCACTTCCAGAGCCAGTCTTCTGCACTGACTGATGATGATTTAAGAGATGCTCGCTATGGGAGAAATGATATTGAGAAGACCATTCGAGCAGTTTATGCACAAAAAAAGGTTTGTTCTTTTCTGCAAATATAATTACCATATGGAGGTTAAGGGTGATGTATGATTGTCTCTGTCCTTGTACTGTTTATATCTGCATGTTTAACCACCCAATCTTATTTTAGATTGACCACCCTACTGAAGATGATGCTAGCATTGGGCTATGTGAAGCAATGAGAAAAGAACTTAGGTCTGCTGTCAATGAAATCATGATAGAACTTGAACAGGTCTAATATTAATTTAATAATATGCTTCTAAATATATGCTCCTATATTTCTAACTACTTCCAATTCTCATAATCCAGAACATGGAAAGAAAACCTTCTGCATTATCTGTCCATGATCGATTATATTCAAAAATTTCTGATGCCACACCAAGAAAGAACTATACAACAAAGTTAAAACAGGTAATAACCTGCCTGGCTTATATTTTAAGGATAAATTTATATAAGTTTTGTATCCCTTCAGTAGTTGGGTTCATGTTTAAAGGTTGAAATATTTAATAATGTTAAGACATATCATTATATGAAAATTCCTCTGATGACTTAATATTTTTCTAAAGCTGGAGAAGCATAAACAAGATTTATCAACAGAGAGGGCACTGGAAGAGCAACGAGGACATGATGGACTCAAGATTGTTAGGGAGGTGCCTCCTGAGTCAAAAAACAATGCTAATGCACAAAAAGTCTCATACTTCCGAAAGGTTTAGCTCCATAAACTTTTGATCTGGTACAGGTGGCAATTCGGGGCCATTTGATTTTGGGTTATGTTTATCTGAATTGGGTCAAAAAGCCTTTGTTTTAGAAGATTTAACTAAAGGGAAAAGGGTTGAGTTAAATGAGTCAAGCATGGTTAGATGGGCTGAAAGTCAACAGAAGTGTATTTCAATGCACAAATGGGACAAACAGGTTAAGTTTAAATCATTTAACTAAAGGGCAAGGGTTGAATGGATCAAATCCGTTAAATGAGTCAAGCTTGGTAGAACGGGCTGAAACAACAGCGGAAGGTTATTTAAATTCACGAAACTTCCTAAATTGATTCCTCAAAAATGGTTGGAATAAATTGTAACAATGTAGTTTTTGCAATCATATTTAGCACATTACTTTTTTTATAAAACTAAAAATGGTAAAAGATGTGTTTGTGGCCCAATTGCCCAACCCATCTCAGATCACGCTGATGTTTTGGCACGTTGCCCATATCTGCTATTCTGCTATAAAGATTTGTGAAACTGCAATATTAGAGCTGTAATGCTATAATTGGTGATGGTTTTGAACTTTCAGCGGAGCAATGATAGGAATAGAGTGTCTAAACGCCTAAACGAAGAAGCAGAAAAATATTTTGAAGATTTTATATCAAATGTTGAAGATACAGATTTTTCTTCTTTTGATGGAGAAAGAAGCGACACGAGTTCAAGTATAGTTGGAACAACAGCCAAACAAGGTGATGGTGCATTACCAACCCACAATGGTAACAATATTTCTCGTCCCGTGGAAATGGAAGGAATTAATCTACCATGGTTGAAATGGGATGACAATGATGGTGTTGCTCCTACAACCCCAAAACCAAAACTGTGGGATCCGGCTCAGGTATTTGTTCGTTTAACTTATTTTCCTTCTGAGAAAGCTTCAGATTACCCGTGGCAAAATGGTTGGATGGGTGGGTTATGGGTCACAACAGGTAATACATGGTTCGGTCGATTGACCGAGGCACTTTTCTTCAAATGTTCAGATCTTTTCGTAATTGCTGTCAAATATGATTTTAACAGTTTATTTTAGTAACAGGCTGCTCTTGTGAATAAAGTGCTTTAGGAGGTTTTATGTATTAAATAACTTTAGGTGACTTTCAACCTGTTTGACTCATTTGACTTGCCCGTTTCCCTTTTAGTAAGACATTTATGATAAACCATAACTCAAATCTGTCCATTTATAAGTAAATGAATTGTAGTTGACACAAATCTACCCATTCATAAGTATATAGATTGCAGTTAACATGATTCTGTTCTTGCACTGTTTAACAGGTCAAATCAGTTGAATGGGTAGATAACCTCTAAAGTGTATTCAAATCCTTTTAACCTTCCAAAATTTTTTTTTCAAAACATTAAATAATTTAGTTGCATAGTATCTGCAGTAGTATTTATTAAATCAGTAATTTGTCTTAAAATGGACAAAAGATTGTTGTTTGTGGACCGACCTGACCCAACCTGTTTGAACTGCTCTAAGGTAGCATCTTGTTGGAATACCATAACTTTTAAGGTCATACCAACCCATTTTAATTTCTTAACGTATGTGAATGGGCTTACCCACTTAATTACATAATTGATGTATGTCACATCCCATTCCCAACTACTTTCAGCTGCAAAACTGATGCGAGTTTCAATAAACCAACAAGTTTAGTAATCATGTTATATGAATTATATATTCATTATCCATTGAATTTGATAAGTAGAAATATCATTTTTGACTCATTTACCGATCAAAAAGTTGATTTTAGTTATGCTGTATACTAACTGGTCAAATGGGTAAAATAAAATAACTTGGCTGAAAAAAACAGGGTTGAAAGTTGACTAATGGGCATTTTGTTATGCATACAACCTCCTAATAACCTTAACACATTAATTGTTTATAAGCCACTATAGGCCAACCCGAACTGGCCCATTTCACCCTGAAAGCTACATATCTTGTAGATTGACCTGACCTGACCCGACCCATCAATTGGATCATATTTTGTTTTCCTCTAATTTTCTGATCCTTGTATTTTTCCAGGATTTGAAGATGATCCAAGAACATGGCAACCGATCCAGCAGCAGTCAAGGTAGTTGGAACCCTGAACTTGCAAGCGCTAGTTCAACAAACATAAAAGGAAATAGAAGGAAAGAAACTAACAGCCCTCGATTTGACATGAGCAAGTATTTAGAGCTCAAGAGGACTGAAGAGCTATTATTTGATAGTTGGAGGGAAAGAAATGTAATTAGGTCCGGTGGCCTGTTGCTTTGTAGTGTGATTGCTCCTTTTTGAAACTTTTCACATTTTTGGTCCTTGGTTGTATTGATCTCTCTTAATTTATTAAAAATCTAATAATTCTTTCTTTTCACCTTTTTCTTACAATAAATGAAAACTCAAAAGAGAACAAAATAAAAAATAAAAAACTTGTCTCATTTTTATTACAATTTTGTACCTTTTTGAACCTACCTTAACTACCATGGCTGTAAAATACCAAAACTACCCTTTGAGTTAAAAAAAAACAAGAAAAAAATAAACGTTTAATCTATCTCTACTTCTTCATGATCATCTGCCATGGCTGGACCGGTTGCATGCTCAGCGTCTTCATCTACAACGTCATCATCTTTCATGTATAAACCGAGTCGCTCCAATGGGTTCCCTTTTCCATTCAAATTAAAGCTCCCTAAAGGATCTTGATAACAATCTGCACTATTTTCATCTATTAAGCTTTGTAAAGTCTCGGTGGGTCCCACGCTCAGCAGTTCAAGATCTTCAAGAAACTGAGAATTGTCGTTTATATCGACCATCTTTTCCATCTGACAGTAATAATAACAAAAGTACATTAGAAACAAAAAACTTTATCCTGAAAGGTTTCATATATAAAGCAATTTTATAGAGATCATCCTTGGAAAGGGTTTAATGAATGGATTGAAGCAATATTTATGTGGCATGATCACTAAACTTTCTATGAGAGAATTAAGAAATTCGCGTTTTTCAAAAAAAAATGTGGCAACAAGCTTTTCAATTTATTTTACATCTGGTTTTTCAAACACTTACACTAGTGCATCTGATTATTTGCATTTTGCAAACATCATAATCAGATAATCTCCATCAAAACATCATCCCACACAACCTCTATTTAGCAAGACTAATAAATATTAGACTTATCAATTAAACAAATCTAAAAACCAGCTCAATTCTACTTATGTTTGAACAAGGGATTTAACTGTTAAACTGCTGAAAGTTGTTTGGTTTAATAAAACATAAATCCCTGAAAAAAACTTACAAACTTAAAAATATTCTGATTGAAGTTGATCTTTAACCTTGACAAAAGTCGGGCCAATGTTCACCACAGAGAAAAGTCAACATGATTTTCTGTGCACTAGATTTCATTTTAATTATCAAAAGTCCGAGAGTTTTTATTTAAAACCGAATTATTAATATATTTTTCAAAAAATCCAAAAGATTTAGGATTATTTATGGGCCATAATTTAAAATATTTAAGGTTATTTTTTCTGGGGCATAAAGAGTTGGTTACCTGAAATAGAAAATTGACCAAATTTGGTTACTTTTCTAGTTTTCTATGTTATCAGTCAAAGTATACATAAATATACACACAAACTACTTCAAGTAACCAGCTTCTTAGCCTAAGAAAAGCCTCAAACTTTCACAAGCCCTTGCTCAAAGTTAACCATAACTCCATAAGTCAACCCATCAGCCCTATTCAGTACCACATAAAAAAGCCAACATAATTTTTGAAAGCTTTGCATGTTTCTACTAAGTTTGTTAGAACTTCATTGGTTCGTACACTCAAAAGAAACTTTTAAATTTGGGTTTTATTTAAAATTATCAAAAGTTTCTGGTTTACCCAATATAGAAACTTGACTGAAGTTGAAAACTTTTTTATGCAATTAATCCTATACATATACACACACAGACGATACCTTTTGTAGAGCTTGACGTGCTGCTTCCCTTTCGAGTTCCCTTTTCCGTTTGGCCTCCGCAGCTGCTTCTAACTCCGCTTTTCGTTTTGCCTCTTCTGCAGCCCTTGCTTCAGCTTGCAGTCGAGCTTTTTCTATATGAGAAAATCCATCTCAAGATCAACATCCCAAACACCAAAAAAATTCAAAAAATAATGTGACAATAACCCACGAAAAAGAGCTAACTTTAACGAATGAAATTCTAAAAATACCTTCTTTTCTTCTCTTTTCTATCTCCTCCTTGTCAAGCCTCAACCTCTCTCTATCTTGCGCCTCAACCTGAAACTCATAATGATAGAACATTACACTTGGTAATTGCAATCGAACCTATTAATAGGGATGTGATTTTAAGTCATGCGATAAAAAATTTCAGAATTTTTTTATAGATATAGTTTAACAGGAAAAAAAATATAGCTCAAGTGAATTTTATGTCGGAACTTGCTGTTTTTGACGCATAAAATTAAACTACTTTTAATCAATGTTTTGGATTACCATTTCATGCATATGCTTCTAGAGGTTCAGAATTTTATTTATATCCTTCTAAATTTCAAAATCATACTTACCATTTCAAAACACTAAAAATATCATACTTATCCATTACATGGTAAATAAAACAGAACCAACAACATTATTTTCCACTAACTAAACAAATAAGGTAAATATTCTTCTTCAGTTGAAGCGACTTATTTATTTTTTATTGTGGAATGGTGTTGGTGTATTGAGAGGGTAAATATGATATTACAAAATATTGAATAATAAATATTAAATTTTGAACTTAGTAGAATGCATATTAATTGCCCCTTATTTTTATACAGTTATAATATATGGCCAAAAAATGTCTGTGAATAACATTTCAATCCATGCAAAAAAGGGTTTTTTAAACTTGAACATATTTTGATACATGAACAACCAACCTGCCCATCTTACCACCCTATAGACAGGGCCCACATTTACCTTTCCAACTGTTTTCTCTTGAGCTTTGAGAATTGTGTCAGCAAAACGGCTTCTCAGCAGTGCTGCACGATAAAGCTTATCAGGAGAGACTTGCCTCTCGTTTGGAGCGCACTCTCCTAAAATGGCATAATTACAGGTAAGAAGTTGAGAGCATGCCTGCTTATACTACAACACCAACAACACTTCCTCCAATTGTTAATTCAATTGCTTACCCTCTTGACGACCACTAGATTCAGCAGAAACAGGAATAGATTGAGGTTTCTGCTCAACTTGGCCCACTCTGTTTACAGAATCTGCAAAAAAGAGATCTTAAAAAGATATCAAAGAGAATTTCCATCTAATAAGATTGCCTGTAGAGGTGGCAAGATGGTTCTGAAATTGGTCTGGTTAAGTCAGGTTAAACCCGGCGACAATTTTGTTTATTTCTTTTTTTTATAAAATAAAATGATTTTATTAATTATTACTGAAAAAACAATATTACATACTCTAAATTGTCAAATAGAACTATCTGTGAGGATGTATGCGTCAAACTAAATTAGGCGGCTTTTCAGCCCGCTTGCCTTTAAGCTAAATTGTTTTTATTCAACTAGTATAACCGTTTGAAACATAAGACAGCCCATATCAACCCATATACAAGTAAATGGGTCGAAATTGCACCTGGAATTGCTAAACGCAGTGCTTAATACGTAAGAATGCAATGTTCACCTTCTGCGTTACGGGGAACATCAATCGCTTGCTCCATATTAACTTCAGCACCCAACGAGTCCTAGAAAGCAATAGAACAGCATTCAAATATATGGTTGTGGATGTGTGTTTTGAAGGAGATTGTGCTAAACAAGCTTGTAGAAAATAATGCATGAATATAATGGAGTTGTAACAATCAGAAAATCAGATGTAGTGTCTGACAAATCTAACTATTTAAGGAATTAATAGACAAAAAGACACAAAACAACATTACTGTGGGGGAAAAACAAATTTATTTAGCCCTTAGATGATCAGATATGTTGTAATCTGTAGATGGTGTGAAACTGATTAGTTAATGCCCAAATAAGCAGCATCGGCATAAATAAAGATTAACAACAGGTTATTATGGCTTATATCGCAATAGTCAGAAACTCAATTCCAACACAGAAATCCAAGCACCATCATATCAAGACAGCTAGAACAAGGTAATGGAATGAGCAAGGGGTTAGAATGAACCATTACCGAAAGAGCCATTAAACCAAGTTGTTTGGTATACATTTTTACATTTATATCGCTCTCCGTTTCATACCATTAATAATCATGAAACGTTAAGGGAAGGATATAGTAGTGCTTTTATTATTATACATAAACAAACACAGTAGTCATTAAACCAAGTTGTTGGTTTTGCTATAAATTTTAAGTAGCTTTTATGTTACATAATTTAATAAAATTATCAAACTTTTAATCATCAAAACTAAATAATAAAAAAAGAACCCAAACAAGATATAACAAAAAAGCACACACTCACACATAGTTATTCACCAAATATTAGATAATTACTGCATACCAAACACTACCTTGATATTGTTCACAATGGCAGAAATCTTGGCACCATCTACTTCACTGTCTGAATCTGATTCAGCAAAAACCATGCAGATGGGAAGAAAAACTTCTTTCAGAACTTAGTCATATATCATTACAAATATTAATGTGAGAAAGAAACAGTACTCATTTATCAATGAGAGAATTCTTAGTCAACGCGATCAAGTAATGCTATTGAAAAGTCCCATTAACAATAGGTAGCCACTAAAATGTTGAATATTCATCATAAAGAAGAAAGTGTTGAGTATTTGCATATAATATATATGAAGACAACATTATGTCCACATAGAAATTACAAGAAAGATAACAGGTTTTCTAAAGTGTGACCATACAATTACTTGTAGCTATAATATTCCAGTCTTTTAAGTTATACTAAAAAAGATATTTACCGACTGGACTTGATTTGCTCACATCCATGCATATTATTGACTTAATAGTCATGAAAATAGAATTACAGTTTGAAAAGCATAAACTTACAACCAGAATTGATCAGAAAGCCTGTCAAAATCATGTGGGCATAGATGGTAAAAAAAATAAGATTCTGCGCGTTTCTATTTTTAAAAAAATGTATAAAAACATGCTTAAATCTGAGTGATATGTACCAACCAATTACTTTGAAAATCAAGCAAGTAATTAATTAGAAACCACAAAAGGCTCAAAATAACACAAACCACTAGAAGATGATCCAGAATCACTACTGGAGCTACTTGAACTACTGCCTGTACTGTTTCTGACGGTTGCATCTTTTTCTAGCTCTACTGGTGGGAAGCCTGTTATAGGCATGTCATTTCCACCAATATCTACATCCTCTTCATTCACATCTTTATGAATCTGCAATAACACACATAATAATCAAATCAATCACCTAAAACCACTTGTACGCTCAAAGAATCATTTTATTGCCAAGAAAGTTAGCTTTTACCATGTTTTTCTGTTTATCCACCAAAAAATCATCTAAAAGCTTCCTCAATTTAAACAATGTCTCATCACTAAGAGTATCTATATCAATCTCAATCTCATCATCCGTTGTTGGATTCTCATTCGAACTATTTTCTTTAAGAAATTCAATGATAGTTTCAGGTAAATCTGCTAATGAGGCCTCCAATTCAGAGCTCAATTTCTGCTTTTCAGCAACAGACATAGGCTTTTTCACATGTTCTTGCTTTATTTCATTTCCAAAAGAAGCAGTCTTTTTCCTTTTAGAAGGAGGCATAAGAGTAGCAGTTTCAATGTCAGTTTCCATAACATTCTGTCTAATTGGAACCACCAAATCTGTAGCCACTGTTAGTTTCTTCTCAATTGCTTTCCATCTAACTTCAAAAAACTTGCTCAATGTTTCAGCCATAACATGAACATCATTTCCACGTGGATTATAAGTCATTGCATTTGAAAAGGTCAACCTAACATCAGCTACAAAACCCCATGGATCCACATATTTTCCTGATTTTAGCTTGGTTTTCACAGTCCCTAGATCCATCGGATGTTTAATAACTGTATAATAATCTGGAATCTTTAAAGCTACTACATCAACCGGAGTATTAAACACCCAACCAAAATTATGCCCCATCAGACGGTTCAAAAGTGTCTCGCATTGTTTCATCAACATGGCATTCCCAGTAGCTCGAGGCACTGCCGCCTTCTTTAAATGCGACCCATCATTCACATTCCACCCGGGTGGGACCCTTTTCTTTATAGACCGTGAAAATTCAGGTATGGCCTTTCTTTGTCCAGCACTACCACTATGAACATCACTCAATGGCGACAAACTTTCTTCGATGTTCTTCTGAAATATTCTAACTTGTTCAAGCTCACGTTTTAATCTTGACTCCAATTCTTTTCTCTCAAAACTGGATAACTTCGATAGAGATATAACTTGTATTGGAACCCCGAATTGTTGATAAGAATCACTATTCAAGTTAACAGATTTGTTTCTTGGTGCACAAGAAACTTCTGAAGCTGTGATTTCTGTATCCACCCGCCCTGAGCTCCCATAGCCTTCTGAGTCAGCCATGGTCTCAACAGCATGGCGGTAGTCTGGTACAAACCCAAACGAGTAACCCTTAGAAACTTTCCTACTCTTCCCCGTCATTCGAATCAAATTTGTTTGCGATAACTTCTTTGAAAATCTATGTCCACCAAACTCAACAGAAAAAGCAGGTGCCATAAAACTCAACCCCCAAAAGCTGTGAGTATGAACTCCTGGTGTTCATAAATACCCATAACTTCAAACTTAGTGAAAACTCAACTGCAAATACTCCACGTATACAAAGCCAACAGGATAATGATTCAAAGCTGTCAAAACTTCTAGATATAGAGGGTTATATCATGTATCTTTATCTACACTTAGCAATTCATGCGTCCAGTTAACAGAACAGTCGACAAATATAGTTTCAAATCAACAAACAAATCGAATCAAATACCTGACCTAAAACACCATTCACTGATTCAACCAATAACAAATCGTCAGCTCCTCTTCAAAATTCCAAACCCTAATCGCAATAACCTTAAATCACCAATTGGTCGGGATCAAGAACGTTGGAAGCCAATGCCGATAACCACACGTCGAAAGAATCAACAATAACAGCAACAAGAACCCGAACACACCCAACTATAATCGAAAACGAAAGAAGAGGGCGCGAATGAATTAGTAAACCCTAGAGTAAAGGGATTTCAAAATTGAACCCTAGAAGTAAAGGGATTCAAAGGATCCAACACAAAACGTGGATCTTTGATTCAAGAAAACAAAATCTCAATTGGATAAAGAGGGGTGGTTAAGGTGTGTTTAGAAACCCTAGAAAACCCCCCATCGCTCGATCGAACATTCGAGAATCGACAAAAAGTGAGCGACAAATAGAGAGAGAAAGATGGGGTAAAAAGATCGATGAGAGAGAGAGACTTACCGAGATAGAGACGGTAGGAGAGAGAAGATAGTGGTGGTGGTGGTGATGGTGGTGGTGGTGATGATGGTGGTTATTGGTGGTATCGCTCCGGTTAAAAAGAGAAGGGTGGGGGCTCTTTATGCGGCGATCTTTAAGCAAATCCTCACCGTTGATCTTTCAATTCCTTGTTAATCTTGTGGTTCACGTTTATTTTGAATTTGGTTTTTAGTTTTTACCATCTTATTCTATTTTTGTTGGTTATTTATTGGTTTTGGATGTTAAAACTTAAATATGGTAATGAAATCGAAAACAGGATATTATTTATTTTCCAGATGCTACTTAAAGCATCTTTTGTGGCTCACGTGGTGACTACTTTCCGGGAAAAGGGTGCGATGGAATATACTATTGTGGTAACCGAAACAACGGATTCTCCTGCTATATTACAATACATCACTTCTTATACAGGAACAGCTCTGGCTGAAAATTTTATGTACCGTAAACGACACATTTTAATCATTTATGATGATCTCTCTAAACAAGTGCAAGCTTATCGCCAAATGTCTCTTCCATTACAAAGACCACCTGGGCGCGAGGCTTATCCAGGGGATGCTTTTTATTTACATTCACGACTTTTGAAAAGAGTTGCTAAATTAAGTTTTCTTTTAGATGAAGGAAGTACGATCGCTTTACCAATAGTCGTATGTTTGATTCAACTTTTGTTTTGAGTTAAATGACCAGAATTGTTTCATGATCTGATGTATGAAACATTGTTTTATATATTGTGTAAAAGGTTATTTCGTACGACTTGAATTAATTACTATAATGTCATAAAGTAATAACCTTATATAGTTGCTCTAATGTTCGCTCTTATATGAGAGTTACATAATATTTGATTTGTTTTTTGTTTAGTCGCACTTTTAAAGTCTAAACTTAGATGGTTGGATGTTTAGGTAAATATTTTTTTCTTTTTATAACAAGATTGAGTTCTAATAAACAAATATCACCCTTAAAACCATCTTTGTCGTTGCAACCTTGTATAGTCCTCGCCCACCATCCAACCATCCTCAACTTGCATTGTATTTGTTGCATAAACAATTTGTAAATTATCTCAAAACCTCATTGTGAGTAGGGTTGTTCACGAAATGGGCCAAAGATAGTAGCCTTTTGCTCGTGCCTGACTCGTTTACAAATTAAACTGAGCGGAAATCGAGGGAACACTTTCCAGATAGGTGTCGATCGAGCGACAAAATATTTTGACAACCCTACTTTCTAGTGTGTCATTTGGTTTAAATTTGCTTAGAGGCAACAACAATTTTAGGTCTCAAGTTTTCATGTTTTAAAAAATACTCACATTTGATGGCATCATAATTTTCATGAATGTTAATGTTATGACCAATGATGAGGTTGATGTTAATATGGGAGGGTGAGATGTGAACTCATAATAGGTTAATTTTGGTTCACCTTGCTTGATGATAAATCCGCCTGTGTGGTGACATGGGGAAAAAAAAAGAAAAGAGAGAGTGGTGGGCGTTTTTGGCATAGTGGGCCCTGGTGGTTGAATTATATATTATATATATAAATGGATGGTGCTAAACGGTTAGTGGATTTAGGGTGATCTCAACCGTCCAAAATACTTAACATTTAATCCTGAACGTTTAAATTATATTATATATATAAATGGATGCTGCTAAACGGTTAGTGAATTTAGGGTGATCTCAACCGTCCAAAATACTTAACATTTAATCCTGAACATTTAAATTATATATATAAATGGATGGTGCTAAACGGTTAGTGGATTTAGGCTGATCTCAACCGTCCAAAATACTTAACATTTAATCCTAAACGTTTAAATTATATTATATATATAAATGGATGCTGCTAAACATTTAGTGGATTTAGGGTGATCTCAACCGTTCAAAATACTTAACATTTAATCCTGAACATTTAAATTAGATGGTTGGTAAATGTCGTGGAGGTTACAAGCGTTGGTTCGGTATTCCCTCCCCACGTCCCTTCATCTCAGGAGCGGTTCCAAGCAATTAGCCTATGAATCTCGAGCCTTCATTCCAAACGATTTCATCCTCATCGTCCAGAACTTCGATTTCATCGGCTGGAGCTTTTATTCCAAATGATTTCATCACCTTTAACTGGAGCTTCTATGGAACTTTGATTTTGTTCGAAGCATATATCAGGTTCGATTTTGTTCTTGGAACGATTTTGTTCCACTAACAAATGGATTTTGGATTTGCATAGTGATGGATTTGCGGAGGGTGAAAGAGAGATTGAACATGAAGAAGAAAGACATCCTACTCCTTCTTGCAATCAAACTTGTATTCGAATTATAGTAGCAACGTCATTTTTCCTTATCTCTGATAGCAACTTGGTGATAGAAACCCTAGCTCTAATTTTCATTGTCATTTAAGTTTTCAGTCATACTTTTTTTTCGTTATAAGTTGTTAGTTTATTGTTCAACAATATTGTCCTTGATTGTTTACTGATTTGATAGCTTATTGTCGATTATGTATTGCATCATTGATATGTTTTGTGTTTTGTGTTCTGTTGTTTAATCAGGTTTCAATTAGTGTTTTTTATTGATAGAAATCGAACAGGAATGGGGGCTGCTAATGAGGTTCAAGTGGAAGATGAACATGGTGTTATAGATGTGGAAGCTAATGTGGCTGGTGTATTTATGTTTGAGGTTTGGTATTTGTTTTAGTGGAATAATTTTGTATTTATGTTTAACCATTTTTGTCATAGAGTTCAAAATGGCACTTTGAGTCATACTATAGTATATTGTCTACTATTATTGCAACAATGGGTTAGACATAAGTACTAAAAACTTGTGGTATTATGATACAGACGGAGGCATCCTTGAAATCTTGACAGGTTACTAATTTTTGTCAATTTCTTGGAGTAAATATCAACCCTCTTTAGGTAATCTCTAAATGTTTACTATCATCAAATTCATTCGTTGTTTATTAACCCATTATTACATGGATATACATCCACCTTATGCAGGTAGTACAAGCTTATTCATCTTTCAAGAACTTGGTAATGAGGTATCTCTATTATTTATATTCAATTTTAATAATGTTTGTTAATTGTTGGTAACATCATATTATTTGCCCTTACGTTTAGGCGTGAAAACGAATTGGTTGTTGCCACTAGAAAAGGGTAGCTTGCAATGGTGATGTCTGAATATGTGTTCCAGTAAGCTATATTATTCTGACTGGAATATTAGAAATCATATATTTGTTTCACAATAGCCTGAATTTGTTTTGTAATATGAATATCATCTTAGTATTTTGGTTGCAATTATGTACAGAAAAGTTGTATTGTTAGAATATGCATCTTACATACTTTGATAGCAGTGACCTATCATCACCATACAAGACTTGGATTACAAAGCAGCTATGTAAAAAGCAAAGAAACTCTAGTGAGTTAGTTTTAAGTTTTGATGTCACTTCTCAAAGAGTTTAATCAGCTTTTGTTGTTAGTGATCATATTGACTATGGTAGAGATATTTAGATAGCTTTAAATTTATTTTTTCTTTTAATTTTTTAAAAGGTTCAGTTTGATTTTTATACATGTTGTTGGTCATATCCTTGAGTTTAGGCGTGCCAAGGTATTCTATAGTTTCTCTTTTAACCTTTTTCTTTATATTTTCTAATAGGTTTATAGTTTATTTTTGCCTATGTTATTTTTATCTATTTACTTGGTAGTACGGATTAATATGGAAGCCGGTTTATTCAGCATTGAAACAACTTTCGAGAAAAACTTTTAAATATTCCCCAAGATAATTCATCGTGCTTATAGTTTGATGACGGATGTCTTTGGCAACTATGCCAAACCAAAGGTATATTTTATAGTCACCATCTGTGTATTGAAATTTCTTTTGTAGTATTGTAACCTTATGACATACATAAATGTGCAGTTGTTTTAGCATGGAACTGAAAGTTAAAAAAAGGATTTAATTGACCAACTTACAAGTCATGTTATGCCTCTTAGTATACAAAATGTATAGTTGCAGGGCTATACAAAAGGTGATTATTTAGCAAAAAACCACTGATTTTTTATTATTAAAGATTGTATCTTGATAATATTTGTTGGGTTTGACCATTTACCTTAATTAGTCTTTAATAAAGATCCTTAAATTGGTTTCTTTTTGGAATATTTAAGAATTCATACCATTTTCACCTCTAATTAGACATTGGTAGTTGTTTGGTTGATGCTAATCAGATGAACCAGAAGTAATACAATTTCATGTATAAGTTAAAGGCAACTTGGCTCAATTGGGGTATAAATAGCTTGATGATATTTTTGGACACAACATTATTAAGATCTTGATATATTTTATTAGTAAAAACTCAGCATCTTAATCTTAACTATGCTCTTTCTGTATGTAATCTTTAGATTCTATGTGTTTGTATATACACAAAATGTGTCAAAAGTGTTGAAATATTTGATTAAAATATTTTCCATCTTTTCCCCAAGATAGACCATTGACCCTGCAATCGAGATCAACATCCTTCAAGCCGTAATTTCTGGTCTTAGCTAATTGCCAGCTATTCCTTTTTCAATGCCATTTATTGTATTTCCCTTATTTAGTATTTGGTATTAGCTATATATTATTTTGTACGTAGGCTTGTAAATTAACATAAGAATATACAAAGTAATTTAATTTTCTTCATTCCTTTGATTATCATGGACAACATGGTATCAGAGCAGTTTTCATGATCCGAAAGCCTTTGATGCTCATCATCTACCAGAACCAAAAGCAATGTCAGAAGAAGATACCAATAACCTTGCCATCCAAATAGCCAACCTACTCAAAAATGGAGTTCAAACTGCAACTCAAAGCCCAAAATCAAATCCCTCCGATAGCCTAAAAATTAACCTCAAACTCACAAGCCAAAACTACCCTCTATGGGCTCGGATGATACGAGTCGCCATAGGGGGGAAATCGAAAACCTTTTTAAACCATCTCACCAAAGACCCGCCAGAACCCATTGACGAACAGTGGGAACAAGATGATTTGATTGTCTTTTCATGGCTCATTCAAAATATCGAGCCAGCCCTTGCTAGTAACTTAACGGAGTTCCCGACAGCGAAAACGCTATGGGATGCTCTTACGGTTACGTATAGCAGCGGCAAAGACAAACTTCAAACTTTCGATCTCCATGTCAAAGCAAACGAGTTCAAGCAAAATGGCGCACCGTTAGAAGATTTCTGGATCGTGATGCAGGGAATCTGGGGAGAAATTGAACGGCGAGATCCAAACCCAATGACGTGTTCTACCGACATCGCCACGTACAATAAAGTCAGGTCAGAAAACAAACTGTTTCAATTTCTCAATGCCCTTGATCGAAAGTATGATTCCCTCAAAAGGGAAATCCTTCGATGGGATCCTTTACCGTCTGCCGAAGCCGCTTATGCTGCTGTCCAAAAAGAAACAGCTCATCAAGGTATTTTCGGGAACATACAGCAAGGGGAGGTGTTGGGTCTGAACTCAACCGGTGACTCTGTTGGGTTAGGGCTCATATCGAGAGGTCGCCGGTTAGACCAAAAATCTAATCTGTCATCATCCCGGATCGATAAAAACAAGTTGAAATGCGAGCACTGTGGCATGACCAAGCATACAAAAGAACAGTGTTTCAAACTCGTGGGGTACCCGGAATGGTGGACCGACGGACACAAAAAAGGGAGAGACGGCAAGGCCGCCGCTGCCGTGGGAAATCAAGAGACCACCTGCAACGGCGGTAGCAGCGGCGACCGCTCAAAACTAGCCGGAATTCAAGAAAGCATCGAAAAAGGAAACCATGGAGGAAGCTGCTGTTTTGCAGCAATTAAAGAAGACGAAACAGGGGGTACCATAGGTATTGGGTTTGAGAATTACACATCAAACCCTTCACTCTCTCAAAATTCTCATTTAAAATCCTATAATTCCAAAATGACTGTTATGAACCCTCAATTTTTTAACCCCAAACTTCTTGATTTATTAAATAAATTCCAAGTTTCAGAAATTACAGAAAAACCCCCTCACATTTCAAACTTGGATAAAAAGGAGTCAAAAAATTCTTTTAATATTGGGGAGGTTAACATAGCAACTAAAAATGAAAAAAATAAAGACTTATGGATATTTGATTGTGGTGCTACCGATACAATGACCTTTGAAAAATCTGACATCTGCTTAATGTCTAATCCACAAAAATCAAGTATTCGTACCGCAAATGGAGAAGTTCTCCAAGTAGAGGGAGGAGGGACTATTCAAGTTTCACCAAACATGAAATTATCAAACTGCCTCTATGTTCCCTCCTTATCTCATAAATTGCTTTCGATCAGTCATGTTACAAAGAACTAAATTGTGTTGTTCTAATGCACCCAACCTTTTGTATCTTACAGGACATCAGGACGGGAAAGATCATTGGGCGTGGTACTGAACGACAAGGACTGTATTATGTGGATGAAGTGACTCGACAAGGTACTGTAATGCTAGCTCATGGATCTACAGATATGGAGGCTTGGTTATGGCATCGAAGAATGGGACACCCATCTAGTGGTTACTTGCATCGATTATTTCCCGAATTATTTCCAACAAATAACGTCTTGAATTGTGAGAGATGTTTTTTGGCTAAGAGTCATAGACACTTTCAAATCGAATGATACTAAGGTTGATTGTCCTTTTTTATTAATCCATTCGGATGTGTGGGGGCCAGCAAAAGTTGACGGGGGGCAAAATTTCCGTTATTTCGTAGCGTTCATTGATGATTGCACCCGCATGACTTGGATTTATCTCTTAAAAAATAAATTTGAAGTTTTTTCAAAATTCACAAGTTTTTGTGCCATGGTTAAAACCCAATTCAAAAGCGATATACAAATTCTTAGGTCCGATAATGGGGGGGAATTTGTAAATACTTTCATGAAACAGTTTTGTCAAGAAAAAGGAATAATTCATCAAACCTCATGCGCTCATACCCCCGAACAAAACGGGGTATCTGAAAGAAAAAACCGCTTCCTTTTAGAAATAACTCGTGCGCTCATGATAGAATCCCAAGTTCCGAAATCCTTTTGGCCCGAAGCTCTTGTCACAGCAACCTATCTTGTGAACCGTCTCCCAACAAAAGCTCTTGACTTTAAAACTCCACTTCAAGCCATGTCTAAATTCCACAAACCTCCATCAACCCTTACCCTTGAACCTCGTGTCTTTGGTTGCTCTGTGTTTGTTCACATACCAAAAACAGAACGATCCAAACTTGATGCATGTGCTGAGAAATGTGTGTTCGTCGGCTATGGAATCAATCAACAAGGTTATCGATGTTACAGTCCGAACAAACGTCAAATGTACACAACGATGAACTGTGACTTTCTTGAAACCGAATACTTTTACAATACCCAACACATTGGTCAGGGGGAAAAGGCATATAATGACACATTGAGTTGGATAAAATGGATGCGATCCTCAGAAGAAACTACTCCCGGAGTCCAAACCACATCACAATCCACTAGTCCTGAAGACGGTACCACTAACAATGATCATCCTAACCTGGAGTCAAAGGTAAGTAACTCTCAAACTCAAGAGCATGTTGAAACTCCTATTAACTCTGATTCATTCACTGACTGTGAAACTCATGAGCATATTGAAACTCCTGACCTTCCTAACCATGCGATAGAACAAGAGTCATCACAGGTTGAACGAGACAGATATGTTCTCCCCCCAAGATCTAATAGAGGAGTTCCTCCAAAAAGGTACTCTCCTGAGAAGGAAGCTCGGAGTTCTCGATATCCAATGGCAAACGTAGCAGCTGGAAATTTATCACTAGAAGCCCAAGCTTTTGCCTCATCTCTATGTTCTGAGGAAATTCCAACGACAGTTGAACAAGCTCTTGAATCTAAGGATTGGAGAGAGGCAATGAAAATTGAAATGGATGCACTGAATAAAAATGACACATGGGAAAAATGTATCCTTCCTCCTGGAAAAAAACCAGTAAGATGTCGTTGGGTCTTCACTATAAAATACAAGCCAGATGGAACCATTGAGAGATACAAAGCCCGGCTTGTAGCAAAGAGGTACACCCAAACATACGGAATTGACTATTCCGAGACATTTTCGCCCGTGGCTAAAATCGACACAATCAGGGTCCTATTATCTATAGCTGCAAATAAAGGTTGGCCTCTCCTTCAGTTTGACGTAAAGAATGCCTTCTTACATGGGGAACTTAAAGAAGAAGTCTATATGGAAACCCCTCCTGGATTCATGAAGAAATCAAACCCTAGAGAAGTATGTCGCTTGAAGAAATCTTTATATGGTTTAAAACAGTCTCCACGTGCCTGGTTTGGCAGGTTTACCTTAGCCATGAAAAAATATGACTTCAAACAGAGTAATTCAGATCATACTCTATTCCTTAAAAGGAGGAATGGACTTGTAACATGCTTAATTATTTATGTTGATGATATGATAATCACAGGTAATGATGAGGAAGAAATGACAAGGTTAAAGGAAAACTCATTTAAAGAATTCGAAATGAAGGATCTGGGAAGACTTAAATACTTCCTTGGGATTGAAGTTCTGAGATCAAGACAAGGTATTTTTATCTGCCAAAAGAAATACGTCCTTGACCTGCTTGCAGAAACAGGGATGATGGATTGCAAACCTGTGGATACTCCTATGATGGTGAATCAAAAGCTCTATATGGAGGAAAATGCTAAGTTGGCCGACAAGGAAAAATATCAACGGATAGTAGGGAAACTAATCTATCTCTCACATACCCGACCTGACATAGCTTATGCAGTGGGAGTTGTGAGCCAATTCATGCATCAACCTCAAGTTAGCCATATGGAAGCCGTGTGGAGAATTATCAAATACTTGAAAGGGACACCTGGTCATGGAGTTTTGTTCAAGACAAACGGGCACCTAGACACCCAAGTGTAAACCGATGCGGATTGGGCGGGAGATAAAGGAAATCGGAGATCAACATCCGGTTACTTTACCCTCATTGGTGGTAATCTTGTTACTTGGAGAAGCAAGAAACAAAAAGTGGTGGCCCTTTCAAGCGCTGAAGCGGAATTTCGAGGAATAGCACGCGGTTTAGCAGAGATACTATGGATACGGAAACTTTTGACAGAAATCGGATATCCCCCTACTCAATCTAGCAAAATTATGTGCGATAACGAGGCAGCTGTTCAAATTTCAGAGAATCCAGTCCAGCATGATCGCACAAAACATGTTGAAGTAGACCGACATTTTATTAAAGAAAAACTTAAAACAGGGATAATTAAACTTTTGTTTGTTCGCTCAGAAGATCAACTTGCAGATATACTAACAAAGGAGGTCAATGGGAAAATTTTTAATCACTGTCTTGGCAAGTTGAGCATCGAAAATCCCACTGCTCAACTTGAGGGGGAATGTTGAAATATTTGATTAAAATATTCGGACTAATTTCCATCTTTTCCCCAAGATAGACCATTGACCCTTCAATCGAGATCAACATCCTTCAAGCCGTAATTTCTGGTCTTAGCTAATTGCCAGCTATTTCTTTTTCAATGCCATTTATTGTATTTCCCTTATTTAGTATTTTGTATTAGCTATATATTATTTTGTACGTAGGCTTGTAAATTAACATAAGAAAATACAAAGTAATTTAATTTTCTTCATTCCTTTGATTATCATGGACAACAAAAAGTATTGCAAATTATTTTTCAAAATGTTAAGGATCCTGAAATGGATCAAATCAACCATTGGGAAGCAGGATGTTCATCATAATCGTCCTGTTCTAATGACATTTTATTTTTTGACATAGAGGTAATTCTCAGAAGCAATAAAATGGGTGGGTAGGGTCCAAGTCAAAACCATCAAATTCTAAATGGGTAATGTTAGAAACCTGGTTGGATCAATAAAGAATTTAGGCATTTTATGACTGTTTACCTGATATCACTAGAAAGGAAGTTAATATTATAAAGAAGTATGAAGAGTTATCAAACCGCAAGAAGAAACTGATAATCAAAGAATATGCGAGCCACCATTACTTTGATACATCTTTATATGTATCTTTATGTTTGAATTCAAATACATGATAAATCAAGTTTATGATATAATCTTACAATTTTGCACAACTAAATTAAACAGACCTAGGCTGATCATGAAGATATATTTTGAAGGAAAAAGTTTATCAATTTCAAGCTGAGTTGGAAACAAAACTCAAACTAACGAAGGCCAAGATTGAAGGAAAGGGGTGGTCTGCTGAGTTAGGGGATTTAGAGCTGAGTTGGCGTGAGGATTTACTGTTGATTTTCTTCTTAGAAATATATTTACTGTGGATTTCTAGATGTGTGACACGCAAACATGCTACCTTGAAGGAGAGTCTATAACTATGGACCACACAGGTGTACTGCATGCATGCCATACATGACGCAACTCGACCAACAGACGGGTATTGATTGAGCATATGATATATAATTACACTCTTATTATTCTAAGCAAACAAACAATTAAATATAATACAGAGTTATAACATTATATTTTGGAATTTTATATGACCCATTTTTTGGGAGATATGTTTTTCAAACTCATATTTAACTTAAGACCATATCATCTATCCACATATATAAATGAGTTTTTTGTATGTGTAGTTTCTCATCTCGTATTTTGAAAGTAATCATGACATGCTCTTATATTTCCATTGTTCAATAGATATTACTTTTCATTGTTCTTTTTGGTTTTATTTAGTGTGCTCAATTGTTTTTATACTAACAAGTTACATTAGTTTCAATCAAATGGTGTTTTTATTTAGTATACAAAAAAAGATAGTTATGACATTATGACGTGGAACCTCCCGGCCACCGGACGTGTATAAAACTAGTTGCATATTGTTATTGTTGTATTATTATCTTAAGATCATGTGATAAGTTATTAGAAAAAATCATATGCATAAAATGTTTTATATGATTGTGTATATTAAATCTCGAAGGATTTGACCCCTCCACATACTTGGAGCAAAACTAGAATTAAATCAAGCATCAAGTACGTCACATGTCATCTAATAATATTTTCTAAGCCAAGGCATCTAATAATTCATCACTTTGAGTCTTTTGGTCTAATTTTTTTTAACGGTAAATGTACAACACCCGCTTTAAAGAATAAGTGTTATATTAATCGAACTTGCATATTCGTTTTCTATCCAGGACCGGCGAAACGTACCCCTAACTTTCTCTGGTGAAAACTCACAACTGAAAAAAGATATTATGGTTTAAGTCTAACATTTTTGTCTTAAAATGAGACTTAAACCTACACATTCTCATTGTAAATTTTCTTCATGTTATCTTTTGGTCTATTTACTCATGATGTTTATTCTCATCAATCTAATGGATTGTAGGACTAGATTCTACCAAGTGTGTACATTCGTCTAAAAAGTATATAATAATTCAAGTATTAAAATAGCCTTAAACATCATCGGTAACATAATCTATAATCTATAAATCTATATCTATAATCTATAAATCTATAATCTATAACCTATCTATAATAAATACTAATAAAAAAGAAGGTTTTTTTATGACACATGACGCAATTATAAAACTACTAAATATGATTTTCCCGATTCTCTCTCTCCTAAGTCCTAATTAATGATTGCATTAACTACTAATAATTTTAGACAAAATTACAAAAAACATCCTTTAAGTTTATATAAAGTTGCAGTTATCATCCTTTATTTTTAAAAAGTACTCTAAACATCCTTTATGTTAACATTTTGTAATAGATTTCGTCCTTTAAACTAACTGCTGTTAACTTTTTCAGTTAAGTCAAGGGTAATTTGGTCTTTTTACCTTTAAATGACTATTAATGTAGATTTTCCAAACATAAAGGACGTTTTCTGCAACTCTTTTATCTTTTACTTAATTTATGTATTTTTACAATAATACATGTACATATCATTTTTTATATAACATAATATATATTGTTTAAGTATTTTTCATGCATGTATTATCTATAAATATAATTTGTATAATTTATATTATTTAATTATTTATATTATAAATACGTGAATGAAAACAATAATATATACGTGCATGAAATAATTAATTAGCTATACGTGCATGAAAATATTTAATTTATTTAATTATGTATGAATTTATATTTATATATAATACATGGATGAAAACAATAATATACATTTATTTTCATCGATATATTATATATAAATAAAATTATATATTTTATTTAACTCTAAACATCATTTTATTATTTATTTATTTGTATAATTTATATTTATATATAATACGTGGATAAAAATAATTAAATTATATATATTTTGCTATATAAAAATCATATGTATATGCATTATTATAAAAATACATAAATTAAAGAAAAGATAAAAAAAGTTACAGAAAACATCCTTTATGTTTGGAAAAAATACATTAATAGTTTTTTAGAGGCAAAAAGACCAAATTGCCCTTGACTTAACAGAAAAATTTAACGACAGTTAATCTAAAGGACGAAATCTGTTACAAAATGTTAACATAAAGGATGATTAGAGTAATTTTTTAAAGATAAATGATGATACCTGTAAGGCTGTAACTTTATATAAACTTAAAGGACGTTTTTTGTAATTTTGTCACAATTTTATTTAATTCATTTAAGATCAATTTTTTTTTAAATTAAAAAAAGAGATCATTTTATAAATTTAATTTCTAAATAAACAATCTTTTATGAAATAAGAAATTTTACTAAAAGATTAAATTTTTAAAAAATATGAAATGTTTTAAAAATTGTGTGTTTAAAAATTTTTTATGAAAGAAAAATGATTAAAGTTCAAACTTTTTTTAAGAAAAATTTTAAAATTAAAAATAAAAGTTTAAAAAATGATATCGTTGTTTTATTATTTCAAGTATTTACTCGTACTTAATTTTAATAATATCATATCTCAATATATTGTTTTTTAATTCATAAATTTTTGTTATTAACTATTTAATTTTATTTATGCAACCCGTGTAATACATGGGATACTAATCTAGTATCAAAGATAATTAAGATGTCTGCAAGATAATATGCATATAACATATTGTTAGATTCACCTTGATGATAGAAAAGGTTAAAATTACAAATTATAAAAATAATATATAAAAGGCCATTAGTATTTGTCCATGTCTAGTTACGTAGCTTTGGCAACATATATTCGTAAATTTGAATGCGTTTTGTAATAAGTTATATACACCTTTATTTGGGAAGGATACCTTAATTAATAAAATCTTTGTCGGCCACAACTTATGTCAAAAAATGATTCCATTCATTTTATATTCTTTTCGCTTTGAACTAAGGTAGGGTTTGGTTACCAAGGAATGGAAGGTGGAATGAAATTAACGATTGAGGCTGAATAAAAAATAACATGTTTGTTTGTCAAAAGAAATGAAATGAATCATTACATATAAAATCACATTCCCTCTTATCACATCAAATTCATTTCATCCCCCCCTTCTTTTTTTAATATGGCCATAACTTATGAAATGAACGAATAATGTTGTTTCACCATTCAAAAAGAAACAGATTCCAACTCAAATGCACATATATAACAACAAGAACTGCAGCAGTTAAGAAAATAAAACTCCATTAAAACACACCAAGAAAGAATTTGGAGGAGAAGTGAGCAAGGTTGTACATCGTACGCCGATGCATCTACAAACTAACCTGCTGGAGATCGAGAGCATGGGGATTACCTTTTAGCAACGAATATTAATTATATTGAATAATCATGTTATGAATAAACATTAGTCGTATATTTACAAAATGTTGTCATTCTATGACACATTACAATAACAAAATCTTTGATCATGATTTGTTGTAACATTCTAGATGTCTTGATGTTAATAGTTGATATTATCATTCCAATCATGTTCTGTGTAAATGGATAATAAGGTCCCAAAGATGCAAAATTACCTATGAGATTTATAGACATGTTTAAATCTTGATCTATCAACCAAATAATTACAATTACTTTTTATTTCATTTCATCTATTCAAACTTATAAAATACGTACATTTTTAATAGTTACAGTAATACAATTATGAACAAAACACATAATTAAATTATATTGGAAAAAAAGTAGTCTCCTTTCTTTTGAATTCTCATAGTTGATATCATTTTTATTAATTCACCTTTCAAAAAAACCTTAGCGTTTGATTCTTCAATTAGAATATTAATAATAGCAAATTATTTTTCTAGTATAACCGTATAACTTGTGATATGGGCTAAAATGTAATAATAAACTATTTTAAAAGTAGAATGATTTTGAGGGTCAAGTACTCAACTATTCTACTTTTTTTTTGGACTTATTCCCACTAAAGAATTGGAAAGGATTCTATAATATAAACCAAAAGCCGCTTTCACACACCAACAAAATCAACTGAATACATTCTATATATAACTATCTTCGAATAAAATTTGTATTATTATACATATTAAATAAAAAATTATTAAATAAAATAAAATTTTATTAATTATAAATTGAAATTTTAAGATAATATATGACTAAAATTTCATTATTATAAATAAAATGAGAATTTGTTTCAAAACAAACGTTTTAAAATAATATCATTTTAAAATTTTCTTATTATAAATCTCAATTTTAATTATTTTTTGTTTATAAAGATTTTACTCTCTAAAACATCAATTTCAAAATATTTTATATTTTTTAAAAAAATTATGTTTTAGAAATTCTCGTATTTTAATAAAAATTTATTTCTCTAGAAATAACATTAATAAAAGATATATTTTTTAAATTTATTAAAAAACTATTTTTATTTAGAAGAGTTTAAATAATATTATTAGTATTTAATGTGATTATTTAATAGGAGAGATAAACAAAAAAAATTTGTTAAGGATGAATAATATTTTGTCACGTGTCAGTTTCAGTTATTTTTTTTATTATAAAACGCAAATTTAATAATTCAATATATACAATACATTACTTATACTTTAAAAATAAAAATAAACATTACTTAAGTGTGATGTACAAATATCTCATGCATGACTTTTTTCCTTTTTTTTTTTGTCGATTAGCAAATGGTTCTTCGTTTCCAATTGGTCCCCTCAGTGTTTACCTAGATATGCACTTTACACCCTCTTATTACTACTAAGTATCAACTTAAAACGGCATCAATGATTGTAAAATAAGCATTAAAGGTTGTACATTTTTGTTTTATTTTTCTTTCTTTTAAATCTTTATTTTAAACCTAATACATTTACATCTTTTACCATTTAACCTTATAATTTTTTTACTTTCAACTTTAATCTTCTATACTTTTCATCTTTTACAAATTTTTTGCTTTACAATTTGGTTTAAATTTTGAGAGTTAACACGCAGTAACGTGCGCATGTGATTCAACGTTACGCCTATTTTTTATGTTTAACGGTCATGTGGCAACGTGCGAATCCTAGATTGACTTTGTTATTGTTTTTAATATTTTGCGTTTTACATGCGTGGCATAATGTTTTCACGTCTACTTTCCCTTCATTTTATTTTTTTATTTCTTTTTTTAATACAAGAGCTTTTTCAGTGTTGATGGTTGCTGACGGTGGTGTGATATTGGTGCTATTTGATACGGTTTTACGCCCTCCGTCACAACGCGGGGGCTTAAAACTAGTTTTTAATAATTGGTACATGTTTTGTTAAAGCTCCCATAAGCATCATATTCTAACTTTTTTTTGGACAATATCCAACAAGAGTTTCCATTGAGTGAATAACAGATCCCGATCCTAAAAACAATAATGCTTTGAAATAAGCATGAGTCATCAAATGAAATAAAGCACTGCGATATGACCAATATTATTCTTTATTAGTATTAGTGTCCAATAAAAATATAAATGGGGATTAGCCAAGCGGTAAGGCAACGGGTTTTGGTCCCGCTATTCGGAGGTTCGAATCCTTCTGTCCCAGAGCATATATCTTTTATCCGAATACTTTTTCTTTGTTCAATCATCCACTTTGGTAGGGCTGGTAATTTCTGACACGTATCTGTTAACACGACACGACACGACACGAAGTTAACAGGTTTCGTGTTTGATCTTAACAGGTTTCGTGTCTTAAACAGATCGACCTGTTAAGACACGATAAAATTCGTGTCTAAACAGATCAAATACCTGTTAACCTGTTAAGACCTGTTAAGAAACCTGTTTATAATTTTTAAATTTTAAAAATAATTAAATATATATAATATCATAACAAAACCCTACTTTCCCTTCCACACTCCCACTTCCACAATCAACATCACAGAGCGCCGCTCTCTGCCTCTCCACACACACAACCTCCGGTCTCCGGTCATCCACAATCGACGACTCGACGATGGCGTTCCACAGCGCACAACCCGACGTCCGGCAAGTCGGCAACGACGTTCTCCTGCACGGCTGCGCTTGTTTTGTGTTCATCTTCTTGCTTGAATCCAACGTTCCTATGCTCGGTGGCGCGTGTTCATCCCCTCACTTGAATCCCTCGTTCCCTTGCTCGATGGAGTTCCACAACGCACAACCACCAACCATCGCCGGCCACATCCTACTGCAACCATAGTCGACTCACCATCACCGTCATAGTTTGAAATTGGTTTCTAAACATGTGATATTACATGTTATCCTAAACAGGTTTATAAACAGATCATTTCGTGTAACCTGTTTCTTAACAGGTTCGTGTTCGTGTTTGAAAAAATTGACACGATAAGTTATCGTGTCGTGTTCGTGTCTAGCATGTCAGATCATCGTGTCTTATCGTGTCGTGTCAGACCTGTTATGCCAGCCCTACACTTTGATATCTTATTGAACAAAAATGATGATATTGTTCCTTCATTGATCAAGAATTTCGATTTTTTGACCTCTGTTCATTCATAACATCAAGAAATGAAATAATCGAGAATTGTCCATACCCCTCAAACTCATTAAGTTTTTCCTTGCTACTTTAATTGTTTCTTTTTTTCTCTCAATTTTTATAAAGTTTATTTATTTAGAGATATTTAAAAAGTTATAAGATGTTAAACGTGCATGCAAATTTTTTATTCATTAATTAATTTTTTTGAAATTATATAACCTTTTTTTGGAAATATTTATTACAACTTTTTATTTTTTAACATTTGTCTTTTTAGTAACCATAAATAAACGGTAAACAATAATTCTTTTTCCGCATTTATCTATTATAATATTTTAAATCATGAAATTTTGATTTTTATTATACAAAACACTGAAGTACAATAACGTTGATGGTCAAGCAGGACCCCATTAATCGGGATCAAGAAGGTGAGTGCAGCTGCCAAATCGTTTTCAAATCAACAATTACATTTAAACTTAAAAGAAGCAAACATAAAAAGAAATTAATACTTTCACACAAAAATAAAAGCTTTGGTTCAAGTTGATGCCGACTTGTCTTCCTTCTGCAAATACCTTTGGTAAAAACACAAATAAAAAAAAAGTGAAAATTTGTAAGGAGACATTTGCAGAATGCAGTTCAAACCTGTAAAAACCAAAGAACAGTTCCAAACAGCTATGTTTGGTACGGTTCGGTCCGGCTCAGTTTTAAACAACATTATTTTAGGTTTGTATTTATGAAAGGGTGTTTTAAAGCATAGTCAAGCATTGTAATTTCATTATATTCAAGCCCTTAAAAAATGTTATAAAGCAAATTAATAAAGAAGAAAATTAATAAGTTTTTTTTTTTCCGACAACGGTAGCTTACCCTTGATGTTTTGCCCAACGTGAAAGTTGATACATCTGAACCGTTTCATTTGAGGCATGGCATGCTAGAAGTAGATAATTGCGGGGCTGCACCATCCATGCAAACCTCATGAATAATCCAGAATACACACACATGGCTGCACCAAAAATTTGAGGGTCATGCTGTAAATGATTATCTTGTTAATAAGAATAACATTCATTTAAATGAGGAAAGAGTGGCAGCATCAGCGGGTAGTGCCGGTTTCAAAACAGGTCAAAATGGCTAACTTTTTACTTAACTGTGAGAACCCGTTATTGAAAACTCATGGACCCCGCCAATACCCTACTAGCCAACAAGATCGAGTAAAATGTAGTTTGCGCTAGGCAGGGGCACTTCAAGGGGGCTTAAAAGCAAAGAGCCGCTGGAAGATGGATTCTCGAACATGAGACTTCTAATAGAGAGACTCAAGCGCTTACCACTGTGCTAACTACTTTATGGTTAATAACGGCTAACCTTTGTATAGGTCAAAAGGGGATGGGTCAACCTAAAACACTTCTTGCCCATAATTATGATTTTATTGCCAATTAGTGTGTCATATAGAAATATAGGATTAGAAAAACTATACTACTTCCAATAACAATCAGGATGAAATAAGAAACTAAATATAATTGAGAAATGTGAGAAGCACCTTGATTCATTAATTTCGTAAAACTGATTCACAATGTTGCAAATTGTGAAATGTGAATTAAATAAATTTAGTGAATCAATCTGCTTTTCACATACGAAACCTAGCCTGTTTCAGTAATAACCTATTATTATAACTGAAGGCATTCAAAATACATGAGTCTACTTTCACCCTGTTCGACCAATTTGACTTGTTTTCTTTTAAGCTTTTTTTTTCTAGTTGATCCGTTAGAGATAAAAGATAAGCCTAATCAACCCACATAAATAAAGGGGTCAAAATTGCCACCCCAACAATAGACTAACAAAGGATGACCAACCTGCAGTCATGTTGCCAGATATCATCTCTGGAGGTTTTTGCATGTCCACCAGCCCCTGCCATTTTTCACCAATAAAAAATTTTAATAAGAAAATTCTGGCAAAAGAGCAAAGAAAATTAAACTAACTTTCAAGTATCACAAAAACATGTAACAAAAATATTAATTATGTAGTAAGAAACATACCGCGACAACAAATCCCCAGTTGGCTACAGGACCCCAGAAATGAGTAGTTTTAGGACCGACAGGACTGTTCAGGAATGCTCGAAAGGATGCCATAATTTGCTTGCTGCTAAAACACCTCTGAAATGATCTATTAGAACATGATATATTAAAAACAAATAATAAACAGTCTATTGGTTCTAAATACAAGTGATGAAACTAGATATGGCAACATTAAAAACAGACATAAAAATAAAAACAAATGCCCTTGAACATGGCAAACAAGTCTGTATGCAATATAATGCATCCACCACTGATATAAATGATACAAAGTTTACACCTTTTTTAAAAATACAAATCGTTTACCATTAAAAGCAGCATAAAAGATCCACAAAGTCCAGTTTTGGTAAATCATCTCTCGTCCTATTCCATTCTATTTTATTCAAGTTGAAACGCCCAACTTAAGATTACTCTATAATGTAGAAACGCTGAGTTCCAATCACGTATGACCAAATATTTAAATGTAAAATTAGTTGCTAATGAATAAAGGATACGGCGTTAGATTCTTCGTATACAATTCTTCCCATGAGCCACGTATGTGATCATAATCATATAATACTAGCTGCAGTCTATAAGAAAAAAAAAATAACATACTTCCTAGCTTCATATGCCAAATCATTCACTTGCTACATAGTTACACATCCTTTTAAAGTCTTAATATCTTCGATTGTGGAGAACCATCCTTAATAGTTAATACAACTCAACAAAAGACTAGCAAATTCACTGGATATTACTAGCAGATTAATCTTTAGCAATCTGAACACATTTCATAATAGTTTCACGGTCAAAAAAGCAACTCGAGCAAAACACCACAGCATATCATCACCCACAAAACCCTAGAACACACAATATCCTACAATCTCTATAATCAGAACAACAGTAAAGCCTATACTCACCAAATTGTGACAAATCAAAAGAACGAAGTACATTTTGTTGGCTTATGCTATAACCTCATACTCGTCAACACAGCCAGCATACATCAACAAGCATAACTACTTCCAAACGAAAATCAACTAATCAATGGTTCGTATACGAACACTGCTGGAATGTTACAATCGGAGTAACATAACAAAAAAGATTGATGATATTGTGCCCTAATTTCCAACATAATTGATTATCAAATACCACAAATACAAAGTGGAAAACGGCTGAAATTGCAAAATTCGTGCGATTACATATGAACGGAGAATCGTAAACCCTTACCGTCGCTGGCGACTAACGGCGGATTGGTTGAAGACCACCTACTCTGGAAGATGACTGGGTTTTACAATTTCTTCTTTTTATATTTTATATTTTTGGGTTTATAAGTATATATATTTTACATGTAACCCCCTTCAAGTGTTTTAATTACACTCACAAAGTCACAATCCCTAGACAAGTTTGGTCAGTTACATAGACTTTAAGACCATTTGATGCCTTCACCGCATGTCGCACCCGTCGCCTCTGAGTGGCAGTATTACCACGCTCTTGTGAGTGTCGTATTAGGCGAGCTTCCTGTGCTTCTTCCACGCATCCTTGTCTCCTTGTTTATGTTCAACGTTGTGTGACGAAGATCCACAACACTTTTTACCGTTATGCGGTGTTACGACTATGGTGGTGGTGGTGTGGTTGCAAGTCGTAGCAGGCCAAGTCATTATCGCTAGTATATGGTATAAGGGTAGGATTATCAAGGCATCATTCACAAAAAATTCATGCATCATTGATATGTCGTATAGATTGTATGTAATTATACAACTTATATGATATGTCAAGGATGTTATCCATTGTTGGTGATCGAGTTATATGAGTTGTATAGCATGATATGAAGCATGCGACGTTTTAATATTTTAATGAAAAATATAACTTCTTTTATGCATGCACAGGTTTATTGTTTCCTTGTTTTTTTAATAAGTATCATTAGATTTATAAGATGAGCAACATATAATACCACATCCTTTTGCCTTTAGCCTTGCCCGATGCTTGCGGACAATACAATTTTCAAATTAAACTAGTACTAAAAAACACAAAAATGTATCATGTTATATATGTCATGTGTGTGTATTGATGGTGGGGCAAAATTCGAGTTCAAAAGCTAAAATTTTGTATAATCTTATATTTTACTAGACAAACTAGAGACCGTAAGATACACAAGTTTTATGGTTTTTTTTTTAATACAAAACAACAATAATATTAATATTTTATGGTGACATATTGATGGTATTGTCGAGTCAATTATATAGCTTATATTTCATCACATACGTCATAGGGTGATAGGGCCGATAAACAGATCGTTTGACTAGACATCATAAGGTGCATATTGACATGCACAAACCTGTATATGCAAAGGGACTTTATATACACTTATGAAGTGGTTTCTACGTATAAACCTCTAAAATTATATTCTTAATTATAATAAAGAGTTTATTGTATAAGCTTTAAATGTAGTGTTATTGGATTATAATAATTTTAAGTTTTAATTATTGGTCAGGATTAATTCTAACTCATAAAATTTTGCAGACACTCTCAGCTTTGAGTTTATTTTTCTACAATGATTCTTTACTAACTAGAGTTAAACATTGTTAGTTTTTATGATGAAATAAGACCATTGTAGCCATTTTTCAAGCCCGCCACCCTTCGCCTCCAATAGGTCCATTTTTCAGTATCTAACCTTCATCATCACCTGAAATCTACCTCTAAAGATTCAAGTAGTTTAGATCAAAAGGTGAAAATTGATGGTTTTTAGGTTGCAGAAATTTCAGATTTACGAACTAGATGGTTGATTTCAACTTTCTACTTAGTGTTTTTGTTATATAAACAATCCATATCATCAAAAAACTAACGTTGTTAACTCTCAGTTAGTAAATGATCGTTGAAGAAAAATAAGCTCAAAATTGAGAGTGTGTAAATATTTCATAAGTTGGGATTAATCCTGACTAATAAATGAAATTGAGATTATTAGAATCCAATAACATTTAAATGTATGATATTATATACATAACTAAAATGAACGGTAGTTGTTTGTCATTTAGTCTATTTTGTCATTAGGTGTAATTTTATTTATTTTTTAATTTTATATTTTTTCAATTTAAAATATTTTCTATTTTTTTGTTTCGATTTCCCAAGTATGGTCCGCTTCTATACTAATCACTCAAGTACATTCCTTTTACATTCAGAAGATACTTTGATACGTGCTTATTTAAATCTATGAGTTTTTCAAGTTTTAACTTTATTTTTCATAATCAATTTTGTACTTATTTTTAAATATTAAATATGATTATCTTTATAAAAATTCTTGTACTAAAAACTACAGTAACATCTATATTTGGTAAATTTTAACATTAAAAAAAACTACAACAAATTGCTTAAACTTTCTCATTAAGATTTCAAAACAACTTCGACCTATAATTGTTTTGAAAGTTCACATTCAAAATAATCACAACAACTTAACAATATTTATTTTCATATCATAAAATTTCATATTCAAAATACATATCTAATAATCGAAAAAAGTTTGTTCATTTTGCTTTTATATTAACAAATAAAGAACTTCAGGTGTATGTTTAAGTAAACGGCCTTGTGGTTTCGGGTAATTGGGCTGGGAATTACTTAATCACATACTCATCTCATACCTACAAAAAAGTTTAAAACTAATTTCATATCCAGCCTAATACTCGTTGAACTTCGAGTATGCCCGATTACCCGTCCCGTAAATTTTGGGTTCGCACCCGATACCTCGTAAAAGGACAACAATATTCTTTGTAATAGAATAAAATCACTTTTAAGTTTCGTTGAAGTAACGCACACAGTCACTAGATTGAAAGCATAAGATTCACTCACACCGAGGCTCCGAACACCATCCTCCGATCAAATCAATGGCGAAGGAAGAAGGCTCAGTCGCCGCCGATCTCATCGACTTCTTAAACGCTTCTCCCACAGCCTTCCATGCCGTCGGTAATAACTTCATCTCTATCTATTTTTTCAATTAGCGACAAGTTTTTAAAGAGGAAAAACACTATAGGAAATCGAACGCTAAAAGAGCCCTAATTGTTACTAACTGATAAGTGATAACTACGAATGTGAGATTCTGTGGATTTAAGTCGATCGTTGTATTTGCAATTGGTGTGTGAAACTGTGAATTCGTTGTTTTGATTTGCAGATGAAGCGAAGAGGCGATTGAAAGCTGCGGGGTATGAGCAGATTTTTGAAAGGGGGGATTGGAAGTTACAAGCTGGGAAGAAGTATTTCTTCACGAGGAATTACTCTACTGTTGTTGCGTTTGCCATCGGCAAGAAGTATGTGTTGATTTCTTCATTTTTGGCCATGTTTGTGATTGTTTATTTTGATTGAAAAGGACTTTTGACAAAAAGAACTTATTAATTTATGATTTTTCAGAAGAAGTTAAAAAAAAAGTGTTTGGATTAGCTTATAAACTAAAATGTTGTAAAATGACAAAAAACGACATGATTTTAAAAACGATAGGAGTTGATAGGAGATAGTAAAGGGGTATAATAGAAATTGGATCAAAATGAGTTTTCAAAAGTCAATAAAAGTAACCCCCTTCTTACTTCTCAAAACCTTTTTTTTACCCTATATGAAAAGTCAGTTTGAAAAGTCCTTTTGGGCATTGTTTTCACGACCGGATCGGACCGGGCGGTCCGACCGGTTCGACCGGGGATCGGCCACCTAGCCGGTCCGGTTCGGTGCGACTCGTTTTGGACTGGTCGAACCGGCCGGTTCGTCCCGAACCGCTGGTCGGACCGGGAAACCGGACCAGTTCGGACCGGTTTTCGTTTTTTTTTTTTTTTTTTTTTTTTATTTTTTTGATTTTAATGGGTAAAAACGGGGTGTTGAACCATAAATTAGTGTGTTGGATATAAAAATATAGTTAAGTTTTATATATAACTATAAAATACATATATAAATTACTTATATTTAATTATCTATATAACTATATATATAATATAGTATATATATAATTATGACGTCATCCGGTTCTTAAATCCGGTCCGACCGGTCCGACCACCAAACCAGTAAGGCGTCCGGTTCGACGTCCGATCCGGTTCTGAAAACATTGCTTTTGGGTTTGTCAAACACTTTTTTTGACTTATTAACTTTTAAGTCAAAAGTTGGGATAAAATAAGCAATCCCAAACATGCACTTTGTTTGTGTTTTGATACTCCAGAATCCATTGTTTGTTGATGCTGTGAAAGAGATGAAGTAGTTCAGCACATAGTCTTTGAAAGTTAGGTGTCATGATAATTGCTTCATGTTTTTTACCATTGATAATCTGATTCTGATAATTTGGTATTACAATCACTCTCAAAATGCACATCCAAACATCCCAAGAAACTATAGATGCTTGAACTTTTGGATATTAATATTCCTGTTACCGTAAATTATTGGATTTCTTCATTTTGAGGCATATACTTTTCAAAGTATTGCGATGGTGCCCTAAATTTAGGTTATGATAGCCCAATCAAATGCCTTTCAAATACATCATAGTATTGTTAACTTTTCAGTATATTAATGTTCATCTTATTGTTAGATATGTTGCTGGAAATGGGTTCCACATAGTTGGTGCACACACCGACAGCCCTTGTCTTAAATTAAAGCCTGTTTCAAAGGTAATTTCCCTTAAATTTTATTGAAGTTATGGATCAATTTTTTATCCAGTGACAAATTGAGAGGTATGATGTTATATATCTTGATCAGGTATCAAAAGGTGGCTATTTGGAAGTTGGTGTTCAGACATATGGAGGTGGTTTGTGGCATACATGGTTTGATCGTGATTTGACGATTGCTGGAAGAATGATTATTAAAGAAGGAAAAGGTGACGGTGCATCTTACTCACATCGGCTCGTTAGAATTAAAGAGCCTATAATGCGAATTCCAACACTAGCAATCCACCTAGACAGGTAATTTTTCATATGATTGAAACGGGTTGGGTGATTGTGCTGAAACACGTTTTGTTCTAAAATTCTAAATGGTTAGGGCATCAAATATGATTACAAATAGTAACTTATGAGTTATGATACAATTCAGCCAACATTCATCCTATTGACCTGTTTCCTTTGAAGCTAACTTTTTACCCCTTTGACCCAATAATAACCTGATCTACCCATTAATAAGTAATTCGATATCGAAACTGCCAACTCTAATAGCATTTTTGCTATTTGTTGGATAGGGGTGTTAATGATGGATTTAAGGTGAATACACAAAGTCATCTGGCTCCTGTGTTGGCAACATCTGTTAAGGTAATCATTTTAATTACTTTAAATTTGCTTAAATATAGTAGTGTTACGTGCTGTTAAGGTGTTAAAAATTGGTAACCGAGTAAGTATATGTTTATTAGGCTGAGCTCAATAAAGTGGTTGCTGATAATGGACCAGATGGGGAGCCCAATGAAAGTGCAAATACCTGTAGTAACCAGAAGCATCATTCTCTTCTTTTGCAGGTAATATTTATTTCCCTTTTATTTATCTTTAGTGGAAAGTCTATGAATTGCAAGGTTGTCCAAACCGCCATTTATCTAACTTATGTCTTAGCGGGTGTTTGGACGTGCGATGTGAAATTGTTTACCTGATTATTGTTACTTGAAGTCATGGTTACAATATTTAGTGTGGTGGATATAGTAATGCTAAATTTTCTGGTTATTAACTGTCAAATAATCAAGTTTTGCCGTTTTGGATAATCAGTTTCATGCCATATACGAGGAAAATTAGAAGTACGTTTACCGTATTTCTTGAAATTTTCATCTCCATTTTTGCTGTAGATAGATTATATTATGATAGAAAATAATTGTTGGAAATTTGGAATTATATGCATGTGTTCTTGGTTTTAAAACCCAATGCGCAAGGCACTCCGAGGCGTTTAGGTCTGAAAACCCGAGGCGCGAGGTAAGAGCCTCACGTACGCGAGGCGTGGTTCTATTTACAATCATATAAGCCATATGTACAACCAAAAGTTGCATTTGACTCAACATTTTTACATATTGGCCTTTTTGATCATGTAAATCATTCATAATCTCATCATCCTTCAGTTGTTTTTACATGTCATCCTTTTACAGATCCCAATTTTGACCAAGTTTGACCAAGTTTTACCTAGATGTGCATGAGGTGCCGCCTCAAGACCCTGAGGCATTTTTCTGATCGCCTCTACAGCCTCATGCCTTAAGCGCTTTTAAAACCAAGCATGTGTTTGTGTGTGTGTGTATATATTAAATTTACTAGTAAATAAATTAAAGAAGATAACACTATAGTTAATACTTGATATAAAATAAGTCTTATATTTTACTTTTAGATATTGTAACAGTAGTGTTCCTTTTTGTCGTTTTGTTGTTAGTTTCTTAAATAGTGAGAATTTGTCAAACAATTGACTCATTATTTGATTATTAAGGGTCAAATAATCGAGTTTTGGACAACTAATGAACTGATGTCACAACTTTACACTTCCAAACACCATCTCCTGCAGCAGATTCTGTTATAGCAAATTATATGCGACTGATTATTTCACGTCACATAACCAATTTCAACACACACACACCCAAACACCCCCTGATATTTGTTACACATTATTTTAAATGTACTAAATGTTCATTTCCCTTTTTTGTAGCTGCTCGCAGCTCAGGTTGGCTGTAAACCAGATGACATTTGTGATTTTGAATTACAAGCATGTGAGACTCAACCAAGCATAATTGCTGGAGCAATGAAGGAATTTATATTCTCTGGAAGGCTCGACAATCTCTGTATGTCTTTCTGCTCTCTGAAGGTAAGAATTACTGTTATGCCCATTGCATGTTTCGAAACAATAATGCGCGTGTGTGTTTACGGTTTTGGGTTTATAATAATTTCGTTATTCATTTCAGGCGCTAATAGACGCCACTATGTCTGAAAAAAGTCTTGAAGATGAGAGTGGTGTAAGAATGGTAGCATTATTTGATCATGAGGAGGTTGGTTCCAGTTCAGCACAAGGAGCTGGATCTCCAGTTATGTTTGATGCTCTTTCTCGAATTACAACCTTCTTTTCTTCAGATCCACAGGTAAGAATTACTTCAAATTTTAGTTTTTTTGTATCTGTAATGGGTGGGTTGGGTGATGGGTTGAAACGGAATGGGTTGACCTGTAAACACTTTGTCATTGTTAATTTTTTCTAAATGATAATCAATGTGTTAAACACTTCATATCCTAACTTAGTAATCTGTAATTAGCGGGTTGGGTAACACGTTAAAACATGACTTGAAAACACTCTTTGTCCATTTTATTTTTTTTCAATTAATAATTAATGTGTAACACTTCATATCCTATTTTTTGTGTAATGGGCAGGCAGGGTAGAGAGTTGGCTTGAAAAAACTTTTAGTCCATTTCTAGTATATATTTTATGTAAATAGTTAATTTGTTAAATATGGTTACGAAAACTGCATTTCTCAATCTAGTTTTTGAATTTGTCTATGCTAAAGTTACTTAGTAGGTTAAATGGTTAATCCAGCTAGATGTCATTGGTTTACCAGATTACTCATGTGACAAATGAGAGATAAAACTTGCTTAAATCTATCTAACAATCTGAAATTTCCATTAGTCTTTGAATTGTAAAGCGGTATAGTCAATTATGGGTGCTTTAGTTGACTTATGGGGATATTTTGATCCTTATTTTGCGAATATGGCAATGAAGTTGGTTGGCTTCCTGGAAACAGAATAAAGATCAGCTTGTAGGTTAAAAGGTGTAAACAGTGAGAACAAGGGCATCCGAGTTTAGAAGCAAACACAACAAATTTATTTTAGTTGCATTGATTTCTGATGCTATTTTTCATACATTTTATGCAGCTACTAGAAAAGGCTATCCAAAAAAGCTTCCTGGTGTCTGCTGACATGGCACATGCCCTGCATCCAAATTATATGGTTTGTTTGTCTAGACTGAATTTTTCAGTAATTAGTAGTCTTTATATACAAAGCTTAATATCATGTATTTTCTATCTTTCTTTTTTTCTCTTCAGGATAGGCATGAAGAGAATCATCAACCAAAGTTACATTCTGGGCTTGTGATTAAACACAATGCAAACCAACGATACGCTACTAATGCTGTTACTGCCTTCATATTCAGGGAAATAGCAGCCAAACGCAATCTTCCTGTTCAGGTTGGACCGTTATTCAATTTCTGGTTTTTGGTTTAGTTGAACAATTGGGTTGTTTGTTTCTGCCTATAGCTTCACTTCCCGACACTGAATATAAACTGAAGACTTTTTTTAACTCGTGTAAGCGCAAGTTGAAGAATATAGAGGTGGTAATGCATATGGGTGGTTATGCGGGACGGGTAACAGTTAAAAACACACGAAGTCGGTTTGGAATTACCCGTTACTATTTTCTCCATTTATTGATCTTTAATAAGATTATAATAATTTATATAGTGAAATTAATAATTTGTTTTCAATAAAGCAATTTGTGAGCATTTGTACTTTGTGGCTTTCCTAACCAATAAAGTAAGCTTTTATGTGAACAGGACTTTGTGGTTCGAAATGACATGCCGTGCGGTTCAACAATCGGACCAATTCTGGCCAGTGGGACTGGGATTCGCACCGTTGATATTGGGGCCCCGCAACTGTCAATGCATAGCATAAGAGAGATGTGTGCTGTTGATGATGTGAAGCATTCTTATGAGCATTTGAAGGCATTTTATGAAGAGTTCACATGTCTTGATGCCAAGATTGCAGTTGACATGTAGGTTCATCAAGTAGTTCATAAGTCAAAGTTCCTCAGTTTCAGTTCTTGATTTAATAAATGGTTTCACAAACAGTAGTTTGCTTTTGCATTGGTCTGACATTTGGTTTAAAAGTCTTTTGGCTTGTAATGAATTGATCGAGCTGCTTACCATAGAACCATCTATAAAATGGGTTTGCTTCGACAAACCAAATAACCAAATCAGGACCCATTCGGGCCTAACCGGTTATTCCAGACTTGAGTATAGTATTAGAGTTATGATTAAGTAAATATTATACAAATCATAGACTCGTTTAGACTTATAATATGTGAAGCTTGAACTTGAGCTAGTGAAATGAACTTCAATAGAAGCTTGAGCTTGTGTAAGCTTAGCTCGATTCAAGTTTTAGTGAGTTGATTTCGAGTAGTTCACCTATTTGGGCTCAAATTGACTTGTGTCCATCCATTTCAAGCTATAATGAGGTCTCGTTAAGCTATTGGATTGAGCTTGTTGAGTGATCAAATAAGAACATCTGAACATCAAATTATACCTTCATGTCTTCGAGTGTGTTACTCCCGTGCTACATTCCCGACCTAGAAAGGGTGCGACAACAAACATTGTTACGTCGCGTCCAACATTGTTTTGCTTGCCAGTCTGCCACCATAAGTCAATCCCATAGACCACATATGACACATTATAGTACATAGAATAACGTTAAAAAGCACCTGATTGTACGATCTGGCACACCATAGACACACACACATTGTAACCACTTAACTATTACATCAACTTCGAAACAGAAGATTACTATATGCTTTGATATGCTATTCAAACCTCTAGCTGCGGGTTCAAGTATATACAAAGATACTCACACACTCGGGTACAACTGGACCCTTATGTAGAAAACTACCGAAAACTGGTCAAAAAACACAAAAGTATTAAACTTGAAAGTTAAACCAAATTTGAGATAAAGTCACCTAACACGTTCTTGACCAGACAGCATAAACCGTTATAACAATATAACCATATTGGATTACATATCAATCTATTTAATTTCTTCTCTCTGCAGCTTCTTTTTCTTTTTTCCTTCGCTAACCTCAAGTATGTTCATATAATTTTTCTTTGCCAATCCTGTTGGGGTTGAATTATATTCAACTAATTGTTTCTTTTTCTACTTTTAGGATTTTAATTCTCCATTTGGATGACATTTTTCTTGTATCTTCTCAAGTTATATTCTAGTACGTATCACCCAAGACAAGGCGTATACTGGAGTCTGGAGTGATTGTGTGGATTTGGAGTTTACTGAAATGGTCAAAACTATCGGGCCAAAACAGGTTCAGTTGACCCACAAACACCTAATAATGGGAACATTACAACATCTAAATCTCTGAAAACTGATACATATAGTTGTATACACTGAAAACAAACATTATGAAACTTTCAATCAATCTTACTCATTCTCCATTCTAGTTAAACCTTTATATCTGCCTCAACTTGAGATATAACACAACCGAAACTGACCCATTCATAAATATCAGATGAAGCCGTCACCTAACAGTTAATTGCTTATTATTTTTTTAAAGACAGATTCACTATATTAAAGATTTATCAAAAATAAAATTTTAATTAATGTAATTCTTCATTGTTTATATTAAATACAAAAACATGTTGGAAAAGTTGCACCATCTGGTGAATAGGACACACTAATCAGATATTTATTGATCCCACATTGGGTGGGTAATAGAAGGAGAGATTAAGGAAGGTAGATATAAAATATGCAGTTGCTAAATTGAATAGATATGGAGCCATGTAGTGAGCACAAAGCGAACTATTCTTTCGCCTTTTACTAAAGAATACCGTGTGTTCGTTACATTAAATGGCATACATATATTTTTGGAGAGACCTTCTATTATAGAAGGTTCCAACCAATCTTCTAGTTTCAAAATTTATATATGATTGTTAAGTAAATTTGGTTAAAATTTTCAACGTACAATTACTTTGATAATAAACATGAAAGTTTCAACAAAATTTAAAATGTGGTAAGAACTTATTTGTCTTAGATATCAAAGTGGTGTTTTCACTCAACGAACAAAAGAAAACCTATGAGCTCCTTATGGGCAATGTGAAGAATATCTAGACTCTATTATTATCATTTCGTTTTCACTCGACAAACAAAAGAAAACCTATGAGCTCCTTACGGGCAATGTGAAGAATATCTAGACTCTATTATTATCATTTCGTCTTTATCTTTCCTAGTTCTCCTTAGTTTTTAGTTTAGGTTTTATGTCTTGATTTTTAAGGTCACACTCGTATATGGACAAACTACTCTTGTTCATGATTGGTTCCACAGTGGATGTTAAGCAACACATTAGCCCAAAAGATTTTTGAAATGCCATTAGGGTCTTTCATAACAAGTCTTTGGTTTACATATTTTCATACACACTCAGGTACAATCAAACCTGCCGTTTCAGAAAATATACCCAAAAAGGACCAAAATTCTCACAAAAGTTTAACTTGAAATTGCAAAAGAACATGAGATGAAATTACCTAACTTGTTGAATCCTTTGTGTTGCCAAGGACTCTTCATCGTTAGAGGTGGCAAAAACGAGTGCACTAACAACATGTTATTTAACACGTTTAGGGGGCGTTTGGTTGGAAGGAATGGAATGGAATGGAATGGAATTGAGAAACTAGTATAATTTTCAAGCAAAATTAGGTTTAAGTGGGTAATGAAATGTAAAACACAAGGGAATGTTTCACCTCAAATTCTCTTGGTTGTGGGATTTCAAATTCCCTCCCTAGGTGGAAGGATTTTGAAATCCCACAACCAAGGGAATTTGAGGTGAAACATTCCCTTGGGTTTACTTTTAATTGCTCGCTCAAACACAATTTTACCTGAAAATTATACTAGTTTCTCAATTCCATTCCATTCCATTCCATTACTTCCAACCAAACGCCCCCTTAAAATGTTGCAAGTGAGTATATTGGTATGCGGGTCAACAACCCAAGCCAGGTTAAGGTTGGGCTTTGGTTGTTTTCTTAACGAGTAAATATGTATGATGTTTTACGTGATTTTAGATTCAAAGCAAAGTGTTTGTACTTGATATCTCTAAACTATGTTTGTTTGCGTGGTCTAATTTTTCTTTTAACAAAATGAACTTGTTACTGGAAAATTCACATGACCCGTTAAGGTACTAAGCTAGACAGGTGACCATCAAGTAGTGGCTATGACTTTTAATTACATAAACAATATTATTATGGTAAGATTATTACACAATAATGTATATCTTTGAATAAAGTGGTACACACGGTTGCATACGTTAAAAACAAACTTTGTGAATAAAACCCAAGCAAAGTTGGTAGAGGCTTTGCCTCTTAGGGGAGGTCTTGGGTTCAAACTCAAGCAATGGTGTAATTTGGTGTAGTGTAGGAATTGAATAGATTTGCCGTTTAAAAAAAAAAAAAAAAAAAAACTTTGTGACACTTTCAACCAATATGATTAATTGGCTATTTTATATAACTTATCCTATTCAGATATAACACAAGTTGGGTTCACAAGTGAATAAAACAAGGTGAGAGTCTTATCAATCCCATATCGGGTGGGCAATAGAAGAAGTGGAGAAAGATGGTTATAAAAGGATCTGTTGGGTATGTTGTAAGACATGCAGCCATGTAGTGAGCACAAAGCGAACTATTCTTTCGCCTTTTACTAAAGAATACCGTGTGCTCGTTACTTTAAGTGGCATACATGTATTTTTGGAGAGCCTCTTCTTTTATTGAAGGGCTCCTATCAATTTTTAGTCTAGTATTTGCAAAATTATAACATAACATCTTAGTCAAACTAAATTTGAGCTTTTGCTTTATTATCAAATTTAGATATCAAAATTGAGTTCCAATTAAACCTCAAATTCATATATTTTTTTTATTTTTACTGAGAACTGACCCGACCCGTCACCACCTAAGCAGACTAGCTGGATTTTTTGTTGCAACATTTTTATCTATTTTGGGCAGGCAACAAATTAGCTCATTTTAATATATATACACATTGTTTGCTCTTGGATCTTATACTAATCACCTATTCACCTTAATTCGCTTCAAACGTTCACAGAAAAGGGGAAACACGACACAGATGTAGCTTTGACAATTATTTCTTCATAATTTCTTGACAATTGCCTCGATGTTAACCTTTAAATGCAACATAAGTAAGCCTCAGAAAATATTAAAGCTCTTATATATTAACATCAGATAAACATCTTGAAAAATGAAAGGCATTCGTCGCCTTAAAGTTCTTACAATGAGAAGCACCCGTCACTAGAAGATATAGACACTCGAAACAATGCGCTCTTCCGCTTGTTCATGAATATCGATAGGTCCATGTTTGGGATAATCTTGTAAACATGGCATACGCTTTGTTCTGAAGATGAACATTTTTCGTGTTCATATGATTTACAAACAAGAATCTGATAGACTAAGAAGACCTAAAGGTATCCATGTCACTAATTTATAAAAACTAAATTACATAATAAGATTTTATTAAAACCATATTTATGTTTTATCAAAACTTTTGAAAAGTTGCAGAGGTGAACAAAACTCAAGGTGAGTGTTTAATGATCCCACATTGGAAGGTAGAAGAAGGAGAAATGGAGGTAGGTAGTTTTAAAAAGACAATTGGTAAAGTAGAAATGTATGCAGCCATGTAATGAGCACAAAGCGAACTATTCTTTCGTCTTTTATTAAAGAATACCGTGTGCTTGTTATATTAAGTGACATACATTTAATTTTGTAGAGTCTCTTCTAAAATTGAAGAGCTCCAATTAATCTTCTAGTTTAAAATTTAAAGGTTGTGGTTGATATATTTTTAAGTAAGAGTCAAAGTTACCTTATAAATTTACACCATATAGTTGCAAATGGTATCTTGTAGACCGCATTGTAGAGGTGTAAAAACTGGTTCTTTTATCCAAACCGGTTCAGGTTCAAAACCGAACCCGGTTTTTTGGTTTTGGGGTCAATTTGGTTTTTTTTCAAACCGGTTTGGAGTACAAATTGGTTTGGCTCACCGGATATTTAAACCTGTCAAACCGATTTGGAATGGTTTGAAACCGGTTTTTGGGACGGTTTAACCGGTTTTTAACTTTTCAAGCCATTTTATAAAGCGGTTTTGAGGGTGGGGTTTATAAATTGGCATACAAACCGGTGGTTCGGGTCGGTTTGGGATTGGTTTGGGCCAAACTGGTTTTTCTTTGAAACTGGTTCCGGTTTTTTTGGCTGAACCGGTTCCTGAACAGGTTTTTTTGCCCATGTCTACCGCGTTGTGGCCTCAACGCACACAACCTATTTGTTAAATTACGTCGAACCATTATATCAACTTGATTATTATTTTGACAACCTTAGGTTGCGGGTTCAAATATCTTTATGGTATGAGAGCCACGATATGCGTCAACGCACACAACCTATTTTCTTTTCTTCTTTGTAGGCTTTGAATCCCCATTTACAACAAAGGTTTCTTTGTCATCTAATCATTTATTTTTCTTGTCTTTAGTTGGTGTGGGATAAGAAGCTTTCTCCACCTCTTTATCTGTATCTAGAGACGAGACATTAAACATAATGGAGAATTGTTATAATAAACATAAAGATTTGTTATCGACTCAAGAGACCATGTTTTTTTCGTCTTCAACTAAAGAATACTATGTGTTTGTTACATTAAATGATATCCCTTTATATTTGAAGAGCTTTTTCTATAATTGAAGGACTCCAACTAATTTTCAGTCTAGTATTTATGAACTCATAGCATATTATTCAAATCAAATTTGAGCTTTGCTTGATGAATATTATCAAAGTTTGTTTGAATTGTTGTCAAGAAAAAATTGAATATGCTTTATAAACACTCATCAAATCAGCTTACAGAAATTGAGTTCTAGTTTAACTTAAACTTCATTTAATTTTATTATTACTCTTCTCTATTTACTACTGGAGCATCGGCCCGTCTTGTTCACCAGCTATGCGACAAGGACCACATTTTTGGCGATTTTAAATAGGCAACAAGTTAGCTTATTTTAAACATGTATACACATCTTCTCGTTGTGTCCAAAGTTAAAATATTTATTTGATTTGATCAGTTTGATTAAACCTAACAAATTGAAAAACCCAAATAAGATAATTGATTTCATGCAATAAATCTATGGTTTGAGTAATCAGTAGTTGGGGATTTGTTTCAGGTGTCACTTTATAAGATCTCACGGATATTTGAAGGCTGCGTGAAGGGAGTCTGGAACCCGCAAGTGGGTTGACCTTATAGCGTGTGCTCGAGTATGATTAATTTTTGAACATGTAGTCACTCGTGCAACATACTAAAAGGTGACTTGCATCACAAATAGTTATCTTCATACCAGATTTTACTTGACTCCCCAAATTGTTTGCTTTTATTTAGACTGCTCATTACACAGGATCGATCCACATTTAGGCAATCTTATGAACAGAGCATATATCGTTTAAAAAATGAACATTCATTGTTTTTGTGCGTACAGTAAAAACATACTTACATCTAATTTTTACAAAAAACTATGATAAACTGTCTGAAAAGAAAGAACTGTAACCTATGTGTATAACAAGAGAAAGAGAGATTGAGGAAGTTATAAAAAAGCCATGTGGTAAGATTGAAAGGCATGTTGTAACTTCTAAATGTTTGCTCTAATCAATTCAACTAAACCAAAAAGATTTAATAAAAAACCCTAGTTAGATTTCAGAATTCATCCAACAATCATTTGACATAAGTTGTAAAAAACAAATAATCAGCTTTTAAACGAAAACCCATAACATGAATATGCATCACAAATGATTATCTCAAACCGAGCACAATTGTAGCTTCAATTGTTATCGTTTTCAGTTTGTTACGAAGCCTAAATAGTTTCTTGACAATGGCCTTGATGACCCAGTAAACGTAAGATAATGCAAACAGCATAAAATTTAAAAGATCACATAAATTAGCAATCATACATCAGATGAAAATCTCAAAAATTGAAGTGCATGCTTCACACGACAATGATAATACAACTAATGTTCTTCCTAGCAAAGTCGTTCGCCACTTCAGATATCCTGCTAGACTCTACTTTGTCTTTTTTGCAGCCAACTGAGACTCAGGCTGCACAAACACAAGCACGATCCACACACAGTTTAATTTGTTAGCAAGGTTTATATGAATGTTTGGGATCACATTTACAAACTAAATATTTGACTATCCAATTTTAAATACCAAATTTCAAGTGTTTGGATGGAGGCAATCTAATTATTTCAGCAACTGATGATATAACAAACACCCATGTAACTGATTTTCTGTAATTTAAACATCCAAACACCATCTTCTATAGCCCGTTTTATGACAGCTGATTATTTAGTTATGGTGTTATTCCATATCGCGCCATCTATTGCTTCAAAACACATTATTCTAAACACCCCTAGCATTGAGTTCTAACTTAAAAAATTAATACAATAAACACAAAATTAAAAACAAACCTCTTTCTTAACAGGTTCTTCCTTCTCAGATAAAGTCAGCTCAATATGACAAGGAGAAGACATGTAAGCTGCAAAACATTAACAAATTTGTCACATCATAAAAAAATTTAGTGTATGATGTATCCACAAGTTTCCACCACTAAATTTTATGATTAATGATGACGAAATTAGCTGGTCCATGAGGTTGATAAACGAGTCCAAATGGGTAGTTGGTCCATACGACGATTACCCGAAAAAGATTTTTTTTTTTCAAATATATCATATGTTATAGAAAATTAGAAATAATCACCTTGCCACATGTTGCAATTAAAATAATACAATTTCAAAACGCAAATTAAATATATTACATAAAATGATCTAATTGTTGGCCAACATCGTGTCAACCTGTTTGGCCCGTTCCAATTTACAGATCTTTTCATTTAACCTGTTGACCCGTTAGAGATGAAACGAAATCCACATCAATCCATTCATAAGTAAATGGGCCAAAATTGCTACCTTACTCGCACATATGCCAAAAAGAGACGAAACATTATGAAAACAAAAACTCACGATTGATTCTTCCATGAGCACGGTAAGTCCGACGTCTTTGTTTCTGTGCTTGGTTCACCTGAATGTGAGAAATGTAAAGAGAATCCACATCCAACCCCTTAACCTACAAGATTTATCAAACCCAAATAAGCATAATTTCAGCATACATAACTTACAAAAACAAAATTATATATAACTAGTGGTACGCTAAATACAAGCTAATTTTAAGTAGATAACCGCGAGAATCACATATGCACATGTATACATACGACTTTAAAAACAATCACATGTATAGTGACAGACAGAAAACAACACGATTACAAACAGTCCTATGCATCACATTTAAAGAAATAGAAACAACTGTCTAAGCGATTCTCATAGTTCTCTACTTAAAACTAGTTAATCATTCCATCATCCCTATATATATAACTATATATATATGTATTTGTGTGTGTGTGTAAAACTTAGATCATTACTTCTGCGTTGCTCTCAGCATTCTTGAGCAAATCAAGGATAAACTTTGCAGATTTAGCAGGCCAACGTCCTTGTCCGTTCGAATGTCGATTCTTTGCCTGAGCAGTCCGTCCAACTCCACCACAAAACCGTGTAAACGGGATAGCTTGTTTATGGGCAAGAACATCTTCCAAGTACCTCTTAGCCTTAATCAATGGCAACTTGCGTATAGCATGTGCAGTTTCCCTAGTGTTCTATGAAATATCGTTCAAACAGTAATTAGCAATACAACAACAATGCAACATCTCAACGCCTTCAAAAACGTAAATAATCAATAGCAGATCGAAATCAATAAGAATTCAAAGACTAAGATCAGAGTACCTTAAAATGACACCTGCGATCCGAACCCCTAGCTTTGCAAGCTGATTGAACATCAACAACGAACACATGATTAAATTACAGTGAAGGAAACCCTAGCATTCAACGAGCAAAGTAATCGATGAACTTACATTTCGTGGGGTTATCTGGTTCCTTTGAGTACTTCACCTGAGATTATCAAGAACAAAATTAGCTTCATATATGCATATAAATGTGTGAATTCAATGTGTGTGGAGTGGAATTGAGGGTGAAAACTGACCATTGCAGCAACTGGTTCGCCGGTGCAAATGCTGCAGAATTATGTGTTCTTGTAAATTGAGGGCTTAGGGTTTTTGACTATAAGAAATTAAGAAGAAGGTAATTTGTTTTGGGTTGGGCTTTCTCAAAATATTAGAGGTTTATAAAGTGGAGTAGGTTTAGTTGGGCTTTTATCACTTGAAGGCTACAGCCCAGCACAGTTATTTGAGTTATTACTTTTATATTAGATGAGTAAGTTACTAACCCGTGTATTATACATGCTGATATTGATATTTCTGTTGTTTATTCTTTGGTCACTTTTTTATTTATTTATTAATTTTAGTTTTTGAACCTGTTTGATGTGTGTGCATCTTAAATGTCTTTTTGTTCGTATAAAAGCGCACGGTACAAATCTACAACGTTCTCTTCTTTTTTTAGGTTGGACAAGGTGTTGGGTTAGCATATCTAGAGTTAACCGAGAAGAGAGATGAATCGAATTGGACTGTCCGAGACCAACCTAAAACATACAAAATGGATTCGGTCTTCGTTCCTCATTTTCGACCTTATTCGGGTTTGGTCTTGAACAATTTGATTCGGTAGGTCCAGTCCTTGATCCATTATCAACATGAAAGTTGAATGTGGTTGAAAGGGCAATTTACTTTTTTTTTTAAACCTAGATTCACAAGGTTTTTAACTTAAATGACTTTTATATACTTTATTAATTTTTAAAAAGCAAACTATATCATAAAATTATATTTTGTTCTTTTAGTTTAGATAAAATTGCATAAATGGTCCCTTTGGTTTGATCAGATTGCATGAATGATCCCCAGGAACTATTTATGCGATTTTCTCTTTAGTTTAAATATAGTTTGTGATATTTTAGAAAAAGATGATATATCTTTTATAAAATGTTAGAGTTAATTACACGATTGGTCCCTTTAAGTTTTTCAGTTAAGTGTCAGGGACCAATCGTGTTACGAGTTGGTAAACAGTAAGGACCAAACCTGTAATTTCTCAAAAGTTGGGACCAATATGCAATATGGGCAAACCACAGGGACCAATCGTGTAATTAACTCAAAATGTTAACACTGTAGATTATAACAGTACGTTTAAAATAGTTACAAATGCGGGTCTAAATTGCTCAATTACAACAATGCATTGAAATTATTTGCAACAGTGCAATTAAATATTTAGAATTGTGTGTCTAATGTACAACGATGTGTTCAAGTTGTATATGTTTGACGCATGAATGAGTTGTGAGACTATAATGGTGAAACTAAACAAGCACAACAATGTATATAAAATCAACTTTAATTTATCAGGGGCGGAAAATTGCAAAACAAATGATAGAAAGCATGGATAAAGGGAAGCCCGAACCAAATTTGGTGACTACGGGTGGAGGAGAAGACGATGATGGTTGTAGATTTGATGGCTACAAATGGGAAAGCCGAAGATGATTGTCGACAAAGTAGGATGACCAACAATAGGGGATTGTGGTTGTGATCATCGAATATCATGAACAAGAGGGGATGGGTTTATTTATTTATTTTACTTTGACAATAAAGAATTATCATAAAAATAAATAGTATTCACTCTAAGCATCAAAACTATTATCCTCAAGCAGATAACAGAGACAAAACTTATAATTCTTGAAAAATTATGACCAAAATCGTAAACTAATCATACCACAAGACCTGTCTGTGTAATAAAGTCTAAACAAGTCCACAATTTGAAAACATGTTGGTCTGTTAATTTGAACCCGACACACTTAAAAGATCGGCTAAGCCGGTTTAGGTGTTGTTTAGGAATGAAACTATTTAAAATCAATCATAACTTGTTAGTTTTAAAATTACAATCCTAATTGATTGGTTATGAAAATAATGAAAAAATATGATAGGTTAATAGTAAAAATATAATTACAACTTCTTATATATTATTTACAAGTTAATATAACACAATGGCACCCATCAATGTGCTATAAACTTTTTTTCTAGAATATATGTATTCGTGCGTGCACTCACATGAATTATAATTGTCTTTATGACTATTGTTAACCGGTGGGTAACATAAAAGAAAGTGTCACATTATTTCTTTTACGGTTTACATGATTTATTTTATTGGTCACGGGATGAGCCATGTGAAACACATGGTTACCTTTAAAGAACATGCATATCGTATGTAAGGACGTAGGTACGTAGCTAGAACCCTATTAAAGTTTATGTGAGGTTTGAAGGCATGTTAACCGTGATATACACACTTTGTTTTGTTTTTTTATAATTTCAATGAAAATTTCTTTTAAAATGAATTATGAACAGAATTGACGCCAACAACTTAACAAAAAGTTCTTTTTTTATTTTTTGTATTTTTAATGACCCTAATCTAATTCTACCATACTCAAGATTAACTCTACTTCATATGTCTCACGTGAAACTTAAACCTACCACCTCAATAATAAATGACATGCACCTTTACCAGTAGACCATTCTAGTGGTGTCACAAAGAGTTTTCTAATTTGCAAAATTTTTATTTTATTAAGTAGGGTTCGTCAAGGTTGTTAATTAAGTGAATGAAGCTAAGCGGGATTGCAGATGTTTGGCTCGAAAACTTGGATAATCATTCATATATGATGAAGATAAATTTTTTTTTTTTTTTTTGTTTTTAAAACGATCTAACATTGATGCGGATTTAACCATTTACGACATCTTAAACGTAACAAATCCATAATATGCTTATGACGAATTTAGTGGAAGATATCGTTATTTGTTTAATTGCAACATTTACAAAGCAATTTCGCAATGATTTTAGTTTTTTTTTGCTTAACGACAACTTCTTTTTTTTCTAAATACCATCTATCAATTTGTACTTAGAAGTATTTGATAGATGGTATTTACAGGGACCATCCCCCTATAAAATGTTAAAGGTGTCTTAAAGTTTTCTTTTAATGGAAATCTTTTGCGATAGGATTATTTACGAGTCTTTTTTTATTTCTTTGGTAAGTTGTTTCACTGATGAACCCATCCATCGAGAAATCACTCAAAGAAGTTGGAAGCCGTGTGTAGCATGCTGTTAATAAATTGTTAGGAAACCGAGTGCAATTAAAGATATTATTGACAGATAGCCATCAACTTTTTGAAAAAAATAAGTTTTTCTTTTTTTCTTTTTTCCTTTATTATCTATATTACTTATTTTTCTATAATGAAACTCCATTTCTATTATTTCAGTGTTTGGATTTTTCACTATTATTTTGCCGATTTTCGTGTTTTGATTTTTCTTTCAACCATTTGTATCTTTTTATATAGCTATCAATCCGACTTCCTATTAGGAGACAAAAAGTATGAATAACCGTCTTATTATTAGGTCAGCTTGTGGAGTTTTGACTTTTCAGTAATGTAGATGATAGTAAGCAATTACAAGCTAACATATCGGGATGAGGGTTATTCATCTACGTTAGTTTAATTTTAATCGAACAAATAAGCAAATACGAACACTTAAACAAAAAAATTTGGCGTTTGTTTGGATCTAAAATTTGATTGTGTTGATCAATTGAAATAACTAACCAAATTTAAATAAATAAACAAACAAACATAAAAAAAGAAATAAACATAAATGAAATGAAGCTACAGTATATTCGTTTAATTAACTAAACAAAAAAAAAAAAAAAAAAACTTATGTTTGTTTATTTATCATACAAACACGCCGTTCTAATTCTTTAAATTTTTATTCATATATCAATACTTAACACTTATAAATAATTTATAAATAACACCCAATCTTATATTGGATAAAAATAGTTACACATACCAAGCACGAAAATATAATAACACGATAACCGTTGGATCATCCAACCGCAAAAACAAGCATATAACATTTTACGGTTCACAACAGCTAATCCTCCTCCGAACCCTAACTTTAAACCCACCATTCATGTGAGCCGTGAGCAATGGCACAAAAACCGCTTCTTCAGAACCAACCGGTACAAGCTCGAACCGCCTTAAAACCGAGGCCATCACATACTTCATCTGCATAAACGCCATCTCTTTCCCCAAACAAACCCGTGGACCGGCCTGAAAAACTGGAAATTTGTACGGACTTTCCATTTTTAGAACCCCCGGTTCAGCAAACCACCGGTCCGGTCTAAACTCCATACAATCTTTTCCCCATAATGCTTCCATCCTCCCCATACCATATGGGAAGTACATCACCCTGTTCCCCTTGTACACCGGGGTCCCGTCCGGCAACACGTCGTCGGCTCCGGCGTGCTTCGAGTCCCACACCACCGGAGGGTACAACCGCATCGATTCGCATAAACACGCCTTCAAAAAGTCCATTTTTTTTAAATCATCAAATGCCAGTTTGCTGTCGTCTTTTATTGAAAAGACGACATCTTTTATGACATCTTTTTCGATGTCAGGGTGCTTTTTCAGCAGCCAGAAGAGCCACGTCATCGCTGCAGATGTCGTGTCTCTTCCAGCCATCAGAAAACTTATTACCATGTCCCTCACGAGGTCGTCGTTGTGACCAGCTGATATGAACCTCGAAAGTAAATCCCTATGGTTATCGCTTCCGTCCATCTGGTCCCGGCGTTCTTGTATTATCTCATTAACGGCTCGGTGGACAACACCGACCGCTTCTTTCAGTTTCCTTTCGCTTCCCACATTTAACCACCTCTTCAGTTTCCACACCCAAGCTGCCAGCGCCCTGCCACGCATGGCGCTGGCTTCCGCCGCTGCATCAAAAGCTGGCGCTAGCGGCGGAACAGATCTGCTGTAATCCAAACAGCACGGGTCCCACCCAAGTGAGATTTTACAAATGGTATCAAAAGCTAACCTTCTAAGCACGTCTTGCATGTCCAACACATCCTCGTTTCGACTCGAGTTTTCGAGCAACGGGATAAGCCTTTTCGTTACTTCCTCTTCAAGAACACTAACCATGAACTCGCGCAACGACTTCGCGCTAAACTCGTGGCTCGCTAGCTTACGCTGTGTGCTCCATAGATCGCCATCGACGTTAAAAATCCCCATTCCGAGGAAGTTTCCTAGGAGATCCGTAAAGGGCTTTCCTTTAGGGTAGTTTTCAAATTTTGTCTTAAGAATGTGCTCGATGTTAGCAGGGTTTCCGGTGACGATCATTTGGTTTTTCCGGCCACCGCACCGACTCAGGACGACGGTTTGCGATGGTGACACCGATAGGAGGTCGGTGAACCAGTGGATGAGCCGGTGGCGGTTCCGGTGGAATGAGATCAAAGAACCAATAACAGGATATGAACCATGGCTTTTACCGGTGGTGGTGGATATTATTAAGACTCTAAGCATAGAAAACAAGTATAGAAGTACACAAAGTAGAGAGAGAAAGTGGAGGAGAGAGAAGAAAAACATGGTGGTGAAGCGGTGGCAGAGGGTGGTTGAGTGGTGGCAGACGGTGGTGGTGGTGGTGTGTGAAGGTGGTTAAGTGAAGTTGAGATACGAGTTGAGAGACATGTGATGTACTCTTTATAACAAGTTAACAACAGTATTGAATAAAAACGCACGTGTTTCATGCATGCCGTAATATCTAGAGTTCATTATTTTGTCATTTGAAACACGTGTTTAAATAGGTGAATATTTACTTTTTGAGATTGCTCATTTATAATTTAGATGTACTGTTTGATTGGCAGTTGTCTCACCGAGTCAAGAATCAAACATAAAACATGAATTATCATTGAAAGAACAATTTATGATATAATTTACTTAAGAGCATATCTTGACTGAATATTATGGTTAACAATAATATTTTAAAATAGGAATTTATGATTAAAATATTTTAACAAGAATCACCAAGTAAGCTATATGTAGTTTTTTAACCACCTATCATTGCAAAACGTGATACACGTAAATAAATATTCATATCACTTCGTAGTCATTAGAATATAATGATGCGAGATGTTTTAAACTGTTTTTTAGAAGTGGGTATGCCCTTAATGCATCACCAACGGGGTGGTTTTGATTATCAATCACAAGAAGATCACCGCACATAAAAAGTGCGACCTCTTACATAGTAGTTTTGTCATACAATATAAAAAAAGTTTACTATGTTTTGAAGAAATCGTACACAAGTGCAATGTATTGTTTTTTATGCTAGATATAACCAAAGAGAAAGAGATCACACTTCCTACGTGTGATGTCTACGGGCATCAAATGGCTTCTGCAAAGTTCAAAAATAATAAAGGGAGAGAAAGAGAGAGAGATATTACGCTTCCCATGTGTGATCTCTAAGAGGTCTCTTTCGTGCTTTCCTCACGCGTTGCTATGACAAATTAAAACAAAGATAACACATGTTAATTATGATACCTCTAAAACATGATAAATTGGTTTGATGGGTAGGATGTGAGGTAAGAGGTCACACTTACTATGTGCTGTAACTTTTTATGTGAAACAAAATCAATATGGGCGTGCCCCCCTTGTGATGCACGCATGAGGCACATACCCGTTTCAAGAACTCGTATATAACGAGTTATTTAACTAATTAACTTGTTTCTTAACAAAGACCCAATTATTATTTATCGTACTAATTTAATAAAATAGTAACTATTAATACACGTGGCTGTATCACATTCTCTGTTACCAAAATTTTATCGCTTCTCTTTTCTATTAATTATTTACCTTAATTACTAATAATATTATTTAAATTTTTTTTAGATTATAAATAGATTTATAATAAACTTAAAAAAAGATTTTTTTTAATGTTATATCTAAATTTTTTTTATAAAATAAGAATTTTTTAAAAAACATCAAACTTTTTTAAAAATACAAAATATTTTGAAATGGTGTTTTTAAAAAGTAAAATTTGTATAAACAAAAAATAATTAAAAATGAGAGTTATAATAAGAAATTTTTAAAAAATGAGATTTTTTTAATACAGTTTCTTTTGAAACAAAATGTTTAATTTTTTTTTTTTAAATGAAAGTTTACAAAAAAATTTAAAAAGTTGATAGCATTGTTTTATAATTTATAGTTTTTACTTATACGTAATTGTAATCATACTTTATCTTAAAATTTCGTTTTATACTGAGTAAAATTTTATTATAATTAATATTTTATTTATTCAATCCGTGTAATACACGAGTTTACAAAAACTAGTATTTAATCTAATATGAGTTTAACCGGATTTTAGTTATCATTTAGTAATATTTAAAAAACTTTTGCGTTCCATAAGATGAATCATAAGCACCGCATACCAAAATTGTAATAGGTAATTATAGAAGTATTCGTTTCCCTTCAAATCTAGCTTTGTTCTCTCCTGAATAAACGTCTAATACTCCTAATTATTAATATTAAAACAATAGGAGAGAATGTAATTAAAATTGCTGATTGGAGAAAGAGAGGAGTAAAGTGTAACCCACCAAATGTAAACAACACTTTACCATTTAGAGGAACTCAGGGACCGCATCTTCTTTCTTTGTTGGCCTTTTTTTAGTTTAAAGGCTACTATTTTAATATTAGTAAATAGGAGCATTGACACTCCTAGTGGAAGTAAGAAAAACACATGAAGTGGAGTTATCATTAACATTTGCAAAATTAGTTGTTTTGAACATATTATGTGTGAGAAATGAAGCCTAGAAATATCATTGTAAACCTTTTTGACATTAATACATTATCATACCAAGGTTGTAGCTTCATTCTAACCACCTTCCTTATATCCGATTTGTTTTATTAAGAGAGAAATATCAAACTATAAAAGAATCTATAGAGGAGTAGAGTCTAAATTAATGAAAAAGAAAGTCGTATCAAACTATAAAAGTGTTTGAAGAGAAGAGAACAATAGAGTTATATTTAAACAAATTAAGGATCATTTTAGATTTAACAGGTTCTCTTTTTATAACAATCCATGTATATGTTTTGAAATTATTTGATCGAACCCTTATGGCTAATTAGATATATAAAGAAGCCCAACACTCCAAGAATCGATGCATTTGTATATGGATGATACTCTAGAACTACTTGAATACTAATTAAATGTTATTAACCCTGAACCCATCTTATGCTCAAACCGTACGACTAAGAAATTACCTCACTGCAAAAAAAAAAATGTTGCCATGCGTAGACATCTGAAATTTTCCACGCCCTTCCCCGCTAGAGTATTCAACCTACGATTGATGTTGTTTTTTAACCCTTATTTTTTGAACATAATTTATACATTATGTTCAATGGAACGAAACGAATTGTAGCATGACGCTCATGTGACACAAAGTGAAATGAAATAAAACATATTCAGTATCCTATAATCAACCCCAAAATCTCTTAAAAGCCGACATATTATATTTTGAATAAAATGTTAATCAAATGGTGTAAATGTTTCTTCTAGCACTTTCAAATTTCTAGCCGTAATTGACTTACTACTAATTTTAATCTTGACACAAAATCACTTTACCCCAAAATATATATGATGTAATCAGCTACTAAATTTTCCTTCTATTTTTGCTAAAAAGAAAACTTTTGTTTTAATTTTACTATCTAATATATATTGTTTAATTATAATAATAATAATATATTTATAATATATATAAACCGACTAAATTGCGGCTGTAGGAGAAGAAATTGCAGCCACTCGCCGACTTGCCGTCCAGAAGCCCTCACTTTATAAAGAATTGTCTCTATCAAATTCAATCCCTTATGATTGCTAACTCATAATTTGACATGTGGGGCTTTGATACGTGACATATTTGATAGTTGATTTGGAATTCGAAAAAAGAAAAAGAAAAAAGTAGTTGCGAAAATGAATGTTAAGGAACAAAAAAACAAGTTTACAAATAAGGGGTAAGAATTTAAAAATATATATATATAGTGGCTTGTTCAAATTACAAAAGTATTTCTCTAAAAAATCTAAAAAAATATGGGATTTACATATGACAATATCTAGAATTGAATAAGAATGATAATATTTTCTTTAACAATTGATCGCCAACATATCAATAGCACCAAAATTAATTTCCTTTATTTTATTCAGCTCCTAATCTTAATCGATTTTATTCATCTTTTTTTTTAAGTTTTTGATTTCATTTAATCACAACTCAATCTAATTTCAAAAGATATGTGAATTCTGTTTGATGTGTTCTTGAGCTTTTACATATTTTTTGTTTTCTTCATTTTTTTTATCATCAATTTAGAACAAAGGTAATTTAATATTGTATTTATTTTTTTGATTTATTTAAAACCTATATATATATATATATTATTTTTCATACAGATTTCATTTAATTTTATTTATATTTAGCATCTAAAGCATCATCCTTTATATAATAGAGTCTTTTCTTTCTCTAGAAACACTTTGAAATGCTCAATTCTTTACTTTACAATTTATACTATGTCTTTAAATGGGATCAGGATGTTCCAAGTAATGGTAATACAATCATTTTTAATATGTACTATATGTTAAAATACCATATAAACATAATATGTTTTGTGCTATTTTACCTAAATGTGCTGGTTTACCTTAAATCAGTTAAAAACATATTATTTTATGTTAAATAAGCACATCACATATTGTTTTATGTGAAAACAGCAGATAATGTGTTATTTTACGTGAAAGTCGAACGAAACGTGTTTTTTTGCATGAAAGTAGCTCATAACTTTTTGTTTTACTTGAAAACAACACAAAATTTGTTTTTATATGAAAACAACACATAACGTGAAAACAACACAAAACTGGTTGTTTTACATGCTACAAACACATGAAACATCATAGAATGTGTTGTTTTACGTTACAACTATAGAGAACGTGTGTTTTATTATAAAACAACATAGAATATGATGTTTTACCTTGTTATTTTTACTATAAAAAACACATAAACTTATGTTGTTTTATATAATCTTTTACCCATAACAGTACAAAACATGAAACATTAAAACAATACATAACGTAAAACAACATATAAAGTATTTTCTTATCATGTAACAACATAGAATGCATTGCCTTATCGTAAAGCTGCATAATTTCATAATAGTTTTAAGTAACATTTTAACATAAGACAACATAAAACGTATTGTTTTACCTTAAAACCACATAGAACGTGTTGTCTAATTGTAAAACAGCACACTTCTGTTGTATTACTGTAAAACATTACATAACGTGTTGTTTTGTTTAAAAAATATTGCAATACTATAATCGAATTAAAGAGGAAAACATTTGATTTTGTGATACGATTTATTTTAAAAAATAATATTGTATAAAAAAATTATGAACGTTTAAATAAAACGAGAGAATTAAAAAAAGTCAATGAAAGCGTGTTTTCCCAAAAATATCTATGGAACAACTTTGTGTACTAAAAGTTGATCTCAACCATTGATTTATAAAAGGTTGAGATCACTTTTAGGCTTTTTAGGCAAATATTTTTTATTTATTTTAACCAACCCCTATATATATATATATATATATATATATATATATATATATATTATGTTTGATGTTATGTTTTATATCGAAATATAGATAAAATAATAATATCATAAATTTAGAATTTAAGAAAACATATTATTTTAAAAGTTATAATAAAAAATATGATTAAAATTAATTATGAACACTAAAATAGTAAAAAGAGAAAATTGCAAAAATAGACCTTGTGGTTTGGTCGTATTACATGTTTGGTTCTCAAAATTTAAAAATTGCAAGTATAATACGAAGTTTTGTGAAATGTTGCAAAAATAGTCCACAACATTAAATAATTGTTAGGTTTTAGGGTTAAGTGAGAGTAAATTTATCATTGTAGTTCTCTTTTATCTATTATATGTATTAAAACCCAAACCATCTTGTTGTTAAAAACAACACCTATTAGCTAATAGAGAAAAAAGTGAAGAGTGAAAAATAAGAGAATGATAGAGAGTGTTTTTGTGTCTTTCTTACAATTAACCTTTTATATATATATATATATATATATATATATATATATATATATATATATATTATCATAAGCATTTAATAATCAATATTATAAATACAAAAATTAATAGGTAAAAGTAACCTATAGGAGTTTGATAATCATTATTAAGTTTATTCATAATTTTTGTTTTTTATTGCTGCTTGGTACATTTTTTTTAAAAGAAAATATAAAATGATAAATTTACCTCCATTTATAATATACTAATTTTCAACTTTTTTATGCATAAGTTGTACATTATGCTTAGAGTGTTTTATAAAAATGTTTTACTTTTAAGCCGAAACATTTTATTTATGCAATAAAACCTCACAAAAATTGAGTTTTTTACTTTTTAACTCAAAATTTTTTATTTTTTTTTGCAATTTGACCTTACAACTTTTTTACTTTTAACTTTAATCCCTTATACATTTCATATTTCTTAAATTTTCATTTTATATTTTGTTTTAAGTTTTGCAAGTTAATACGGTATAATATGCATGTGTGGTTTAACATTTTCACGTTTCCTTTTACGTTTCGTTCTAAATTTTGTGACTTAACATGGCACAACGTGCTTGTGTGGTTCAACATTTTTACGTATATTTTTACCGTTTATAAGTTCATCACAACACGCGGTCCTGAATCTACTTAGTTAAACTTTTCTATTTTCACGTTTTAATCTAATTTCTCGTATTAATACACCACAATGTTAGTGTTGGTGACTTGGTGGTCGCTAGTAGGGGTATGACATTGGTGCTATTTGGCATGTTTTTAAGCCCCCGTCGCAACACGAGGGCTTAATTCTAGTTTAATCTAAAACTTAACTATCATTTAATGGTTGGAATTATTTTCACAACATCCCATAAAGCTTTAGATTTTTTTTTTAACGGCAAATGTCGACACAGTTTCGGAGAATAGATGTTATCTTAATCGGGCCCACCTATTCGTTTTCCAACCGAGACCACACCCCCAACCCCCTCTGGAGAAAATATATTGTTAAGAAAATCCCCTGACTTCACCTTGAGCATTTTGTTCAGAGTGAAACTTGAACCAATGACCTACCAATATTTACATATCACAGATACCTAATTTAATCGGTTGTACTAAGAATTATCTTTATAGTTGAAAGTATTTGTACATAAAAAGCTTTAAAAAATTTTAAATTACTATTCATTTGGTTAACTCTTTTATGGGTTTACTAATGTGGTGGGACAGAAATGATATAATCTGAGCTTTCTTAAAAGAAATAAATAATTGTTTTTACATGCCTTATTTAAAAAATTGAAAACACATCTTTTTTGGTGGGAAAGTTTTTTTACGACTTTTGATTACTTATAGAAGAGAAAAAAGTGTTCGAGGGAAGACAAGAACATGTGTCGTCCTGTTTTAAATGCCCATTAATAAAAATTAGAACCTTGCAATTATATAAAATATAATATATGAAAAGTTATAAAGAAAAAAAAAAATTTGTATTAAAAAATGGATTATATTTGACCGGCCCGATTTTAAATAAAATTTACATCCAAACGTAAATAAAAATAAACATGTCACAACAATATATATTCGAAATTTCATAGAACATTATTTTTTTAAAAATAACAAGAGATAATAAAATTTATTTATTTATAATTATATTATAAGAAAAATAAAAGTCCACAAAACATTAGGCTAAGCCTGAGGGAGGGAGGGAGCACTTGGTCGATAATTGAAATAATGGAGATGCTCTGTCTTATAGCTTCGCTAGTAGTTTCGAGTTTTGCTCCCAATACGACTAGAATTAAGGACTTGAATGAAATTCAAAGCATTCACGCTAATATCTAAAGAAAGAACAAAGCGCTACTAAACGAGAGTTTGTGAACTGAGTAACCCCCACATAGATAGTGCGAGCCAAATAGAAGTTATAGCTACATACTACTAGGGAGGGGCTGTGTCGAAGCTTCAAACGTAAGACTTGCAACGACTTCGAGCAAACCCAACCCATTTAAGGTGACTCTTGTTGCTTTCTATTTCAAATACACAAAAGTAGGTACTGCTACAGACTTCTTGGTAACATGGTAGGGTAGCACAAATCAAATTCGATTCTTATATAATTATCATATATAAGTATAAGAAAGGAGAAATGTGTCTCCTTAGATTACACCAAAATACTTATTCACCAATAAAAATAAAAATAAAAATTAATCTTAAGTCTTCCTATATAAAGGGCGAGAATGAGGTTCAGCGTAGTTGACTACACATCGACCAACATTTCGCTAGCTTCTCATATAGACGGGAGAACTCGTGGAAAGTCATCACGGCCTAAGAAGGTTCTGCCAAAAGATTTGTGGGGGTGAGGGGACCCAACAAAGTTTAGTGCCAGTAGAACTAAGTTTTTTTTAATACAAAGAACTGTCATTTACTTATTTTCAACTAGATCAACGATTGAAAAATATGAGGCGCCCCATCGCCTTAGTCGACTAATTCTTGAGATTAGAAAACTTGACTTGCCTATTAGAGCTTGGAACAGGGCCGGCTGCACATATTTGGGAGCCTGAAGCAAAATAAAATTTTAAGCCCCTTATCTCTATATTAATATCATAAAAACCTTTGATTTGAACTGACGAAATAAACAAAGTTATTTGTAGTTTAGCAGAAAACAACTTAAGGCAAAATAAAACTTAATTAACCGAACTAAAAATCAATTGCAAAAGAAAAGATTAAATGATAAGAAACAACAATCAATTAAAGCAAAGAGAAAACTTAATTGTAAATGTAAATAAAAATCAAAACAAACAACAATATATTCAATTGGCAAAAGAACAATATTAGATTGAAGCGATTGAGCATAAATCAAGATCAGACAATAATAATTAGTGTATTAGGTGCTTAATTACAAAAGAGAATTTACAATTGATGAACCTAAAATAACTGTCAACAGTGAACAGTTGATGAATTTTTGATGAACCAAGTTTCGTAAGTCCACCTCGATGAACCAAATTTTGTAAGTGTACATTGATAAACCTTCAAACATTTTGTCATACTTCTCATTTATCTTTAAAAACACAAATACGAATTGAATTATCATATATATTTCAGCCTATAATATAAATAAAAGTATTTTGTATTTTAATTTTAAAAGCATAAAGCGGTTGATTTAATTGTTTGTACTACAGATACGCCACTGGCTTGGAACAAATTATGCACTTAGAAGCCATACTCCATTGGTCCATTATGGTTAATTGTCTTCACAACATTTGAAATTTTTCTTTCAGTGACTAGTATACAATTATTAATATATTGATATCGGTAATTTAAAAATGTGATATAAATGAAAAATCAAACATGTTTTCTTTTTCAAGGTCATGTTGAGATCTCAGAGCATTCACAGTAGGTTTTTTATATTTATGTGAGTGTGTTTCTTATATTTTAAGGAATAGTTGTAAATGGTTGTGAGTGGAGGAGAGAGAAAAGTTACTGTTTATTTTGTATATTTGGAGAATCATTGTTCAACCCTTAAAATTTTTTTAATATTTTTGAAAATGGTTGTGAGTAGAAGAGAGAGAAAATGTAATGATAAAAATATAAAAAATATTATTTAATTAAAAATAAAAGAAAAATAATAATATTTTTAGTGTAATTATAAAGATAAAAATATAAAAGCTGATGTGAGTGCTCTCACTCATCGAAGAAGTTGGGACCAATTAAATAAATTTGGAAATGTGATTTCAATGATAGGAGAATATCCATTAAATAGTGCCACCTAAAGTCAAAATTTTCGTAACTTAAATATCTTAATTTTCCGTGCGTATTAATTACATATTTAGATAGGTGTCTACGTGAGGGCAATTGGCGGTAAAAAAAATACATTTACATATTTTTCTCTCTTAGACTTATTAATTATATATTTATCAAAGCTAAAAAATTAATTACATATTTTTTTTAAAACATATGTATTACATATTTATCCATCTTATTAAAATTAGTTATTAAATAATTATTGTATTCATATTTATACTAAGTTATTTTTATACATTTTTATTACTAAGAATATCAGTCACATATTTTATCAAATTTAAGTCTTCTATATAAAAAAACTATAAAATTACAACTCTAAATACAAAAGTTTAAAATTTTATTTCAAAACAATAATCACTGATAATCAAAGTTATATTTCTATATAAAAAACACAGTTGTCATAGTTTTAAACAATTATAATTAAAAAAATCAATATGTAAAAATCTCTTAGTAAAATTAAGACAAATTAGTCATTTGATAGGTTAATTTTAATAGAATGAATAAATATGTAATAAGTACGTATTAGGAAAGAAAAATATTTAATTGATTTTATGCATTGGGAAATATGCAATTTATAATTTTAATAAGGACAAATATGTAAAAATCCCTAAAAAGAAACACGTGACGATAATTATATAACTTGAATATGCATAGTTTTTAGGGAAGATTTGGTTCACGAAATGTGTTGCAATTTGAATTTGAATTGTAATTAAAAGAAATTAGATTTGGAGTTTAATATTTTATGGATGATTTGAAATTCAAGGAAATTAGAATCTAACAAAGGATTTAAATTTCAAATGTATTTCAGTGACAAAACACTTATAAAATAATTAGAATTGATCACTCATTGCAAACTGCCATCACCTTCGATTTATCACTACCGCTACATACCATCAATCGTGCATCGCATTCGCCACAGACAATCGACCGCGACCAATGACCACACCCGCCTCCGACAACCAACCATTCCTCGCCAGTACCACCAACCGATTATGTCCGCCATCGAAAATTGACATTCACTGCCTAGCGCATCTAAAACTGATGCGGTTCGGTGAAAACGGTCCATGGTCGCCCGCGAGCGAAGTCGGTAGAGATAAGCCTTTGTTGGCGGTGAGCGCGATTAGCGAAGAATGTCGATTGTCGATAACGGTGACGACATGATCAGTTGTCGGCAGGTTTGGGTTGTCGGCGGGCAGGGCGACAAGCACGCAGTAGGTGGGGCGGTAAACAGTTTTGGGCGATTGGCGGCTGTTATCGATAAGAGTCAGTAGGCGCCTTCAGGGGTCGGCGAATGACAACGACGGTTGGTGTTGAAGGGCGACATCGGTCGTTGGCGGTTGGAGGTTGGCGCCGTCGACAAGGGTCATCGATAGCGAGGATCAGTGGAATTTGAAATCCTTTAAAATTTGAAAGGATTTTGAAATATTTCATTTGAGATAATTTGAGTGAATGAAAATACCAAATTATTTTGCAACTAAACACGTTAAGAATCAAATTCAAATTTCGTTTTCAACAAATTATACCAATCAAACAAAATGACCAACGAAATTCAGACCCAATTCTATTAAATTATTTCGAATTTCAAGATACCAAACACACGCTTATAGTTTAGGTACGTGCGCATTCATACTTGGTCGAATATTATAACTAGTTTTTAGGAGAGCCTAATATAGGATGTTGTGGTTAAAAGAATACACACGTACGTAGTTACCGGATGCTTATTTTAGATTTTTTTCAAGATCCAACTTTTATTTATGCTCTACACGTGCATATATTCTAAAAGCTATACTATTTGTTTTTACACTTACAAGTATGCACATATCAATTTAATTAAATAATAATAATAATATTAAAGAATAGGGACTTTAGAGAACCGTGCACTGCTTATTTTTAATAACTTATTTTTAACTTTACACATAGGCATACTTTAGAAACAAAAGTTCAACATATATGTGTGTCTAGTTCTTGAACTATACTATTGAAATAGAAAAAAACATAAACAAATTAGTAACAAGCAAACATGTTCCATCGGTAGTAGTGTCTTCAAAATTCCCCGTTGATGTATCATATCCTCACATTGAATTCTCATATATGTAGAGCTGCAAACGAACCGAACGTTTATTGAATAGTTCGTGAACTGTTCGGCGATAAATTCGTTTATATTCGTTCGTTTAGTAAATGAATGAACACGAACAAGAAAATTCCGTTCGTTCGTTAAACGAACGAACATGAACACAAGTCACGTTCGTTCATTTATGTTCGTGAACATTCGATAATGTGTACGTTCGTTTATATTCATTATGTTTATTAATATGTATGTTTATGTTCTTAGTTTTTGTGTCAGTTATTTTTATAACAATTATATCAAGTATTTATTGACATTTATTTTTAAGTGTATTTCTTTTTGATGAATTTTGTGTAATGTTTGTGATGAAAATGTAAATTTTATTATAAAATAAATAATAATCATTTGTATTCGTTTGTGTTTATGAACTTCTTTGTGTTTGTCATGTTTATAAACATTTGTTTTCGGTAAGTGTTCGTGAACAGTTCATGAACATGTTTATTTTCTTAATGAATGAGCACGAACAAGAAATCTCGTTCGGTGGGTGTTCGTGAACAGTTCATGAACAAATTTATTTCTTAATGAACGAACATGAACAATACATTGTTCAAGTTCGTTCGGTTGCTTTGCAGCCCTACACATATGTATTACCTTTTTGGACGAATATATAAAAAGAGACACACAACAAATCAAATTAATTTAAATCTTTGATAACTGCGTCGGGTCATCAAAATGTTATCTATTTTTACGGTATGGACATATAACAATAGATATCGACATGCTACCAAAAAATGGACCATCTTCTCCGGTCAACATGTTGCATCAACTGTACACCATTCGATTGCCATAAATTTCTTGATAGAGATTGGTGGTCCTTTTGTTTCAATGGTGAGCCGCACAGAGACGGCTGTTGTAGAGAAATAGAAGGCTATATATATATATATATATATATATATATATATATATATATATATATATATATATATATATATATGTACAAGATTTATTTCTAGATTTTAATGCTACAAGTTTTATTTATAACGATAAATCTCTATACTAATAAATAAAAATAAATCCGGACACATGTCATCATTCTAGGCCATGTAATAATTAATTTTCCAGTTTCTCTTTCCTCTTAATTATGAATACTATAATAACTATTTATTAATTAATAACTATCCATAATTAAAATTTAAAATATGTTAATTTTAAATTTTCAAATATGTAATACATGAGTTTATTTAATCCGTATAATACACAATAATTAAAACATAACCTTTTATATTATTAACCATATAACTGTAAATTTATTTAACCCGTGTATTACACGGGATTGTAACCTAGTCATCAATATAATAGAAGTCAGCTTTGTCCAATGGTAAGCGGCCTTCTCTCTTAGTCAACCACTCACTTGCGTCACCCATCGATAATTTGTTTTTTTTTTTTTTTTATCTACGTTTATTATAATATGTCTTCACTTCTTTTGTTTTTAAATTTGTTTTGTCGTGTTTCTTGACATTCTTTTTTCACGTTAATATATTGTTTTTTTTAATTTAAAACATTCTATTGCAGCCGCCCCACGTAAAAAGAATTAATGTTATGTATATCCGAAAATCTCTAATGCTCCTCTTAAAATTATGTAGTCGTTTCACTTTCGTCTCCTATGAAAAAATTTCTAGGTTCGCCACTGGTATGTATATCTTATTGTTTGCTTATAACATAATCAAGAGAATGTAATGGACGGCATCGTTATGACACATTGATTGTTAATAAAGATATAATAAATGATATGAGGCAACGTGTTATGATGTCACCTGATACAAATGAAGAATTGTTTCCTGGTTAGTTACTTCCACGACATATATAGCCAAAAATATAAAACATATTAAATCCCATAGCCCGAGACATGGCTAGGGCAAACACGCCCAAAAGCAAACAAACATAAGTAATAGTATCTCAACATGTAATGCTTAAACGAAGAATGATAACTATCTGTTGTGATGTCCTTAATGATTTCTGTTAAGGCACTAGCTTTCACCATCTTTAATTGTAGTTGTGAAATAAAAAATCACAATGAAAGCTCATGCACAAACCAGAAAAAAAAGTATAAAGTAATCACAACATAACAGGATTTTGAGAATTATTTTAAACATTAAAAGAAAAACAAGATCGCGAAACTTACCTTGAAATGATACGAGCAAACAAAGAGAACGATTAACTTCTAATAATATACGCGAACTAAAATAAGTCAACCACCTATAATAAATAATTGAACTTATAACGTGTTTTAAACATCAATATAGCATTAACCATTTTTACTAGGGTTGATTGGGATCGGTCGGTCGACTCACCCATGACCTTAATTACACATGGTGCACACGTACACACAACCATAGATATACATGACACAACTCAAATATACCTATAATTCCATCATTTACACTTTATACTCATATATATAAATACTTATATACTTTTATATATATATATATATATATATATATATATATGTATGTATATGTATTACATGCACGTCCAATACATTCATGCATCACCATACACATTCATATATTTAACCATACAATCCATAAACACCATAATATATAATCATAGAATACATACACTCCATAATATATATATATATATATATATATATATATATATATATATATATATATATATATATATATGTAATCATACAATACATACACACCAAATTATATATAACCACACAATACATTCAAGAAATACAAACACACACTATGATACCCGTACCCGAACAATGTAACACAAGCTCATATATACCATATACACACATATGTATATCCTATAAACACATATATACTCACATATTTATTATTTATAAGTGTATATCATACACACACAACACATACTAATATAGACACACACACACACACAACACACGACACACACTCACACATATTACATACACACACGCACACCACATGATCTACATTCACACACCCTCACGGATACACCCACAGTTTCATCACACACACACATATTACTCACACAAACATGTACACGCTGCACGCACACCGTCGCACACTTACGGTATATAGATACATGCATATTACACACATCACCATTACACACACACCAATACCGTACATATCAATCCACACTCACACACACATAGACAACACACACCATAGCAGCAACCAAGGCTGTTGTGTGGTGTTCACTGATCACACACACATCACCGCACCACCACACGAACACACGGGCACCACTGTATTCTACCACCACCCAAAACGATATCGAAACGAAACACACACACATATATGTATGTATAATAATTATATTTACACTTTAGACTCTGAACTATTTAGTAATTAATTTTTTTAGTTTACTAAATATTTATGTTAAACCATAAACTATTTATTTCTATTTTTATTTAACCCAAAATCTTTTAACGTAAACATTAACAAACCAACTTGATGAAACTTGATATCTGAACAGTGACGTAACGTGACGTGAATAGATATTAACGCTTCCAAGGTTCGCGGCGATGCGAGCCCTATCGATTATAAGTTTTCTACAAATATTATTATATACATATATAATGTATAATATTAATCTAAATAGTATTTTATAATTTTAGGGTTTACGCGTCTAATTATTGGTAATGTTTAACATATCTAAATGATTTTAATTCATATAATCACTTAACATATTAATTGAATAATAACAAGATTTGAGTTAATTAACGGACCTGAAAGGTGACGGATGTCACACCCATTTCCCATTCTATGTGTAAGTATATATATGTTTGATATATAGGGGAAGGATGAATAGAAAACCATATTTTTATGAGAAAACTAAAAAAAACCACATCCAACCAATCATATAATTTATATATTATTTTTTATTTATATATTTTAAAGGATATTTTAGTAAATGTTAATCCCATTATTTTTGGTAGCTATAGTTATGTTTAATTATTTGAAAAAAAAAATCATCATCTTCACAAAACCATCGATCTTTGGACTGTGATTCTTTTGTTTTCATTCTTTGATTTTTTGGTTTTCATTGTAGGTATTTAGCAACTCAATTCTTTAGATGTGACTTCATCACATTATAAGTGGTCTTCAACAAATCATTGTAGCTCGTTGCATGTTCTTTAATTTCTTTGGTATCCATGTAATATGTTGGATCGTTATTGTACACTTATAAAAAATCAACTTAATAGGATAAACCTAAAGGTACGTTTGTCGTCGTGTTTTGTTTGATTTTAATATCATATGTTGTTAGCGATATCACTAACAAAAGTATAGGAAAAAATTTGATCATACATTCTTCTTCCGCACAGGTCTAAGTATTTAGTCAATTTTTTCGATGGTGATGATGAATTAGATGTGATCAAGATGAAATCGACGATGAAAATCAGTTTGAGGTCAAGACAACTAGTGATTTCATCAACATGATTTGAAGAACAAGGCTAGATGTCGAGAAAAAAATTGTTGGGTACGTATATGTAGCCAAGAAGGATTAAGATGGTACATTAATTAAGATGAAGAAGATGATGAACATGTACTTGGTCAATGGTTATGTTTTTTTATTTTGTTTCTAGGTTTTACATCATATTATGTATATGCAATATATATCAGGTGTATTCTTTTTTGGCTTCTTTTTCTTCCTTATAATGTATTACTTACATGTATGTAAACAAGTTTAGTTACATGCAATATACATGTAAAAATGTTTACATATAAAAAAACATATACGTATGATTGCATACCCAAAAATTCAAAGAAAAATTCATGTGTATGTGTATATGTTTTTATAATGTACGTATGATGCTTGTGCATGACTGTATTCCATATTTCCATTGGCTACTTGTATGTATATGTACATGTATATGTGCGTGGATCATTGCAACCAGCCCTATATTTTTATTTGTTCAAACTTCAACCTGTTTAGTGTACTATCTGATTACTAGCTCGTTTAGTATCTCATATATCCATTTATTCCCCAAAGATAATCTTGAATATTTTATTAACCTATATCGAACAAACTTTATAAAGATGAGTTTGTAAAATAGTAATCAAGTTTATTATTATTCTAATTATGTTACTCATAAATTTTTTATACCAATCAACTCACTAAAGTTTGCTTTAATGTTTTAGTTTTATATATTTAACCTAAATAGCAGGTTTATCATCACTTAAGTCATTCATAAATTGAAAAAAAAAATTAGAATGGAAATAATTAGAAAGTTAGAGTAAATTACACAGATGGTCCCTGTGGTTATGTTAAAACTTTAGATTTCATCCTTAAAATGCAAAAATTCTAAATATAATCTCAAACATTTTTTTCTCTTTTATCTACGGTTTTTATGTCAGATGGTTAACAGTTAGTAATGTTAAAAATTGTAAAAATGACATTTACATGCATAGACCATCTGTTTAATTTATCTTTTAATCTATAGTATTATTTTTATTAAAGAAAGCTTTATATTTTTGTATTTGAAAGTTTTTTATTTTTATATTTATTGATGTTTATTGTTTAATAAAATACGTTATAAATACACAAATAAAAATATTTTAAAAACTATTTACTAAAATGTTTGATTTTTAAAATTTTTAAATCATTCGTTTCTAAACATCATTCTTAAAATAATTTAATTTTTTTAAATGTTTTTTTTAGTTTGGTATTCTAAAAAACTTTTTAAAACCATTCATATTTTAGAACATATTTTCTAAAAAAACCTCTTATTTTTTTAAATGTCATCTTAAAAAACAATTCATTTTTAATCATTTTTCTAATTCTTCAAAACATTCAGCAAACAAAAGGTTTTAAAAATAATAATTAAAATTAAATTAAAAAACCCGAATGGTTTTAAGAAAGACGGTAATTCTTTTAAAAGTACCTTTAAAAGTCAAAAGGTATTTAAAAAACCGAACATTTAAAATAACTCATTTTTTAGAACTTTTTATTTGTGTATTAAATTACAAACGTACTAATAGACAAAAAAAATCAAAATCAAAACTAAAAGAGAATGTAAGTTACATTGATTATCTATACATGTAAAATAGTTATTTTGATAAATTTAACATCATTGATGAAAGATAAATATAATATTAGAGACTAGATTCGTGATTTTAAAGTTTAAGGACCAAATTCAAAATTTTGAACATTCGTGTAATATATACAATTATTAATTTATAAAAAACCAAATTATTTAATAAAATTCATGAACTACTTAAAAAATTATAAAAATATGAGTGACTTAAATGAAACACTCCAAAAATTTTAATGATTTGATTTAAACAAATAAAAATATAAGTGACCTAATTGATATACTTTCCAAAACTTTTTTATAATTCAATGAAAAAATTACATAAATGGTACTTGTGGTTTAACCAAATTATATGTTTGGTCCCTAAAATTTAAAAATTGCCGGTTCAAAATTTTGTGTAACAATTTCATGTTTGGTCCCTTGCATTAAATTTATTTATTTTTTATGCATTTCATAAATTTTAAATTTAATTTTAAGGATCAAAAATACAACTATCTAATAAAAGTTAAGACTAACTTTATATTTTTGTAAAATTTGAAGACCAAAGTTACAATAAAAACATAAAAGTTTGAATTAACTTTGTAATTTTTAAGATTTAAGTATCAATAATACAATATGATCAAATCACAGAAACCATTGTAGTTTTCTCTTCTTCAATGAAGTTTTCTAACTTTATACAGCCTCAAATGTCTTCTAAGACGTTCAAAAGTATTTTGGCATCTTTAATCGCTCTCCGTCCAAATGAGGGGCCAAGTCCCACGTTGTAGCTGTGAGTCCGTACAAATTGGACCGAGCTCATTCACAAGTTTCAAAAGATGATAACGTTACGACTTTTAAAGTCTTCAAATGTCGGAGATATGCACAACATGAAAAGTCAAAAAAAATCATTAAATTATTAAATAGTAACCAAATTTTTTAAACGTTTTATTAAAATCAATTAAGAAATTATAATTCTTTTTTAAGTCAATTAACCGGCGCTGAGTGTTCCATTCTTGTATTGATATTTTTGTATATATTAAATAAAATTAAAAGTAAATTAGACAAATGAAACATCTATAAATCTTGACTACTAATTAGTGATTATGTTTTTTAGATAACTTGAATTAGGAGGTCATAATGAAGAAAAATCATTCAATATTTAATAACCAAGTTTTATAATTCTTCATATTAAGTCAACTTGGAAAAAATATTCACTAAATATTAATCAAGATTAACATATGTTTAATTTGTCTCACTCAACTCTTTAGATTCTTTAATTTAAAAATATTTTTATACAAGATTGAAACATCTAATTAAAGTTGAGTGATTTTAAAGGAAAAAATAAATCTTTTAACTTTAGTGTAAAACTCAAAAGAATTGGCTATTAAATAAGAGAAGAATTGTTTTTGATACTTAAATTCCAAGCCCAAGTTCAAATTTACGGAAAATCTTCTATCTTTTAGCATAGATAGGGAATTCCAATATGATTACGTTAAAGATGACTCGCTATGACTTATATTTTATACCTCGTGAAAAAACAAAGAAAAAAAAACTTAAAGATAACCAGCCACATGGATGGGAAGTAAATAGTAACCAAAAGTGTATTGAAAGGTGTATGAACTTGTTTAATTTATTATATTAGTTAGTCGAATGTGTACTTTCCGTTCAAATAAAATAAATAAATAAAAGTTAGTCGAACGTGTATTTAAAGGCTTACAACCTAAAAGCATTTTGTTTCTTTGAAGGATAATAAGATTACAAAAGAATGAATACTTTTATATTTTGTCAGTAATAAGTTTTCTTTTTTAAAAGTTTTCAGAAATTGGTATGTCATCCTTGCTAACTACTACATCTCCATTTAAATATTGGTATCATGCTAACATGTTGTCTTTTTGTTGTAGATGTAGCACTAACTAACTACACATCTCCATTAAAAAGTTGACTAGAAGTAAGTGTTGTAACCACACTTACTAACTATACCATCTCCATTGAAAAATACCATAAGTATTGTCACGGTAACTAAGTGGAGCATCTGCAACAAAACGATAAATATTTTAAATATTTGACGGAGACTTACATGGCGTAATCTGTATTACTATATAATATGACTCTTTGTCTCATAGTGTAATTTCATCATAATTTTAAGACACTTAATAAAAAAGTTGTTATATTTGATACAAGTGTTGATGTATAAACAACTCGACATTTACAATCTTGACCCTCTAATGACTAGATATTTCTATCTCACATCAATCAAGCAAGAAAGAAATACAGGGTTCAACAACTATAAAAAGAGTTTATGATAGCTGGGAGAAACATACAATGATATTCGTTTGCTACGCGTGGTGTTGTATACTTTTTGTGCATGGCAAAGAAAAAGTTGATTTTTCATCACTTCTTTCGTTTCGTGCTGTCAACAATCAAAATATTAAAGCTTTTGTTTTGTTTTGATTTTCCCGGTTCAACTCCGGTTTATGCAGTCCAGTTTGATCCCGGTTCATCTTGTTCGGGAAAAACCTCCCGGTTCAATTGAAGCCGGCCGAATAGATGGTTGCCAAACCGGTGGCACTAGTGGTTCCGGGTTAAAGTGATCGAACCAGTCGGCCCCGTTTGATTTTCTAAACATTAAATGTAAGTAAATGAAGTGAGTGTTATCTTGTAGCATAGCATGAGTATACCTACAAATTTTTAAGATATTGAAGCCCTAGTTAGTACATGCGTCGTTCCCAATTGTCAACATTTTCAAAAGAATTCACCCTTATCAGCAATAGTTTTCTAAAATACCCATCTTTAAAAAAGTTCCAAAATAATGGAATGAGAGAATTAACGGAGAAATTCACAGTGCTTGATTATTATGTTTGGTTGACATCTATGAATGAAGAAAAGGACAATCACCTAAAGTATTCACAGCTAAATTCGACAGTCTAACAAAATCTCTTGCCCGAACCACTAACTATTCTTATGAAAAACATCAAACTAAAACAGCCTAGATTGTTTGGGTTGACTGGTTCGACCGAAACCATAGATTTTGACGGTTTATCTTTTAGAACCACTTTTTTTCTTTTTAACATCAATGATTTGTAGCAAGTTGTTATATGATATGATTTATTAATACTATACTTATACATAATTAAATGTTACAGAATAAAAAGGATGATAGAAGTTAGACAACCAGTTTGATTTACACAAATGGAGCGGATTTCAAACCATCAACTAAAAAGTATATCTTAAACCGACTAATGCAACCAATTTTGTTTTAGTTTAAGAGACTTGATCAGGTTTAATTGTATTTGTTTTATATTTTTTTATTACTTATCCTTTAAAAGGTTTTTGCATAATGACATCAAGATGTGTATGGCATGACACCCCTTTTTAAAAGATTGAGGGTGTCTGTAATGACAAATGACATAAATTTAAAAGTAGATTTAAAATATATGTGAGTTCACTAACCAAAAAAAATTCAAGAGATTAAGATGTTTTTTTTATATTTCCCAAATATTAGTGTGTATCAGTTTTCTTAGTTATTCAAATATTCCCTTACTAACTTTAATAAACCCGTGTATTACACGGGCTGAATAAATAAAATATTAAATAAAATAAAAATTATTAATTATAAAACGATAGACTAAAACATAATATGATTGAAATTATGTATAAGTAATAAAATAATAATATGAACTTTTTAATTTTTTTTTTATTTTTTTCAAAGATAAATTAAACATTTTGTTTTAAAATAACATTTAAATTTTTGTTCATTTATAAAATTTTCCTTACTATAACTCTCTATTTTAATTATTTTTGTGTTATAAAAAAATTACTTTAAAAATCTAATTATAATATAAAAATAAATAAATAATATTATTAGTAATTAATATGGTTATTTAATAGGAGAGAGAAGCGGGGAAAAATTGATAAGAATGAATGTGATGCTGACACGTGGCACCCCAATTTACCCTTTTATTAGAGTAGAAAGATTCCTTTATATTAAAGAAAGACGAAATTTCATATTTGCATTAATTGCATATGTTGAAAATTAAACAAAATAGAAGATTAAAACAATCTCAGATATAATTATAATAAAAACTTACTAAAACTGTGTTTTATTATATTTTAAAATTAGGATACCGAACACTACCTAACAATTAGGTCATAAATTTGAATAGTACTACTTTCGATTTTTGAATCATGCCTAACACATTATATATTTACGGATTATAAAGGTAACCCATAAAATAATAAGATAATATATGTGAAAGCAACTTATGTACAATCTATTTTTTTATTAGACAATGCAGTGTGATGTGTAATGTGCGTGCGTGAGAGGTGAGATTACAACTTAATCAAGCATGAACACAACACCTATTATTAAGTGAAAGCCTAGTGAGAGTTTATACATGGGGTTTCTCACACTACGATAATTAAAATTATGTTTGCTTCATTCACACGCATTTATGTATGCTATAACTTGACGGTGAGTGAAATCTCACTATCACTCATCACACCTTATAACCTTAAACTTACAAATATATTGAAACTACCTTATAACTCATCTTGCCTTAAACTTACGGATATACTGAAACTACTTTATATATACTCACCAATCCATCTATGTTTTTCCTACACTAAATTTATTTAAAAAAAAATGATAAAACCCTAATTCTATTTGAAAATTTGCAAAAAAGGCCCTAGCAGGCTAGCATCCACCACTAGTGTTCTATATTCTACATATTCTAGCCTGTTTATGACAAGATTTGGCATAAATTGAACCCGATAAACACTTTGGGAGCATCTCTGTATTTTATGTGTAAATATAAGGTTTGCTCTCATCTCACCCTTCAAACCATGTATTTTATGTGTAAATATAAGGTTTGCTCTCATCTCACCCTTCAAACCATAATATGAGTGGTTTCACCAGGTATGTTTGGTAGCACCAAATAAACACCATACTATTTAGTAGTTCCAACATATTACTGATTTTGAATAAAAAAAACTAAATGTTTGAGCTGCATCCACATAAGTTAATCTCCTTAAAAAGTATCAACAAGTCAACTCAAACCAACCTCGCCCACATTAAAAAGTTACTTGTTTTGATCCATATATGTTCTGACATCTCCATTTAGCCACCTCTATGTGATGAGACGGGTCAGGTAGGTTCAAGTAAGAAACACTGCTTTGTATAAACCCACGGATCAACGAGGTTAAATGTAATGATAATGAGGATCAAATTAACTGTATTACCCAATTGCAGTAAAAAGACAAAGCGTACGCGATTACTAGAGTTGTACAATACAAAATTACAAACCCATGTGCACGTAGTAGGTAACAAATTCAGAATCCACATGCACAAGAATTCTAATTAAATAACAGTCAAGCGACAACCCATTTCACGAATGCAGCCAATACATAAGCATATATAGCAATTAGGGCCCGGTACGAGTCTGAGAGTGCACTTACCATATATATTGATTGCTGGGCCTTACAATGGATTGCCTGCAGTTGAGCTTGCTGAACCAGTAGTAGATCTCAACCGTCCAATCAGTTCATCCTATCACAACAAACCCCATATATTATCAGTTGTGTAAATACAGGTAAAACTTCTTAGAATTAAAATAAATTTTATAACTTTATTTATTTAATCAAGAATTATACCACAGAAGCTTGATTTTTTTTTTTTTGTATAATATATCATATATTTAAAATACAACCTTTTTTAAGAACTATGTAGTGTGCATACAACGGTGAGTCCAAACCTTTAACTATCAAAGCATCTAGCTCAAGCGCCACCCGAGTACACAATGCATCTAACTCATACAACAGTGTGTCAATGTCACACCTATGTTCTTTGATAACATTAATTTATGTCTTTAGTCATACAGATTTACCCCTCGACCCATTATGCATGTGTCACGTCCTTGTGGGTTCTTTTATCCTTTTACGAATAAATGTCCCCATATATCTATCAAATAAAGTTGTTTCAAGCTTATGAAGTAGTTTGGTCCAGCTAGGTGTATGCAACTCAGACCAAACCATTGAAACCGGAAAACCAAACCGAACCAAAAACCTGTATGGTCCCATGATCTAGGAAACTTGGTCCAAATTCAATTTATTTCCCTTTATATCATTCGGCAATAAATTGGACTGATCATGAACCCGAAAGTTTGAGTCCAGGGTTTGATACACGACAGGTTCTAAACTGCTACCGAATCACAATCACACACACACAAGTCAAAACAGAAAAAGAGACATGAGAATTTTAAGGTGGGCCGGATCCAAAGTCAATTCTACGTCCATGGGCTGCAACTAGGGTTTTCTTTTTGTTATTATGCTATGTACAATATTACAGTTACATGCTAGGGAATGTATATGAAAAAACGAGGGTTACAATACTCGGTGACCAAGAACATATATATGGGCCTAATAATATTTTAAATAAAAACAGGCCACAATAGCTCCTCCTTGTCAACCGAAACCGTGCCCACAAAAGCCCAAAGGCTTCACCAATCCTAACAGCTCGAATTGGCCCGAAAACCCAGACAGAGCCAAGAATCAAAAACGAAAACTGGAACCAAACAGGCAAACAGAATATAGCCAGCCTGCTGGGTCGGATTTGGAATTTTCTTTATGGACCGATATGATAACACCCCTAGGTATAAGCATTTCAAAATGTGATATTAGGCAATGTTCTGGCATAATGAAGTAACTAATCCTTGAATTCTAAATGCAATCAATCGCCTTACTCAAGCTGCTTTCAACTTCTCATTGATAAAAATTTCTTAATTTGAAGGGAATGTTTCGAAATCATTCACGAGTATGAAACTACTGTTTCAAATCAAGCAGTTATCAGTTTATAAACCAATGACAATACAAAATTACAAATTAGTAGCTCTTTACACTTCAGCCAATAATGACATGAATTAATAGTTTAGACTCTAGTCACAAAAAATTAAACACCGACTTAGCTCCTAATTTTATATTATGATGATGAGCCTAGGGTGTAATAATTGCTAGGCATTAAGTCAGACATTGGATTCTTTTGGTTAGATCACCTTCCATGGTGGTCTGACCATAACTCTACTGTTTGTTTAGAAAAATATTATATAAATCATGAACTTAGTAAATCAGATTACTTTTACTCTCAGTTAATCAAAGGCACAAGTCATTTTCAGACCTTAAACTAAACCGCCTAAGATTATCCCACTTTTGTTCATGTAGGCTAATGACTAATGGTGAGATACTAATAAAAAGTTCATGTGATTATTAAATGCAATAAAAAAAACATATATCATTCAACAATGTAGAAAAGATATGTAATGCAAGTTGCATACCTTCTTCCCTCTTACAGAAAGACCTCTATCCTTCAAAAGCACACGAAGTCTCTCAACAGTCAAACTTTGGAGATTTTCAGGTAATTTTGATTTTGAACCCTCTACATGATGAAACAAATCTCACTAGATAGTTGAGAAATCCAAGCAATTATAACCATTTAACCATGTCACTAAACGCATCATAGTGAAAAATTTTGCCACGGCATTAACAAATGAATCAATCATTTTCGTGGAATAAAAGTAGAGATTACAAATTCGATCCACGATGTGTCGATTCCAAATAGGGGGCCAAACAAGTAAAAGAAACACTAGCTTGACATGAAATAGGTCAAGAGTATCTTAAGTCACCCAAAGTTTGTTTTTACTTTTTAATGCACAAAACCTCCTAGAATATTTTACTATAAAAAATACATAATTATTGAAATAGTATAGTTTTCCTAAACACGCACAACTGATTATGGAAAAAGTTTTGACTGAATGTATCCGGCCTCGGGTCAACGTCAACCTGACAGGATCAGTTTCGACCCGTACTTAAAAATTACTCATTTTGACCCGAACTTGTTTTGACTCATTACCCGAATCGTCTAGTTTCCCACCACAATCTAAAGTCATATAACTAAACAGCTGATTGGATCTTGATAGATACCGTTTTGGCTGGTGGATGCTGCTCTCTTAGCAGAAGCCCTACCATCCGCCGTTCTTTCTGGGGCCCTGGTTATAGAACAATAATACGATTAATAAACATGAATAGCTAAGCAGTGCCTTAAAAGGCACAAGTCAAAACATTAGAATAAAACTTAGGTGTAACAAATGCAAAATACCTCTTTCTTGAGTTCTCATTTGTCCCTACACTCTTTGCCCCCTTTGAACTTGTTCCACCCTTCTGCTGTTGCTTAAGCAGAAGGGATCTGATCAGTATGTTCATCTGATCGGTCTTTATAAGTTGACTTTCTGAGTAAAAGAAACATTGAGTCAAGTAGTCAACTCACATGCCACCTTCGACTCTTCGAGATTTCTTTATTGTTATAATCATATTTAGCAGACAACTTTTTAAGAATATAAAAGATGAACACCATCAACCATGTTGCAATTTTAACATTGTAAATAAAATGAATCTTTATTAGTTAATTGTGTCAATTGTATATGGTATAAAGATTTAAAGATAGTTTGTTGAAGCTGACCTGGAGGTGATGTGTCATGATCAGTTACATAGACCCTCATTCCACCCTGCGTAATCGCATAATTTCAGAACACGAAAAGCAATTCGCATCAAATGTGCAAAAAACCAACTCTTTAAAGCATATTCCATGAGCTGTATCTCTATACAAATCTAACATTGTGGTGTGTCAATTTGGAATACATCTATAACCAATCACAAGTTCAAAACAATATATCTTCATCTGCAAAACCCAAACAACATTCATTTTTTTCTTTTTGTAACCGTTAGAACTCGTTACAGGAATCTAACTCACAAAAACACTATTAACCTTCTAAACGCAGCTTGCACTAGGCACGTAGTCTTCAAGGTTTAAAAGCAAACCCTAATCGACAAACACACGAACTACATTTCACCAAATTCAAATTACCCTAACGCAATTGGTCAAATCCTAAGTTGAACACGCATGTTTAATTTGACTCTACGAGGAAATAGGATTTAATAAGGATATAAGAAGAGTTAAGATATAGGTAGGGTTTAAGTGTGAAGGAATACCAAATTGGAAGAAATGACGGGGGCTGAGAAGAGGCCTTTGGATGGAAGATCTAGGAGGAACTTGGAGGCGCCGGTGGGGTTCTTGTTCTTCGATGGTGTTGCAGGGCCGTCCATGGCGCCGGAGGAAGACGGTTAACTTTTGCGCCGGTGGAGGCTCGGGGGGAAATTTGACTCTACGAGTACCCGGGAAGAGTTAGGAAATATGATGTTAATTTTGCATCATGGTAAAATTATGTATTTTTAAATTAAAAAGTAAATATTATTTTTGTATTTGACATTTTTTTAAATTTGTCATTTCAATACAAATTTTTTTTTTTTTTTGTCATTTCAGCCACAGTTTACCAAACGAACCAACCCAGTTAGTTTATTTTAATGGTTTTATCAACTTTTTTATTTTTACATATATGTATATATTCTACATATGAGAAGTATAGTTTATGGATTGCCTGATAGTGAAATTTAATCTTGAATAATGTGTTATATATATGACTAGTTTTAGTATACCGTGTATTACACAGGTCAAATAAATAAAATCAAATAGAATAAAATTTATTAATTATAATAAGATATTAATTAAAAACTTTTTTATTATAACTTTTCATTTTAATTAATTTTTGTTTATAAAGATTTTAGTTTTTTAAAAACATTAATTTTTTAAAATATTTCAAATTTTTAAAAAAGCATAATATCTTAGAAAGTTTCTAATTTTATAAAAATTTGTTTCTTTAGAAATAACATTCATAAAAAGATCTATTTCTTATTTAATTAAAAAGCTATTATCAATACATTAAAAGAACAAGGTGATGAACAGTGCGCTAATCATCTTTGACTGTCGGATTTTCAGATCAACGTTAATGATGTTGTGTACTTCTTTGTAAGCATCCTTTACAAGTGCTAATTGCAGCTCTCTTTACACGTGGCAAAATCTGCCCATTTCTTTACACGACGACAGTTCCACCGCTATAGAGGTCAGGAACTTTTTTCCTCCACCTAATCCTCTGCTCCTCAGCGATTTTATGCTCTCTGTTTACGACTAATGTTGCCAGGTTTGTGATTATTAGGAGTGTTGATTTGGGTTTCTTTTTCCAAATCGAACCGTCTTGAACTCTAGGTGACGGTGTGTGGTGGTGGCCGCGTTGGGGTCGTCGCAATGACCTGCTACTTGGGGGTGGTGGTGGTTCTCCACCGGTTAGAAAGATGAGCAAATTCAAGACCCTAGACGATGTTGACGTGGTGGCGCTTCTTGGTTGGTGACCAGACATAAAATCGGTGTCATGAAGTATGAGCAGTGGCTTCATTGATGCAAGCATATAGCTAATCTAATGAGTAATGCTAAGGTGAATACAACGTTTAATGCCTACTGTACGATATTTGTTTGCAGGGTTAATTAGGCAGGCATCTTTGTGCGTAGGACAACCTTTTCTTACTTTGACACGTACAGATGATATGATGACATCGACCCATCACTGTGGTGGCGATGGCGGTGGAGATTATCTCTACTGGAGGTGAGGACAGAAAGCTTGAAACCTGTGATGGTGTTGCAATGGTGTAGATGAGAACGGGGAAAGTGTCACAAAGCTTATGAGTAAGAGTAGCTACCTCACATGGGTACCTTCTTTTTGTTATTCATCCTAAAACTATAGTATCATTCATGCATTTAAGGTTCCATAACTATAGTATTGATGATGATAATAAGTGGTTTGAAATATAAAATAATAAAATTTATTTATAAAAGAGGCGCAACCATCAATTTCTTTGCATCTCTTTTTTGGGGATAATAGTTCGTTGAATGCGGAGAAAGTCACTATTTGGTAAAACTTAAGTGTCATTAAGTAAAGCGTAGTGTTTTTTCAAGTACATGTTGCTTTTGTCTTATAATAAGAAGTGATATTTTGGTATGTGGTAACTGATTGTTATCTCAATCATGCAGAAGAGTTGAATTAAATGTTATAGGGCTTATGTAAATTTTTATAGTTAATTGTTAAGATAGTGTACGCCTTGGTCAAAGGTAGTATAATCGTCATTTACAACATATTTGGTGTTTGAATGTCTTCCTACAAGTGATGCGTATATTTTTTATTATCTTTCTTCTTTTTAGTTCCACCTTCACTAGAAGGGGGGGGAGAGAGAGAGAGAGAGAGATTGGAAACCTTTTCGCGTGTCACTCCTCTCGCGTGTTCTCATGTACTTTCCCCTATCTTATAGCCCTAATTTCGAGACTCAATGGAATCTAATTTGTGTTTTTATGTGTGATGATTGTTTTTGTTGATCCTATATTTTTCTATGTCTAAACTGCCATTAGATGTTTTTATTAGTTGTTTTCATAAGGTGAAAGTCATTGTATACGTTGTTTTATTTATCTTCATATATGGAGTTGTTTCTAATTTGCAGGTTGTGAACTTACTTTTTACATTGTTGCTAATGAATTAGGAGATGAATTAAACAACCGGTTTTAATTTATACTTTTATTTGATGATGTTTTTGACTGATCTTTTGTATACAACCTTTTATTATTATTTATTTTTACAGAATGATGCAAGCTATGGCTTGATAATGGTATTGGAGGCTATTATATTAGTAAGAGTTTGAATTCATCAACGTGGATCCACCTTTCAACACCTTCACCATTATATTTGGGGCTGCTAATCCCAATCATGAGGTATTTGCATATTTTTTAATCTGCACATGGAGCACAATGATTTTTGCCACGAAATCTACTTAATTAAAATGTGAGTTCCTTCACAGTTAATGAAAATTTACTCCATGTTTATGATTATATTATAGCAACATATGCAAATGATATTCCACTATGTAGAAACAGAGTATGCACGTCACATATATATGTTTGTGTGTGTGTTTTTGTTTTTCACTATGAACTTTCTTGGCTAATTTTTTTTTTTTGGGGGAATTTCATGATAGATAATTTTGATCCTTTTTACGATAGGGGCAATTGATTCGTCATAACGTTTGACTTAAGTGAGAAGATCTTCAGCCAGCCTGTGAGTACACATGAACTTGCATTTGCAGTTATTTTGATTCAAATTGGTTATGATAATCGTTTATATACATGAGGTGAAGAATACGACTGAAACTTGCTATTTTAGATTATCATATCATAACTTCATTATGTTTGTTGAACTAAAATTAAACTTATGATTTTTCATCTTTGATGTCAAACATATTACATCTGAGTTTTAACAGATGATAATAACACTAAGATGTTCATATTCACGATCCTCACATTAATAGGTTACAATGACTATTGGAAGAAAGGTTGCTTATATGCTACAGCTTGACCTTGAGGTTCCATGTGTTTGTATTATTCATCTTTACGGTGTAAAAATGGAAGTCATTTTGGAGCATCCACTCAACTACAAAAGTAACAAAATGTAGTTCTTTACTATCGAAAAAAAGCATATGTAAGCAACAAACTATATCTCATATCCTTTTGGTACTATATGTGTTTTGATGTAATTAATAAATGCAACTACATGTTCCTCATGTAAAACGAATGAAGGAAAAATCTCCACGCGGCAACGCGCGCGAGGAATACAACTAGTTTTAATCTAAAAAAATTAAATAATATTGCTACTAATTAATGTAATTATTTAATAAAAGAAAGAGAAACGAAAAAAAAATGATAAAAAAAATTTGATGATTACATATGCTCCTCTTATTTACCCTTTTATTATATTTATCATTTTATTAGAGTAGAAACAAGTGAAACAAGCAAGCCAACGAATAAGACAACAAGCTAGCTAATGAGTGACCACGTGCTGAGCTTACCCTTGTTTTGACTCGGCTAGTTTAGAAGTTCAGTTTATTTAATTCCAAACAAGCAGAAAGCTTTTGAACACTAATTACATTATAAGCATAAGAAAGCTAGACCAGGAAAAGCATCAATCACCAAAACTTCATTAATACATACAAGAGCTCGGCGGTGGTACATTACAATAACACAAGTACAATGCTTCGCGAGAAAAGCACTAGAATCATTTAACACCCGAATTGGTTCAAGTCTTATTATTTCATATAAGCATGTAAGGACACGAACAAAGAGCACGCATACAACTATTAACCAAAATGAGGTTCTAGTTCTCGAGAAATCTAAGTAAAATCTGATTCATCCTCGGTTGATGTTTTCTAACCTACAACACAAAAAAGGAAAATTTCACAACTAATATAAGTTAGAAGTTTTGATATAGAATAGAATAAATATCAATTATAGAATAAGAATAAGGGGTTAGCAATCTGTTGTGAAAAAAAAAATTCAAAAAAAAACTTATACAGTTGTAATTCTGTTTTGAACTTATATACGTCAGGATATGACTTTTTATACACATGTATGATAGAGAATTAGAGATGTAGACCGAGTAAAAAAATATGTAGATGTACATTTAGCACAAGTTTTATTGTTAAGTGATTAGTTATTTGAGCATTCTAATCATTTAATAAAGTAATAGAAAAAACAGCCAAAACATACATTATTAAGAAAAAATTAAAATACTTATAAAGTAATAGAAAAAACAGCCAAAACATACATTATTGAGAAAAAATTGAGATACTTGTTGAGAAAAGACAGTAAAAATCTAAAGAAGGGATAAATAAGTTATTTTATTACCCCCAAGTAATAAGTTCATGATAGTAAATAATGTTGAAATAATCAAATAATCACTTTCAAAATACACAACCTAAAATCAACCAAAAAATAGTTTAGTGTAACTTACTTTTACGCCTGCTAGAGATAAAAGTTTGTGAGAAGCAGCATAAATAACATCTGAATTCTCCAAACTTTTTTCCACGAAATAAATAACTTCAGAAACCCCAGACTGTAATAGATAAAAATTTAAAAGTTCAAATGATAAAAATGCAACAAAACCCAAAAGTAGGAGAAAGATGCATGTCAAAAAATGGCTTTAAACTCACTTGAATGATAACTTTTGCGCACTCATTACAAGGAAACATTGTCACATAAAGCCTCTGCAAAAAAGTAAGAAATCAACACCCTTAACAAAATGTTTTCGCAAATATTATAGGTGACAAATTGAGCACGTTAGGTAACATGTCAAAATAGTTACGAGCCAAAAAGGGTTATTTACTAATTTTAATATGGTTCAGGTCGGAAAATTTAATTCATATCAAAGTTTTTTGATAAAATGATTTAGAAAGTTTTTAACTTTTAAGCAATAAGGGAACACTTTGGGTGACGTCAAGTTTCTTTCTCTTTATATTTTAAGCTCCTTTTTTTATATGGCCTGTTTGGCGTGATAAACTTTAACCTGAATCGACCCAAGTAACTAGTTGAAATTTCACCTTCTCAAAATATATTCAATCTTGCCTTCTTTGACAAGAAGATGATGAAAGGATAAAAAGTGAATAATTAAGATAAGAAAGTTGGACCAACCTGCCCTGCAGCAGATGCATGATTTGTGTTCAGGATGCAATTAACTTCAGCGTGGCAAACATAACTGCAAAATGAAAACTACTTTGATTAATGCATTAAACAACAAGCTTTTAACCCAAATTAGCAGGGAAAAAAAACTAACAAGTATTAACAAACTCAGCAAATATTAGCAATAAAGAAACTTGTAAATAGAGGTGGCAATTTGAACTCATTTACTTTATGTTTAATTTCTAACCAGTAAATACGGCAAAACCGAAAAAAGTGTGTTTTTCATACATAAAACCTCTTAAACCATGTTATTAGATATAAGTTTTACTACTGAAACATTATAACTTTCATCAATCATAATTGACAATAACTACTCATAAGAAGGTTAGAATTTTTGGATAGAAAATTGCTTTGCCACAACACACCCCGAGACCCACACAAGCAATACCTTTTTGGCCCGTTACCCAACCCAGCAATTCTGCCACCTCTACTTGTAGATGTAGAGATAGTAAGCAATGTAGCTACATCACTTACGGATATTTCGTCTCTAAAGGATTGTCATTCTTGGATTTCTGAAAGGGCAAAACAAGATTAGTGATGAACTGTGATAAATCATTAACGGACCTTACAAAATGTATTTTAGATAATACCAACTTTTGACCATGGAAGTTTGTCATCAGAACAACCACGTGGAAACCCATTGTAGCCAATGCCTGTTAAATGGGTGGATCAAACGGGTAAATCAAGACAAAGCTAATAAAGGATCTAAGCAGTCAAATGGGTGGATCAAATGGTTGTGTAACCAGCCAAAATGAGTATTATAATTATAATTTGTGAGTTGGCTAAATATAATAGCAATAATACAAATGTGATAACAAAAGATTTAATTATGCAACTTCGCTTTTGACTAGTTTAACCCATTAGAGATGAAATATAATTAGAATCAACCCATTCATTACTAATAGGGACAAAATTGTGTGTTTCAAACTTTCAAATTTCTTCGTGTTAAATTATTTTAGATCCATATATAAACTTAAAATTTTAGAAAGTCAACTTCAAGTTCAAACTTTAATTGATTTCTAACTTATTTACAAAAAACCAAACAGGAAACTGAAAAGCCATTGCTAAATTCGTGAGTTGCAGACTACTTGCAGTGTTTCAAAAGCAAATTTTCACAATTTTATAAAACAACAATCATACCCAGTAAATTTCACCCATAGCATGGCTATTGGTAGGGTCTAGGAAGGGTGGAATGCATGCAAACCTTACCTCTATCTATAAGGGTAGAGAGGTTGCTTCCAAAAAGACCCCAGACTACATAACTAACCATAGATAAACACAAAAGTATATGCATAGAGAAAAAGGATCCCTGGCTCTAGAACAAATCGTAGACAAACACACAGTAGAAGTATATACCATATGAAGCTACCATATGAAGACCCTAACATATAGCCAATGTTGTCGAAGGCATACTGCCGAAGGGTGAGCCTTTAGCCTAAGTACAAAGCGCGGAGCTTTTTTAAGCGAGACGCATGGTATAAAGGTACCATTCTTAGGGGTTTTAGACATGTTTTAGGTTTGCTTTGGGCTAGTTTAGGTTAATCTCAAGTTTATTAGGGCTAATGTAGTTGTTTCAAACTTATTTTGGCCAGAACTTGGCCTAAAATTGCTCTGGTCGTCTGAAAATGGGGCTTTAAATCGATACAACAACGTTGTACTAGGCTGCGCTTAAGGGCACAAGCAAGCACCTTGTGGGCTTTTGACAACAGAACATATAACTAAGACTTGGGAAACGAATAGCTAGCAACATATATAACACCATAAAACAACATATAGACATAAATACACTAAGACAATAACATGCAAAATCCACTAAAAAGTTTTGAGAAATCTAATCCCTAAAACATATTAAGATATATCCACACTTTCCCCTAAAAGATCTTGTATCATGTCCTCGGAAAGATACAACTCTGGCAAATTTTGTCTAATCTTCTCATCCGAATTGGTCTTGCCTCTACTCCTTCCCTCCACAGTGAGGGTTCCTACTATTTTGAACAGTGATGTCGTGTTCCTCCTCTTAACATGCCCAAACCATTTTAGTCTCTTGTCTCTTATCTTATCCTCTATACTAACCACACCTAACCTACCTCTAAAAACCTCATTTCAGTGTTTCCTATGCCAAAATTCATAGTTTTGCAAGTTTTCACGTTATCTTCAGTATTGTTGCAATATTGCTTGATTTTCACAGTTTAGTTAAGTATTATTTTTCATTTGAAGTCCTTGTTTAATGCATACCCGACTTGACCTCATTCATTCATCTCCCAAACTACGTTAAGACACACGTGACCCTAACATAACTAGTATCATTGCTTCAAGAGAAAAAACACATGATGCATAGACGTCTATTACTTGGAAATTGGAATATAACATTCGTCCAGAAATTCATACCAAGTATTATACCATCTTGACTCACCAAGCATGCTCCAACCTACAATGAAAGATTAGCAACAAAAAACCCTTAGAACATACTCTATGCAAAGAAAGAAATTCTTCATTAAAAAACAACATACTCTGCTGATTTTGTAGCCATGGCCAACGATCAAAGATGACCAATTCAAAGCACCCAAATTGAAATTTACAAGATGTTCACTTAACCATTTAAATTTTGATTTTAACTTCCTTTTTATTGTACATCAATCGGTTATGTTCAAAAACAATTCATATTTTGTTGTTTGTTTATGTTTGTTTCTTAATATTCTAAAAAAACTTAAGTTAACAGAAACGACACAGACGAGCATAGATGAACACATACAAACACCAATTAAAAGTACACAACAATAATATCCAAATTAAAGCTAAATACCATCATTGTTACATAATTCAACAATATATAACATTTAGAAATAAGCAACAATATCCAAATTAAAGGCTAAATAATGTTAAAATAAAAGCTTCGAAAAGCAGCCTAAACAAATGAATATGTACATTCAAACGAATATATAAATGAACATACACGAAAGTAAATAAGCGAACATAAATGAACATTCGCGGACCAACATGTGTTTATCTCGTGTATGTTCCGATGTTCCTGTTCATTCATTTATTCATAAAACTACCAAAAACAAACTTCCCACACTTCACTTCTCTTCATTTACAAGCCTAAACAAATACTTACAAAATTCAAATTCTTTCTCCAATTTGAATTTTGCAAACTTCAGGTGCAGTTTCACAACTAAAAGCAAAAGTAAATGGAGGATCACAATTTACAACAGAAGATACATCAAGAGCGAAAATTCCACCTGCCTGTTAGGATCCTTGGACCTCTCAGCTGATAGAAACGCGATCGCCATAAAATAGTCATCCCACGACAAGTACCTGCATTCAAATCAATACAATTTCTACGTCAACAATCCACCGTACTCCAAACTTCTCGATTAGAATTTAGAAACAAATTCACATTCAATCATCCAACCAACATTTACATAAATCATTCTCAGAACTAATTTAACCTTACCCCTTGCGTTTGGATGGATCGTAAGGATCGTTTGAAGATGAATTCTTCTGCGACTCGTCTTCTGAAGTGGAGGTAGCGGCGAGCAACTTTTTGCTAGGGTTTACTAAGAACCGAAGAGCGAATGCGGAGGCTAAGGCGCCGGCGACGGCGGCCGTGGAGATGAGCGTCAGTTCTCTTGAATTCATTGCCGGAAGAGGTTGTGACGATGAAGGTGGATTTCACTGAGATAGTGACAAGTTTTGCCGCCAAGCCAAAAGGAATGGAGGATGTAGCAGATAGTCAGAGAGCGGGAAATATGTGAAAGTATGTGTTGGGCCTACCTAGATATTGGGCCTGTTTGGGTGGTCCTTAAAAGTGGTTTTTTCTAGAGGTGTTAAATTCGGTTTTTTTTTTTCGGAAACCGGTTTTTTTTATACGTATAAAGTATAAACCAAATTTTTTTTCAAACCGGTTCGGTTTTAACTGGTTTTTCTTCAAGAGTCTTCAAATCTGTTTGGATCGGTTTGTAAACCGGATTTTATCCCGATTTAACCGGAATATTTTTGTTAAAACAGGTTTTAGGTGTCGGGCTACAAAACCAGTATATAAGCCGCCGACTCGATTCAGACTAGGAACTGGTTTGGCTAAAACTATTTTTTTTCAAACCGATTTGTTTTTTTACCTTTTTTTTTTTCAAACCGGTTTTTTTACCCCTCTAGGTTTTTCACACCTCTTTAAGGCTATTATTATGTTTACACCATTTATCACTAAAATATTAAAGTCCATAACTTCTGAAGAATAGCATGGGTTTAATGGTATCACTGGACTATTAAAAGTTGTTTTGTGTTTGAAAAAAAGTTCATATCAACTCCTTTGTAAAGACCATTGACGATGTGGATATTTATAAGCTAACGAATGCAAAGATAAGGGAGGGGATGGAGCGACAAATGCATGTGACATGACAAGTAAGTCAGTTTATTATGTTAGTAAATTTAAAAAGGCTATGTTGGTTGTGTTTGAACCTTGTTTCACTAAAATATAGATGTAAATTGACTCGTTTTAAGTTGTGTGTTGCTAAAAACACACACCAATTAAGAGTTTAAGTGGAAAAAAAAAAAAACAAATTGACAATTTTTTATGGTGAAAGTGGTTTTATGAGAACGTATAAGATATGGTGCCATGATAACAATTAGATTCTCGTTTATAAGAAGTGGTGTGTTCTAGTTATGTTTTCATTGATTTCTCTTGTAACTTCTTACAGCATACATGTTGTAATAATTTGTGATTTGCATGATCTTGACGTTAGCCAAGTATTTTACGAGTCTCTTGAGTCTGCAAACTTTGATGTGATTGTGTGGTCATGAAGAAAAATTCCAAGAGGTTCATGGAAATACATCTCAAAACGTGTTATGAAATACCTTGTCCGTATACGCGATAGTATGAGATTGTTATAGCTATAACCTTTTTCAAACCATGTGTATTTTCCAACTCGATTCATTAATCGCGTGTAAAACGTAATTGCTAACAAACCAAAACCAACATGAAGCATAAAATCCAACACTTTCTTTATCATTTGGAAGCTTGTTGACATAGGATATCTGTAAAAGAGGCGAAACAGAGAAAAAGAGCTAAAGATGTGATTAATGTTGGGGAAAATTCTTCGACCTTTTTTTTCTAAATATTTGTATTGACAATGATGAATTAATTATAATAAAAATAAAAATTAGCAGGGTAAAAAGAAAAAAAAATGCACATATGTGTTTCGCTCATGAGCATAGTTAACAACATACATTATCGTTCGTGCATCAAAGGAATGAAATTGATGTCTACCTCTAAGGGTAAATAATATTTGTCTGGTTATCTAAGACTATGAGGAAATGTGTGGATATAGTTAAAGGATGAATAATCTGGTGATTGAATTTATTAGTGAAATCGTTTGAAGTTAAAATAATGAAACTTTAAATGGATTTACTAGTGAAATCTTTGAAGTTAAAATAATGAAACTTTCTTTAAAATTAATGGTTCGAGCCCTACATCTAGAGTCCTGCATATGATGTATTGTTGTATATAGCAGGTTAGAGTATTCAAATTTCATTTCCCAACCTAATCCTTATGATCACATTAAAAAACATAATTTTTTCTTTTTAATTTTCAATTAAATAATATTTTTTATACATTTATCACTATTTTTTTTATTATTCACTCACAACCACTTTCAAAAATATAAAAAAATTACGGATTTTATACCGTGTTTTCCACAATACGATGACAAACAATAATATTTTATCTTACGTTCACTCGCAAACAATCGCGACCATCTTTAATAATATAAAAAAAAAACTGATGTGATTGTTTTTAGAGTTTGTATTTTGTAATGAATTTTTTTACATGACATTTCTCACAGATCGAGTCAATATTCTCTATGTTTCGCCTCTTATTTCTCGACGCAAAACTGGGTCACGATACGAATTTCGAACCTTAGACTGTTTCCTGAACGATTGGCAATGGAGGCACCATCGGAGACGAAAAACCCTAACCCTAGCACCCTAACAACAGAGAAGAACTTGAAGCCGAAGGCGAAGAACACAAATTTCGAGTTCTGTAAAGTCTGCAAGCTCAATCACAATCAAGGTCGTCGCCACAACTACCTTCCGAACCACGTCAAATCTCTCTCGTCGTTTCTATCTCGATTTCAGTCTAAACTCTCCGACGTACGCTTCTTCTTCAAGAACCCTAGCCTACTTCCTCCGGAGCTCGCTTCTCGCAACAGGTTTTGGTGCGTGTTTTGCGATTGCGATGTTACAGAAAACCACAGCACTTTTACCTGGTGAGAAATTTATCATATATCTTACCTGTTCGTACACGATTTCATTGTACATATTAAGCACGCCGCACCATAATCTGTTTTTTCTCTTCAGAAAAAGTGGATGGAAGATGTTAAGTTATAATTGATTGATCGTGTAGCATTCTGGTGATTATAGACGGAGTTGAGTAATTACATGAACAAAACTGTAGAGATTCAGAGAAAAGTTTTCAAAGTAATCGGTTTAGCATTTTTGGTACATATATATGATCAGTTAGGGTTAGAATCATCAAATTTGCAGATGCCAATGGTTGTAAGGTTATCTGACTAACATTAGCTTTAATAAACTAATTTTCTGAATTACGAGTTTGATTTTGATTCTCCAAGTCGTGATAATGACATTAAAAGTTTTTAAACACTTTCCTGGTGGTTTATTAGTGAGAAAGGAATCAGACATCTTGCAAGTGCAGATCATTTAAGAAACTTAAAAAGTTTCTTGTGGAAATACGGTGGTGGAATGGATCGAATCGATCAATTCAGGTTTACCGAGGCAGATCTTGCTAAGGTATTGTTTTTTTGTTTATTTACCGAGGCAGATCAAGCATCTTAATTGCCAAATTGAATTTCTAATTTATTTATGGCTGTAACATATTCCTGATTTCCATCTGCATGTTATTGCAGTATGAAAAGAAGTGCGTATCAGTGAAGAGTGGAAGTGGCAGTGAACAAGCGCATGGACCTTTAATCGGACCTTCAAATGATATCCACAATGAACGGAAATTTGATTATGTAGATAGCTTTGACAGTAGTCGTATCATCTCTCATAATTCAAGTTTTCAAAATACTGTTTTACCTTTACAAGATTATACAAATGAGAAATATCAGGTATCCAATTCAGATCTATCTGGACATTTGGCAACCAGCACTTCTTCATATGATAATCAATCATTGTTGTTGACTTCATATGCTAATCATTCAAATAACTTAAGAGGTAATCATCTTTCCATTGTACATATTATATTACATTTGTGATTTACATGAAGATGCGTCATTGAATTTTCTTATTGTTACTACTCGTGTAATCCAGGTGGGAGTGGCTTAACCGAAGGCTATCATCACAATGGGCTGGTATGTTTCTAATCAGCATAGCGACTGTTATTTTAGTGATTTCAGAATTATATTATTCTAGTGTTATTTGTATGGTTTAATCCTATTTATCATGTGGCATTGTCTAATATCATAATCTTGACCAATTCGGTTATTTTTTCTTTCTCTTTGTTTGCAATTATTGCCATTCTTTTGGCATACACTAACGTCATAGAGGAAGGCATGCCAGGTATATGCAGAGAGAAGGGAATTTAACGGGGAGGGCGGTTCAGCAGGTATCATTAACATTTTCATTTAATTGTCACTCTTAATGTTGCTTGTATCCCCCTTCAATATTTTGGGTAATTTTTTTTAATGTTCTAGCAGTCTCATTCTTTTTATTAATGTTATTATTTAAGCTTTTCAACCACCAGATAATTGGTTTCTAGAACTGTGTGCCTCCTGAAATTGTTAAACAAACTATAGGGTCCCGGGAGGGTGAGATGAGTGCAAATCTTACCTCTATACCATGGGATAAAGAGGCTGCTCCCAGAGCCTCCTGAAATTGTGAGTTTTGGTTTCAACCCACATACTTGTGAACAGGTTGACCTAGGTCATGCTCTGTTTTTAACAATTCAAACGGGTAAAATAAAAAATCAACTTAAAAGGAACAGGTTTAATGAGTGAAAATACAACGTAAGAACCTACAACTTAAAAGGAACAGGTTAAATAATCAACTTAAAAGATAGCTTTTATATTCATGTTCAACAGATATTATTGATGCAAAATTTAAAAAAAGTTGGATGGATATTATTTTTGGTTTATCCTACCTGACCGACCTGGTTTTCCACTTACCAAAGCTACACATTTCGACCTGAGCCCGTTTCCCAACCCGTCTGACCAGTGCATTTGCCACCTCTAGAAATTATATTGATGCACAAATGAGACTTAATAACATGGTATCCCTTTTCCTTACAGGTCCGAAGCTCACTCAGATTTCTTCTACATACTATGAACCGAATGCAGGAAACGTGCATTCTGGAGCACCTCCTCCTTGGTTTAGTGCAAGCAACGGGATTCATCTTGATGCGGTTAAAACTAAACCTTTAAAGTCAAAATTAAATCCCAAAAGGGTTGGCGCTGCTTGGGCAGAGAGAAGAAAGATAGAAATGGAGATGGAGAAAAGAGGGGCTTTGCCTGTTAATAGATTTGATGCCAGCTGGCTACCCAACTTTGGTAGGGTGTGGCAATCAGGTAGTAGGAAAGATTCCCGAAAAGAATTCGAGGTGGAGGCCAAGAAACCGGTTAAAGACGAAAGTCAAAATCTTGATTCATCTATGCAGTTACAGCCTTATATAAGCAAGAGAATGGTAATCTTACAAATTCATGTTTTTTAATATGATCAATTCAAACTTTGATCCTGGCTCAAACAGATGTTTTGAAAATGGGCAATAGGTCAAATGGATTGGGTTGGATTGACCCGCTAAATTTTATCTTTCTTTAAAACCTTTATTTTTCAAGTTTCATGAACAAACAACCAATATAGTAAACATAATTATAAAAAAAAATATTGTTCATTAATAAATATATTATTAAATGCTGAGTTTAGGGTCAACCTGTCTTTTTGGTATCTGGGCAGAAATAGATCATGTTTTTCTTTTTAAATGTTTTTACCCTTAATTTTTGTGTGATTCTCAGCGCCGAGAAGCCAATGGATGATGCTTTTGCTTATATCAAGTCAGCAACAGAGGACTCCAGGTTGAAACTAACCGCCAACTGACAGGGTATGTGCATATTCAAGTAAATAAAAAATATCATCCCCGTTTGGTTTTGTCTGGTGTGGTTAGTATATTGCCCTTTTGAATTACATTTATACTTGTATGTCGAGTTTAAATGGTCTTCAAATACATCCTGACATTTCACACTGTGTTCGAGAAAACACCCTAGCCCAAGTTTGATTGCACCGAATGCTGGCCCGATGATCACATGGTTATTAAATGAGTCAAGCATCTATACCTCTACGCTTAATATGTTCAAGATGATAATACTTGTCATTTCATGATTTCTTCTCTTTAATGACCTAAGATATAATCTTCACATCTTTCACTAGAAAGTGGTTTCAACCCGTATGTTTGAAACCGGTTTGTAATACTATTAGTCAGACCCTCTCAAGAACTGGTTTCTAACTTGAATCTCAAGCCGGTCAAAACTAGTTTTGGATTTTGCCAGATCAATCTTGAATCGGTTCTAAGTCAAAAACCTAGTGTGTACACCTCTACTTACAATCGCTTATCATCCCCACAAAATACATGCCCAATAATTAAAACAAAGCTATAATAAAAAAAAGCTGTATGTTAGAGCTGCAAACGAACCGAACTAACACGAACATGGCCTTGTTCTTGTTCGTTCATTAAGAAATAAATTTGTTCATGAACTGTTCACGAACACTTACCGAACAAGATTTCTTGTTTTTGTTCGTTCATTAAGGAAAAGAATATGTTCATGAACTGTTCACCAACACTTATGGAACGCAAACGAACACAAACATATATTCATGAACACAATGAACCCAAATAAGTTTATAAAAACGAAATACAAATAATCATATATTTATTTTAGAATAAAATTTGCATTTTCATCACAAATATTACAGAAAATCTATCAATAGCAAATAAGTAATTAACATAAATATCAAAAAAATACTTGATATAATTGTTATAAATATATATAACATAAAAATTAAGGACATAAACAAACACATTAACGAACATAAACGAACACATTATCGAACGGACGTTAAAGAACGAACATGACTTGTGTTCATGTATGTTCGTTTAACTAAATGAACGGAATTTTCTTGTTCGTGTTCGTTCATTTACTAAACGAACGAACATAAATGAACTTCCCGCCGAACTGTTCGCTGAACGTTCGGTTCGTTTGCAGCCCTATGCATGTATAATCGAAACAAACAAAATGGGGTAAACAGAAGTGCGCATGTCACAGTGTTTGGACAAGAAATAAAGGCTTTGCAGCAAGCGCAATTGTATTGAAATGTGAACACAAACATAATTCAGATCTATACATGTCATCATAAACAAATGAATGTGAAATTTGAAAACACAAACTCTAATTTGGGGAAGATACAAAAACACATCTCTAAATTGAACTTCAAATTTTCAAATCATGAATACTCAACATAGAATAACATGAAACTCTGAAGATGGGGACAAAGGGGTCCTGGGGGATGGACATCGAAAGAGACGGGAGAAGATGACGTTGAGGAGCAGGGATGATCAGTGTTGAGAATTGATAAGGAGAGAATTTAGTTTTTTTTTTTTTTTTTTCTCTTTCTTTTAACTTTTTATGATTATATGTATTTAAAGAGCGAAAATCACGAAACAATAAGCTAGTTTGAATACCAATGAAGTCATTCATACATTTTTTTCCTCTAACTGTAATCTATTACCATCATGCCATCTTGTTTTGACTTGATAAAATAAAAAGTTACGTTCTCGTTCTAACCCTGAAAAACTGAAAAATGTATTGCATCTAATTAGGTTAATCAAAGATATAAGTTAATATATGATTTGTTGTCTAATTTTTATCTATACTTTGATATAAAATTAATTTCTAATGCTGGAAAAGAGTTGATTAATCTCCTCTGATAGATGCAATGATAAATGTTTGAATGTACGTAGTAGTGCAGATGCTGATTTAAAAAGTAGAGGTGATTTTAGAAGTAGATTATGTGTGAAGCGGATAATCAAAATATCTTATTGAACTTCCAATCCTTCTAGCTTCTGGTCAACATTTTGTCACAATGACAATTCACACCCACACTCCACATATATTGCAAACCATTGTTTACTCACCAAGACACCATTGCCAACTTTTGTAGGAAGTGCAGGTTTAATATTTTGAATCCCTTTATATCTTCTGATCGTGTATGTATCACCGTCAAATTAGAATATTTCGATGATAGTCTCGAAAGTGTGATCGGATAATAAAACGAAAAACTATATGTATACCTATAATTGAGCAAAATCCTTTCTTATATAGGTAAGTAACCATCGTAACAATTAAGTTGAAGAGGCACAACTCTAAATGAAAGAGTTAGTTAATTGATGGTCATAACTCGTGGCAATTATTTAGTTACATCAACAAGAATATATGGAGAACTTCATGCAACAACAATAACTAAGTTACTACTGATCATCCAAGCTGCTGGTACTCACCACTAACGACTAGTTATCGTTAATGCTCAAGTTGTCATTTCTAATTTCAGTTGTTACTAATCTCTATTGCCAGTAAACATGAATTACCATTGATCATTAGTTTTCTATCAATGACCAATATTCATGCAATTTTTCATCAATAAAGCGTCTTTGATACAACCTTTTAGACTTTTGACAATCAGTGATAACTCATGTACGAGAGATAACATGATAACAAACTCGGTTTTTCAGCCATAGTACGAGAGATAACACGATAACAAACTCAGTTTTTCATAACTTTACAAGTATAAGAAATAATGGTCACATACACTTTATTAATCACTCTACATAGTGTTTACCAATATGAATTCTGCCTGCTTGTGTGGGAACCCTGGAGCCAACAGGTTTAACCATCCTCATAAATCAACATCCTTTCTGAATCTCATCGGTTTCAGTCTTACCCGATTGCAAAAACACGAGCAATTCTGTAACAGAGAAGTTCATCTAAAACTCAAGAACACCTTTAAGTTTGTGAATTTCCATACAACTGTGCATAGACCCTTTTGGTTCTATAAACAACTATCATACTCAGAAAAACCGCAATTATGCAAAGAACCGATAAGATCCCACAAGTGAGCGAGTAACATACGGTCCCATAGCAAGTGAGTTCTTCGTCTTCATGAAAAGTGTTGTATTTTATGGAGTTTTGTTTCTTTGCTTCATAGTCATAAATCCCACTGGCAATGACACCAGAGAAGATGAGAGAGCCCGCTGGGCTTGCGAGTGTGAGAAAGTTATAAAGGGCTCCAAAACTCTTTAAACCGAATAGTTCTGAGGCTGCTGAAGGGACGATGGCCCAATGGGCTCCATAACACGAGCCCATTACAACCGAAATGACATAAATGGCACCAGGTGCACCTATTGCATAGTAGAAAAGTGAACCCGCCATGACGAGTTGAACTCCAGCCATTGCTACAGGTCTCGGGTATGCGTGTTTTCTGTTATGCAAGAACATTTGTTAGGGCACATAGACAAGATGTTGAAGAGGTGGCAAAATGAACGGCCTGGGTAACATTGTAACAAGTCAATACAAGTAATTTTTATGTACATGTTAACCATAGTTGGGTCGACCCGCACACATTTTTATCCACTATGAAGAATTAATGCGGTGAATGAGTACAAAAGTAATATTATGTTGAAATATACCTTCTATAATCATATCCACAGACTATATATCATCAAAAAACTTAATCTTTTTGAACAAAAAGTGTTTAGGGTCAACCCAACCCATTTCGCTCCCCTAATGATAAACCACTTCGACATGAGCTTGTTTTGACCTGTCCATTTTACCACCTCTAAGTATAGGTATCAGTAAAAAAATTTTTGATCCGTCACATGATATATAACTTCATTACAAACGCACCTGACAATCATCTCGGAGAAGTATCCGCCAGCGATACGACCAAGAAAGTTCCAAATGCTAATCATGGAAACAAAGATATGAGTATTTTTGTACCCAAGAGACTCGCACATTTGACCAAGGTTATCGATGATGGTCAAACCCGACCCTGAAGCCAAAACCAAAGAGAAAAACATAAGCAAAAAATCGGCTTTTACCAAGGCCTGCATTAATGTAAAGTCCTCCCCTCTTCGTGGACCCTTTTTACGTTTCACCCTTACTGCACCGTCAGCTGCAGCCTGCACCAGTCTGGCTTGCAGATGGTTTATTCGCTTTTGCCTTTCGTGAGGCGAAAGCAAGTCAATCTCTGAACCCTTTTCATCTTCTACTTCACTAAAAACCACCTCATTTTCTTGCTTTTGGTCCTCATTTAAAAGGGCTTCCTCGAAATGATTCTCGGGCCTTGAAGACGAGAAAAAAACCAAGAAAACAGGAAGTGCAACAGGAAGTAATATGAGAACCAAGAGCCCAATTGTGAGCCAAGTGATGGTGGTTTGGGTCAAATGGGTCACATCATTTAGTATCAAAACAGCTAAAAGATATGCTGCAAGAATGAGGCAAACACAGTAAAGGTAAGAGAAACTCGTGTTATCCGATTGTTGGGCTCGTTTACGGCCTCCAACGGGTCTAACAATGAACATTAACAAAGTAATTACGATTGTGGGTCCCACTGCAACCACGAATATGACTGAAGCTTGATCTGGAAAATTAAAGACAACATAAACTTGAGTTAAGATTGCACCACTCAAGCCAGCAAAACCCTTAAGGATCCCTACCACAGGACCGCGGTTTTTAGGGAAGTTTTGAACACCAGAAACAAGAGCTCCTGTGTTAAAGTAGGTTTCGCCATTTGTTCCGACGAATATGCAAATGCATAACTGCAAATAAAAACCAAAACTTTTAAAGATTATTTATACACATAGCGATAGTATTTGGACGAAAAATGTAGAAAATCATTCAGATAGCATAAGTTTGGCACATTACATGTGACCGTTTTGATCCATTTAATTATAAATGGATTGATACAGGAAAACCACTCGGAGTGTATTTTTAATGCATAGCACCTTAAGCAATTATATTCAAAATACATGGTAATTGTTGATATTAATATAAACTTAGTAATCATATTTGACCCGCTAATTATTTTTCATAAAGTTTTAATTTTTGGACAAAAACTGTCCTGGGTCAATCCGACAAAACCCGTTTCGACTCATTACCAAACTCAACCTGCATACCATGTTTACACCACTATTATAATAACAATGATACAATCCTAAATGATCCTTTACACTTTTGTTCTATGAAACTGCATACCCGACCCGACCCAGTTTGAATCATTATTCATTAACAAACTAACATACCCCTTTTTACACTCTGTTATGTGTGTAACTACAATACAATCTTGAATGATTCTTGACACTTTATTTCTGTAAAGTTACATAACAAAATGCAAAATAACACAAGATTTCACATGAATAACGATAGAAACATGAGTTTTTGACTTTTTGCTAGTTAGAAATTTTATGTATAATAACATAGTAGTTGGAAACTTTATTTACACAAGCATTTGAAACTTGTTTACTGTTATGTTGGGGTAAATAGTAAATGCTGTTAAAAACTAATATTTTATGGTAAATAAAGTTTTTAACTTTTTTTTTTTTTGAACGACAAATCTATCCTACTCTTAAATTAAATCAAGTTACACCATGCCTGGGTTTGAACCCAGGACCTCCTCTCTAATAGGTAAAGTCTCTACCAAGTGAGCTACTCTCACATTAACCTTTAGAAAGTTTTTAACTATGCCTATAGAAACAGTAAAGGTCACAACAGCAAGAAAAACACTATGTGCGACTAGGGCGGCATACCCAAGTGTTGGATATGAGGGTTAACAGATGTGGGGTTTATTCTTTTTCTCTTATATATATCCTCTTCATATGAAAAATTACATATTTTCTCAAAACACAAGTCTATATGCAATTTTACAAGTTTAAGCATGTTTTGTATTATCCAGTGACCGACAAATGCATAATGTGCAAGGCTCTTTAAGCATTTTTTAAAAATATGTAATTTTACAAGTTTAGAAGGAAAATATGCAATTGCTCCTTTTTGTATTATCCAGTGACAGACACATGGTGTTTGTGGATAATATATAAGAAGTGGCCTTATTTATCACACGTTTGAATTTTGAAAAGTCACACACGTTAAAGAAATCCTCAAAAGATTTTTTTCACTAGGATATGCGATACTCTTAAAAATCATTTTTTCACTACAAATACTTGAATGTATTTGTGTTAAATGCTCATTGGTATCCATGAATGTTTGACAAGTTTTAATATTTAAGAATTTAAAAGAAAAAACTACCAATCACATGTTCAATTCTCAAAAAGATTATCCAAAACTAATCATTAAAACCAATAAATCCTCCAATTTAATTATTAATTTCCCAATAAATCAGCTAAATAGTTTAGATAAACAATCCAAAATCTTGCTTTCACTGGTTTTCTGACTCAGGGCTGTTTGGTAATATCTAAATGATTAAGTGCTGATACAATAATAGGTGTGAACCATTAAGTATTGAACCATTAAAAGGCTGATTAAAAGGCTACGAAACAACTCCTCACACTCACTCACACCACTCGTCTGTGAGTTTTCCGGTAACAGATCTCAAAGTTTAAAACAAACAAACTAATAATAATAATAATAATAAGCCAATGGTTAGAGAAACTGACCACCCACAAGGGCAATTCGGGCAAGATGTGTATAGTGGTGAGCCACACCAACCCATAGCCCACCAAATTCTGAACCACACCGATTAACAAAACCACCCAAATCGGAGCAATTTCACACAAACCACCAGCCACGAACCCAATCGCATCACCCACGTCTTTAGCCACACCCAACATCGCAATCTGCCGCTGGTTATAACCCATCGTCTTCTTTATCACCGGCGATATGCTGCCGAACATGTACCCGATCCCCGAGCACGATTGAACCCACATTGACGCCACCAGAATCAGCCATCTGTTGCTCATGAAACCCTTCATCTTCTCGCGTAAATCCATTGAGTTATTGTTTCAGATTTACGCTATTTGGGTTTTGATTGGAGGTTTTAGCGACTATTTATCGATGGAGATTGGAGTGAGTGATCTTGAAATGAGATATTTATTTGTTTATTTATTATTTATTATTTTTATTTGAAGGGTAGGTACAATAGGATTCATTGTGGTGCTTGTGGGGTCGATGTTAGGATGAAGTTGCTGCAATTTTGGAGATATACGACAATGTTTCGTAATAATTTGAAATTGAATTTTTATCGTGATTAATAGATTCTAATCGTGCGTCATGTTTGTTTGGTTTTAAATACAACTGATAATTTGATATCGAAACGTAGGTAGAGTTAAGTACGTCGTGACGGTGTACGGAGTTAGAGAAACGTTACGTTATGGAAAAAATATAAGATATTTTATATTTGGCTCGTGGGTTTTGAGTGTGCGTTGTGACTGTTTAGTTTTGACTAAAATTAATATTGAAATGTGAATAGTCGTGATGTTATGTTCGGAATTGAAAAAAAAAAACATTACTTTAGTATGAAAAAATGATGTTTTGGTCCTACCTAAAATTTATACCGAACCTAAGCACCCCTGAGGTTAACCTTAATAAGAAATTATGATTTTAGAGATAAGTTAGGGGTATCGAGTATATCGGATAAGAAAGAGATGATAGATTCAAATGCTTTGAGCATGTCAAAAATAGACAGATGACAACAACGATTAAAATAGTTAAGACCCTTACAATTGATGGGAGAAGAAGTAGAGGTAGCTCAAATTACCTTGAGAGAAAAGGTTTGACATGACTTGTTAGAGTTACATTTTTTTAAGGACATGATCTATGATAGAAATAGTTGAAGACGTAGGATTAAGGTTAAGGACATTTAAGGGAGGGTCTAGATATGTGTTATATATATTGTAGTTATGTATTAGTATATTAGCCTTAAGAAATTTGTGTATTATATAGACTGAAAAATAAAAAAATTATAAATATAAACATGTATAAAATTATAATTATTGAAATAACTTATTATATATAAAATATTTTTTAGAATATATAATATATATGGTATCTTTTCATTTGCAAATGAAAAATAAATTAGAAAACGTAGAATTGTTTTTTTGAATAAACAAAATTTAAACGGTAGTCATAAAAGTGCCAATTAATTACTATTTTAATTACTAATTGTCATAAAAATGTGAAAGTAATTTGGGCGGGAAAATTTTTTAGTAATATAGAATTGTGCCAAGTGTATTCTTGAGATACACTTTTATTAGAGTAGCATGATATGATATGACTTGTGTGCCTTATCATTCTTCTAGTAGCTTTTGCATGCGATCATTTTTCTTGATATCACTTCATCGTCTACTAACACTATATGTTGCTTTTTGACAATTTATTGGTGAATGGACGACATATGATTCTATGGATATTTACTTCTTAATGTGTATTGGGTATGAATGACATATGCTCTAATGTATGTTACTTGTTTATTGTATGTTTCATGTCGCTTATCATACATTGATCCTTCATCATGTGTTGTGCTTGCTCTTTGCCTATATTTTTGTACATGATGTGCTTTTGATGATCTACTATATAGTCAGTGTGCTTTGCTTTTCTTTTCTTGGTGTTATTTATATTCTCTTTTGATTGTTTTATAGTTGGAGATATCTCTAAAATCAATATTTTCATCAATTATAGTAGGTGTAAGGTTTGTTACATCTTATCATTCTTAGACCATATCAGTAGCTTGATTATTTATAAGATCTATTGGGTTGGTTATGGTTATGTATCATTTCTCCCCACTCTTTTTAAAGTTTACACGTCTCACAAATCCTATTAAAAAGTATAAAAAGTATGCACATATGGGTTGGTTATAATCATCCACCACACTTAATTTCTATTACCTTTTATAAAAACATATATAATATTAACTAATGGTTTTTCATAATTGGTTAAATTTATTATTTTGTTGATAATTTAATAAACTCGTAAATATGTTGAATTTCCAATAACAACTCACATATTATAAACTAGGTTAATAACACCCGTGTATTACACGGGTTGAATCAATAAAAATAATGTTAAGTAAAAAAGTTCGTAAGTTATAATATTGTTGATAATATTTTGCATTATGTTTTTTTACAATCTATTTGTGACATTTATATCTAATATTAGTAGTAGTTTTCTATCAATGTTTATAACTCTAAATAGTGTTTATGTGAAAGGAAATAAACTTAAATAATAATTTTAAGTAATAAACAAATACAATTGAAAATGCAAAAGAATACTTAAAATTCATAAACATCCCAAGACTTCTTCTACATAATATTTGATGTTATGTTAGTAACTATACTATTTTTTATCTAATATTAATAACTTTAATCGTTATCTACTTTTAATTACTCAATATAATGCAATATAGGTTAACCAAGTATGAACACTATTTGTTTAACAAACAAACTAATTTTGGATAGTAATTGTCTTTAACTTTTGTTTATTGTTATTACAAAACACATCGTTGATACAAATCATAAATCTATGTATATTAAAATAACTTCTTACATATGAAAGTGAAATAAAGAAAAGTTAGATTTATAATTTCCAAATCTCTAAATATTTGTTTTTATACAATATTTAATGTAACGTTCGTAAGCTTATTATCTTATCTAAAAATAATAACTTTAATTCATCTCTAGTTTTGGTTATATATAACGCAACGTAATGATTGAATCTTAGTTATGAAACAGTTGAGTCAAAATCAGGGTAACTTAAATTATTGTGAACATAACATCATCTCTTGAAACTAATGCCGTTGATTTTGTTTCTCGTATTTTGTGTCTTTTAACACTTAATATAAAGGAACTTAAACAATCAATTTCTGTATATGAAACTTCGAGATAAAAATATGATGATAATAAATCAAGTTGTCGAAGGTAATTAAAAGTTTCAAACAATAAAGTGTTTAAGATATTAAAGTTAACAGTTTCACGTCATAAAATTTATAAAAATTTGTTAATATAATATCTCAAAATAAATTTTCTTTTTCGAATCAACCTAGGTCAACTTGAACGATTATTTTATAGCATAGCTTTTCTTACAACAAAGAAAGTATTTGGTAATTAGTACAAAACATAAATCATAGTGATAATTGTGCCTCATAAGTTTATTATTAATAAATTGATATACTATTTTGTGCACTCAATGGCACAAATTGCATTCAATTTTGATTTTTGATCTTCTTTTTTTAAACTTCCCTAAATGTGTAATGTAACAAAAAGTTAACTTTAATCAAATGAACTATAACCAAGAATGAGTTTACATATATTTTTAGGCAAGAAATTAAAGATTTAAAGGCCTAGAAACATAACACGTGATACTAAAGATATTACTTTATAAATAAGTATAGATTTTAAAAGTTCTTAAACGTAAAAAAAAATATAAATACTTGATAATATTATTGTTGTTTAATAAATTATAAATATTTTAACACGTGCTAAATTTGTAAAAAAAAACACACAATTCTTTTGTTGCCACAACTCACAACTAGCAACACCGCATATATGGATAAGTAGTTACTTATATCCCGTGCTTTGCGGTGGGAGCATCGTTGTGGCATGAATTTCGAAAAAATGGATATAAAAGCTCGTCAAAGAAGCCGCTCAAACGTGGTCCAACTACTTAAACTATGCTCACAGTTCAAATCTCCAACTACCAAGATCTTTTAGATAGTAGTTTGAAACAAAAGTATTTCGATATCAAAAAAACGTATTAATAAAAATATATGGAAAGGAAAGGTAAAGAAAAAAGAAAGGACATGATACCGTGTTATAAACTTTATCATTAGAAAAATTTCTTTCAATCCGAAATTCAAAAAGTTCTTTTGATTGACAAACAAATAAATCATAAAATAGCTATGAATAAAAACGGTTCTTTTCATTTTATAAAATATTTTTAATTTAGTTATATTAGATTGTTTTTTAACTAATATATTTTTTTCTCCATCAATTTCTCTCTTTAAATTCCTTCACTACTGATTCAACGTAGTGGTGGGGACTACAACAAAAAAACATGGTAGGGGCTATTTACAGATAATACAGTGGCTAACATGTGAATTCATAAAAATATATTGTACTTACCGACATCCCTTTTTAATATAAATTAAAAATTGAGACCCGCGTATTACCGCGGGTCTCTTTTTGATTTCGTTATTTTACGAAACTATGATTCGAGCATTGGTACAATTAAAAAATACCATGTTAAATGCTAATATAGAACGCGGTTGGATGCTCTCAAGTCTCAATCAAAAGAGTGTAAACCATCTCATTCGAACTCACATATATTAAATCTAGTGACAATTAATATTTATAAAGCCATACTAAAAATAATTAAAATAAAACAAACAAATTTCTAAAGTGAAGGTGAGATTCAAAACATCACTTTGAACTTTGAAGATCCTTGAGACAATTAAATTGTATAAAGTTTAATCAAATTCTATTTTTTTTTAACTTTTGAAGTAGTTTTAAAAAATTTAAGCGGTATCTCTTTAAATTGTATAAAGTTTAATCAAATTCTATTTTCTTTTTAACTTTTGAAGTGGTTTTAAATAATTTAAGTGCTATCTTTTTGACCTCATGAAATGTTTTTTTAGAACCTTTTTTCCAAAAAAAAAAAAAACAAAAAAAAAAAATATATTTGAAGCTTTTGGAGAGGTTGGGAGGATTTTGCAAGATGTATAGTTTGATGACTAAAATATAAACCAAACAAACCTACTGTGCTAACCGACAAAGACAAATAATAATATACATGTAAATTTTAATGAATCCAAGTATCGAACCCAATATCTTTCGGGTATAATCAGAAAGCTTAACCACTTGATCTACCTTGCTTTTGAGTTGTAAATTGAATTAAATATATAAAAATAAACTAAATTACTTTAATAAAAAACTATCTAATCTACCGTTGTATATGTACGAGGCAGTTGTACCTGCGCAATGCGGCTGGAAACTCATGTTAACACGGCTCGATTGTAAGTAAAAACTATATTGTAACTTAGATAAAAAAAGCATGTTACAAGGATAACTCGTTCTTGGATAAAGTTTATATCGAATTATAGTGATCATGATACAACTGAAATTAAATTCTTTTAATAAGTTGAATGTATAAGTTATAAATATCTCAATAGTTTTAAATAAAGTTTATATCAAAACATAGGTAGCATAAGTATGTCATAATGTACATTCGGAAACTAAAAATATTTTAATTTAAAAGTTATAAGAGAAAAATAAAGTTGCTAATAATTAATTATAAATACCGAAACAAAAACTAAAAAAATTAGTATATCCTCATTTATACATCTGAGTCCAATTGTAAAAAATTTAAAATACTATTCTTTGTATTCATACATGAAGCTTAATTTTTGTAACCATTTAATACAATATATTTGTTATTTATCTATCTAATTGTAAAAAGGAAAAAAAGAAAAAGAGTATTGTGAGAAATCTGAAAATAAAACCATTTAATATTGGCCACAAACAATAATCCATTAAAACAAATAAGACTATTGCAAAAGGTAAGGAAAAAAAACTCATGTTAAAAGGATTAAAAGGAAAGGAAAAAACCACCTGGCCACCATCAACATTTGTTCTTCAATCTCAATTATATAATATGTATATATTAAAAAAAAAATACATAAAAATAAAAAATGTTTACTGTAGACACCGACATACGTTTTTAATAATATATATAATATATAATATATAATGTGGGTGCTCTTCCAAATTGTTTTTATAAATTTCAGAGAATTTTATTATAATTTTGTAGTCATTTTCAAAATGACTACAAAAGTTTTAAGAATTAACCAATCATTAACTAAAACTGGTTACTAATTTAGGCAATTATTATGTATTTATCTAGGAAAGCAAGATTTTATGTATTAACCTATGTAGGGCTTATGAAAATTCACGAGCCGTCATCACTAGTATATAGGGTAACAATGAGAATAAACGCACAAGAAAACTAAATCTGGTACAAAATTCCTAATTATAAGGAAGATAACATAACAAACAATATAAAATAAAATCAGACTTTTATCTATTTTCAAGTTTATAGCTAGTATCCTTGTCATTAAGTTGGTGACGGGCAATCACAATTTATAAAGAGGTCTTGCAAGACTTTTAGTAAAAATGCCTGATAGTGTAAGCGCGATAGGAATAAACTGAATGCATAAACGCCCGGAGGAAACTAGTTCACAAATAAACAAGGAGTTAGTATATATATAGCCTTTTTTGTTTTGAGAAACATGGTTTTAACATAGAAATATGACTCTGATACAATGTAGGGTTCAAAAAAAACTCATCACATCTCGTAACGTATTATTGATTATATAAGATATTTGTGAGGATACTTATCTCCTAACTGTGGAGAAGAAAAACATAACAAACAAGATACAAGTAAATCACAATTTGAATATTTGATCCATTTCACTATCATATTTACAGTTTACTAATCTACGAAGTATAAACTGATTTTTAAATTTCATCATGCTAATAAAATAAAATAAAAAATTAAAACTAAAGATATGTGGTGTAGCTAATCCAAACACACACTCAAATTATCATGAAAAAGACAATTACGTGCTTTGTTTTTCTTTCTTTTCTCGAATTTATGAATTTTATGTTCATGCGTCACTTTTCCTTTAAAAAGACAAAAATATAGTACTGTCTGTTAAATATTAAATTATTTAAGTACTTTAGACTTTTAAAAAATAAAAAAAAATTGTGGTCGTAGAGAACATCATTCAATTGTTTTCTATAATGTATAGTATTAACTATCCTCGGTTAGGCTAAACATTTAAGTACGAGGTGGACGTGTTAGCTGAGCACTTGTTAAGTTTCTTTTGGTGTTTTAAGATATATGTAAATAAAAACGATATTAAAACATCAGAGTTAAAGTGAATAAAAAGATGTATTAATTATTGGCGTTGACGAGTTTTAGTTGAATCTACTATGCTATTTGAGTATTTTAACTTGTACATATTAAGATCAAGTTGTAGAGCATTCACATCAAGTTTTTTATCTTAATTTTTATAATTATATTAAAACTTTTTTTTCTCTAATTTTTAATTAAATAATAATATATTTTATATCTTTATTATTATTTTTTTTCTCTCATACAATCACTTTTATAAATATTAAAAAAATTATAAGGGTTGATTAGTGTTTGCTTAAATTTATAGATGAATAGTAATATTTTTTTTTCACTCACAACCACTAACAAACATGCCATATAATATAAGGATTTCACTCATAAAATTTTAAATAACCGAGCCTAAATTAAATCAACCCAAATATGATTAAGGTCCCCGATTTAACTTGAGTCAAAAAACTTGAAAACCAATTTTACATAATTAAATTTTAAACAACCAAAAACCAAAATAATCAGACCTAAGAAACCTAAAACCCAACTACAAAACACGAACCCCCCCCCCCCCCCCCCCCCAAATTACAAAACCTAAAACCCGATTTAACTTGAGTCAAAAAACTTGATAACTTGTATTATTGATTTGCATTGGATTATTTGGAAAGATATGATCCACTAGAAATTAGTTTCGCATACTATCATAGAGGAGGGATCCTAAGAAAACCAATTAGTTTTAAGAAAACCAAAAAAACCAAGAAAACTAATTTTAACTAATAAAAAATTTTCATTATTTATTTATATTTAATTTTTTCAAAGGGTGTTTTAGTAATTATCTATATAACTTATTTTTAGTAACTATTCAATATTGACCAAAATCCCTTATTTTTCTCCCTAATATTCAACAAATGAGCAGACTAATTCAAAAAATCAAATCCATCGATATATTTGTTCTTCACCCAATCAATTTTTTCTACCATTGTTGCTTAACAATTAGGTTATTCAATCCTTTCCACTAATGATTTTCAAGAAAAAAATCAATTAATTTCATCATTCTTATATTCAAGAAGATGATATAATCTTGAAGAAATCACTGACGAATATGATGACGATGAATGATTCCTGCATAATCACAAGACATACCATGAAGAAATCGATATTGATGATGATGAAGAAATCCCCTGAAGAATGATGATGATTTACATATGTGGGATACGTATATGTAATTACGTAATTAAAGAACGATGATGATTTGCATATGTGGGTTACGTATACGTAATTACGTATATATTATCTATTCTTGTTCCAGAATTCACTAGATACCCTATCATCAAGAGTTCTACCATTGATAGGGTTCGCAATTGATCATTAACAAGCACCAAGGTTATGATGAATGAAAGTACCAATCAGAATGAAATAGACAAAGAAGAACAAATCAAAAAAAGGAACAAGCAACGATTAATCATCAACCATCATCAAAATTGATGATGTTTGTAGAAAAAGGACAATTCAAGCAGCAAGATTTGCAAGTCAAAGAAGAACATGACAACGAGGTTTAATCGAACAAGAATACTGAGCAAGATAATGGAGGATTGAGATGGGTTCAATTGGTTCTTTTTGCCACCATGGATGGGTTCATTTTCTTACCTGTTAAGAGTTTTAAAGCTCTAATAATTCAAGATGCAGAGAAATCAATTCTCAAAGATGATAACGAATACCCATAGGAACAATTACGTATACGTATGGATTTTTCATTTGGATTATTAACAATGATACACATATGTATCCTTAGTTATATATATTTAACTTGCATAAGTTACATGCATGTATCTCGAGTAACATATATGTAACCTAAACAAAAGCAGAAGTTGATTTTTTTCCTATTATTAGGTTACGTATATGCAACTTGTAGTTACATATATGTATGTGGAATACTTTCAATATGTTCTTACATATTAATTTTCAAATTTTCTTCCCTGTATTTTAATTCTTAATCTTTTGGAAAATTAGGTTAAAACATTGTGTTTACAATGTGGGGGAAGATAGGAAGGATGATGATGAAATTGTATTTAATGATGATGTTGGGATGGATGACAATGTTGCGTATCATAACACACAATGTTACGTATACGTAACACATTGTTACATATACGTAGCACAGTCGTTCCTTTAGTTTAATTGGCCTTTTTTTATAAGAATCATGATCTAGGAAGAAGAGAGGGAAGGATGATAGAGAGAGAGAGAGAGAGAAAGAGAGAGAAAGAGAGAGAGAGAGAGAGAGAAAGAGAAAGAGAGAGAGAAAGAGTGTGATTAGGAAATTTTAAATTATGGAAATGGTTTAAAGTTAAAATTTTATGATTTCTCAAAAATACCCTTTAAGATAGTAATTAAATCTTACAAGTTTTCTTTTAATTACAAAATTGCTCTTTTAAATCCTGACCATTGATTAAACATGATCAAGGGTGAAAAAATGGTTTTCTTAGTTTTTTCATAAAACTTGATTTTCTCTAGTACCCTCCCCTACTATCATATACTCAAATTGGATGATTTGTAGGTCACGTTGGATTATAGGATTATTAGTTTCGTCAAACACTAGTTTCTATAATGTGCTTTTTATAAAACACAATTTTTTTTTCGGTTTTTGTATCTAAATTTTAATATTGATTTGCTCTTTTTAATTGATCATCATATCAAGTCGTTATTTTAAGTTGTTCAACAAAACTGGTTCCTTACCGGTTCTTTAACACAAACGAAACCGATTTATCTGGTTAAGAACTGAACCGATTATGTTACGATAAATTTCGGTTCCGGTTTCCGTTTTCAACCAGTTCCTGTTCGGTTCCTACCGGTTTGAACCGGTTGCACTCCTACCATCCATTATTGATTTTCATTAATATTAGCATTTCACTCTTTTTGTTAATATAATATAATAGTTCTCCACCGAACATCTTATAAGACAAACTTTTAAGAATTAATAAAAGTTAATGTTAAAAATATATAGGCATATTTGTCAATTCAATTACCAAATACACATTGTTATATCACGTTTGATTTGGTTGGTTCATTTTGTAGTAAAGTTGAGGGACTGTTGCGGTATAAAGAAGAAGGTTGTGGGAGATGAGTATAGATGAAGATATGAATCAATTATCAAGGGTTGAACATGAAAGTTGTGGATTGTGTTATAAAGTGAATCATTGACATATAGCCCCATCGCAATCGGTCACTTTTAACTTGGGGGTTTCTTTATGTCTTCATCATATGTTCCTTAGAACTGCTCAAGATTTGCTGCATCTAGGTTTTGATCCATCTGATCTTCCTTTACACATCAACTGTTCAACATCATCTGTACAACAACAACCAAAATAAGTTTCTTCATTTGATGTGTTTAATCTACAACACTCTTATCATCTCTTGAACTTATCTCTTATGTTCTAGGGGTTGATCTTGTTCTTTCTGTATCGAACGATTTCTTGTTTCTAATTTTGTATCATGATTTTTGCGATCTTACCACATTGGTGAAGATCTATAATAGGAATTAATCACAGATTCGAATGGAATCTGTAAGTTGTTTACTTTACTATTGTTTTTTAGTCTAGGTTAATTAGTTTCTTGTTTTATGACAGTTAAACATGCAACTCCATGACTTCATAAATATTACTTCTAGCTTAACAAAAAACATACCTCTTTCTAGAAACGCCCAAATGAAGATTGGATGTAAACTCAATGATTTCGTGAATGAACAATCGGTGCTTCGATGATGATGATGATGGTTGAATGAATCTAAGCGATGATGAGATGATTAAACAATCGGTGAACGAATTGCGTAAATCATTAAATGTCGAACAATGAGTTATTTAAATAATCAAATGAATTGCCGTTTGTCCCGATTGCAAATTCACTTTTGGTGTATTATTTAACTTTTGGTAAATATCTCAAGTCTCCAGCCCATTGGCGAGAGAAGATAAATTATTTCTAACAAGTCGGGCCAAGCAGATATAATCGTTATGAAAACGGGTCAAATGGATAAAAGTATATTTTTAATGCATAAAACATTCTAGTTCTTTTTATTCAAAGAAACAGGGCGTTAGGTAAATTATGTAATCATGATCAGCACACTATTTAATAAAAACTACGTCACAACAGAATTAAGTAAATTACAACTCGCGGCGCTGCACATGTGGTTTTCAAGAAGTCTAGTGGAAGCATGATTCAAACCTGAAACTTCTAATAATATGAAATCAAGTGTTTATCGCTTCTCTATATTTGAGGCTTCGAATATTTTAATTCATAGCAACAAGTCACAACCATAGGTATAAATAAAAGTATAAAACTAAAAATGGCCAATGCAGAATCTAGTTGAAAAAAAGCCAAAAACAACCATTTGTATGCTCAATGCAACACTCAATGTAGATTCACATGACAAACACCACACATGTTGTCAATATTAAAATGCACATGAGTTTTAAAGTTTCCATAAAGGTTCAAAATACATATAAGTTTCAAAATTATATGTTTGAAACTTTGTCTAATTCCTCATTCATACAAGAGACCAACGCCTAACACAAAGACATAGATTAATTCTTGAATATTAATGAATAAAACCTTCCATGTCATTTTATTCAAAGACATAGATTAATACTTGTATAATATAATTGATGAAAGTTTCTGATTGAATTACAGATAATCAAATTTTAAGCTCGTGGATGCAATCTGATTATTTATAAACATGATCTACGTCAAAGTAATCAGTTTCTCATGATGATCAATTGAAGAGCAAGCAAGTCAATTTATTCAGACAGAGGGGTGTCGGTTCTAGTTTCAAACAACGGGTTGAGTTATATGTTTAAATGATGATACTTGTAGTTAGATTATAGAGAAAGATGATATAATAAATTTGAAACAAATGTGATCTTACCATGCAACTTTGTGGAATAAAAAAGAAGTCATCCATTCTCCTTTTTGCTGTTCAATGGAGCATTTTCTTCTTTTTGTTACCTCAACGTAGAAATGAATAAATGAGGAATGGCGAGCTGCAGCCTGCAGTTTTTTAAGCATGGTTAAAATTCATAGGATTTTGTAGGAAAAAGAAAGGCAAATTTGAAGAAAAGAAATGTAACGTAGTTTGGTCATATTTATATAAAATAAATAACATTCTTTTTACAAAAATGATCAAATAAACTCTTTACATGAAGGACGCCAAGTGTAACTAATGAAGATTAAAAACGTATTGAGTGTTTTTTTTATTAGAGTTAATTTCAGTTTTACTTCGTAAGGTTTAACTAAAGTAACTATTTTCCTCCAAATGATTAAAAACATCAATTTACATCCAAAAGTTTCATATTTGTTTCAATTTCACTTCAAAAGTTTCATTATTTTGGATAAAATTAAAATAACTAATAAAACTTTCGGATTAAAATTAAGACAATATAAAACTTTTGAAGTTAAATTGATATTTTAATCTTTTGAAGTAAAATAATTATTTTTACCAAGAGAAAATTGTATAAATAGTCCCTATGGTTTGATCAGATTGCATGATTAGTCCCCAGACTTTTAAAATTACAAAGTTAATCCAAATTTTTATGTAGTCATTGCAAATTTGATCCTCAAATTTTACAAAAATGCAAAGTTAGTCCAAACTTTTATGCAGACGTTGCACTTTTGGTCCCTAAAATTAAATTTAAAAGTTAATTTAAATTTTATAAAATGCATAAAAAATGAATGAATTTACTGTCAGGGACCAAACATGCAATGATTATACAAATATTTGAACTTTCTTTATAATTTTTAAAGTTTGAAAACTAAATACGCAATTTGGTTAAACCACAGGAACTATTTATACAATTTTCTATTTTAACAAAATTCAAGTAGTAAAATTAAACTTAATTATTTTTATTATTTATTACTATATACTATATTACGTAAAAGGGTATCGAAAAACCAGAACAAAATATTTTGAAAGCCGATTTAGGCAACCCCGTATTCGACTTTCAAAACTGCGGAGATCCAATCATCCAACCGTTGTTGGATCAAATAGCAATCAAACTTCAAATCGAAATCATGCGTATCTCAAATCCCACAACAATCTCACCATTCTTGAACAAATCGAATCACTTCAAACCCACCACCATGAAAGGACTCTTCAAATCGATCTACAATGATGAAGACGACAAAGACGACCCACTTCAAAAACAGTTCAAAACCCTCCAAATGGAATGGGATTCCATCAAGCAATCGTTTTCCAGATCCAATCGCCGGAGTTCCACTACCACCGTCGCCGGCGACCGTCTTCTCGTTCATTTCTCCGACGACTCCCCCAAAGAACTAATGGCACTGTTACAGAACGAAAACACCCCTTCAAAAGAGTGTTTCCCCAATTCAGGAGACATAATCGAACAACCAGAGGCTGAATTTGATGATAATAGACTCGATGGAATAAGATTGTTTGAGGAATCGGAGGTGGGATCTGATGGCAATGGTGGATGTTTTGATATGGATGAAGAAAGTGAAGTTAGTACAGAGTTTTCTTGCAAGGGTGTTGAAAGTTACGATGAAAAGTCCGATCAAGTTGGCGGTTTGCGGTGTTCTTGTACGGATTCGCCGCGGTCTGATGTGGCTGAGGGCGGTGGAGTGGTGGTGGCGGCGAAGAATGGCGGCGGTCGTGGTGGTTCTGCAGGGAAGTGGTGTATTAGTGTAGTTGTAATGCTGTTTGCTCTTGCCATTGTTGCATTAGGGTGTAGTAGTGAGCATAAACACATTCTAGTTCCCACTTGATAAATGAATGCATATGTTTCTTTTATGTTTGATTTCTTGTTTCTAAAGCCTGGGCTCGAGCTATATATTTCTAGCTTAAGCTCGACTCGATTTGAGTTTTCAGTGAATATAGCGAGTATTGTATGTATAAAACATATAATAACTTTTAGAATGCATATTCAGACAGCACCAAAGTGAGTATAAGTTACATCCCTCTAAACAAACTCGCTAAAGATATTAAATAAAGCCGAAGACGACAAACTCCAGAACAGATATATTATTTCAACAGTAAAGAAAAGTAAAAACAACGGGCTAACGCAAGTATAAGTTACTCGAGTACAAGCCTACTTGGGTTTAGAAGGCTCGACCTTGGCTGAGGGTGCACTATCGGTCGATGGGTTGAGCTCATTCCAAGCATCAATCCATGTAACCATGGCGTCACTAAGCCTCTCAAAGTACGGGTCAATCGGGCCAAGTTTCTCCTTCACGAGCTTTGAGAGCTCGATGTAGCATGTTTGCGGCGTTGTGCATTCTTTAGGGAGCGTGACGTTTTGGAAGAATGGAATGATGTCTTCTTGCCAGTAGATGCCTTTGTATTCTTTCTTTAAGTTGACAAATGGGTTGCTTGCTTTGCTATGCCAAATGTATGGTAACCCTGTTTTCACTCCTAGCCCCAAATGGTCACATATCACCTACAGTTTCACCCTAACTTGATCAATATTTAGACTCAAAGCTTTTGAATCACCTATAAGTCTAAAACATTTAGCATAATATATTTTTAGTAATCATATTTAATACACAATTTGTCTGTAGAAACTTTAGATAATCAGACACACAAGGAGTTTTTAGGCCAACCCAACCCAACTCGAACTATTCTTTTTGCCACCTCTAGAAACAATGAAACGGTAAAATACCTTAGCGCACCAGCCAGCCCACATGTCATCATATCGACCAATTGGCTGACCATCTCCCATGAGCCCAAAATACATAGCGGGTCCAATGAGCTTCCTATGGAAACCAAGGTTCATCCCACACATAGGGAAAAGGGTCCCTTTTGGGATGGTCAAGACAGCATCCACATACCTGCAAATTTAGAATTGTTTCAGCCACATCGAGTACATACGTTTATGTGAGATTGAACAATCAGAATAAGATAATCAAGTTATAATAATCAGACAACCAGTTGTTCGAGTATTTGGCAAATACTGTTTGTTTAAGAAACCGTTAAATGAAATGACCAAAAAGGACATTCTAATAAAGAAAATGAAAAACATACTGTAGTGAAGGTGTCTCGAATTAGTTTAAAAGAATTAGTAAACATTTAATTTTGTTTTACCTTGAATACCCAGTTTTCTGATAGAACCAATTATACAAAACAGATTATCTGAACATTGAATATCAAATTCTTTTGACTCTAAAACAAAAAATCAGGACCTGGTGTTGCGCTCACGAGGCTTGACGAGTTGAGTCGGAGCATCATAATCTGGGATATTAAGCCAAAGGCCATGAGAAATGGCTGTGGTGACACCTTCCCTTAAACTGAAGGGATACCCTCTCACAAAATCAGCACCTTCTCGATACGGGTCATACAATGTGTTGAAAAAGAAGGGTGTTGCTGGTGTTAATAAGTTGTGAATGTGTTGAGCTAATGCATTGATCTCTTGTCCACTTGGATCCTTAGCAACCTTCATTTCAATACAAAAATGAATATCAATATTAATGCATATAATAAGTTACATAAAAGCTAAAAGTGTCCAAATGTCATTCTTTTAATTCTTTTCATCACACAAGTAAATACCCATAAAATGAAAATGTGGCAAAATCTTAACATTAGGAAAACTTCTTCATGCACGTGACAGACTAGGTCGACTTGTGCAGAAGAGACCTGGGCTGAACTGGTCCTAGGCCCCGCCCAAAAACCCGAAGAAGCCTGGTCCCACAAGACCAGTTTACAAGTCCGAACGCATGCATCGGCCCTAAATATTTTCCCCTATTATTCCTCGAGAAACGCCCATAAACCCGGCCACAGGTTAAGCCCAGGCTTTAAGCTACATCCTAACCAGATATATCTCATAAAAGTGTTTATTAAGGGATGTAACAGAATATACAGTAAAATGTTACACTAAAAAGTTTAAATTTTTAGGGGTATGGCTAGTGATGACCTCTCCTGCCTTCTCTCCCAGGTTCTACTCTCCTACACATACTCTCTTGATTGTATTTTTCCTCTCGTATAGCTGTTATATATACATATACACATATTATTTTAAATGTCAGAGGGTGGTCCTGAAGGCTAAAACCTCAGGACACCTTCTAACAGCTAATCTCCATGTTGTAGCTTCATCCTAGGCCCGAAAAAGCTACAACATGTCAACAACTTCTAAACCCGACCCGCCTAATTCATTGTAGCAACCATAAAACCCTTAATAAAAAAAAGTTGAACAAAAATTGTTGGTACTTTTGTAAGAAAAAAACATTCTTTTAACAATTTATGGCTATAGCAATAAGTTGGTCAAACAAATGTTTTTTTCTTGTAAAGATGGCTGTTTTATGATTTTAAGAGCCCAATTTTACAAAAAATGTTACTGATATTAACCAATTTTTAGAATTAAAAGTTTAAAACACAAAAGGCAAAATCATTAATCTATTTTTTTTTAAATATAAACATGTTAATTCTAATCTTTATATCAGCGCTAAATTACTATTCTTGGTTAATAATTTATAAATCCCGTTTGGTTTACAGAATTCTCAAATTAAAATTGAAATTTAAAAAAAAATTTCATTTAAAATCATGTTTGGGGTTAGATTCATAATTGCAACTCGTAATTGGACTAACAAAAAGTCAAAATCATTTGATCGCCATTATTGACAAAAAGTCTATAACAATTTTAAATTCCACCACTGGTCCTACAAACCGAACAATCATACGGCTAACATATACCACGTGTCACAATCTGACGACACCCCACAACAACGACGTCGTTTCAACAGTCAACACTAGCCCCCCTTACCATTGACTCCCATCGATCAAACATTCAAACCAGATCTAAAACACTAATTCACAGTGAAAATTCAAAATTGAAGACGAAATTGAATAAAACTTACGAAGCAATCATCATCAATGGTGAAGATATACTTCTTCTTCGACACAAGGAACCCGAAGCACCGACAAGCGGAATCTTTGAAGGAGATGCAGCTGGATTTGGGGCCGAGGATCCGATTGATGTCGTTGCGGTTGTAGAGCTCGTAATCGAAGCCTTCGGGTACTCGGATCGATTTCGATGGATCTCCGTCTTGGACGATGATGAGGTGGTAGGGCTGGAAGAACGGCCGCCATTGCTCGAGGAAGTCGAGGTTGCGGATGGTGGGGATGACGATGTCGAGGTCGTTGACCAACGGCGGAGTGACGACGGTGGCCGGAGTTGACATGGTGGTGGTGACTTGGGGGTGAATTTGGGGTTTTGATGATGGGGTATTTATGAGGGAAGAACTAAGAAGTGAATGTGGGTCACATGGAGGATGCCGTGTTCAGTAACATGTGTGGAAAGTATGATATACTGCAGCTTTCCAAAGGAGAGAGATAATAATAAAAAAAAAGTAAATTACTATTTAGGGTTTGTACATATTGTAAATTTAATCTTTACTTTTTAAAAATTATAGATGCGGGCCTAAACTTTGTATGATATGCGTACTGATAGTTTCTGACGCTAACCGAGGTTAAGTTTCTCTGTTAAGTCAATGCAAAATTACCAATATACTCCTAAGATATAAAAATAATAATTTTTAAATAAATTCTTTACCCCACTCAAATCCCACCAATCACACCTCACCTCCTCTTTCCATCTTCTTTTTCATCTTCATCTTCATCACCATCACCATCACCATCACCTCTTTATCACTATATGAGAAATAAAGTATCACAAATGGTCTACGGCTGTGTTTGAAAAGCTTCTGACCCGGTCTGACCGCTGACTGACCGACGCCGGTCAGCGCGTTTGAGGGATCGGTTTAGGTCACTGACCGGGTCTCGTGGGTCTTACCGAGACCCTAGATTAAACATCGCTGACCAAGGCAAGGGAGGGCGACCAGCCTCCTCTTCTCCTGATCGGCCACCAGATTCCCCATCTTCTTCGTGGCCGCCCCTCGCAACCAGCCACCTCTTCGCGGCCGCCCCTCTTCGCCGCTGCCCTCTTCTTTGCGGCCGCCCCTCGCAACCGACCCTCTTTCCCGCCGCCCCTTTCGCCAAGGTATACTTTTGATTTTAAGTTTGAAGTTAAGTTTAATTTTAAGTTTGATTTTAGTTGTATGATTAGAAATCAGATTTGAAATTCGATGTGTTTGTTTGGATTATGTATGATTTATGTTTAACTTGTATTTTGTATGACATTTTGAATTTTAAGCTATTATGTTCTTTCTAAAAATTTGGCTATTTTTATTGATTACACAACACCAGTTAAATGTAGACTCGTCAGAACTTCTGGGCAATATGGTTTTTATAATCATTCAGCAGAGTCAGTTAGATGCTGAATCAAAAAGCCAAGTTTCAGTCAGATGCATACTCAGTCAGAACTTCTAACTGGGTCAGTTTCTGACTCAGTTAGATCTTACTAGGTCAACAGTAATCAAACAACCCCTAAGTCTCTCTCTCTCTCTCTCTCTCTCTCTAGATCCGATAAATTAGGTTGTCATCGTGTTTGGTGGTAGCCACGGGTGGTTGTCTGATTGCGCGGTGGTAGGTCGAGGGTGGCGGGCAGCGATAATGATTGTGGGTTGAAGGTGCTGTGGCGGCGAATGTGGTGGGTCGAAGGGTGCTGCGGGACGATGGGGGTGGGTTGGCGACGGTGGTGGTGGGTTGAGAGTGCTGCAGCGACGGTGGTGGTGGGTTGAGGGTGTAAGCCGGCGACGGTGGTTGAGGGTGTAGGCGGCGAAAGTGGTGGTGGATTGAGGGTGCAAGCGTCGATGATGATGGTGGGTTGAGGGTATTTTGGTCTTTTTAAAAAACTAGCAGAGAAACCTAATCTTTGCTAGCGCCAGGAACTGTTAGCGTGCACTCGTTGCATAGTTCAAGCCCGCATTTGTAATTTTTGAAAAGTAGGTACTGAACTTGTAATACGTGCAAACCCTAGGGACTGTTCGTGTAATTTACTCTAAAAAATAATAATAAGATGGGTTGGATTTGATGATAAAATAAGAGCACAAAATATCCAAACACCCTTTATTATAAATCAATATTCCAGAAGTTTATACTGGTTGTATAGACCTCGTATGAGGGCAGGGGTCGTATAGTCTTTTATGGGGCATAAAACTTTTCTGTCAGTCCTCTGAATTTGTCTTTGTATTCAATGTCGAATTTTATACGTATCATATAGGGTTATATGAGTCGTATAGGGCTATATGAGGCGTATAGCCCTCCGACATCACCCCTGATTTTTTTTTTGTTTTTAGTGTCGGGATGCCAACCCTATACGGCTCGTATTGGGCTACATGAGGCGTATAAGATGATGTCAATTTATCACGGTGGGTGTTTTAATATTAGAACTATAAAATTATAAGGAGTAGACTAGTTATCTAAATTGATTGTGTTATAAAACTAATGTTAGCTTAGATTAGTGTTTGAATTATTGTTTGAAAAAATAATAATAACTAAAAACTATTAAGGTATCTTTTTGGCCTTTAGATGTTGAAATTATAACAGATAAATTCTCAAAATGTTTATTTGACAATTACTTTTACTTAAATGTCCATTTGACTACTTCATTTTACCAATTTCCCCTCAAGTTCTACTCGTATCTTAAAGGCTTTCGTCGTATTCTGAGAGTTTCCACATGTATCTTAAAGGCTTCTGCCCTTATTTCAAGGGTTTTCGCTTGTATTTTACATGCTTCTGCCCGTGTCTGAGTTTGGAACTTACTGGATTAAACATAGATTTTTAAGTCATACGGAACCTCACTAGAGCAATCCCATTGGCCCTATTAAATCCAACAAACAACCTCATTTGAAATACCATTGAGTAAGAGAGACCAAAGCTATAAACACATCAAGACTTGATCCGATTCAAGGGTCAACGATCGGAAATACTTTTGATTTTATGTTTTTAGAAACTCCTTACAATGTGGCAACAAGCAGCTTGCTAGAGAAATATCCTCCATCACGAGAAGTGAAAGGCAAAACCCAAAAAGTTACTAAAACTATATTAGTTACCAAATAGCACACTTGAAAAACCAAATATTCAAATTTTAGGGAAAGCAAAGGTAATATATACTTTAGTCTACAGGTCTCTAAACAAGAACTTACAAGTCTTACAATATTCGCTCCACTCGATTGTTTATGTAGACTAGTAACGATGTATTAGACTATATATATAAACTCATTTGCATAAAATGAAAATTCATTACGATAGGCTTGAAAAATGATCAACTTTTTAATCAACTTAATAAACCACACAACGACTACTACCACTACCACTATCACTACCAAGACTACCACTACCATTACTATCACCACTTTGATTATTGCTACAACTACTACTGCAATTGATGTTGTTCCTGTTGCTGCTCCTACTACAGGTGGTGCTTGTACTCCTCCCGTTAATCTCTTCCACCCTCCTCCATCCTATATCACCTTTTGTTGGCCTGGATCGACAATAAACACATGATCAAACATCGATCTTTTGTGAGAAACTCCCAAAGACTTCTTTTTATTAAATTGATCAAAGATCACCCAAAATATAATACCCTAACACATCTATTTATACTAAATACAATAATAATTCTAATCCAACTCAAACACTATTAAGTTTTCAAATATATAAACTCAATCCTAATCTACATCAAACTCAATCAAACAATTAATAAACCAATACATATAATTATCTATTTTAACTAATCAAGATTAAATTTTCACCTTTTCCTTCTATGTTTTCGTCACTGATCAAGAAGATCAACAAGTAGTCTAACAAACGATGCGTACTTTTTAAGCATCCAAAGATAGGAATGGTGTTCCTCTTTATGTATGATATTTGCTGTTGATGCTAGAAATATTCAGATTAGATGTAACCCCTCGATTATAAATCATCTAACTTCGGCTTTGTTTTTCATATCTTTTACTGGAAACATTCATTAGTTAGATTTTGTTTAGCAACTTATGAATGGATATTTACTGAACCAGGTATAAACCATTAAGTGTTGAACCAGTAATAGGTTTGAATCATTAAAAGCTAGTATATTGCTTAACTATTCGGAGACAAATGTCTGACCAATTCAGATAAGAGCTATAAACCATTCAAACTCAGTATAATGCTTAATCATTCAGAGGCAAAAATGCTTAATCATTCATACATCTGCTAACGAAACAAACACTTTAAACCATTAAGTGATGAACCATTCAGATATCTGAACCATTAAGAGACTGAAACAAACAACCCCTTACTCATCAAATCATGCAATAAGACTTATGTAATTATACAAATATCACTTACAAAAGAGTTGTTTTAAATAGCAAAACAAGAAGTGTGTTAGGTGTATAAAGATCAAAATGTCCTTGTGAGAATTAAACGAACATCTTGACAAGTTCACCATCTCATTATTCTCATCGGGACCTTTCCATCAACTTTTTAACGTACTTTGCACATGCTTTGACATAAATGAGAAAAAAAGTCAATGTACTTTATAAATATAAGAAAAGACTATTTCCATTTGTACTTTGATTTGGTTTGAAGAGGAGCCATTATAACGACTCAACATTTAACATTATCTTAAGTTAAAACCGAAACCTAATCAATAATTTGTGAGATGACCTCATATATGTATTGTGTATGTGTGAGTATATATAAATTTCATTTTGATCTTTAATTTGATTGTTCTCGTAAATTTTTTGATTTCGATATGATATGCAATTTAACAATGTCAAGAACTCTTTAGGTTTTGGGTATATTGATAAGAGATTACTCGTCGTATCAAATAAAAGGTTACCTTATGAGATTATAATTTAATAATTAAGTTAATTGAAAAATATCTAAAAAAATATTTAATTATATATTATTCTACGTTTATCTTTTTTTTCTTACATCAAATCTTTTCTCCTTCTATTTTTAAAATACTGCAAACTAATCTATTAATGTTTAGGTTTGAACTTAAGACCTTGAAGCAACAATATTATCAAATGAGAAATCTCATGTTAACATTATCTTTTATGTTTTTCTAAACTCACATACAATTATCTCTAATTTGTCAGGATATTTCGATTATGTCACTAGAACCAAACAAAAATATTAGAGGTTGCTTAAAGAGAAAATGAGTATTAATTTATTGCCTTTCGTCAATGAATAAGTGATTGACGCGAAATCACCTTCATTCAATACTCTTTATTCGCGTTAATATGCTTTTAATTTTGTTTTCCACTTATATTTATATTTGTACCAACTTATATTACTATACTAAAATTAGTTTGAATAATCTAAATCACACTCATTCGGATAATTAATTATATTGATAAATATCACCATTAACGTTCATTTTTATTGTAGAAAACAATCTCATTCTTGACTTTTTCATATGTTATTTTTTTGCAAACACGTTATCAATTAACTTTTTACATCCTTAATTTAATAAGATGAGTATATAGTATTTATTGGACTAAGTTTACATTAGAAATAAATGTTTCGAAAATCTCATGAACATACTTGTGAACCAATTCATTTACGTATTCATGAAGACGAGTTATCTTCTTACAGGAAAACTGTTAAAAATACCAATGCTACAATGCAATTCATAAACACTTTAATTAGTTTTTATTTGCCTATGTTTGTTGTTTTTAATGTTTTTTTAACAATACTGAGGATCTATACTAGAAAAGTTGTCAAAGTTGGTGGAATGTAGATGCAACATTCAAGAGAGTTGGTGACATTTCTTTCAAGCTCTGGTAGTTGTTGAGGGACTAAATGTGCAAATTGACAATTGAGTTGGATAAAATGGTTTCAACTATTATTCTTTGACAGCGTGGATTTTTTAAAAAAAGGATATGAATTTATACACTATGTACGCTTTTACTGGTATATGAGACTTAAATCTCTCTTCAAAGTATCATCTCATCGTTAGATCTCTTTACAATCTCTTTTACGTATGTTATCAAGTCCAATCTAATAAAAGTACGATAAGCGGGAAGAAAAGAAGAGAAAATAAAAGAACATTAGAGTAGGTGGGGCATCTTCAAGTAACCTCACACGGGTAGCTAGGTACCATAACTACGCCTCCGCCACCATTGCGGGTATCATTAAGGGTAGCGTTCTCGGTTACATAGTTGAACTATAATTTATTTTTAGTTACAGAAATGATTTAAAGGTATTTGAAAAAAAATGAGATCACTAACTAAGATAGTTCACATTAGTTCAAGGTGAAGATGAAATGTTTAACGGTGGTCGAAATGTCAGGATAGTAAAAAAAAATTTTGAACAGTAAATTTTATACTATTTCTATTCCTAAGCTACATCAAGTTACACTATGCCTTTATCTGAACCTGGAACCTCCCCTCTATTAGGCAAAGCCTCTATCAAGTATGCTAGCCTCACATTGGCACATGAATGATAACTATTTCAAAATTATAAATACTTCAAAATTCCCCTAAAAATATTATAAAAACCTAAGCCGTCTTCATCTTTGAAGTTGCTACCTTCTCGTCCGATTATTCGCATCTCTATCTCTTTGTTAGCTTCTCCCGCCATTATACTTGCATAAGAATTTGTTGGAAGTTGTTTAAAACTATATATTATACTGGCTTTAGTAAACCCGTGTATTACACGGGTTAAATAAAAAAATATTAAATAAAATAAAATTTTATTAATTATAAATTGATATTATAAAATAGATATGATTGAAATGTTTTTTATAATAAATAAAATAAAATTTTTATTTCAAAACAAACGTTTTAAAAAATATCATACTTAAAAACTTTTTTCTTATAACTCTCAATAATTATTTTTTGTTTATAAAAATTTTACATTTTTAAAACACCAAATATAAAATATTTTGTATTTTTTAAAAAGTTTGATGTTCTAAAAGTTTTCTAATTTTATGAATAATTATTTTCTTAGAAATAACATTAGTAAAAATATCTTTTACTTAATTTATTAAAAACTATTTTAATCTAAAAAATAAATAATATTATTAGTAATTAATGTGATTATTAAATATGAGAGAGAAGCGGGAAAAAATTATTGAGGAGGAATATAATGTTAACATATGTCCATCCTAAATACCTTTTTATTAAAGTAGAGAGATTATAATTTCATGTCAAACATTTTGTGATATTATTTTTAATAATATTGGTTTATTTTTATTATGTGTTGCATGTTGGGTTGAATGAGTGAGCTGCTCAATATATATGGGCTTTGAAGTTGGGTTGTAAGGAGTTGAAATGAATTATATCTTTTGGGTTATTGCTGACTAAAAATAATAAAGAAAAAGATCATCATCATAAGATCCCACAAGTGTTCGTGTAGATATCAATTTTTAGGGTTTAAAGCTCTCTCATCTGGTGTCAACTTGATCATCTATCTACTACATGCTCTCATATTCATCAAAGATTATCATGTAGATGATTTGTACTTAGAGTTTTTTCTTATTTTTTGTTTTCGTTTCTTGTTTGTTCGATCTCAATCTTTTGATTGTTGATTGAGCGTCTTTCTGTTCTTGGTTGTAAACATTTTGGTTTGAGGTGTCTAAAGATCAGGTTTATCATTTTCTGACAAAAATAGCCAATAACAGGTTTGTATTTCCGATTATTCGCACTTCTATTGTTGGTTTTTTCAACCGAATGATGTCTCGTTTCGTGATATGATATATTCCCATGTAAGAAACATAACACCAGAATGAATGAAAGAACCATACGATGATCAAACCTAATATATGATTTTAAGAGACTTGTTTTATGATTTAAATTGATGTTTGCTATCAAATACTCTTTGGAGAAAACTGGAATTCCAATCATTACATGTTATAGAATAGTGTTTAGCGTAGTTTAGAAGTAAGAGTAGATGAGTGTGTGAGTTGTCGTTTAAAAAAAAACTATACATAACGAAGTGGTTGAAAAGTAAGATAACATTCATTTACACATATAAATTGAACATCCAAGGGATGATGATGGAACCTAACATGATTTTTTTGTTTCCAACCATATTAATAGCATGGGTAACTAAAGTCATCAGGTATACCTTAAGGCCTCTTAACTTTAAGTAGATGTCATATCATCCATCTTACCTTATTTTTTTCTCAATTTAAAATATTAAAAAAAATTTAATTCGCCCACCCCCTTAACGCCACGGGGGGGTACCACACGTTTAACGGGCCACCTCAGCCTTAACGCCCCAGGGTGTTGTGTTACACCGCATGGTCTAGCTGCAAACTACTTCAAAGTTTGACTTTGACTCTTGTTGACCTTTTCTATCAAGAAATCTATTTAACCATAAAAGTCAACAATGGAATCACCAGAGTACATTTTAAAGTTTTTCTTTTTAACCACAGATTCAGATTACAATCCTAAAAATATTGCATCAGATTGCAATCTTTATAGGTCTCTCTAGAGGAAAGGAAACCAGAAGATGGACGTTTTCGGGTCAAATGGGACATCATGGGCTGATCAGTGGTGCAAGATTATACTTTTAGTATTTAGTTGCATCTTTAATGCTTACTTCACATATTAATTGAACATCTAAGGGCATAAGCTAGCTAATACAATGTTGGAATCATCTTGTGAGCATTTGACTTTATTTGTATTTGGTTATATTTAGGGCATACTCTCCTTCCATTTTAATGCTAATAGCATCCCTTGTGGTATTAATCGCTAGATTTGACCTTGCTAACCATATTATTAGCATTTCTTGATATACCATTTGGTTTAAATATTCGTTATTGATAACCAACAATTATTTTCAAGAAGAAACTAACTGAGTTGACTTCTAGTGATATAATACACAGACACAAGATACTAAGCTGCTTATCTGTTACAAGAGGTTATAGCTTACAATAAACAAACCACTATGTAAATTCAAACATATGTTAACCATTTACTTATGTAAGCAATTTACATATTCAAAAGTACTTATTCAGTTATATTGTTAAGTGCTGGATATTTTATTCGGGATAGGGGGAAATGGAGATGGTTATAAACCAAATAGATTTGAAGTATCATTTTTGATAAGTTGCTTTTCAATTGCTATAGTCGATCTACAACTCCAATTTTTTTTAATATTCTGGTTGTTAGGCATTGTGATGTTGTTTTACATCCTTTTTTAAATCCTGAGGTAGAGATACCAACCTTCTTATATGTCTTGTGTTCTAATCAAACAACATTGTTCATGGAGCAGGTAAAGTTACAATGGATAATTAGATAGTCAACATAGCTCATGTTGTCCGAGCTAGACAATTGCAAGCAACTAACCTGGTTTGCTTATTGATGGCTTTCATTACAAAATGCAGACTGTCTGCCAAAAAACATGCTAATCTACGTACTAGAAATGAGATTTTACGACGACGATCTGCACGAGGAGAGATGTTACACTACCTTTCGAAGAGTGGTAAATGTCATGAGCTTATCCATATGAGTGAGAAAGTTTTTATTATAGAAGGGGATGACTTATTAGCTACAAAAAAAGTAACTCAAGAGAACCAATACAATAATGATGACAATGTTCAAGTGGTATATTCTACACCTTCTACCCTCACTACTATAAAACTGGGTATTTGCGACTGTCTTTTCGGTCGCAGAACGGTCGCAAAAGGCTATTTGCGATCATTTTGCGACTGAAAAGACGGTGAGAAAAACACGTCTCAAATAGCCTACTGCGACCATTTTGTGACCGCTTTTACATTTGCAACCGAACATTGTGACTGGCACTACTATCGCAAAATATTGAGACTGCTTTGCGACCGCTACCTTTTGCAACAGTTATGATCATGAGATAAATATATCTGGATGTGCTTCTGCCAAAACAATTAACAGTGGCTAACACTGCTAACTTATGTAATAATAAGAGACAAAACCACCAACTAAATCGGTAGATAAGATAAGAACACATTTACTTCATCATGAAGCTCCAACTAAGAGATACAAAACCACCAATTAAGATTGGTTGCTGTTGCTAATGTATGCAAGGTCCAAGTTTTTTTAATAAAAGGCATTTTTTATTCTCAACAACCCGCTAAAAATAGCATTAGATGATATCTGATTGCAATGTGAAGTTAAGGAATTTAACCTGATTAAAGTTTGGGAATTTAACCTATCTGTTTCGTCTGAAAATGGAAGCTTTTGTGACTGCAATATACAATATGATTCTTTAGTTTGTTTGTTTGTTTATAGAGGATAGTTTTAAAAATCTAGAGTGTGTGAACCATAAAGAGATAGTTTTGAAAATCTAGAGTGTGTGAACTATAAAGAGATAGTTTTGAAAATCTTAAGTGTGTGAACTATAAAGAGATATATGTGTATTCACTAACTTTTAGGATTACTTTGACATACCAAGATTTGAAGCTTTTGAAGCTTTGTGACAAGGCCGTGCTGGGTGGCGTCTAAGGGTCTAGACGCGTGCCTGTGGGCTTTTGAAAACAGAGGAATGCACCTTCTGTTGTCTTTTGAGTTTTGAGTTTTGACATAAACTAGACCGGATGTTGATGGTTATCAAAAACATAAATATGAATATGCTATGTGTGATTGGTGGTTTTCAAGTTTATGAAAGCTTCTGTTGTTAAAGTGAACTGAAGTTACTTGGAAGCCCTTTATTTCATTTCTCATTGATGAGATTAGCTTACAAGTTATCGAGGATATTCATCTTGATTTAAGTATTCTTCTTTGGTTATTATAGTAGGCTTCTAAGTTAGTAGTACTTATGTGTTCCATGAGCATACAGTTACAAAATCAGCCATGCTCTGACACGCCAAGGAAAAAGTTGATGACAGATCGAGGTATTTGTTGTATTATTAAATAGGTTCTCGATTTTTTTTTGCGCTAAGAGTTTTTTACACCTATATATCACCTATTTAGTTACATCGATGATTGTTTTTCATAAATGTAATGTAAGTTTAAATTATTTCAAATACATGATTATATGATATTTAAAAGTAAGAAAAGTTGTCTATAATTATAATTATAATTTTTCTAAATATAAAAATAGTTGCGTATAATATATTCAATATCACCCAATAAGCATTTATTGTAATTTAAGTGACATTCTTTCGGTTTCAAACGTATTAATGGTAATCCTCAAGTTTTTTCAATATAAGTGTTCAATACTATAACCATTTGGTATAAATATATCCATCTATAGTGTTTTGAGTTTATACATATAAAGAAACATTAGTCATGGCATCTATAAAGCTTTATCTTGCACTCTTGCTTATACTCACGATTGTTGGTAAGTACACATTCCTTAAGGTTTAAAGATTATTTATGCTCTTGTCTTTTATCAATATGACTGTATAACAAAACAATAACATACTTCTAACTATTTTTTACTCATTGTTTATTGACTGATATTCGTCTTTATGTCTAACTTAGAGACAGAGATGATGATGATTGGTGAAGCGTGTGAAGACTCATGGTCATATGCCCATGGTCGATGTGATAGGGCCACTTGTGATAATGAGTGCAAACTAAAAAGAGGATCTTCTGCTAAGGGTCGATGCATGCTAATTGATACTTGCATATGTACTTATTTATGTTAAGATAATAAGATTATTCGACTTTTATATAAAGATCGTATATTATTTAATAAAGTTTCGCCAATCCATTTAATATGTTATTACATTATGCATAGCAAGTGAAATTCATGCTTTCAAAGAGGATACGCATACCAAGTCTACAGGGCTCAAAATGATTTAAAAGTATGAAATATATAACCAAACAGTTATAATTTCCCTATATATTAGTTTTCTTTTCATGTGTAGTGATTATTTAGTTAAAATGTTATTTAAATGCCATGCAAATAAAAATTATTTCCACTAAGCCTTATTGATGCAATAATATAGAAAAAGTAGTGTTTAACATTTGTTAAGGGCTTGACGCCCGTTTTAACTATGTTGTAATGGTATTTGAATCTCCACTTGTGTCCACGCGTCATGTTTGGCGTCCTCAAAATGTCCATTAAGTCTAGTCTTATCATATTATAATTCAAACATTTTACTAAATATTTTACATCAAAATAATTTGTTTATTCAAATTTTTTACATTCAACCCCTTAAAGAGCTAGAAGTAATATAATACTTAATAATCTTGTTTGAACGGCATTACCATCTCAAATATAATTTTTTTTAATGATAAATATATGATCGTGCTTCGGATGACTGATGTTATTTTAAACGGGCTCATCTATTTGTTTTTTAGCCGGAAACACACCCCAACTCCTTCAAAAGAAAACCCACAACTAGGAAAACATCTAGCTCAACTCAGAGCATTTTTATATTAAATGATACTTGAACCCAAAATCTTATTTTTAATTGTCTTGGGTATCCCTCGTCTATCATTTGAGTTAAGGATCATTGGTTAACATCTTAAATATCCACCCGTGGAAGACTGGAAGATTTGCACTTGGTCTCTTGGTAGACCTTTCAAGTGTCTTACAACTAATTAAGTCATTTGTACAATGATTTTTAGCCCAAGTAGTTAAAGTAAAATACCCAAGACATATAAATTTAGAAATGTTTTGGGTTTAACTCTCATTCTAACAAAAAATTCTTAGGATTGAGTCAGGAAGTTTTTCTAGTTGTGAGTTTTCTTCTAAGGGGTTGGGGGTACGGTCCTGGCTGAATAACGGATAACTGGACATGATTAAGATAATACTTATTCTACGAAACAGGATCTCGTTAAAAGAAATTAAGTCATTAGTGATGAAATGATGAATAAATGCTTAATATTATTGATAACTATTTACCTATTAATGGGGAGAGTATTTTCATCCTCAATGTTTAATGCCGATCAATTAATTGTACAAATATATAATTATTAGAATTAACTCTACTTTTTTCTTATTCATAATTATCAATAATAATAGCACCAAAAACTAATATACATTTAAGCTAAGTTTGATATATTAAAGTCCCAAACTTATCTGAAATATAATACTTGTAAGAATAATTTAATACTCTTTAAGCTAGTCAACATAAGATCTGATATACTTTTTTAATTTGTTCAAAAACGACGTTAAATTTCACTTGATCAAATTTTGGCAAGTTTAAAGATAACAAGTCACTATTTTAATAAATTGTTAAAATCTATTGCGTTAATAAAAAGCAAAGTCAAACATAAAAGACATTTAAGTGGAATTTACTATTTAATAAGTACTAGAGTTAAGTTATGTTACATTCAAAATGAAAGTTAAACACTTGAAAACATTTTGATGTGAATAAGAAAATCAACGTCAAATTAACTCTTAGTGGGTGTTTGGGATTGCTTATTGAAACTCCTTTTAACTTTTGAAAAGGAGAAAAGTTGAAAGGAGGTGAAAATATGTTTGGATGGAGATGAAGATGTGAGAAGAAGAAGATGTTTTTGAGAAGTTAAAAATTCTAACTTCTCAAAACTACTTTTGAGAAGTCCAAAATAGGTGTAAATAAGCAATCCCAAACAAGCCACTAATTGTTTATTTCTTTGACTTCCTCGTTTAATTTTTGGTCCCAAAATTCTACAATAAACTTTGGCGCCACTATTTTTTTTAATCTTATCATAACTTAATAGGTTAGTAACCCGTGTTAACATGAGTTGACAAATACTTAAAATAATATATGGGTAAATCAATTCATACTAATATATATATATATATATATATATATATATATATATATATATATATGTGTGTGTGTGTGTGTGTGTGTGTGTGTGTGTGATATTAAAAAGATAAATTAGAATGAGAAGGTTAACATAATATAATAGTATTATTATGTCGTTCTATAATAGAAACAAATGAAGATAGAATTATTGAACATAAAAAAGTATCAACTAATGAACAAATTTAATAAAATATACAAAAGTATGTAACAATGATACGTAATTAAGACGATTAACAGTTAAAATTAAAAACTAAATAAAGATGTAAATAATTTTTTTTTGTGTAATGGTATTGAAAGTTATAAAATATGGGTAAAAGTAATATCAATGGAAGATTATTAAAAAATAAACATTACTGAAAATATGAATAATATCATGAATTTTATAATTAATTAAAAGAAAAATGTGATTTCGAAAGAAAATATGACAAAAACTTTTATTTTACTAAAACAAAAATTTGTTAATGGTAATATTAAAATTAATAACCTAATCATTATTTGTTAACATAATTAGCAATTTCTTATAACTTTTGGAAGTATGTCAAATAATTAAAAAGTAATAACTAATCATAAATATAAAGTTCATTGTAATTAATATCAGTTAATAGTTTTCAAATTTATTGTAACTCAAGATTGAAGGATGTAACGACATATGGCCGGTAACGCAAACATGATGCTTAGGTGGATAGGCTAGAAATGAATCATGTGTACTCATAGTTAATATTTTATGATAGGTTATCGATTACTATATATACGTCTTAACAATTGCTTTGATTGGGTGTTGGGTGGCGGTGCCACGTGTCAAGGCTAATTGAACCAAAAATATTTTTTTTCTATTCTTTACTCATGCTTCTTTTTTTTAGCGTATTAATATAATTATTACTGATACATAACTACAAAATAGGTCAGAGCCCCTTGTTAAAGGTGTTGCTTCGATATTTTAAAATATCAAAGTAACGCATTTATCAATGGCCTCTCGTTGTATCGATATTTTAAAATACACAACCGCAATTACAACTATAAGCGCATAAAGAAAATATTACGTTTCTTGTTGTGTAGCATGGGTATTAAAACTAGTTATAATTCTTTTTATAAGACTCATTTCAAACTCATCTAGTTATTTTATTTTTTAAATACAAAACTATATTAGAAGCAGTTACTATACAAAGTGAATTTTTCATGCGAATCGTACGAAGTTTCTGTGTAATTATTTATCATTCTTGCGTGAGAATCACTTTTAATTCAATTTCTCTTGCGTGATAATTCTACAACTACGTGATAATTATCACGTAATTATAAATTCTTCTCGCATAATAATTCCATCCCAACTTTATATAAAAAAACACTTAATTTGTATTTTAAACTTTCTAAAACTATATTATTTATAAACTACATCTAGGGTGGTCATAGTTGTGTCGTTCAATGTAAACAATACATCAACCTTTCTAGTCTGTGTACATCGGTACATATGTCGAGCAATACAACGTTGTCATCGTCGAACAAAAAATCACAAAATTCTAAATTATAATCAAGTTTATTTTATCAAATCTTGTTTTTAATTCCAACATTTTTTATTATTCAGATTTGATTTTCTGTTTTTCTTGAAAAAAAGAAAAAGAAGATTGCATTCTAAGATATCACATTTGCGTTCCAGCAGATCGAGTTAATTGGGGACCCCACTGTAATCCACTTCCAATTCAAACCATGTTCAACCGTAATATCGTATTTCGGCATTTATTCAAAGAATCATTAAAATCTAATGTAGCGTTTGGTACGCAGAAATGAGTAACGGAATGGAATAAACCATCAAGTGTGAATTAATAAAAACATGTTTGGTTGGTGAAGTTAATAAAATGAACCATTACATAGTTGATTATATTCACTCAAATTCATTCCATCTATCCCCCTTTCTTTTTTTTCATTCCATCCATTCTTTCATGATTAGTCACCAACGCCACCCACTCACCCACCGCCATCGACCACCACCCACGCCAACGCCAACCACCGGCCACCATCGCCCGCCACCACCGCCGCCGGAAACCACCACTGGCCACAACCAACCATCGCTGGCCAACACCGTCGACGGAAACCACCACTATCGGCCGGCCACCGCCACCGCCGGAAACCACCACTGGCCACCACCATCACCGGCCACCACCGCCGCCTGAAACCACCACCGGCCACCACCATCGCCGGAAACCACCACCACCGCCGGTCACCACCATCGCCAGCCACCACCATCGGCGGAAACCACCATCGGCCACCACCACCGCCGCCGAAAACCACCACCGGCCACCACCATCGCCGCGGGAAACCACCATTGCCGGAAACCACCACCGGAAACCACCGCAGCCGGATATCACCATCGTCGGAAACCACCGCCGGCCACCACCGCCGCTGGAAACCACCGCAGGCTGCCACCACCACCCGCCATCACCACCATAACTACTTTTATATTTCATTTCTTCGTTTTTTCATACCTAACAAATAAAACAAAGTAATGATTCATTCATTAGGGTAACCGAAAAAGACAATGAAATGTAATGATTCATTTTATTGCCTCATCCATTCCAATTCTCTCATTAATTTCATTCTGTCGTTTATTTTATTAACTCATACCAAACAGACCCTAAGTTTTAAGTTTTGTTCTTTCTAAGAAATTATATATCATTACTTTTTTAAGGCTGATTCTTGCAAGATATTTAATAAAAAATATATATGTACACACTGGGGCGGACCCAGGTGTATTGTTGGTGGACAGTCACCCTCCGTAATTTTTTTTTTCAGCGTTATATGTATGTGAAAATCTCAAACGTCACTTTAAAATAATGTAATCGTCCTATTTTTGCCCCCTATAAAAATTTTTTTCCTTGTTTATCACTGTGTACACAACACATACATGTAAACACACGAACAGAAACGTTGCTTGGATATGATCAACGTGTATTCAATAATTTTATTTTTGATTTTTAGGACTGGATTGCGACCATTTTGATTTTGCTATAGGAATTTAATTTTAATTTATTTATTTTCTAAATTTTCGCAACCGGGTTGCAACCGGAATACTGTGACCGTTTTTCTACGGCAAAATGTTTACTTATTTTATACTTGGTTAGTATCTCGTGTATTAAACGAGTTGAATAAATAAAATATTAAGTAATTAGTAATAAAAACTTATGAATTATAAAACCATATTTGAAAATAAAATATGATAATAATTGCATATGAATAGCTAATAATATATTTTTATTAAACTTTTATTTTATAAAAAAATATGGGTTTTAAATATTTTATTTTAAGAAAAATTATTTTAAAAAAAGTTTGTTGTATTCTGTATTTTATAAAACTTTTATTTTTAAAAAGTGTGTTTTTAATAAAAAATAGGTTTTAATTTATTAAATTATATAATTTTTAATTTGAAAATGACATGAGTAATATTATTAGTGTTCAATATTATTAATAATAATAAAGATAAATGAGAAAATTAGTATGATAAAACTTACAATTATGTCAAGTCTTATTTTAGATTTTGTTTGTTATAGATAGATAGGTATGCTAAAAACTCATTTATTAAACGAATTATAGTTATTAATAAACACAATGAGTTACATTATGTTATTTTAATATAAAATATGATTAAAATTATATATACGTAATAGTTCAAGAAATAAAACAATTATACTATTTTTTTATTCTTTTTATTTATATAGTTTCATTTTTTAAAATTCGTTTTAAGATTTTTTTTATAAAAGATTTATTATTTATAAAAACCTTGTTTATTAAAAACTTGAGTTTCTAATTATTCTGGTTGTTTTAATAAAACTACTTAAAGATAATTTTATATTTTTTAGAGTTAATTTCAGTTTTATTACTTAAGTTTTAACTAAAGTAATCATTTTCCTGTAAAAGATTAAGTATATTAATTTACTTCCTAAAGTTTCATATGTTGTTTTAATTTCACTCCAAAAGTTTTATTATTTTGGATAAAATTAAAACAACTAATGAAGCTTTTGGATAAAAATTGAAACAATAATTTATGAAACTTTTGGAGGTAAATTGATGTTTATAATCTTTTGGAGGAAAATAGTTATTTTTAACAAATCTCATAGAGTAAAACTGAACTTAATAATTTAAAAAAAAAAAATCGATTTAAAATATTTTGTTTCAAAAAAGTTTAGTGTTTTAGATAATTTCATATTATATAAAATTTTGTTTTTTATTATTTCTATTTTAATAAATAGATGTAATTTTTAATTTCTTTAATAAAATTTACTTTTAAAAACATAGCTTGATTTTAAAAAATATAAATAAGAGAGAGAAATGTATGAACAATTAAAAAAATTAATTTTTATTAATAGAAAGAAATTAGTTTGAATGTTTAAATTATTATAATATTCTTTTTGAATGAAAAATGAAGTGATTATGTTTAGAAAAATGACAAGTGTCAAAAAGATGGGTTAAAAGAATAACAAATGACAAAATAAAACTTATTTTATTAAATAATATAGATTTATTTGTTTTCTCACATACTGACCAACACATATTGCAATTGATATATATATATATATATATATATATATATATATATACTAGATGGTACGTTACAATTTTGCATAATATTTATGAAAGAAAATCTAAAAATCATGATATGTTTTATACTTTATACACATCAGGTCAATTTTGCATAGCATTCATGAAAGGAGATCTAAAAATCACGATATGTTCTATACTTTATCAAATATATTGAGTGTTAAGGGACACAGAATTAAAAAAAATATGCAAAAATATATTATATTTGACCCAGCTCAGTTATTAATAAAACTTAAATCGAAACTTTAAAAAAAAAATACACACGTGACAATGGTATACTTAGAAGATAACATAAATTTTAAAAGTTTATAAATAAAAACTAAAAAAGTTATATTTAATCCGATATGTAAATAAAAATTATATTGAAAAGTAAATCAAAATAAGTATATCGCAACATTCTTAACTGCTAGAGTTACAATTCACTGTCATGCCGGTCGATATTATATATAATTTTTTTTAATTTATATTTTCACATATTTCTAATCGATCGATATTTATAATTTAATTTTAGTTAACTATTTTCCTATTGATTTTACGAGCGGTTTGCAACCGGTTGCATTTGAATTCATATGGTTGCAAAACTTACAACCATTATGCATTATTTCATTTTTTAGATTAAGTCTCAAAACAATAGTAATTTGCAAACATCTTTTCGGCAAAGTGATGGTCATAAAAGTTGCAACCATATTTTCAATCGTAAAACATGCAAGCTTATTTCAATCGCATTAGGTTTCTTGTAGTGATCTAGCGTGTCCTACATTCTGCCTTTAGAAAATCATATAACAGATAGAATAAAAATTTAGAGTTAATTTCATTTTTGCTCCCTAAGGTTTGACAAAAATAACCATTTTCCTTCAAAAGATTGAAAATATCAATTTACCTTCAAATGCTTCATAATTTGTTTCAATTTTAATCCAAAAGTTTATCATTATTTCAACTTGAATCCAAAGTAATAGAACTTTTGTACTAAAACTGAAACAACTTATGAAACTTTTGGAGCTAAATTGATGTTTTTAATCTTTTGGATGAAAATAGTTATGTACGTTTGTCAAACCTTAGGAAGTAAAATTAAAATTAACTCAAAAATTTATTTTGATATTTAAAGTGTATATTTAATTAAACTAGCAAATTCTAATTAAGCCAAACCCTATCTTACATTACTATTATTGAAACTTAGAGAGTGAAACATGAAAAAAAAAGGTTAGGTGAAATAGTAGATAATAGATTCATGCTGGGATGAAAAGCTATGAAAGCCCAAATGAAAGTTATACTCCAAACTCCAAAGGTTAGAGGAAAGTATGACAAGAAAGTGACAAATAAATGATGTTAGTGCTAAGTGATAACTGATAATTAATATAGGAATTAATGGTGTTACACGTACACACCTAACTGTAAAAAGAAGAATATTTTACTTTTATGAGTAATATAATTCGTTGGTGAATCTTGAAAAAGGAAAAAAAAAATCGTGAACTAGATGAGCTAAAATCTGGTAGAGAGAAGTTAAGGTGTATTATAAGGGTTTATATTTTACAACTAATTTAAATAATTGCCCCTTACAATAAACAAAGGCACATAACCTATAAACTTAGGGGCTGTTTGACAACTTTTGAATGAATAAATGTTGAATAATTAAAAGTTTTGAATAATTAAATGCTAAATCAGTAAGAGGTATCATTAAAAGCTAGTATATTGCTTAACTACTCAAAGGCAAATGTCTGACCAATTCAAATAAAAGCTCTTAACCATTCAGACTCAGTATAATGCTTAACTATTCAGATGCAAAAGTGCTTAACCATTCAGAAATCTGATCATGAAACAAACACTCTGAACCATTAAATGCTGAACCATTCAGACATCTGAACCATTAAGAGGCTGAAACAAACAGCCCCTTAGCTTATAGTATTGAAATTAAGACCCGTGAATTTAGTTTATTCTTTCAAAAAATTTAGGGTTTTTTTCATTGTTATATGTTAATGAGTTACCATGCAATACTTGACCGAATGTTGAATCCAGATTTAAAGTTCGCTGGATTTTTCCTAATGTATTATACAAACTTGGATATATGAACCATGTATGAACTTAGGTTATTATACATGCATCTAATTAGTTTCTCAGAAATAAAATATGTACCGTACGCCATAATTAAAATATTTAATATTAATGGGTCTCTCGTCTAGTGATAACAAGATGCGTAAAACAGATCTCTCTCAATATGTTGTTGAGAGTTAAAGTTACATGTTGACAAAAGATGTAAATTCAAGGGTAGGATTAGATGGTATGTGAGCTAATTTTTTTTAAAAAAACCACAAAAAACAAATGAGGGAATACATACCCCACATCATGTGAAAAGACAAAACTATTTTGATATGAAATTTGTGTTGTTCTTTTTAATGTTATCAAGACATTATAGTTAATTAGGATAACATAAATCTAAGGATAATTTGAATAAGCATTAATATAAATAAGGGGTGTGTGGTTCTAGCTACCCCGTTAGCAAGTGGTGCCCATAGTGGCTGAAAATTTGATTACCTTAGTTGAAAGGCATCTGAAATTGCTTCGTGTCTACATGGTTGATAGAAATTAAGTTCAATGAGATTTGATGAGTAGTAATTACTACGACCAACAACAACTTGTGCTATCAATAGTAAGGTGTGCTATAAGCTAACACTGTCATCAAAAGTAACTTATACTATTAGCAGTACTCGCATCAGTAGCAACTTGGGCTATAAGTAGTTACCATTGAGAGGCTAATCGATAGTATCTGAATAACTAAGTTCATGCAATAGGATTTTTTATTGAAAAAAGGTACTAGTGATAATCAAATTAAAGATGAACGTTCTTAACGCCAGCTAATACACTATTTCGTGAAGAGTTGTGTTATTTCAGCTAAACTTTGTAATACTTTAATATGAATGGAAACATATCTAGTCAAAAAGGTTATACAACATACCCCAAACTATAACACTTACTATAACACTTTATAGGGTTAATTCATTCTTATCGCATGCATCTCTTTATGACTGTTGATACGTCACAAATTTTGTTGCAAAGATATATTTCATTTTGTAGCAGGTATTGGTTTACCATATATAATTTCCGTCGCAATCTACCATTAAAGGTTTTATGTGAAGATTTCATGATGTCAAATTGTGACTAAAATATTTTGTTAACTCGGTTAGAGACGATTCTGCACATAGATTTTCTTCTTGCAACTCCTTTTTCTTCACGTTTCCAAAGCTTAAACTTTCGTCAAAAAAGCTGCATTTTTTCTTTTAATTTTCAATTTTTTTAAATGTATAGTATGACAAAAATATACAAAAACACAGAGTTAATTTCCATTTTCTCTCTTAATTTTGATCTATGTTATCATTTTCATTTAAAAAAGTATTTTTTACCCCTTTTGGTTATAATTTTTTTTAAGAAGTTTTTCATCTATATTTGTTAACTCAATTAATTATGTTTGTTAAGTTAGGGACATTATACAAATCATTTAAGTTAAATTTTTATTTAAATTTAAAAAAATTATAAACACTAGAGCAGTTCGACAATAAAAGACAATTCTTAACTGAGTTAACGAAAATAGATGAAAATTACAACTTTTTAAAATGCTAGACCAAGAGGGGAAAAATAACTTTTTTGGATGAAAATGATAAAACATATTAAAACTTGGGAATGAAAAGGACAATTAACTCAGAAAAATATATCAAATCGAAGCTTTTAAGATTCACAAATATATCAAATCAGACTAAATCACATAAATATTTTTTTCTAACAAATGGATTTTTGTTAATCATATGTATTCTCAATCATAACCATAATATAGGATCTTTAAAAGTTTCTATATCTAGTTAAGTAGCAAAAATAAATACTACTTAGGCGTGTTTAGACGAAACCCTCAGCATTTTGCTACCAAATGTTAATTAAACTTGTGTACTAAATCGCAAATTAAATACATCTCTCTTAAAGCCCTTTGCTACTTTACATTAATGGACTTTTCTGTAGCAAATGCCACATACATCCTTGTTGAACTAGTGCCTAAATGGGTTTGTAATTGCAGCTTTACATCGAAGTGGTAAACATATTTAACTAATTAAATAGGTCAGCTTCAACCTAATGGGTTTGCAGTTTTATCCGTTTATTATTATAAAATTGTAAAAGAGACCTATGTTAGATTTTAAATATTTGGTTGTTTTATGTTAATATATTTAAAATTTAAAAGATTGATAAATTGGTGTTGGGTTGTTTAGTTTAAGCATGTTAATTAATTATAGGCATTTATGTTTTATTTTAAACAAATTTGTGACTTTTGAGCAACCATATATAAAGAAGAAAACAATTAAGAAATTCCGTGTTAAGAGTATCGTGTAAGTGTAGTACAGATCATATTATGATATTATTTAAAATTTTGTAAGGTTCATGTTAAATTCAACTACTCAATCTGTAAACACGACTTGTCAACACCCCTAGTTATAAGTATTATTATTTACATATATGCTAGGAAGAAAATGATCTTGTTGTATGTTATCAACTAGAGTTCACTTTTAACATGTTGCAAAAACTAAGTTTTGTATAAAATTATATTGTAATGTAAGCATCTCATAACAGTATTTTTAGAATTTAAAAAATATTAGGTTGCTGGAGAAAAAGTATAAATATTATATTTGACGTCAGTTTTAAATAGAAATTGTATTAAAATATAGATAAATATAAACACTTAATAACGGTGCATATGAAATTTTGCAAACATTATATTCGAAAAATTTTAAGAGAAAAATAAAATATGTCCACACGTTGCAACCAAATTGGAATGTTACATAATATCGTATGTAAAAATTGTAAGAATAACACAAAAGTTTATGAAAAAAGAAACTTGAAAGCTATTTTGACAGCTTGTATGTTCATACTTTGATTACTTCACGTACAACTCTATTTTGAATAAAATTTATATAGAAATGTATATAAAAATAAAATTGTCGTAATGGTACGTTCATATTTTTAAAAGCTTCATATTTTAAGAGTAATAAAAGAAGAAAAAAAACAACTATAAGTAAGATACATGCCATTGAAAATGTCGGGTGTAAATGGTAAATTTTCTTAAATTTCGAAAACCTCTATTTTAAGCGATTTGTTTCACATGGATCAACTATAAACATATTATAAATAAGTTTTAAAAATATTAAAATCAGTTGGAAACTTTGTGGGAGGTCAGTTCTACAAAGTGTGATTTCATATTTGTATGTATTTATAACTAGCCTAATGACTCGTATAACACATAGTTTGAAAAATTATATAAAAAACATATTAATTAGTTATGAATAATATATAATATAAATATGTTTGAAATCATTGTTTTTATATTCGCATATTTTACGCATGTAAAGTATGAATGAAGATAATTTAAATTTTAAAAGCTTATTAGTGTGCTTTCTAAACAAATTAAAAGAAAATAGTAATGAAATTGAATAAAAATTTTAAAATAAAAGAGATGTTGCCAAGTGACAATATAGCTTTAAAAACTTAATATGTGACGATTATTACTTAATACGTTGGCAAATGACCAACTTTTTTTTCTTTTATCATAAATAGAAGATTAGTGAACGAGGAGAAACACCCAAAATACCCTTAGATGGGACTTAATTTTGGTAAATTATGACCTTGTACATGATAGAAAATAAAGTTGGAATGTATGTATGGTGAGTTGATAGTGGTCGTTTTGCATGGTAAGTGGCCTACAAGTCTCATAATTATATCATCAAAATGGCATGGGAACCTACTATTAATTTCATAGAATAATGATCATCACTTCCTTAAAAGCCTCGAATAATAATAAGTGGAGAATCTTCGCTACAAGAAACAACACAGATCCCTTTCACTTTACACTTTCCATGGTTTTTGACTTTACTTTGTCTTTATCATTATTACATTATGTAGGTATGTATGTATGTAGGCCTGGCCATTCATCGGGTCACAAAAGGATTATATAAGGTATCTTATTTTGTATTTTGCATTTGAAAAGCTAAGAACTCGAAGATATTTAATAATAAAGTTTCGTGTGCAGCGGATGTCTTATAAGAAATTAAATCGGCTTTTTTTTAATCTTATTTAATGGATAAATAACGAGATTAGTCTTCTTGGTGTAACTCTGTTTTGTAACATAACGTCTCGCTATCTTGTTATAATCTAAAGTTGGTTGTCAAGAAAAAGAAGTATGCATGAATATTATCTATCTATATTAATAAAATAAGGTTGTGTTATGCCATTTGTTACAATTTTAGATCTTCTAAATTTTATTTTACCGTCTCTTTCTACTAATAAATATCACATTAAATACAAATGATATTATTTAATTCTTTTCATATTAAAAATATTTTTTATTAAATTAAAAAAATAAATCTTTCTACAAATGCAATTTGTAAAGAAATAATTTTTTATAAAATAAGAAATTTTTTCAAAAAAAATATCAAACTTTTAAAAAACACAATGTATCTATATTAATAAAATAAGTTTTCGTTATGCCACTTGTCACAATTTTAGATGTTTTAAATTTTATTTTCCTGCTTCTCTCTCCTAATAAATATCACATTAAATAAAAATAATATTATTTAATTCTTTTCATATTGAAAATATTTTTTATTAAATTAAAAAAATATATCTTTCTACAAATACAATTTGTAAAGAAATAATTTTTTATAAAATAAGAAATTTTTTAAAAAAAATATCAAACTTTTAAAAAACACAATATATTTTAAAACCTGTGACTTTTAAAAAATAAATTTTTTATGAAACGAAAATAATTAAATTTCAAAGTTATAATAAAGAAATTATTAAAAATGACAATTTTTTAAAAATAGTTTGTTTTGAAACAATTTGTTTAAAAACAAACTTTTTTTGAAAAAAATAAAAAAAATAAACAAAAGTTTAAAAAATGATATCATCCTTTTATCACTCGAACGTAATGTCAATCATATCTTATATTAAAAGATCATTTTATAATTTTTTTAATTTTTATTAATAAATATTTAATATTTTATTTATTCAAACCGTGTAATATACGGGGTACTAACCTACTAATTACATAAAAAAAAATCTACCTACTATAATAAGAGGGTAACAAACAGGACATGTGTGAACATCACATTAATTCTTATCAAAAATTTTTCGCTTCTCTCTACTATTAAATAACTATATTAATTACTAATAATATTATTCAAATCCTTTTTAGATTAATAATAAGTTTTTAATAAATTTAGAAAGATATATTTTATTAATGTTATTCTTAAAGAAATAAATTTTTATAAAATAATAAATTTTTCTAAAACATCAGATGTTTTAAAAGATATAAAATATTTTAGAATTAGTGTTTTATAAATTAACTATAAATAATTAAAATTAAAAATTTATAATAAGAAAATTTTTAAAAATGCTATTTTCTTAAAACGGTTTGTTTTGAAACAAAATGTTTAACTTTTTAAATAAAACAAAAAAGTTTAAAAAATGATATCATTGTTTATTATTTATAGCTTTTACTCATGCGTAGTTTCAATCATATCTAATCTTATAATATCGTTTTATCATTATTATATTTTTATTTTATTTAATATTTTATTTATTCAGCACGTGTAATAAACGATTTTACTAAAACTAGTATATTATATTTACGTTTACAATGGGTTAACTTAACTAGAACATACATAACAAAGTGATGTGCAAAGATGATTTTTGTTAGCTTCCAATATGATGAAATTGACTTCCTTGCCCCCTTCCTTCCCACGTTCTAACCAAGTTGCGAATTAAAAAAAAATTTTAAATTTTATCTTTTATTATATTTTTTTAACGGTTAACAATTATTATAAGTCTAGTCACCCCGTGTAGGTCCATTGGAGAAATGCTACCCACGTCCGCGAACACAAATAATACTGTTGATCATACCTACCCATCATTACAGGATAAATCTATCACCTAAATGCCCACTGTGTTAAAACACCATGCTCACTTGGAGCGTATTGCAACAAGTGAGACTCGAACCCATAATTTACACTTTGGAAAGTCATGTTGTGCTTCCTTCCAAACCAGTTTATCATATTATTGCCTCCACTCATGAGATATTCAACTCTTTGAAATTGGGTTATGAATAAGGTCGGTAAAAATTGATGCTGGCCCTATGTCACAACATCTAATAACTCAGAAATGTATGCATATAACATTTAGATACATTTAATTTAGAAATATAACAAAGTTTGATATCATATATCAGTAGAATTGTTAGAAATGAGTTAAAAACAACTCAAATAGAGTTTTGGATTTATGGCGCATATGACACCAGTTTATTGTTTATCAAAGGTTTAAGTTTTGGAGTGGAAAATTGAGGAAATTAGTAAAATAATGTCAAATTTGATTAAATTCAATGTAGCTATGATTTTGATCAATTAGAGAATCAATTTAGTTAATTACAACTTTAATTACACTATAATATATATTAGAATATCTTGGAAGGTTTAAGACGGTGATATATATATATATATATATATATATATATATATATATATATATATATATATATAAAACTAAGTTTATATGTTATGAACATGTGATTTTGTTGAGATAATTGTTACATTTTCGCAATTCAAAAGAATGTATATAAAAGTAAGATTTTGGTAAAAAGTGATGGAAATGAAAAAAATGGTCAAATAGGCATTGGACCGGTCATCATGGTAACATATCGACTAATGCAATATGAATAGATTGATAAATAAATGATATAAATGATATACACGTGATTGAACATGTATCCATATTCAAGTTAACAAAATATAAAAAGAGTTAAATATTCGGAGATTCGACTACAATGTTTACACTCAGAGCCGGCCTTGAGGGGGGTGGGGTGGGTGACCGCCCATGGCCCGATCTTTTCAGGGGCCTGGAATTTTTATAAAATTGTATATTATATATATATATATATATATGTATGTATTTTTTTTAAAAGCTATAAATTATTAATAAACTTATTAGAGAGACCTAATAACATTTTAATTATTTTAACCTATTAAATCTTACCTTAGAGCTCATTAAAATTTTAAATAGTTTAGCCCAATACCATTTACCCGATCTAAACTCAATTTAATATGAAAACTTGATCGAGAACTTTCGTCGTATATTAGATTATTTTGATACAATAATATTTTCGTTTTGTTTATTGTTATAACAATTATCATCGTATTATAAATTTTTTATATACAATTTATTCGGTTTAGACTTTTTAATACGTTGTTTTACAGGGGTCCATTTTTTTTTCTTGCCCCGGGCCCAATGTTTCTTGCTGATTCTCAGGACCGGCCCTGTTTACACTTCTTATAATCAAGTTGAGTACATAGAGTTTTAATATAAAGTAGGACCCAGCCCACACTAAAATTTGATGTCTTGTAAATGTTTTTGTAACACATAAGTATGAAGTATCTCCCCCTATGTTTAAACCTTCTATTTTCGTAACTTTTAACTCAATTTAACTCCAACTCATTTAAAACTAATTCGTTGATTATTTTGTGACAATTGCAAAACATTTAATTTTGCGTCATTTAGACAAAATAAAAGTGGGCATCTTTTGACATTTGAACTTGGTGAATCATAACTTTTTTAAACCCTAAAACTCTCATTGGTTTTTGACATATATCTTATCATTACGATTGTAGTAACCATTCCTTTTTTTTTTTTTTTTTTTTTTTTTTGACCTTTGAAAGTCGTTTCCTTCTGTTCTTAGTTAAAAGAATTAACACGGGAATAATAAGGAGAATTAGGGTTTTTCACCTTTCTTTTATATGTTCTATATTTTGCTTTTTCCTTGACCACTCAAGTTTCGTTAAAAATAATTTTGCAGAAAAAGACTATGATAGTGAATTAGATCACAATATAAACATCTATCATGGATTATTATACTTAAATAGTGAACCGGGCTGAACTAGCTTCACCTTGATCATGCTTGGGCTCAAAGCTAAATGAGTCCGCTCAACTCAACTTGTTTATTTTAAACAAAATGAACTTTGAGCTCAAGCTTGACTCATAAAAAATTAAACACTTATTTATTTAAAATTTAAAAAAAGAAATAATACATTTTACATGCATGCAAAATTTATAGATGGATCATGTACGAGCCAAACAGTGAGCTGCTAATAACTTAGATTGACGTAAAACTCAGGATTAGAAAAATTAAGAAAAATTAAGATTACACTGTTATTTAGATTATAACTTAAAAATATAAACGAGCAAGTCATAGGGGAGAGTCAACAATCGAGCTTTTTTGGTTCAAACTCCGCTCGTTTAAAAACTAAGTAAATATGTTTAGTTTTCTAGCTAGTAGTGCCTGGCTGACTATACTCTTTAATTTTCAAATCAGGTTTTTTAATTAACGGCCAACGAATACCTTAAGCCTAGTCACCCGGGTAATCATAGTCGAAAGACCATCCACGTCCGCAAAGACAAAAAATTGCTGATGACCCAGCCCACCCATCATTTTAAAGAAATCCACCAACTAAAAGCCCACTATAAGAAAACTCCTGTTTCACTTGAAGGATATTACAACAAGTAAGAATCAAAGCAATAAACTTCACTTTAGAAAGTCATAAGATGACTCTTCCCAAACCAGTTGATGTACGAACTTATCGGAGATTTACAAATTAGTTGATTTCATGCATGTGAGCTTTTTTCAAAAGCGCTTCAAGCCGATCTGTGTGAAAAGCGTTACTATCATCTCTTGCCACGTGTCATCTTTCTATTGGTTGTCTCAAATAATTTTTTTCTTTTTTTTCTGGTTTGGGTGCATTTATTTTGTCTACATATACATGGGTTTCTGCAATAATCAACAAACTTGGTCTACCATGGGTGGCTAAGGCCATGTGTTAATGCGGAGATGACCTGGGTTAGAATCCCGCGGTTGTCATTTTTTTTCATAATTAAGTATTTTGCTTTTTAAGAACTTTGTAGTATTTCATTTTCACCCTCTAAAGTTTGGGATTACTTCTATAAAAATTAAAGTTTGGGATTACTTCTATAAAAATTAGACTGTATACGTTTCGATATACGCCTACGTTTTGACGTAAATTTTGTTCAGAAATAAGTTGGGTCGAATATAAAACGTTTTAATGCTTATTTTTATGTACGCTTTGAGTTGACTTACGTTTCGACACTGGTTTATTTGGAAACGCGTCGGGTCAATATAATACTTTTTCATTTACTATACATTTGGACGTAAATTTAGTTCAAAAAAGGTCGAAGCAATTGTAAGTCCATGTTTCAACATTAATTTTGTTTAAAAACGAGTCAGGTCAAATATTAAACGTTTTTGTTCAACAGTATAAATTCGAGTTACTCTACTTATTGACGTAAAATTAGTTTGGAAACAAGTCGGGTCGATTGTAGTCTATACCTTATCACATCACGTACAATGTCGCGGCAACGCGCGATGGGTAATAAACCTAGTTGTTTCACATTTAGGATAAAATAATAAGAAAATATCTAGGATTATATAATAAGAAAAAAAGCTAAAAAGTTACGCTTGAATTTATTATAAAATTGATTTATTTTGAAACAAAGGAAGACTTGGACACCTAACGTAGGTGGGATTCGTCACCTCACGTCGATTTATTGTGAACTTTTTTTCTTTGGTTACCTTTTTCATGAAGCCTTTTTATCTCTATCAGAAATTATTTTAGTGGGGCAAATAAATAATTAATGGTGTAATCCCCTAATCCCCAGGTCATTTTTCACATGCAAGACACCTCTTATTTTTAATCTCTTAAAAATAAAACAAAAATTTCAAGTTTATTAATGTGGTAATTTATAATTATGCAATACTAATGATAATAAATTAGATTAAAATGAAGTTTATTTTGAACAAAATGAGACAATATTTATTTTGAAATTTTGAAATAAATCTGTGTCCTGACTCCTATATATGAAGCAAAAAAAGGTATTTTTTTTTCTTTAATAACTGCCTCAATTTTTAATTCAACTTCATTAAAAATAGTAAAATAGTCATTGTAATTGCTACCACAGCTACTATATTTATGCTATAATGTGAGACACATATATTTCCCTTTTTTTCCTTGAAAAATGATCATTATTAGCTAACTCATCAAAGTAATATTATCTATTTATCTTGATAATCATGCCCCCCTCCCATCCCTCTTTATAAAAGTTGTAATAGCATCCTAATCAATTATAGGAAACTAATGGCTTTTCTTTTGTAAGGAAAAATAAAAGTGATAAATATTAATTAGAATATATTGAGAACACATTTAATGCCGAAATTAAGGTCCCTAAAAACTTGCAATCTAGAAGTGTACAATTATTTATAGAGGATTAGTACACTTTGACACATCAAACCAAAAATTGTTAGGATTAATCTCAAGCTGTAACTTCAATGGTGTGACTATCCACAATTGGACTACGAACAACAGCCACACCATGTGGATTTGAAATGTTTTCACCGCGTGTAAATGCGAACTTGACCACATCAATCGTGTGTTGATCTTTAACTTCTCTGCCCCTTGGTTCATCAACTTCACTCGATTTCTCTTTGAATTCTGTAATTTTGTCGTCAATGACCGGCTTCTTGTTCTTGTACACAAAGTAAAGTATGATTTGAATGATACCGAAGGTGAATCCGAGCGTATTTGGAATCTGTAGTATCAAGAAAGCTTTAGAAAATTTTAGATAGATAGGAAGTTATTTTGTAAGATATCAAGCTTACCGCGATGTTAAAGTCCCCAAGAAGTAAACCATAAAAGAACCACATGACTGCACTAAGTGTTAGGGCGAGCGACAAAAGGATTGGCATGTACTCTACACTTTTTGTCTTGATCACTTGTCTCTACAAAATGAATTAGAGTTAATTCAAGAAAAGAATACTTCCCCCCAAAGGACATAAACAGTATATATTACACATATTGTACATATAATAATCTTATTTTTATATCTATCGTAGTTTAAAAGTTAAAGAAGTTCTTAAAATATATATGAGTTTTTTTTTCTTATTATGTTTTTATAAGAGCAATGCATATACTTGTTAAAGATCTTAATTCCGTCACTGGTTTTTATTATTTTTATATCGCTTGTACGTACCACAACCCCTAATGGCGCGACAAAAACACACAGAGAAAATACAAGGCAAATCCATCCGACTATCACACCACGTTGAACGCCTTTCGTAAGGAATTGAGTTAGGAGAACAATCAATCCGAAGCCAATAACTATAAATAGCATGATTAGCTTCAAACTTTCCATCTACACATGAAATAATGCTTTCAAATTAGGGTTAAGAGAAATATACAAATAACCAAAAGAAGATGACATTATACGAATTCACACATGCATACCCTTGCTTTCTTCGGGGCATAGAAGACGAAAACACAGAGATAAAAGGTTTGTATAACAATGCCAACTGAGTTGATGGTGATAAGAAGCATCGCATTGCCCTTTAGCAACGCGTAATAGATCCAAAGCATGGCACTAAATAATCCCACTACATAAGGTATCGATTGAAACCCTTCGGTTGATTTCTTTTTGTAAACTTTGTAGAACGTCGGCCTAAGTATTTTCAATGCATAATTATTCGAATCGATCAGGATATCAACTAGCATGAGGATATATAAATATAGATACATATATATATATATATATATATATATATATATATATATATATATATATATATAAACATATTATTAACAAACTAATATATATATATATATATATATATATATATATATATAAACATATTATTAACAATGATTAGTTTGTCATGTAAAGAGGATTAAAAAACTTACAATGGTGAAAGAAACACCATGAATGAGACAATATTGCCTACAAACAAATGATATAACAAGCATAGTGTTAGCTAGGGTTTGGATATATGTGTTACGTGCATGACAAGTAACCTGCATAGTTCCATGCATGCATTAAGTTACATATAGTATGATTCATGGTTTGATCATCTACGCCGGATATCATAGCATCACACGATTACAGTTGGCGGGTATATCGACATATGTTTTAGATGATCAGATGAGAGATCATGAATGGTGGAGAGAGAGATAGAAAGATCTCTAGAGAGAGAGAGAGAGTACCCATAAGGCCAAATGCAAAAGTGAGGTGAGGAAATTGACCAGCAATCACCATTGTTACAGCTTTTGCCCTTGATATTACACACTCAAATCAACCAGTTGCAATGAACTCCTGGTGGTGGTGGTGTGGTGGCTGTTGCTGGTGGTGGTGGTGGTGATGAGTGGTGCATAAGAAATGGTGAAGGAGATGGTTTATATAGGAAAGATTGAGGGTAATGGGTGGTGGGTCAGCCATTAACATATACAAATTATAATTCCTTTACACTTCAATTATTTCATAAAGTTTTTGGGAAATTAAATTAAAGAAGAGACTCAAGTTGTTTACATGGTTTAAAGACTATGCATCCCAGCTTTCCCTTTTCAAAATTTTCTTTCTTTGGCCTCACATTCCTTATAATTTAGAAATCACTGCAAGAAAAAGAAAATAGTGTGATGAGGCTATATATATAGTTTTTACCCCCCACCCTCCCCACAACTGATTGGGTGTCATTATTGAACGTTATTGTCGCTAGATGGTTATTTATTTATTTATTTTTTTGGATAATAGTTTTAATGGGCCTTAAGAAAAAGAAGTAAAACATGATAAATTCTAATCTATAGCGATGGTATGTCGTTGCCAAAGGTTGAATCTTATTTTTCATTCAATACTGAATTAAGAAAAAAATAAAGTGAGTTTATATATTCCCCATACTAAAGTTGTTTTTAAAGCCGGTTGGAGAAATATATTTGAAACGGTTATGGTCCAAACTGCCTCTCTGTAAATATATTTTTTTTTAACTTTTTCTAATATTTTAATATTTAATTTAACAAAGTGAAAATATTGTAGGTGTATCGTATGTATATATGTAGTGTATATCTATGTGTGTAATTATGTATGTATATGACTATGTATTTGTGTACATGTATACGTATAGTATACGTATATACGTATATGCAAATATAGTGTTTGTTTTATAGTAACAAAATTTGATTTTGTCATTAAGGGGAATGATGTATCGTTGATAATAGATCCAACAATAGGACGAGTTGATTCCAACGCCTCTGGATTGAGCTCAATCGATGTTCGTTTATGTTGGTTTCGAGGTGGAAAAAATCTTTCGTACGATACTTAGACAAAATGTAGTTTTTATTTGAACCTTCTACTATGCACATGTATGTGTGTATGTGTATCTATATGCATATATATATATATATATATATATATATATATATATATATATATATATATATATATATATATATATATATATATATATATATATATGGGATTGAGTTATATTGAAAACCAATAAAATATAAAAATCAACAAACCATTTAAACCAATCATACGTTAACAAGTGTAATACTTGAATATATATATATACTAGGTTAGTATCCCGTGTATTACACGGATTGCATAAATAAATATTAAATAGTTAATAACAAAATTTATGAATTATAAAACAATATCTTGAGATAGGATATTATTAAAATTAAGTACGTGTAAAGACTTTAAATAATAAAACAACAATATCATTTTTTAAACTTTTATTTTTAATTTTTTGAAAATTTTTTTGTTTCAAAAGCTTTTTTTGTTTCAAAATAAAACATTATTAAAAATGCTATTTTTAAATTTTTATTATAAAATGTTTGAACTTTAATCATTTTTGTTTCACAAAAAAATTTTAAAGACACAATTTTAAAATATTTCATATTTTTAAAAAAGTTTAATCTTTAAGTAAAATTTATTACTATATAAAAAGTTGTTTATTTATAAATTATATTTATAAAGGATCTCTTTTTTAATTTAAAAAAATGTTTTTAATCCCAAATGAATTAAATAAAATTATTAATAGTTAATGCAATCATTAATTAGAAGAGAAAAGTGGGGAAATAATATTTAGATGCTTTATAATCGCGCCACGTGTCAAAAAAAAGCTTCTTTTATTAGTGTGTGTATATATATATATATATATATATAAAGCAAATTACATATATTCCCTTACAAACTTCACTAATTACATATATACCCAACCCAAATTTATAATTACATATATCCCCTGACAAAACTTTACATAATGACACATATACCCTTTTCAAAAATAGTAATAATCAGTTACAACTCTTCAAAATCATTTTACTAACCAATTACAATATGCCTTTCTCTTTCTGTAGCTCCCAACCAAACGAGATTTTTCCCTTCGATTCTGGCGATTATCACAAAACTTCTCTGATTCGATTTCATCAATTGTTTTTGTTGCAATCTATTGATTATTCTTTTACATTGCTGATTTTGGTCATTGTTCTTCTATATTGGGTGGTTATTCATCAAGTTCTACTGTTGAATATTTCAAGCGATTTTGACATTATTTTGTTTCAGAATATTCACAGCAAATTATTACAATGGTTTTGCTATAAATATCATATTTAATTACGCGTTTAGTACTGGGTGCGATTTTGTTCGACTGTAATGTAACAGTATGTTATTTCAATATGATATTATTTACTATTTTGCTCTCCATTCACGTTGTTCTATTGTGAATTTTAACAGTAGGTTTAGTGTTAGTCTTGATTGTTTGAGTGGGTCCATTCGCATGTTCATTACTTCTTGGTTGTACAGTACTAGTCTTTATTATTATTACATAATATTAATTTATGAATGGAAGAAATAGTACAGTTTCAAAAATTTTAAAAGTGACCATGAAATATTTGTTAGTTTGCATTTGATCACGAAATGTTTTTGAGTACATTTCTGAAACCTCACCATAGTGCACCATGACACCACATCATATCAGCTCCCCCTACACCATGTTTATTAGTATATTTTTGAAATAGGTTGGTAACCTCTTGAAACAAATCCATAATTTTAAGGTTCGAGATCAAATTCGTAATTTAACCAAACATCATGAATCTTCCTTGTATTTAATTTTATAATAAATTAGTTTTTTTAATAGCCAAATTTTAATTCGACGGTATAAATTTGAGTTACTTTAGTATACGACATAAATTTAGTTTGGAAATAAGTCGGGACAAATGTAGTCCTATGCTTCACTTCACATTTTTATTTTTATATATGTTTTGAGTTGGTCTGCGATTCAACGTTAATTTGGTTTAGAGTCGTGTCAAATGTAATACATTTTCGTTCGATGACATAAATTTGAATTACTCTACGTACGTTTGACGTAAATTTAGTTCGAAAACAAGACAATTCGATTGTAGTTGTGGTTTATCACGTTGTGTACGATGCCGCCGCAACGCGCGACGAGTATAAAACCTATTTTACATTGATTTCTAACATTTTATAATTCACAGTAGATGTGGTAGTCTTGATTCTAGCATTATTAATCTTTATTCGCATTGCTTTAACATTTTATTCACAACTAGTTGTAGTAAACCCGTGTAATACACGGGGTTGAATTAATAAAATATTAATATAATAAAATAATAATAATTATAAAATTATATTCTAAGATATGATATGACTGAAATTACATATCATAAAATACTATAAGTAATAAAACAATAATATCAACTTTTTAAACTTTTATTTTTAAATTTCATTTCCAGAAAAAAAATAAACATTTTGTGTAATATAAACCGTATAAAAATGTCATTTTTAAAAATTTTCTTATTATAACACCCAATTATAATTATTTTTTATTTTTAAAAAATTTATTTTTTAAAAACAACAATTTTAAAATATTTCGTATTTTTAAAAAAGTTTGATGTTTAAGGAAAAACTTTTTATTATATAAAAAATTTGCTTCTTTAAAAATAACATTAATAAAAAGATTTATTTCTTAATTTATTAAAAGCCTATTTTTAATCTAAAAAAGTGTTAAATAATATTATTAGTAATTAAGGTTATTACTTAATATGACAGAGAAGCGGTAAAATTTTGGTGAGAATGATAGGTTCATTCAAGAGAAGTTTTTATCAAATAGAAGATTATTCATACTTTTTATAATTGATTCGTTAAACGATGTTGGCCGGTATTGAAACGTAAAATTAATATAAAAAAGGGGAAAATATAAAAATAATAATAATAACAAACATTAGTAGCAAAATATAGAAAAATATCATAACCCAGAAGTTAGTAAAAAAAAGTTAAGAAATAGGTAAATATGTGATTTTATAGTTTTGATAAAAATAAGGGTAAAATTATCATTTTATAAGTTAGTTTTAATTAAATGTATAAATGTGTAATATTTATGTTTAAGGAAGAAGATATATGTAATTAAAAGTTTAAGTTGAGTATATTTGTAATTGATTAAATTTATAATGGGATATATGAAACTGCCCAAAAAAAAATTCCGAGGTTAAGGGCATTATTAGGGATGAGCTCGGTACCGTACCCGTACCGAACCGGTACCGCTACCGAAAGTACCCGGTCCCGAATTTTATAAAAAACGAGTACCGGTACCGGTACCGAATTTGGTATATGGGTACAGGTACCGGTACCGGTATTTTGGTACCCAGTACCTTTTTGGTACCCGTTTCCTACATAACATTATTTTTTAGGCTTACTACATGGTGTATGTTTGGTTACAATACCTAGTACCTGTTTTTATACCTGTTACCCATTATATGTTTGGTACCCGGTACCTCAAAAAGTTTATAATAACTAAACAAAGTAAAATATCAAAAAAGTATTTAAATAAAATGATAGTTTATTTATTTTTCTCATTTTTTTCTGACTCAATTCATACACTAGTCCATCATTTATTTCTATTAAAATTATAAATAATATATCTCTTGACATTGTAGTGAAGTAAAAAAAATAATATTAAAAAAATAATAATAATTACCTTCAAAAGTCAAAATAGAATACTAGTTGACGGGATGAAAAATATTACAAAACAAAATATTCCAAAATAATATATTCGTATTTGGCCGGTACTAGCGGGACTATACGGGACTTTTGGGTAAAATACCGGTACCGGTGGGTACCGATCCCGAAATATAAGAAAATCAAGTACCGGTACCGGTACCTTATACATATTTTTGGTACCAATTGGGTACCGGTACGGGTACTGGGTACCAAATGCTCATCCCTAGACATTATAGTTTTTTGACATATGTTTTCCTCCATTACTCTTATACCTTTTTTTAATATAATATTAAAACATGAAACCCAATACCTAGTGATGCGATACTTGTTTTTAAGAAATTATTACTTTAATTATACATGGTAATTAAAATTTTAAATCTTTATTTGAAGTGATTTATTTGTTCTTATGTTATTAATATTTTCCTTGCAAAACATTCATAATATATACCTACATTCATTTCTTCATCTCCAACACTAAACTACGAAAAGAACTTCAAGAAAACTTCCTATAAAAAATGGATCAATGAACCTGATCGAAACAAGGATAAAGGGACAACATCATACGTAGGATCAATGGATGAGTATAATTATCATCTTTTTTTTTATTGTAATGCGGATTAAGTGTTCGTTGAATCAAAAGAAGGTTTGTATGTTTTGGTTAAAAATAAGCAGGGATGCACTTGTGTAAACTCAAAAATTGTGAGCTTTAAGATGTGTTTACACAACGCCAAGAAGATAGAAACAAAATATTTAGTATTAAAAAGTTTTTTAAGGTGTATTAAATGAAAGTTTAAGAGGAAACTAAAGAATAAATGCTTATAAATACTTTAATAAATATGTAAAATATGTTTATGCACACCATAGCCCATGTTTTAATGATAGTTGTGAAGACTTTAACATATGTGTAGCATATATTCTACACACTATATATATATATATACATAAATATATATATATTCAAAATGTTATATATATTTAGAAATAATATCATAAAAAGCCAAAACACATGAATTAAATAGCATTTGTCATCAGATAACAAAAAGCCACAATGCTTTATCTTAGTTCATCAAACCAAAATGTGAACAAATAACAAAAAAACAACTATAGTAAATGGTTAATTTAACACATGTGTTATCTTCCCTTTACACATGTGTAAAAGTCACTTTACACATGCGTAAAGTTTTTTTATAAATGAGTTTTAATATAAAATTTTATTTAAATCATAACTAATTTATATAAACATGAGCCAATTCAGTTTCATATAAATCATAGTTTATATAAATACATGTGTAAAAGTCACTTTCAATTCCCTACATAAAATAAACTCTCTGATAACCTGATGTGTGTAAGATGAGAAAATTTGGCATCCCATCACAAAAACCCTAACAACAAAAAATGAAAATCTTTGTCCTAAAATATAGATGACAACAATGTAAACTCATTATACAAATTTTTACTTAGATTTAAACCGAAGAACTTTGAAACCATAATCTTCAACTTGACAAAAACTAAAAAACCCAAATCTAACCTCGAAAACCAAGGAAAAAGACAGACCGTCATTGCCATCATAATAGAGTGAGATCTCACATGACTTTCCAGTTGATCTATCAAAGTCGAAAGTCGTAGATGGTGGTTCGCCGCAGTAGATGGTGGTTGGCAATTGATGGAAGCTTCTACCTATTATTTTTCTTCGGGTCTCTCTCTTGTCTTAGAAAGAGAAAAATAAGATCTAGATGTTTTAGAAAGAAACAGAGAGATGGGTGTAGAAAAGTGTGGTGGTTGTGATTTGACGTAGTTGTATTTGACATGTCAAAGTCATGGGTTGGGGGAAAATACCAAACTATCTTTTTTTTTTTTCTTTTTGTATACGTGGTCCTATTAAGACACAAAATTGTATTTTTTTTATTCAAATAAATCAGTACAATTGATTTTAAGCAAATTAAAGGTAGAGATTTGATTTATTGATTTTCATAATTTATTTTGTTTTCATGTGAACTCTATCCTGCATGAATGTATGTAAATATGTATGTGTTTATATGTATGTATGTATATGTGTGTGTGTATGTGTGCTATATTTTATTAATTAATAGAAAATTAAAAATATAAATCAAGCTTGTAGTGACAATATCTCATCACTATAGGGCTAATTTTTAATTTTTAATTAGTTAAATCCTATATTATTTTTTAACTAGTATAATTATGTAAAAAAATAAAAACAATAATGGTATTCAGGATGCAAATATTATCCAAACAACAATTCAAGTAAACGTAAAGTTTTCTGGAATAGAACACCAATCTTTATTGAATGCGGATGGCTTAACTTTCATGCCAAGGAAACAAATAGCTCTAGTCAATACATGTTTAACCTAAAATGCATGTTAAAAGTCAATGATAATGATTAAGTTCTAGTTTTATACAAAATCAACAACTTTGACTTTAAACATCATATAAGCACATTAACATCACTGTGACTAAGTTCTAGTTTTATAATAAATCAACAGCTTTAACTTTAAACATCATATAAGCACATTAACATCACGGTAACAATCCAACACAAACAAGTAGCAATAAAATATTCGATTGTGGGCCCATATCATCATATTACTCCTTTTAGTCAAACAATATATGATCTAGCTCCCGCTTTGTTGTACTCATGTAAATCTGAACACAAGTCATAACATTGAACATAAGATTATCTAGTATAGTTGGACTCTATAAGCCCCTAGTGAGGTTGGATTCTATGTTTTTCTTAATGGGTTGGAGTACCATGAGGTTCCTTGTGGGGTTGCATGTTAGATCATTGCAAGACTTGAAAACTCATAGTTATGTTCGTAGTGCTGCACAAAACATTACTTTAGATGTCTTGTAAACTTCTTTTATACTTAACAATTAAAAAACTGTCATTCTCTAGAATCTAACTTGGTTTTCATAGAACGTACATCGTTTATGAAAAAAAATATTTTTCCTTAATCTTGTATATTCATTATAACATTTGCATACATACATTATAATCAAGATGCAATTACATAAAAAGCGTGGCCGGTCCTAAGAATTTTGTTGACCTGGACAAGCCGGTAAAAAGGGCACTAGGTCTTAACAAATTAAATTATATAAACTATTTTTTAAAGGAAAACAAACATTTTAGAAATAAACATAGTTATGTAGCAAAATTATAGTTTTAGAATGACATACATGGCTAAGTGGCTAACTAATAAATATGTTTTGTTTGACTTCCCTGTTAATTCTATGTTGGCTAAGAATTGACATTAGAGTTTTTTAAATAGGTTAATGAAAATAGGCTATAACCAATAATTTGTTTAATAAAAATAAGCTTAAAGAATTGTATTTAGGTTAAAAGAATTATTGGATTAAACAAGCTATTATAACTATTAAAAAACATGTAGATAAAAAAAAGTTAAAAATTTTGGCTCTCTAAGCAAGTGGGTCCTAGACAACCGTTCACCCCCTTCCTCAAGGCCATCAGTACATAAAAGCCTTAATTAAGGCTTCGCATGAGTATGAACATACATAAAAGTTTACTTAATTCAACAGCTAATTTTTTTTTTTTTTTTTAAATCAATATTTTAAACATACATGTCACCTTAAAAGTATAGAAAATGAGTCATAGAACTTAACTTAGATGATCAACCACCTAACTTCTAAAACCTTAACAAGGATTGAATTCAAACCCTAGTTTTCCTTCACTTTATTGATCCTAGATCATCTAAATTATGCTTAAAACCATTATTGATTAAAAATTAGTCATAGAAAAATAAAGATTAACAAGTCCTAACCTTCAATTGTTTGAAATTATCAATGACGGAGCCTCTTCTTTTCTTGTTTACACAGTAAGAAAATGGAGAGAGGGGTTGAAGGGGTTAGTAAACCTGTGTATTACACGGGTTGAAAAAAATAACATATTAAATAAAATTAAATTTTATTAATTATAAATGATATTTTAAGATAAGATACAATTAAAATTTTATATGAGTACAGATTATAAGTGATAAACAATAGCATTAACTTTTTATACTTTTTTTAAAACTTTTTTTGTTTTTTCAAAATATAAATTAAATATTCTTTTTAAACAAATCGTCTTAAAAATATCATTCTCAAAAATTTTCTTAATATAACTCTCAATTTTAGTTATTTATTGTTTATAAAATTAATAATTTTTAAAAATATAAATTTTAAAATATTTCTTATTTAAAAGGTTTAATGTTTTAGAAAAAAAATTATTAATTTTTTTCTTTGAAATAACATTATTAAAAAGATTTCTTGCTTAATTTATTAAAAAGTTATTTTTAATCTAAAAAGAAATTAAATAAAATTATTAGTAATTAATGTATTAATTAATATGAAAGAAAAACAGAAAAATTTTTATGAGAAGGAATGTGATGGTGACACGTGTCACCATTATTTACACTTTTATTATAGTAGGGAGATATATATATACACACTTTATCCCAATATAACATGTTGATGACATTATACGTTTTGTGGTATCTTTAATATCTAATTGCCTAATAAAAATGTGTAATCAAGTCCCAAAATAAGATGGTTTCGTAGGACAATGATCCACTTGACCCACACCAACACTTGCTCATACTTCCTATTTTTAGGTTATGTGGAGCCAGTGGGACCCATAGTCACCACTTTCTGACGTGTCACCCACATATCCAATAGGGTTTAAGGATTACAACTCATTTTTTACCCTATTTTCACATCATATTTTTAGCTTTATTATTATGAAGCCAATCCACAATCTAAAATTCCACCCAAAATATTGCCATCAGCACCAATAATATATGGTGGGTCCCGTGAACACACCCCCTTTGGTGCGTTGATTAAACCTAAAAAAGATGTGCTTTGGTAAGCTTATCTAGCTTTGAGAGGTGTGCTACATATGAATAATCCATATTATGCGTTTCAAGAATATTTTCTTAACATCACTTTTTTTAAAACCACGTTAGGTTTAATCATAAAACAATTCAACAGATAATATTGAAAAAATAAAAAAAAATTCATTTACTATGTATATTTATATGTCATTCACTTTATAATCCTTAGAGCTATAAAATACATTAAATAAACAGTAAAAATTTATGAAACCCCTATAATTTTGGTGAATCGTGTTGAAAGGGTTTTTGTCAAATTTTGTTCAAAATAATTTATAACTGTCATGTTTTTCTTTCGGTTTCTTTCTTACTTTATAACACCATCGAACGTTATACTTATAAAAATATATACTTACACTATTTTTATAGACACCATCATTGGTGTCACTAGATTTTACGTGAAAGAATGCCTTCTTTATCTTTGACATTTTATGCATGTAGCTATTATTCAAATACTTTAATTACAAAAACTATTAATATTTTTTTCTACATTTCATTTACTATCTTCTCATAAATCTCTCTAATTTAATAAAATAGTAACTAAGATAACACATAGAAATACCACATTCACTTTAATCAAAATTTTTCCGCTTCACTTTTTTATTAAATAATTACATTAATTACCAAAAATATTATTTAACTCTTTTTAGATTAAAAATAGGTTTTATTAATTAATAAAAATATCTTTTTATTAATGTTATTTTTTAAAAAACATTTTTTTATAAAATTTTTTTTTTAAAACATCAATATGTTTTTAAAATAAGAAATATTTTAAAATTGTTGTTTTTAAAAAGTATGTTTTTTATAAACTAAATAAAATTAAAATTGGGAGTTATAATAAAAAATTTAATAAATGAATTTATTACTAAAAAAATTTTAAACAAAATGTTTAATTTTTTTTAGAAAAACGTTTAAAAAATTGTTATCATTGTTTTTACTACTTACAGTTTTTACTTGTTTTTAATTTTAATCATATATTATCTTAAAATATTATTTTATAATTAATAAACTTTTATTATATTTTTTATATTTTATATATTCAATCGTGTAATACATGGGTTTATTAAAGCTAGTACCTTATAATTTCTAAGACTATGCGAAAAATCGATAAAAAGAAATCAAAACATGCATTAACTCCGAAAAGAAATAAATAAAAACCGAATCAAGACGTCATTTAAATGTGATTTAGAACATATAATTAAGAGGATTCGTGAAAAAATAATGATAACTTCTACCACTAAGAAGTTAAAATTTTATTTGACATGCTAGACGTACTTGTGATTTTCTCTACTTAAACTCGAAAACGTTTGGTGGGTGCTTTTACATAATGATGATTCGTAGATAATCCATCATACATTTCCGAAGGATTAGACTTTGCACTTTTAATCACTCCTTCAAAAGGTTCTCAGAATACAATATCAGCACCATGCAACCCTGAAAATAATTATTAGGGGTTAATTACTAATTAGGGTTAATCATGTAACATTTCTTGTTTTGTGCTAGTTTACGATTGATCTAAGTCGTTAAATCTTTAAAAGAATTTGAAATCATAAAAACAATCTATATATCGTGCAATGATAACTTCTAATTATGTAAACAAAAAATTAACTCACGTTTACGTGTGATAGCACCTGTCAGACGCCATAGAAGTCGATTTCAAAGAATGAAAGATTTAACGGAAGCGAAAGCGAAAATGCAAATGATAAGGTGTGTTACCAAAACAATACACTTTATTTTGATGTTTTTGTGCTTTTTTTTTTTATCAAAGTTCTGGTATGGGGTCTCAAACGCAGCCAACTCTTTAGAATAAAGTGTATGTGATGTGCATGTATACACTATTGGCATCATTGTGGCCTACACGAAAAGAGTACATGTTGGATTATTGCGTTTAAAATGACACTTGGGCTAAATAGCTTAAAGCCATTGAGCCAATGTCGACTCTAGGACATGAATGCAAATTTCGAAATTATGTGCTCTTGCATGTTTAGTTTTTTTCTTTTACACAAAATGTTTGTATTTTTCGTATATGTTTATTATCTAGTATTTGATGTATGCACTACCCTACGGGGATACCAATCTTTTCGTACATATAACCATAAAGTATGTTTGTATATATTTTGAAACGTTAATGTAATGAGGGTGTTAAAATTTGTTATGTTAAAGTAAGATCAAAATTATCATTGCGTAAACCAAAATGTAACTAAGATATCTAAAACGTTAATGAAATACAAATTAAAAAAACAAAACAAATTTGGAATCAAATGATGTTAGAGGTGAAACAAAAATTGTAATCCAGACCCAAAGCATCCGCAGGACTGCACATGTTCGGAGGCGGCAGCCCCTAAAAGTAGGGGTGTTCAAAAATATCCGAATCCGAAACCAAATCCTAAATATCCGAAAATCCGAAATCCGGATATCCGAAATTTCGGATATCCGAAAATTCGGATATCCGAACTTCGGATATCCGAAATTTCGGATTCGGATTCGATAGTGATTTTGAGAATTTTCGGATATTTCGAATATCCGAAATATCCAAAATAAAATTTTAAAAATATTAAATATTAATTAAAAATTTCGGATATTTTTAGATATTTCGTATATTTTAATAAAAAACTTCGGATATCCGATAAAAACTTCAATAAAAATTATTATATTTTTTTAAAATTTATTAAATAATACATTTTGTTTAATTCGGATATCTGAACGGATATCCGAATCCGAATCCAAAATTTCGGATATCCGAAATTCGGATATCCGAAATTTCAGATTCGGATTAGGATAGTGAAATCCACTATCCGAAATTTTTGGATATCTGAATTTGAACACCCCCACCTAAAAGCATATTCCAAAGGGTAGCAGCCTCTGGTGGGGTACAAGGGTCAAAGCCCATGGCTAGGGTTAAGTTACTAGGTCGGCTCAAAAAAATATTATTTTAAACAAGTATTATAACGGAGAAAATAAAAAAAATCAAAAAATGGGAAAACTGGGCTGATGCAACCTGCATTGAAGAAGGGAAGCGGGGTGCATCGACTAGGCTAATGAAACAATTTAGAGTTGACACGTGGATACTAATTAATGGACAAGATTTGACGTGTGGACACCAATGCGCACCGTATTAGGGGCTTGAGGCAACCCATGCGCGGCACGTGTCACGCATGCAAAGTGTACGCGTGATGCTGGCTGCATTAGCTAGCCAACCTTGCCTATATAAAGGTGAGCTCTCGGCCCATTTTTCTCACATCCACCCCTCAAATCACACACTTAGCATTGAGAATCGTGCCTAGATCATTCCTAACCCGTTTCGTAAACCTACACTTGACAGTCGATGACAGAAAGCTCTCGAAAGATGTGTAGAACATTGCTAACATAGGTGTAAGTTGTGATACGGCCTAAGAAACCCTAAACCTCCCTAGAATTCTAACGAAAGGCTCTACTTAACTTTAAAGGTGAATACATTTGTTTTTTTTTTAACTAAAACTCGTGAATCCTTTAGATTCACCATTATCCTTGAAAGCCAACATGAGCAATAGTTACTTTATTAATACATGGTGGTGAAATACTGAATAAGCATCAGGCTAAGATTGTACATGTGGTTTAATTAGAAACAATACACATGTGAAGGGTAAGAACTTAAAAATGTTATTATGCTTAAGCATGGCTAGTAATATCTTAGTTCCCATATGATTACGACTCCCTAGGCATTGATGGTCCCGCTGGCAACCTGATAACAAACTATTACCATCGTCAAACAAAAGATCTTGATATATATTTCATCATATTAACTTAGAATGATTAATCTTAAATTTATGTTCTCATGCTTGATCATAAAAGTGATTTGAGTCTGGTAAATGTTATTCACCAATATATCGTTGATATTAAAATTTTTAAATCTTTTACAAGTAAAGAATGATTAAACTGAATATGACACTAGATCATGCTACAATATAAATTTTATGGGTGTATCTAATGTTAATACTAATGAAACAATACATTACAACCAAATGGAAACTCAAGTAAACATAGTGAAATTGTCTTTTATTTTGATTAAGTCCAAGCCCTAAATATACATATAAAAGTCTATTAATTTGCATTTCTGAAATCATATGAAAAAATAATAAGTCAGCTAACAAATTAGTAGTTGAGTAAACACATGTTTAACATAGATATATAGGTTGATTAAATTGATTGAAAACAATTCAATTCATACGACAATATCAAGACTTATAAATACAATAGTGTAACATAAAAAAAACAAACCAAAAACTATCAAACCTAATAACTAAATTGTCTCAGTCCATAGATGAAGCCTTCTTACCAATAGATCTATCATCACCACTCGAATAATCATATGGGGTGGGTTTGAAAAACCAATAGATCTATTATTATTACTATGCTTGTATAAATTAATTAATTATTATGTTATCATCTAGTTTATATAACTATACACATATAATTACAAGTAATAGTATAACATGTCTTGAATTGAATTTTAAAATATAATAAAAATGAATAACAATCATTGAATAAGTATCACATAATTTCTACTAGATATAAAACACATAATGAGCTATGAATACTCATATAGTAATTGAGTGTGGTTTTAATGATAATAACGCTACACTAGACACCTACGATTTCCTCACGGTTAACCTATGAATGATGTCCTAAATTAGATTAATATTGATTTGAAGACTAGATTAAGGATTCTATTAAGACTTGGGGTTTTATAATTAGTTTAAAATAATGTCTTTGATTTATAACTTGAAAAACAATCGGATTTGAAAATAATAATAAATAATACAGGAAATAGAATAAGTAAATAAATATTTAATCTATAGTGTTTGAATAAATAGAGTTTGAATATTAAAGTGTAAAAATAATTAATTTTAATAATTAATTATTTGTTAAGTTGGTCAAATTAAAATAATTAATTTGGTAATTATTTATTTATTTGATTTGTAAAATAATTTGGAATAATTTACGTTTGATTTAGAATCATTTTATTTAGTTTTAAAAATTTTAAATAATCTTTTATAATTTATAATATTTTTATAATATTAAAACCTTTAAAAATAAAAAATAGAAAATTGTATAGTTTAAAATTTTTTAGAAATTAAATAATGATTTTTGGAATAAATTTAATAAAAAAATATTTTTTTATAATTTAATAATATAATAATAAATCTGGAGTTAAATTTATTTAAAAAATGGTTTAAATGGGTTTGGGGATGCCAGAAGTCAAACCCGAGCCGCCCATGTATAATGCGTGTGAGTTACCAATGGGTGAATGCTCGAAACAAAACTAGATATAACCAACAAATACAAACCATCCCCAAATCCTTAGAACCCTAATTTGGATAAATAATATGATTTTATCCAAATTGAATCAAATTTGTTAATGTTAACGAATTAAATCATAGGGCTTTTGCTAATCAAAATGTAAACTAGTGTTAATGTGTTTAATTTACCTAAGTGATTATTGAATCAATAATAATAGAAAGGGGATAGGTCACGATCAAGAGGATATTAATTTGAGTTGATTGTAGATGATTTGATTCAATTAAAGCTTTAGGAGTTCTTGAGTGTGATGATGATCGATAACCCTCGGTCAATTGTGGCTTAGAAAGTTCAGTAGATGTCGAACGAAAGTCGGAGGTTCATGATAAATAACAAAACTTGAATTCGATATGAATGTGTGTTTTATGTGAATATGATGAATTAGAGAGGTTGAAGGGATCGATTAGAACATTTCCCCTTTGTTAAATAGGCACAGTTTGAGCTGTTTCAATCTGAACAAATAATGGTTTTGGATCTCGGGAGTTTCGAGTTTGATTAGATAATAACTTGAGCGTTACAACTTCATTGGCTTGATCTTCATGATTTTGATAATCTTAGTAACTCTACAGGTCAACTAATTTGATGATTAGTTAATTTTCGAGTTAAAACCAATTCAATTTTAATGGGAGGTTTTTGGTTTTGAGTTGAACCATTGATGTCAACATTTGAATTCGAATTGATGAGCATTCTTGGTTCGAAACTTATTTGTGAAAGATAAGGGACGGCTTAATTACATTGGAATTTAGTATTTTGGTGGGTTTAGTGGTCAGAAGAATGTGATCGGAATGTTGACCAGACATATGGAGGTCTACGAGTGCGGGTTGGGTTTATTTAATAGAATTCAAAGATTGGGTCCTTGTGGTTTTGAAAACTTATCATTTTATGTGAAAACCCTTTAATTAAAGTTTTAAAAATGACAATTTTAACATTGGATTCTATAAACTCCAATTTATAATTTAATCAAATTATTTTTATTAAAACCTTTATAAACTTTATAAATCTTATAAAAACTTTGCCATTTAATTATTTATTTTAATTTAAATATTAAAACATCATAATTAATGGTTCAATTCTATAAATTTATAAAAATTATTTTGTAATTTTTTAAATTTTCATAAATTTCAATAATGATACAATTATTTTATTTAATCACCAAAATAAATAAAATAATTCAATAATGAATATTAATTTATATGAATGACTCAAATAGGTTCGGTTTATATATTTAAAACCGGTCAAATGTTACACATCTCTAATTTTGGAATCATATGACTTGTCGATATGAACATGATTTTTTATGAAACGATATTATAGTCAAAGTTTATGATCTAGTTTTGAAGTTTGATTTATTTTATAAAACAATATTATTATTTTATTTATAAATGAAAATTCCGCTGCCAATAAATCTATGAAAATGATTTTTTTTAATAAAATAATCAAATCTTCCCGATTGATTCACACGGCCCGAGGTAACCCAAATCTAGGGTGTGACAAGAATTAAACTTAAAAATGAGAATCAGAAAATTATAATACTACTGAAACATAGGCATGGAGTTACCAAGATTCAAACTTGGGTGGAAAAGAGGTTGCTCTTTTACCATTTGGCTAGAGCTCTTTTGGTGTATTATCTTGTGTATTACTCTTATTATACACTTATTAAATCTATGAAAAATCAAATAAAAATAAAAAATTCATATGGCAAGGCTGCCCAATAGTGATTAAATTTTTGTATTATAATAAAAGAGTAACTAAGTGGACACGTGCCGACACCACATTTTTTTCTCATCAAAATTTTACACGTTTCTCTCTTTTTAATAAAGTGTTCTTTTAATTAATGTTATTTATATATAAATAAAATTTTATAGAAAAAGAAAATTTTCTAAAATTTCTAAAAATAAAAAATATTTTAAAAGTTAGTGTATTTAAAAAGTAAGATATTTATAAATAAAAAATAATAACGAATTTTATTAAATGTTTTGTTTTGAAACAAAATGTTAAACTTTTTTTTAATAAAAAAGTTAAAAAGTTAATATAATTATTTTATTACTTACAGTCCTTACTAATACATAATATCAATTATATATTATTTTAAAATATTATTTATAATTAATAATTTTATTTTATTTATAATTATATTTACCCATGTAATATATGGGTTACTAAAGCTAGTATTGTATATATCAATTAAAAATGTAATAGATATAGAATGGTTTGTATTGATTGTTGTTTTTGCATTTCATGTATATTTGGATGTTTATCTAAAAATCGTGTTTGAAGATTTCATATTGAAATATTTTGTTTGTCTCGTGAAGTTTTCAATTGGTTATGACATATAAATGTCAAGAAGGAGCATGAAATTTAGATGTGAAATTGTACTAGAATTAGTATTGAGTTCGGTTATTAGAACAAACAACATTATTCCTTTATATGGGTTGAATCGGTGCCATGAATCATTGTAACCTTTCATAAAGTAGCAACATGGCTAGCGAATATAAGCGCGACAACCGATAGCAGTTTCTACAATAGTAACTACTACTGGAGACTTGTCATCAATAGTAAAGTTGTTGCTGATCAATTATGCTACCAAAGACTTAATTTCTACCAACGACTAGTTTTGCTACCAAAGACCACGTTGATATTAAAACGAAAGTTGCTATCGACCTTCGGTTTTACTACTGATGATCAAAGTTAATACCGACATCAAGTTCTAGCAAATTTTGTCAATTAAGTGAATCCAAAGCAACTTAAAGTGTTTGTTAAGCAAGCTCAATTTTCATAGGGTTCTTTGCCTATTAGACCGCACCAAGGGTTGTAGGCCCTAGGACATGCTATTAGTGGCACTGCCTTGAGACCTCATAGTTCAGTTGGCTCCGTCCTAACTATCGGGGTGTTTTAACATCAAAACTTAAAATATGTATAATATATAATTAAATTTCAAATGTGCATTTACATACGACACACTTTTGTGACATACTTATTTTGATTTAAGCTTTCATATAAATTCGTCCATCGAGAAACACAGGAATATCGGTAATTAGTGAAATGTCATTGTTTTTAGATTAGTTGATATACTGTTAGCTATCGTGCCCCTGTATTTAATGTAATTGCTAAGATATTTAAGTATATGAATAGATTTTATTTTTTCATAAAGATATGTGAAAGAAAAATTATATAAGTTCAATAATTAAAAGGGTTGTAATGTTGTATACAAGGCTTTTGACCCATAATGTCATTTTAATGATAATTAATTCGGATACATTTTTATTTTTAATGAAATAGTGTAGCTAAAGTTTGTATAATTGTGGTCATTGCCTACCTTTTGTAAGTTGTACTTAAAGACACTTGGTCTTAGTCTTAGGTGATTGATTGGTATGGATTCTAAAACATTTTGAATGCATAAAGAATAGCCGAAAGAGCTTTTGGAATACATAAAATAGAACAAATTATATACAAGGCAATTTCTTGGGGGGTTCCTTGTCATAAAAGGTGTTGTATACAGGCTAATTTGTCTAATTTATTATTTACAGTTTCGTTTGGTTTGGTTTGATGATTAAATCTTTTTCTTGAAATGAACTCGTGAACAGTTAAACTAAGTGACATTTTTAATAGTTATAATAACATCAACCATCAACTAGTTGTGTATCTATATATATATTGTACATTTTGATAGTTACCTATTAAAATTGGGTCACTTTTAATCAAAATAACAAATATTTAAAGATACTTTTACTTGTATGACAATTAAGAGCATTCACAACCGTTCCCTAAATTTATATGAGTGTATTTCCTATATTATATGGTATGGTTATAAGTGGTTATGAGTGAAGTATATGAGAAATTTACTGTTCAATCTGTATTTTTAGGAAACACTGTTTAAAACCCTATAATATTTTTAATATATTTTAAGTGGTTGTGAGTGAAGAAAAGATAAAAAGTAATTATAAAATTGAAAAGGAGAGAAAAAAAATAGTAATTTTTAATGTAATTATATGATTAAAGATGGGGAATGGGTTGTGAATGCTCTAATATAGTACGATAACATTTACAACACATACTACAATAAATGGAATAGAAGAAAGTAGAGAGTAGAATGAAACAAGAGTTCTTCCCTCTAGTTTTCTCAAATATATTTTGGAGTAGCTTGTAATCTTGTATTCTTGTTCATCTTTTCATCAACACCAAAGGAAAACGAAACGATCCAAATTAATGTTCAAATGTTATTATCATCACATGATTCACGGGTACGTATTTAACATTTTAAAAGTAAACAACAATATCAAATAAATTTGAATGAATATCTAGATGAACACACATAAAAAAAAAAAAAAAAAGATATTCAGATGTCATTGAGCGAACACATACGAAGTATAATGGCGGGGTTGGTTGAAATAAATAAGAAGAATAATTTGTATATTATATAGAAAAGTAAAGTTAGTAAAAAATAAATAGAAAATTTGATAAGTCCATTGGATTAAAAAAATCAAAGCCACATGACAAATATTTCGTTACGATCATACTCATTTGGCTAAAAATCATACCCAAGTCTTGGGTACGGGGGTAAAGTAATTCTGAAACTTTTATCCAGTGTTATCCACTGTCTTATTTCTATATTTTCATATGCAAGAATCGAATAAATAGTCTATATTAAATTTTTTCCCATGACATTGACAATAAGTTTAGTTGATAAAACTAAAATAGAATCATTAATGTAATAGTACGTATTAAACAAATTAATTATTAAAAGATCAGTTAGAAAAAAGATTGATTCAAGATAAAATATAATGTAAAGGTATGCATCCTAAATTAAGTTGAGAACGTAAAACGTCATATTGGGCTCGTTCATTCATGCTAAGCAATTAGATCGCCGCTTGTTGAATTTATTGTCGGCCATCAAATTTTTTAAAAGTTATGTTTAAAGTTTGAACCATGTTTAATTATTTTATATCTAAGCTAATATTATCTTATTTAAATACTTAAGTATAATTAGTAAATATTTACATAGTTATACTTATAATAATAATAATAATAATAATAATAATAACAACAATAACAATAATAATAATAACAACAATAACAATAATGATGATGATGATAATAATGATAATAATGATGATAATAATAATAATAATAATAATAATAATAATAATAATAATAATAATAATAATAATAATACCCAATATATTCTATTCAATGTTTGAGATAGGTCATATTAGAATGCACTCTTTAAAATAGCCTCGATGACAAACGTCGCATCGTGTCAGCCAACCTAATTAGAATTAAATAAACAGAAAATATGTGTTTAATGTTACAATCACATTATTAACAAGAAATCGGAATTAAAATATAGAAATGTATTATTCGTATCACTAAGTAACTTATTAAGTTTTTGAACACTATGGGACTGATCTCTTGAAAAACATGTTATAATTGAAAACCGTGAAAATTAGGGCTTAAGTATATGTAAGTGTGCGTTACCATATGTACGATTGTAGGTTACATATATGTTACTCGTTTTCTTCATCATTTTCGTTCCTTGGGGTTTAAATAAATAAATATACAACCTCAAAATATGATGTTAAAGTTTACTCAAATACACTTTAAATAACTTAAAAATTAAATAATTTACAAATTATGTAATTGGCTAGAGAGGTTTTCATGGTTTTTAGGAATAACGAGGAATTTTGACCCGCGCGATGCGGCGGAGTTGTACAATAACGTTAACGTGGTTAATGACATGTTGCCACGCGTTTGTGAACTTTGTTACACGCGTTACACTAACGTGATTAAGTAAATAAAAGACACGTATAAAGATAGTGCGTTTTGAATATGGAGATCGAAAGATAAATAAAAACAGTATTATAAATCACACGTTACAACCTAATAATTTAAGAAATGTAATTCAAACGTAATTCAAACCCACGTTATCGTCTCAATTGAAGCACCTTAAAATTAACTCCTAAAAAGCCCCCCCAAAAAAAAAGCAAACAAAAACCTACTGAAATAACAACTCAAAAAACGTAGACCTCAAAATTCATAAAGATAAAGAACTAAAATAATTAGTTTATATGAGTATTGAGTTATTCAATTTCATTGCAAGAACTCCACCATCTTTTAAAATTATCTTAATTATGTTAAAGAAAAGGTAAAATTATTGAAGGAGCTGTACTACCCAGTTCAGAGCAATAAACTCCAAAAGAAAATCTCATTTTAAACTCTATTAGAGATATTTTTGTAACAATAAACCCAACACTGTCAATCATTTATCATAAATCCTAGCTATTTGATACTTATAACAATAAATATAAGAGAATTTAGGAGAAGAGTGGTTTGAGATTATTCAAATTCAACCCAACGTTAATAACCTCATTTTAGCTCCAACCCATGTTCTCCAACCATAATTTAAAGTTTTTTTCCTCTTCAACTCTCCACCCGCCTTCTTCAACAAAAGGGGTAAATTGGATCTTGACCAAGAACATTGCACCTACACACTTCTGTCAGCGCACGAACATTGGTGTTAGGTTTTCGGAAGAAGAGGAGTGGAGAGGACTACCGCCACCGCTGAAATCGCCACCATCCAACCCTCTTGTGGAGGACCGGCGGTAATGAGGTTTGAGCAGAGAGAAAGTAGAGAGAGACAATAGAGTGGGTTAGAGTAGCGAGAAGAAAAGAGTTGGTTTTTATATGCATGAAGTTCTTGTACTTTGTGTAATAGGTTTAGTTTCAGAAGAAGAAAAAATAATATAAAAATAAAATAGTGGTCCAATGAAGTAACGACACGTGGCAAGCTGTGGGCAACCACCAACCTTTGCAAATGTGTATATATACAATGCTCTCTTTAATGAAAAAGCAATTTTGAAGATGTGAAGTCCATAAGTTTTTCGTGGGTGAAAAATCAGATGAAGGAATGTAAAATGTTATGGGGGCAGTGGAGTGTTTTTGATTTTATGTAATATGAAGACTAGATGATTGTTTTAATCAATTGTACAGGCAAATATAACTTGGTCTAGCTTTTTGCTAGTATCTTGTAGTAATAAAATTTTTGTTAGCCGATAAAAAAAATTGCAATAATTGTTTCACGACCTCGTACCAATATCTCTTGCACGACAAGCAATGATGTCCTTTGAGATATTTTTAATCTTTATATACGGGATGTGATTTGTTACATTTGTACGTTTATAAAAGATCGATGCATATATCAACAGAATTGGTGTTTTTTGAGTTTTATATGTTTAATATGCATGAATAGTATGATTTTTTTTGTTTTCTAATATGAATTAAATTATATTATTTTTCAAATTAACATATATAACTATGATTTCATATTTTAAAATATTAAAAGCAATAAAATAAAAATACAAGGTATAAAACCTGTAAATGAATGAACATTGCTGAACGTACGAACATGAATGAACAAATTAACGCGGCCTCATTCATACTCATTTATTTAACTAAACAAACAAATTATTTTTTTCATATTTGTTCTTTTATTAAACGAATAAACATAAACAAAATTTTTCACTGAAAGGTTCACGAAATATTCGTTTAATGTTTTGGTTCATTTGAAGCCCTACCCAGACCAGTAATTACGAACAAACCCAAGCAGCCAACCAAAACAGATATGTTGATTGTTTGAATATGTTTTTTTTTAATTGTTAGTTTATTTTCTAGTTTTAAAATATATAAATGACTCATTAATTTATTATATAAACATAAATGCATATTCCATAAAACAAAAACAAGCTATTACCCTACTTATTTAAAGAGCAAATGAATGAGCAGGAGGCTTTTGATTGATCCAATTTTAGCCACTGAATTTGGTGTAATTTCCATTGTGCTTTAAATAGGAATCAAATTTAGAGATTGGGGTTTTCATATGAAAAGTGTTGTGACGGTGGCAGCCAGGCGGAGGCTGTTGCCTCACTATCAAATCCGACTTCTGCCATCGCTATAGTCGGTGAGTTCCATTGAGTGGACTCGGTGACCACCCATTTTCCGACGACGCCTGATCAAGGAAACCCCCAAATCGAGGAGAAGAGAGTTGTGAGGGATTTCGGAGAGGGAGGGGTTGTAGTCTCCGGTGACCCACCTCTACCACCATCATCGGTTATGTACACACGATTGCCAGCCATGCTCTATTTATTGTTCCCTAGGTGGCGATGGCCTAGCGGCTATGGTGCATTCACGCCCTTGCTCTGTTTTTCGAGCCCTAGGTGGCGGTGGCTTGTCGGGCGTCGCGTGGTTCCGCAACGCCGTGTTGCTGCTTTAACTGGTGGTGAGGTGGTTGTTGTATATTTGATTTTATGTGATTGTTTTATTTGCTGTCTATATAACCTCTCCCGTTGCCTTGCATGTATAGTAGTCGTCGGTCTGCCGGTGGCGATGATCTGTGAGTAACCGATAATCTGGTATTTGCTTTTTTTGGGTTGAAATTATTTCAGCTTCTTCATCTGAGATAGGTTTTCGTCTTTGATACTTGCAGACACATGATGTTTGATGTTGGTGATGGTTATTGTGAAGTTTTTATGATGGTGATCTCCTAGCATATGATATTATTTTGGGTTTTTGATTAGTTCGTCAGTATGATACATTTGTTAAATGTTCTACGATACTAATTTAGTTTTTCCATTTCTTTTGAGTGAGTTTATTGTGTCTATGATGGACATCTACGCACTGTGTTAGGTCATATATGGTTTTTCGTTGGCGGTGATAATCTGACAAAAAATTGGTGGTTGTCATAGCGTGGCAACTATTCGTGGATTGTTTGCAGCTAGAGGCAATTATCAGGTTTGAGCCAAAGCTATGTGGGTTCTTTCCTGTTGGACTCGACTTGCTGGATCACATATTGTTGTTTTATGTCAGGTGGTTCGTTGGCTGTGATGATCGAAACAGGTTTTTGTCCTAGCATGGCATCCATTCGTGCATGGTTTGCAGCCTGAGATGGTGACCGGGTCTGAGCCAAAACAGTATTGAATGGTTATCTTATATGAACCTACATGTATAATAAACAAGTGAAATTTAGCAACGAGTTTTGTTATGGATTGATTTTGTGGCTGTGATGATTTCGAAAAAAAAAAACCCGTTGTCTTGACGTGGCGACCGTGTTTGGTTGCAGCCACAATGAGAGCGAATCTGAGCTTAGGATTAAAAATACAGTTTTTAGAATTAAACGTATATGTTACTGTACAAAAACTGTATTTTTTGCGATTCAAACACTCGCGCAGCGCGCGACTTTGTATCCTCCTAGTTAAATGTTATAGAACAAGCTTGGTTTACGTAGAAAGATCCAAGTTTCAAATCACTAACCAATCCGTTAAACCGCTAAATATAACGTGAAACCGTCAAATTGTCAATTTGCAACAATCGCAGACTTGCACGATTCAATCAGTTTAACACTATATGAATAATCAGTTTAACCAAAGGGTCAAAGGATAGATCTCCATAGTATCAAGGTGTTAGTGGAGTTCCTTTCAAGTGTTAAGGACTTGAAAGGGTACAAATCTTATCGTAAACATATAATGTGTTTAAGAATATAATAGTGGATGTGTGAGTTTAACCTAAATAAAAACCTTAAAATAAGTTATCATCATAACAATGAACATCTACTACTTGATAGAACCGTTAACATGATGTTTAGAGAAATGCATTTTTTCACATATCTTATTGTTGATTTATTAAGGACCCAACCAAAATATATATCGATTTCTTTCCATGCGAATCTATCAACTTTACTTTCAAGATTACAACACACATGAATCTATCTATTATAATAAAAGAAGTTTCAAAATGGACACTTGCAATTTCTGGTTAACTCTAAAATTATGTTTCCCGCATCTCTCTCCTATTAAATGAGAATTAATTTAAATATGTAAATTATATTATAAAATATTTAAATTATAAATGTTTTTATTCTAATAATTTATTAAAACATACTAAACCATATGATTTATATTATATCTTATCTTAAAATATAATATTAAAATTTTTATTTTTTATTATTTTTATTTATAATTTCTTAGATATTTATTATTTTTAATTTCACCAATTACTAATAAGTAATAACATGTAAGATACAAAGCTTTTATAAAAATAATAATTTAACATGTTAAATTTTATTCTACCCATGTATTACATGGGTTTTTAACCTAGTACTATAATAATATCGTAAGTTATTAATGAGCAATAACAATTTACTATACCTAAAATAGCAAGGTTGAACTCCAGCTCGACCTTCCACCAGTGGCGGAGCTTGAACTATTTCGTAAGGGGGGCGGGGGCGAAATTAATTTTTTCAGGGGGGCAAACTCGATATTTATATAAAAATTTACACTACCTGGCCAAAAATTACACTATCGGACTAAAATTTAACACTACTAGCGAAAAAACTAGGGGGGACGGCGCCCCCCCTCCCCCCCCTCCCCTCCCCCCGGCCCCAATAAAGCTTCGCCATTGCCTTCCGCCCTCACCTTGATCTGTCATGATAACATTGGGTTTGTTGCTTTAGTTTCCCTCCTTTTTTTTCTTGCCTTCGTAGTTTTCGGTCAATTATTGTTGTAGTTTTTCCCTTGCGATTACCCTATTCCTTCGATATCGTCGCATTCACTATGGGTTTCTTCCACCGAACATTCGTTGACGATTGTAATCTATATGTTTTTTTATTGACGTTTGACTTGGTTTATGTTTTGACATAGTTTTGTTTGGAAATGAGGTGGGTCAAGTATAATACGTTTACGTTCAATGGTATAAATTCGAGTTATTTTACTATTCGAGGTGAATTTAGTTCGGAGACAAGTCGCGTCAGTCTATACTTTATCACCCCGCGTATGCCGCCGTCGCAACGCGCGGCCGGTAAAAATCTAGTTAACGTTAAAGTAAGGCTAGAAGAGCTAATTAAAGCTTTCAATATATGTTGTTGGTGGTGTAGGTTCGAGCCTTGTGGCTGCTAACTTTTGTTTCTTTTTTTCTTGTTTTACTCTTACTATATATATATATATATATATATATATATATATATATATATATTGTTTTAATTGCCTTTTTAAAAGTATAAGGTCACAACTTTTATCTATGTTTCAATTTCTAAAACTGATCTGACACAACTTCATACGTTTATTTTACTTACTTAACTGCTTAATGTAATCGTCACAACGCATCTTACAAAGTTCACAAACATACACTTAACCATCTAATTGTCATCGTATGCTTCTCTGCCCCGCAACACACAGGTCTTTATTACTCGTTTTATCTTAAGTATAAAAACAAATTAAAATCTATTAAAAATAATTAAAAAAAGACCAATTGAATATTAATAGTGTAAATTTTAACTTATTAGTCGATAACAATTTATACTCGGTACTTAATCAATGACACTTTTAACTTTTATTTTTATCACCAATAGTAATTCCACTTGTATAATTATCAAAGATATAAATTGATTTCTACTCGATTTCACTCATAATGATTATTACAAGCGAAATGAGTGAACGTATCTTCTTTGTAAGCGAAATCGAGTGGCAATTAAGTTTAAATTTTTGTTGATTATGTGAGTGAGATTACACTTAACAACAAAAAAAAAAATTAAAAATGTTATCAAATTATAAGCATAGATTATTACCGATCACCGACTCATGATCTAAGTTATCAAGATTCAATCTACTTTTTTAAAATATTATATGGAAAGAAGATGAAACAATAAAAAGTGGAGGAGATATCATCTCAATCATGTCATGCATGCAACTTGCATATATCCAACATCTTTTAGAAAATGTCGTCTCTATACTACGGTGGGTAAAAAGAACAATATCTACAACGGATTGTCACCTTCACAAAAACAAACACAAGTTGGTAATGTATTCTTAAAAGAAAACACAAGTTAAACGTTACATGAAGACAGCGACAACTACGATTGTAAATTAAAAATAAAAATAAAAAAAGGCGTATTCTCGCTTTTATATGTTTTAATCTTGTATTGAGTTCATAATTTGTAATGTCCAATTTTCAAAAATAAAATTAAAACTTTATTGAGTTTATTTCATATTTTTAGTATTTAATGGATTTTTTAAATATTAAATTTGAATTGAAAAAGAACCAGTTTTTTTATTTTTTTTAAATCAGTCAAGCAGTTGTTCCATAGGCTGAGTTTTTAAATAGCACAAACCCGTTTGTATAACATGTTAATGAGGAAATAGCATAGTGACTAAAGGGTTGTTTGTTAACCTTTTAATGGTTATTAATAAACTACCAATTAATAGTTCATAGTTTTTATCATTAACAGGTTATAAACCATTAAAAAATAGTCTTTTAATAATCATTAAAAGACTATCAAGCATTCCCTAAGTTGACTTCAACCGGTTCGATTAATATTTAAACTGGTTTTTTTATATTAAAAAAAAGATTTAAGAAAAAACTGATATGTGCATCTATATTTCTACTCTAATAAAATAGTAACTAAGTAGAACACATGTTAACACCACATTTTTCTTCAACAAGATTTTTCCGCTTCTCTCTTCTATTAAATAATTACCTTAATTACTAATAATATTATTTAATAATTTTTTAGATTAAAAATAGCCTTTTAATAAATTAATAAAGAGATCTTTTTATTAATGTTATTTCTAAAGAAATAAACATTTATAAAATAATAAATTTTTCTTAAACATCAAATTTTTTTAAAATTATATAATATTCTAGAATTTGTGTTTTAAAAAGTAATTTTTTTTATAAACCAAAAATAGTTAAAACTGGAAGTTATAATTATAATTTTTTTAAATGACATTTTATAAGCGATTTGTTTTATAACAAAATGTTAATTTTTTTATGAAAAAATAAATTTATTAATAAAATTTTAAAAAGTTGATATAATTATTTTCTTACTTATAGTTCATACTCATTTGTAATTTCTATCATATTTTAAAATATCATTTTAAATTAATAAAATTTTATTATATTAACATTTTATTTATTCAACCCGTATAATACACAAGTTTACTAAAACTAGTATAGCATATGATATAAACACCCGAGTAACTACCAAGCCATCGGTTTGTTCAGGCCCAACCTTTGTTTCAAGTACGATTATCCACGAGCATTTTGCGGACATCTTGCTAAAGTAGGTGAGGCGTAAGGGTATGAGCTAACCCATTATCAGGATCACACGTTTACATGCTTACTAAAAAGCAAATAAATTAATTATGATTATAGGCGGTCAAAATACAAAAATGAAAGTAACTTGAAGTAGATTTATCAAGGATTCTTAAATCAAATGGTTAAAGTGAGATATCTAACATCTGTAAATATGAATAGGTTTTGGGTTCAAGTCTCAAACGCAACAAAATGCTCCGGGTTGAGAAAGTAGGTTTTCCCAGTTGTAGGTTTACTCCTGAGGGGGTGAGGGTGCAATCCCGAATAGAAAACGGATGGATGGACCCGAAGATAACATATATCCTCCGAAACAAGGTTCTACAATTACCATTCAAATAAAAAAACTTGAAGTAGACTTATTATTTATTACCCTATATGTTTAAAAAGGAATGGGAATGAACAGTGTCAGGGTTAAATCTGGTATTTCATATTTTTCTTTGGTGTTATGTTTTGCTTTAAGACCTTCAAACTCCTTCATTTTCCCGGGATGTTCTCGGTGATGGCCGCCGGTCTTAGAGAGAGAAAGGGTGGGTGCGTCGCCGCCACCGTCGCCAGCATGCCGTACAACCGCTGCATGCACCATGATATGGGTGTTTTAGGAGGGAGAGAAAGTGTGATGGCGATGGTTTGGGCCCTTTTGTGTCGCCGACGCCGTCTTCGGCTTGCTGTACAATCGTTGGCGTCTATCTTTCTCTCTTAATCGCCTAAGGTTGACTGATTGGGTCGATGATGATGATGAACGATTCATCTAAGACCGTATCCGACGTCGTCGCAGGTTGCTGCTACCACATATGTCTGGTGGCCGTTCAAGGCGGTGATGCTGGTGGTTTCCCCTTCAGCTTCTTTATCTAACGGATACCCGTTTAGGGTTTTCAGATCTACTCCCTATGGACCTCCTTTGGTGCTGTTGGATGCCGCCGGTGGTCCCTACGGACCGCCTTCGGTGGCGTCCGAGTGTAGCCGGTCGGTTCTTGGCCAGCTCTCCGTTTCAGCATCGCTGCCGAGGTGGAGGCCATTCTAGGTTGGCCTTTTTTGGGTTGATGATGATGAACGATTCATCTGAGACCGTTCTGTTTTGAAACCAAGGTCCATGACAATGGATGCATGGTTAGGTTTGTGTGTTGTTTGCCGTTATGTTTTCTTACTCATTGAGTCGATGACGATGGCTTCATCTTCATCTGAGGCCATCGGTGATGCTTGGGTGTCCACAACAGATATGGTAATTTGTGGGTTTATTGGTACCTTTGTTTGTTGGGGTTCTCTTATGAATGTGTTTGGTCTAAACCCTAACCTTAGGATGTTGAGAATGAAGATGTCTGCATCTAAGAACATATTAAAACTCTTTTCTTACGATCATGTGTAGCTTATTTGGGCATGTTCTGGGCAGTGATGAGATACCGGAGTGTTGTCGGTTGCTTGGGTGTGGCTGCCGATTATGGTTAGCAGCCGTAACCGATTACTGGTTCTGAGCCCGAGTCCAAAGTTTCAAATTGTTTTGAATTAGTAATAATGTGCGCAACGCGCGCAGATGGAAAAACCTAGTTCACTTTTAAGGTTTTAATACTAGAATTAATATTTAAGCTATTTTATGTTTATTTTATAACTTTTCAAATATAATATTTTATAAATTTTCAAATATACAATGCTTAATTTTATTTACGTTTTTATATTGAGATAAGTCAATTTTTTATTTTCTTTTATAATCTTAGGTATATAACGTTTTACAAAGTTTTTAATTACCATTGCAACATTCTTGATTTTTCTATGTATCAATATAACTTTCATTTAAAACAAAGTGGTGTTGATATTTGGTTCTATTCTATAACTTTGATAATATAATATTTTATAAAATTATGAATATACCGCTTTCATATTCTTACATTTTTACATTTTTATATAAATTTAATTCAAAACTGAGTGCCAACACTCATAAGGTTGTATTCTTACTATATTAAGCGCAAGAATTCTACTTTAACTAGTTAAATCACGTAACACCAACTCGTCTCACTATCAAACACCGCCTCTAATGTATATATCAAAATATCAAATATGAAGTTATTCACTATGCCCATATTTTATATTTTTTGTGAACCAAATTAAAATCCTTCACGAGTCAAGATAACAGATGATATAATTTTTTTTTATCTAAAAGCTATTCACTATGCCCGTATGTTATATTTTTTATGTAACATTATTGATCGTTAAATTTCAATAATTTCATTTTTAATCTTCTATATTATATTGATTAATGTATATAAACTAATAGACGCACGTCCGCGTGTTGCAAAGGTGTTGGTGCAGCGTGAAATCTTTAACGCTCAGTTTAAAATAAAAGTTATGTCAAGACATAGATAAAAAAACGTTGCAACGGATAAAATCAAAAGGATGAACCTCGACACTTTACACATAATACAAAACTCTGAAGTAGTTTTGATGACTTTATGTTTGTGCTTTGATTAAGATTTAAGTTGAAATGTATGATAAGAGTGGTTAAAAACTTATTAAAATTTACGTTAAAATATGTGATAAGAGTAGTTAAAAGCATCTCATATTGTAACTTTATTAAAGTTTTTTTTTTTTTTTTTTTTTTTTTGGGGGGGGGGGGGGGGGGGGGGGGGGTGTTTGTCTGGCTAAGCTTCAATTCATAGATAAACGTATAATAAGAATGGTTAAAAACCAATTAAAATTGTGTTTTGAAACATATGTTAAGAATGGTTAAAAGCATCATCATGTTGTAAGTTTAATTAAAGTTGAGGGGAAAAAGAAAAAAAATGGCTAAGCTTCAAAGTACAAAAGTTTTGTGATTACTTTTAATAAAAATGATTTTATAAGAGTAATTGTATTCAACTCTTTATAAAAGCTGGTTATTTAAAATATGATGTATTATAACTTTATAAATAATGTTTTACATGTTAGTAATTTGTTTATAACAGAACATAATGTTTTACATGTTAGTAATTTTATTTAAACAAAAATATAATGATTTTGATAAATCTTGACGGATTATCATAAGAATAGATGATTAACAAGTGATCTCAATCTAATACCCAAATAATCATCAAGTTTTAATCCATGACAATCTTGGTTTAGTTGTTATATATAAAGCCCATAGCTTATGTTCTAAAGTTGTAGGCCCATATAAGTAGTACCTTCGACTCTTCGAGTCTTCGACGTTCGACCAGCCCATGTGCAGCATTGCTGTAACTTGTTAAGGGTTTGTAAATGTTTGTTTAATAAAATCTAAATAGTAATTAACTTTTTTAAGAAAAGGGGGTTGGGGGGGGGGGGGGGGGGGGGCATTACTTATGAGCTTTTAATTGATATAGTTTCAACAGAATATTAATAAGCAATTTCTTGGAGAAATGATAAATTTGGTAAAGGGAAAAGGGTAATAAGGAATTGTTTTTGTATACAGGAATTAGGGTATATTATACTATATATTATTTGTATATGTCGGTTTGTATAGTTTAGTATAGTAACTTCATATATTGGCAACAATAGTTTTGGTGGTTTTATAAATTGACCACTAAAAAACCTCAAAACTCCATTAACCCAAAAAGACTATGAGAAAACAAACTGGGTTTTACATATAGCATTATTTAATGAAATATCATTTGTATACTATTATTTTGATATGTCGGTTACTACAGGATAGGTTTAGCATTTAAAAATTTGCCACTAAATTCTTAAAATTTACAAAATAGCATTTCCCTACTCAAGTCTACCTTCTGTCTCTGTCTCTCTCTTTAAATCTGTGAACCATCAGCACCACAAGGTAGACACCAGCGGTCGATGGACGAGCACGAGAGGTGGTGAGCGCCTGAGTGGCGATTAGTGGCCGGCGAGTGTAGTGGTGAGTGACGTTTGGTGAGCGACGTCGGTGGTGTTGAGCTAGTGAACGGCGCTTAGTGAGCGCCGGCGGTGATGGTGAGCGGCAGCGGTGATGGTGAGCTGCGGCGCTACTTGACCGGTGGCTGTTGCGGTGATGTTGTGAGCTGCAACGGTGGTGGTGATGGTAAGTGGCAGTGACGACTAAAGGAAAATCAGATTCTGAACAAAAAAGACTCATTATGTTATAAAAGAACCCCGCAGCAACACGCGAGGTTCGAATCCTAGTTACTACTAAATTAGCATAAAAGTTTGCAAGATGTGCAAACCGATAAACCATAGAATTATAAAATGAAATTGGAATTATACCGTTTCAAACTATAAGTGGTATACTCGATTCGAGTTTTAGTTCTAGTTATAGCATAAATTCAGTTATTAAAACGATTCATCTTAGTGACAGTTTAAAACTCTAATACTTTATCCTTTTGTTCTAATAAAACGGTAATGAATTAGACTTATCCTACAATTTTAACTTTGAATCAAAGTCTAGTTTGAAGTCCAGTGGTTCTACACTTCTAGCGACAATTAAATGACTTGAAGTTAATATAAAAACGTTAATTCACATGTTGTTTTTACAAGGCAACCCATCATGTGCCCCCCTATCAGCTAGTCTTGTGGTCAATACAGGAAGGTAACTTGTATTACAAAGACGATGTCATGTTTGGGATTGAACCCGGGCCTTTGTCTTCCATTTTTCGTCCCCAAAACAAGGTCGGATCAACCCATTTTGAGACATCAAGCAAAAAAGTTATTTTCTGGTATTTTTATGAGAAAATATATGCATAACAACCATCAACTTTTCTAAAATATTCACAAATTGTCATCTTATGGTATATAAGAAAACCATGTAAACTAAAAATGATTTACAGAAAATGTTATCTAATACCAACGAGTGAAAAAGGTTTTGACAAATAAAATGCTTATATAACGTGTATCTCATCCAACATTGCTAAAGGAAGAAACTGATACCAAATTCGATGTCTTTAAAAGACTTTCAAATCCAAACTTTTTTGAAGCCTCGCAACCCCCCCCCCCCCCCCCCCCCCCCCCCCCCCCCCCCACCAAACAAACCTGTGCATTAATTGGATACATTATAGACCGACCGAGAATGATACCCAGCAAAGTCGGAATTTGTACAATTGGTTTGTTTTATAATTTGAAGTATATCTAAAAAGACAGTTCGTGTTCCAGTTTAGTGTGTTCGTTTTTAGATTTGGTTTTTGTTTAGACTGATCCAAACATTAGTTTGATTTCTTACAATTTAATGAAAAATAGGTCTAAGCAATGAGGCATGCTTAATCACTAGTTTACAAGTTTAAGTCCAGTTTATGGTCTAGTGGGACGCCAGATATGTTATAAATCAATGTTAAACTAAGGTGGTGTTTGTTTTTGAAGAGGTAAAATGTCTGCAGTCTGCGGACCAGATCTGCAAACATCTGTAGCAGAAGAGGTGGACCAAACCTCTGCAGTCTGCAAGAAGAATACTGTTTGTTTTTTAACGTCTGCAGATTATTAAAATAAACTAGTGGTGGTGTACGAATGGTGGTGAACGGCGGCGCTAGATGGTGGTGGTGGGTGGTGGTGGACGGTGGGTGGTGGTGATGGTGGGTGGTGGCGGACGGTGGGTGGTGGTGGAGGTGGACGGTGGTGGTGGCGGACGGTGGCTGGTGGCGGAGGTGGACGGTGGTGGCGGCGGCCGGTGGTGGTGGTGGTGGTGGTGGGTGTTGGTGTTTAAGAAGAGGTCTGCAGACCTTAGAAGTGGCTGGACCAAGTCTGCACCAAAAAGAGGTCGCGCAGACGTTTTTTAATGAAATGTCTTCGAAAAAACAAACAGTCTACAGATGGCAATGTCTACGCGTGGTTTGCGCGGCGCAGACAAAAGAGCCTGCGCAGACATTTTTCAGAAAAACAAACACCCCCTAACTTGAGGACACGCTAAACAATTCAATTTTAGGTTTCAATAAGATTAACTTTTTTATTGTAATCTGATCTTTAATCTTTCCACATTCACTATATTAACATTTGCTTTTAGAAAGAAAAAATTAAGGTGACTAATATGACTAATGATGTCCCTTTCAAATGATAAGGATTCAAATCTATTAACTATAATAAAAGAAGATTTTTACATGATACGTGTCAACATATTAGGTATTTTTATTTTTATTTTCTCGCCTCTCTCTCTTAATTAATGATATTAGTATATATAGTAATTATATTATTATGTTATTTAAAACATTTCTAAATTAAAAAAATAGATATCATAAAAATAAAAAACTAGATTTTTAATGAAAAACACACTTTAAACAATGTATAAGACATGAAAAAATTCTTAAAAACGAAGTATTTTAATACCATTTTTTGAAGTTTTATAAAATGATTAGTTTTTTAAAATAAAATTAAAAAAAAGACCAGAATATTTTAAAAAACAATTAAAAAAACACAATTTTATAAAACGATATTTTAAAATGATATTATTGTTGCTTTTTACTTAAAATACTTATATATATATAACTCAATCATATCTTATTTACAAATATTATTTATAATTTTTATATTTTATTACAAATTATTTAATATTTTATTTATTCAACACGTGTATTATACGGGATAGTATACTAGTCTTGTTATAAACAAATGATGTAGATATAGGACTATCCTTAGTTGGTGTGCGACTTCGCTCTTATAAAACAAGTATCGCTAACGATTCAAGACACGTTCTACAAACAAAGCCCTTGTTACAATACTCTTTATCTTGTATTCTTGTTAGGCTTTTTCTTGGGCTCTAGGGCCTTTGGGCTTTCCTATATTTTAAAACAAATTAAGATCTATTTTTCATACAATTGTCAAATGGGACAATGGGTTATGGGGCGACTGGTAATCAAATTAACTAAGAGTATTAATATATTTTCATTATTTATCATTATAACTAAGAACGCATATTTAACTATAATAAATTAAATAATTATTATTTATTAGTATATTATTTTACCTTTCGTTCACTCACATAAATATAAGAAATGAATAGTAATTGTTAAATAATAACTCGTTTATTACACGAGTTGAATAAATAAAATATTAAATAAAATAAAATTTTATTAATTATAAAATAATATTCTAAAAAAAATGATTTAACTATAAGTAATATAAGTATATAACAAAGATCACTTTTTTAAACTTTAGTTTTCAAACTATTTTGTTTTAAAACAAACTAAACGTTTTGTTACAAACAAACCGTTTTATAAAAATATCATTATTATAACTTTCAATTTTAATTGTTTTTTATTTATAAAAATTTTACTTTTTAAAAACACAAATTTTAAAATATTTGGTATGTTCAAAAGTGTTTGATGTTTTAAAAAAAAATTTATTTTATAAATTTTTGTTTTTTTAGAAATAACATTAATAAAAAGAACTCTTTAAAAAGGTATTTTTAGTCTAAAAAATTAAACAATATTATTAGTAATTAAAGTAATTAAATATATTAGAGAGAGAGATAGAAGCGAGAAATTGTTAATTGAGAGAAATATAATGCTACCACATATCCCCTAGTTACTCTTTTATTAGAGTACTAACTTTAGTAAACCCGTGTATTACACGGGTTGAATAAAAAAATATTAAATAGAATGAAAATTTATTAATTATAATTGATATTATAAAATAATATTTGATTGAAATCTTTCTTATAATAAATAAAATAAAATTTTATTTCAAAATAAACGTTTTAAAAAAATATCATACTTAAAAACTTTCTTATTATAAGTTTCAATTTTAATTATTTTTTGTTTACAAATATTTTACTTTTTGAAAACATCAATTATAATATTTTATATTTTTAAAAAAGTTAGATGTTCTAATTTTTTTTAAATTTTTATGAAAAATTATTTCCTTATAAACAACATTAATAAAAAGATATTTTTCTTAATTTATTAAAAAAACTATTTTAATCTAAAAAATAATTAAATAATATTATTAGTAATTAATGTGATTATTAAATAGGAGAGAGAAGCAAAAAAAAATTGATGAGGAGGAATATGGTATTGTCATGTGTCCCTTCTAGATACTATTTTATTAAAATAGGTAGATGAAAATGAAGATGATAAGTTAGTTCATATAATTAATTCTTATATAAAGAATGAGATGGGGTGCTAAATTACATTAGAAAAACATATACGTTTCCTGAAATTATATGATCATAGTTAGTATAGAGGTTGGGATGTGAATGCTCAAATGATTTTACATGACTACGATTCAACAATTGAATTTTATTCGTACTTTTTTACCTCAAGACAATCTATAAACTTATCATACCCCCCCCCCCCCACCCCCAATTTCGACAACACACACATGAGATTCCTCAGTCACAACGGTTCATTCAAAGGGTGAGGCAATGTTTCATGTAGCTACTGCAAGTGACCCACCTGCAACCTCACCTCCTTAGTCCGACACACAGCACACTCATTTATTCATAGCCTCCCCTCTAAGCAACTTCAAACTCGAATTACAGAATAATCTAGTAGAGTTCTTAACTTTTTATAAGATCGAATCAAACTCGTTTCTCACCTTTTAACTGCTTTCTTTTCGTTGTTGTTTAATATGTTAACCAAAACTAATTGGTTATTATTTTTAATAAAATAATATATGATTAGTTATGACTTATGAGTGGTTAATATGTAAAGAGGGGTAAAAATGTAAATTGATTTTTCATATCTCCTCTCCTAAACAACTTCTCTCTTCTTTAAACATCCATGAATTTCTTTTCAAAATATGCCTAGTTACCGTTTGCTTAGATACACATGTCTATTCGTAACTAGTTCTGTTGTACAAGACGCGCGTGTATGTCTGTGAGGGCGTCGTCACCTTGTCCAGAGGGGGACATTTTGATGGAAAGAAGAGTAAAAAAATATTTTAAGAATTTTCCCTTTAAAAATCAATTAAAAAACCGGCAACATTACTACTTTATTGATCAAACCAATTGAACGAACTCAAAAGGCGAATGACATCACAATTAATTTATAAAAATAAAGTATTTACTAACATAAAACTTAAATAGTATGTAGCTCTATTTATAAAATATTAAAAGAAATATATTACTTTTTAAAAAGAGAATTTAATTAAATAGATTCTTTTTAACTGAAAGAATTTATAACTACCTACAAATATAACATCAACATCTATCTAGATTAGGTTAAGCATTGTCATATGCATATAGGATACCTCAAGTTGAAATTATATAATTTAAAAAGATAATTTTACTCAAAACCAACACATCACTAAAACAGTTCAATTGCTGCTTGTTAAAACCGCAACCTTTCTGGACCGAACCGGGTCATTAGAATTGTAAAATACATGTTTGTCCCGCCTCTACTATATAACTTAATAATGCATGAATTACAATTAGTGACGGATCCTGGAATTAGTCCAACAGAGTTATTGTTTTAGATACTCTAAATTTGTAGAAGCGAAAATATAAATTTATGGGTCGGATCAGATTGATCATATTAATAAAAACAATGCAATAGTAAATAAACATAGTCATTAGAATGTAAAAAACACATAATATAAAAATGATGGTCCGTACGAATTAAAATAAATCATTTTATAGTTGTTCCCTACGAGTTTTTACTTTTCAAACATGTTGCATAACATCTTTAGCCGCAACTTCTTGAAAAACTCTCTTTCACCGTAACAAATGCAAGAATAATCCATGTATACATCACTCGTCTGATTACGCAATTTTTGAAGTCCAAAACTCCAAGATATTAGGTAAAGGAGTTTCGTTTTTAGGTTTTATAATTATTGATATTTGAAGTGGATGCATGTTATGTCCGCCCTTGATTACAATCTACTTGAATTTTTTCACGGACCCATAAGAGAAATAGAGACTACAAATAAAAAAACAAACGATTTAAAAAGAAGAATGGTTCCACCGGTGATTCTATCGTCTTGTTGGTCGATTAAAAAAAGCTCGGAACAATGTAGTGTTTTTCAATCAGTGTGTTTCTATTCCGAAATTGCTAGAGGACATCGAGACCCGTAGGTTAAAAATAATCAAACATATGGTGTAAGTTTGATTTTCAAGGTTCGTAGTTATTTTGTAACTGGGTGTCTACATTGTAATATTGTATCTAGCTCCAGGCTAGATGTTGTTGTTCCCAAAATAACCTTTTCCAAGGGATTTAAATATGAGACGCATTGTTGAAATAGGAAAGATTCTTATAAGAATAAAAATAGGCTTGTTTAATTTATATGTTAATAACACAAGTTAAAAGAATTATTCAAATAAGGATAAACTTATAAGTTGGATATTTAGGTCCCAGTTTTTTCTTCTGCTAAATTCACCCTTAATTTAACTAAAGAGTTAAATGCGTTTTACGTCCCTAAGATTTCATAAAAATTGTAATTTGAATCCAAAAGTTTAAAATGTTATCATTTGCATCCAAAGGTTTCATTAAAATTGTCATTTGAATCCATTTGGCTACATCTAACTAACATGGTTAACTTTTTCCGTTAAATTTCCAACATGAGAGTTATTTTAATCAAAAAAATTACAAAATAAAGAACCAACTCACGTGAAGGTTTTATATGTTTAGATTCTTTTGATAATTGCAGTTATGATTTGACTTTATAATAGTTTTTTAATGTTTTGTCTTGTTAATGTATTTTGGTTTAGTAATCGTGTTACTTTTGCATGTTTTATTAAACATAGATTTCTTTGGTTTAAAATTTGATTATGGTTACGATAATTGATATTTTATGATAATTATTCATGGTAGTTGATGCCATATTATTAATTGTTATTATACATTTATGATAATCTATCTTTTATGGTTATGATTCAAATTATTTATTTTATTTGACTTGTTTGATTATTTATATATATTTTTGTTTTGAATGTTTTATAAAGTTATAAATAAATCACTTTTAGTTAAACTGATATTTTATATTATCTAATAAGATATTCAAAGATGCCTTTCTTGATGAAATAAAAAAACTACTGACCTATCATTTCTTGTAAATTAAAATCACAATGGTGACTACCAAAATAGACTGAATGTCTAAAACTTATCACGTAGAGCTGATTTTTTATTTTGTAATTGTTTGACTAAAATACCTCTAATTTAGAAAACTTAACGGAAAACTTAACGATGTTAATTAGGATTAGTTAAGTGGATTCAAACGACAATTTTTGTGAAACGTTTGGATGCAAATGGCAACATTTTAAACTTTTGGATTCAAATGGCAATTTATATGAAAACTCAGGGACATAAAACGTATCTAACTCTTAACCAAAACTAGAAACTTTTTTCTCTCCCCTTTGTAGTGTATTAGAGCATTCAGAGTAGGTTTTATATTATTAACTAGGTTAGTGCCCCGTGTACACACGGGTTGAATAAATAAAATACTAAATAATTAGTAATAAAAATTTATGAATTATAAAAGTATGTTTGAAGATAAAATATGATTATATGAATACCTACTTTAAGTAAATAAATAATAATATACTTTTCTTAAATTTTATTTTATAAAAAATTATAGGTATTAAATATTTTATCTTAAGAAAAATGAATTTATTTTAAAAAGAATTTGTTGTATTCTGTATTTTATAAAACTTTTATTTTTATAAAGTGTGTTTTTATTAAAATATAGGTTTTAATTTATTATATTATATAATTTTTAATATGAAAATAGCATGATTAATAATAATAATAATAATAATAATAATAATAATAATAATAATAATAATAATAATAATAATAAGAAATGAGAAAATTAATATAATAAAACTTACAATTGTGTCAAGTTTTATTTAAATTTTTTTTTTGTTATAGATAGATAGATAGATAGATAGATAGATAGATAGAAAAATAAATTTGTTAGAAACCCATATATTAAACGGATTATAAGTTAGTAATAAACACGAACAGTTATAGTATTATAATTTAATATAAAATATGATTAAAATTATATATACGTAATAGTTCAAAAATAAAACATGATACTATTTTTTTAACTCTTTTATCTAAATAGTTTCATTTTTAAACATAGTTTTAAGATTTGTTTATAAAAAAATTATTGTTTATAGAAATTTTGTTTATTAAAAACTCGGGTTTCTCATTATTCTGGTTGTTTTAATAAAACTGTTTTTAGAAAATTTCATATTTTTATAAATTTTTTTAAAAAAGGACTAATTTAAAATAATTTGTTTCAAAAAGATTTAGTTTGTTAGAAATATATAAATTTTGTTTTTTATTATTTATATTTTAATAAAAAAATGTGATTTTTAATTTCCTTAATGAAATTTATTTTTTAAAAACATAGCTTGATTTAAAAAAATATATATGAGAGAGAAATATTACAATTAATAAAATTGACTTTTATTAAGAGAGAGAAATTAATATGAGTGTTAAATTATCATAATATCTTTTTGGAGAGAAAATGAAATGAGAATGTTTAGAATAATGACAAGTGTTAAAAAGATGGTTTAAAACAATGACAAGCGGCAAAAAAAACATTTTTTTACTAGAGTTTATAGACGATGGTTGTGAGTGGTTGTGATGGTTTAAATTTGTAAATTTTCAACAGCTTTTAATTTTCTTTTATGATTTGTTAGTTTTTATTTTATTTTTAAAAATAATAAAGACAGTTGTTAGATATAATTGACACACTTAACCAAAATATTAAATCTAATACCAAATGATCAGCTACACTAGTTACCGTCAAAACCAAAATGTATAAATCTTCAAGTGGTTGAACCAACTTGCTATGTTTAATGTTGTTCGATCAGTTTCAACAGCTTATGAACACGATTACAGTTACCAATACCTAAAATCTATTGTTTCACTTTAATATGCTTATACTTATTTTATCTAGTTATTACATTTTACCGCAAAATATTTATTATATATTAAATCTTACAACACACTAACAGCATATAAAATTGACACAAGATATATGACTCATTCTCAAGCACAAATTAACAAATGGACATAGTCCAAAGTTAGTTCACCAAACAAAGATTGACCACAATTCCAGCCATTCAACACCAAGTAATATTCATCTACTTTAGTACTTGCTACCAATAAATTTATGAACAATGGCACAACAACCAACAAGATGTCAAGAACAACAACTAAAACAAAAATTCTAATACAAAAAAAAAAAAAAAAAAAAAAAAAAAAAAAAAAAAAGATCATCAAGTGTAAACTGTTACTTACATGAAAGATCAACCATTGATTGATGATCATCATCTTCATCATCTCCTTCTGAAAACACCAAACAGCTTCCCACCACCAATTGCCTCCTGCAAACTCTTAGCACCTTCAACCTCCATTGACACAAGCTTCTGCAAATGCATCAAAGCTCCACAATTCACCATCTGTTTGCGGCATTTCTTCGAGTGTGTTAGCGAATTCAGAATCGAAACAGGGTGTTTCTTGTCAAGATTTGTGATCAATGGATCGAGAAGATGAACTGCCAGTACAATCCCCCTTTGATCCTTCCTGTAAACCCTTCTGTTTTCAGGGTGGATCAAGATTCTTGATAACGCCTTCGCAGCAGCTTCGATTTCTTCCACAGATTTGCCATTCAACATGCTGATCAATGGCGGAATGAACCCGAATTCCCCCAATTCCTTTCTGGTTTTCGCAGTGTACCCGATTCTGTAAACTGCTTCAGCAGCATGAGTTCTAACACCCAACACCCCACAGTTCAACACATTGAGTAAACGAATTAAGAAATCGTTCGATGTAATCGATTCAATCAGCCGTTGATCCGATGCTAGATTGCTCAAGAACTCAACAGCAACCTCTAAACTCCTAACGGGAGCAGAGTCCCAAAAGCTTTTCAAACTGATTAACACTCCTTTTCGAGCAATCAACAGCTTCATATCATCGTCTTCTTTGGCAATGTTGCTTAAACAACCAATTGAATGTTCTTGTGCTGATACGGTTCCTGATCTAGCGAGTGTTAGAAGCACCGAAATCGCGTGTTCTTCGACGAAATTCGCTCTGATATCGGAGAATGTTGTTAGATTCTTAAGAACAGCGGCAGCTGAAGCTTGTGACGACGGTGTACCGGAGCTACAAATCTCCAACAACGATGATATCCCACCTCGTGATTCAATCACTCTAGCGTTCTCCTTCGAAATCGTTAACGATTGAAGAGTAACACACGCGTTTTGCTTCGCTAATACGCTACCAGACTCAAGAACTTTGATGAGATAATGCATCAACAACAGACCTTCCGCCATTAACGAAAGTTTACTCGAATCAACACTCGAAACCCTAGCGATCGCCGTCACCGTCTTCTCTCGAATCTCCGGCGGAGCTCCGGCGTCCAACAACCGCACGAGCACCGGAACAACGCCCTGAGCGACGGCGATAACAACATTCTTATCATCCTCATCCAACAGCTTCAACAACGAATCCATCGCGAAGATTCTAGACTCCACCGACCCGATCTGCAACCGAGTCACCAACCGCCTCGACTCAACTCGTACGGACTCGCGTTTCGAGACCGAGGGTTTCGCCACAACTCCGTCGTGTAGAACGCCGCTAGTGATGACGACCTCGAGGTCTCTGCGGTGGTTATCAAGCTTTGCGGCGATTGAATCGACGTCGTTTTGGGTTTTGAGTTTTCCGGGGAGGGGGGAGGGGGTGTGGCACGTGACGGAGAGGGATAGAGCGTGGGAGAGGGTCTGTGAGAGGGAGTGAAGGAGGTCGCCGGAGATGGGGTTTTGGGGGAAGTCGGAGACGTCGGAGATTTGGGTTTTGAGATCGGAGAGTTTGGAGTGGATGATGGACCATTTGGTTTTGAAGGATTGGGTGTGGTGGATGGAGTGGAGGAGTGATTCAAGAAGAGTGATGGGGTCGCCGGCGCCGGCGCCTTGGCCGGCGATGGTGGTGGTTTCCGGCAGCTTCATTGTGGGGAGAAAATGGGGTAAAAGCGTTAGTAATTCGCGCGCAGGTGGTAGCCGGAGTAGAAATAGGGGAAATTGGGTGGGTGGTGGAACGGTGACTCACGCGCGAGTGAGGCGAGTGAGAATGCACGCGCCACTTGGGTGGCAGGGGGTAATAAAATAGGGAACCATGCTTCTGCCCATCGAGAATAAATATATTTTGATAAAATACTAGTGTGTTTTTTTATATGAAATTGATAAAGGATTTTGTTTTTATATTATATTTAAGAGTAAATTACAAATATTATTCTTTAATTATGCTTAAAATTACGGATCTTGTTCTTAAACTTTAGTAATACGCTGGATGTCCTTTATTTGAAAAATTATCACGCTTTCGGTCTTTTTTACTAACTGAAGTTAAATATTTATGTTAAGTTTATGGTAAATGATATTTTTACCCTTGTCTTTTAAAGGACAACATATGTAACTTATATTAATCATCTATTTTCTTTCTTTCTTTTATTTATTTACTTACTTTTCTTTTTTCTTTCTTTCTCACCACATTTATTTTACAACTTATCTTAAATATAATTAATAAATTAATTTTAGTTGTAAAAAATTAATTTCATTTATTGATTTTAATATATTACAATTTTGTTATTTGTTAGATTTAGTTAAATACTTTTCTGCTATAACAAATAAAATTTAAAGAACACCTAATAGTTAAATAACATTTGTGTTTTTGTTTAATTAAAACTTCTAAGTAGTTATTTGGACTTGTCACTATTGTGAACTTTTAGATGGGTTGGTCGTTATTTTAAAAAAAAAATGTTATAAGTCAAACCAAAGCCACGACCCGACGTGTAGAACAACCCACTGACCCATGTTGCCACCCTATTTTCTATTTTAACACCTCACAATATATTTTTTTAATTTTTTATTAGCATACTTAAAGCTTGAATTTCTTCCCTGGTCTGTTTGCTTCTTTTTTTAAAATATATTTTTATTATAAAATAAATATTAGCCATCTCATGAATGTTTTAAAGTAGAATAGTAATTTATTGTATATTTTAATGTAATAAAAACTAATCATAACTCATATTTGGATGATTAAAAATAACTAGTTAATAATATTTAAGATAAGTATTTAAAATAAAAAATGGTTAAAAATAAAAAAATAATGAAAAGTAAAGTTAATAAAATAAGCACACAAAGAAAAAAAAATAAAAGATTTATAAAAGTTACACATTTTGTCCTTGTGATGGTTAGGGGCAAAATGGGCATTTATAAAATTTTAACAGAAAATTTAACTCCTGTTAGTAAAAAGGACAAAAAGCGTTATAATTTTTTAAATAAAGGATACTCAGTGTAATTATTAAAGTTTAAAGACAAGATCCGTAATTTTAAACATAGTTAAAGGCCAAAATTTGTAATTTACTCTATATTTAAATAGCGTTTTTTAGAACAGCTATTTAAATGTTTCTAATTTTCTGATGTTAGGGTGTTTTTTTCCTTATCTAAGAGGTTAAGAAAATGAATCATATAAGATATAAATGTAGACAACTAATAGAAGTAGATTTTATATCATTAAGTTTATAAGTGCATTCATACCTTTAATTCTTCTTCTTGGCCTCCGGCTTCCATTGTCCTGTGGACCTATGATTCGACTTAAAATCATTTTAAAGAATAGACACCTGCGCCCATAAATATCTTTATAATTACTAGAGCGATTTTAAGTTTTCATAATCTTATGCGATTTCATATTGTTATAACTACTTTATCCATTATAACATAAAATTCATACTAAATTGATGTTCAATGATGTACCGGATAATATTGATGAACAAAACCTACATCAAATTGGTTTTCGTGGTATAGGATAATTTGAACTGGTGATCAATTTTTATTTAAAGTTGAAATTTTATATTTTTAAAAGGTTAACCCGTAAATTGAGACCAGATTTAAAACACATATGTATTCACCAATAGAACAAAGCTCTTCTCGTCTCAGTCACATTTGCCTTTGGTCGGAAATCATAGCATTAATAGCTTGGGGCCTCTTGACACCTAATTTATCCGTAACCAAATCGTTGGTCGTACCATCATTTTCTCTGGTCGTCGTGAGCTAATCTTTTCTAGAATTCAATGGATTCATCATCTATCCATATCTGAATTATAAAGGCTCAAAGTACATGAAAGCATGTTGTGTATTTTTCTTTGGCATACTGTAGTACACTCACAAGTTCAAACACCTAATGTTGCCCCAATACTCATATCAATTATCACAAATTATCTTCTTCGCTAGCACCAAGTTGTAACATGCTTTCTGATCATCGAAGCTACTCATATGCCACCAAATGAAAACCACCATCCACGGTTACTATGTTCCAAATTCTCCATACTTTGCATATTAAAATACCAACCAAAATCTTTGGAATGACAAACCTTAGGGTGGATATGGCTAGATTTTGTGATTGGTGTATGAAAAAACGGGGTGGCCAACGATCTATAGAGGAGGGAGAGACGGCTATGGTGGTCGTTGGGTTAAAGGGGGCGCAATAACACTAGCAAGAAAGATCGATTGGTTGGTTGGGGGCTAATCTTATATTTTCTACGTTAAAATCTTGTACATAAGATTAAAAAAAAACTAAAATGCACTTCTATCTAATAACATAATTAATGTAAGAGACTCTACCAGCTTAGTAGTAGTGTTGGTCTACTTATAATAGATTTTTCTCTGCTGCCATTCAAATAAACACATGTGGTAAAGTCAGTCTTAGAAACTAAAATGACAAAAATAAGAATCATAGTGCAAGAACAAAAACCAAAATCTAGACAATCAGGGTGACTAAAACAATAAGTACTATCTTTCCTAAGTTTAACCAATTAAAGAAATTTTGAAATAATAAAAATAATCAGTTTATGATCTTCGAATAACCAAGATACTTAACAATCACAAATACCATAAAAAAAGACCAAAGATGAAAATGTTTAGCATAGGGAACAAACACAAAATTCTGAACAAACTTGTAATATATTTCTTTGCAGTTTGCAAGTATAATGTGTGTATAAAAAATATTTATTTATTTAAAAAAGTTAAAATAAACTAAAAAATTAACTAATAAAGTGGAGGTGAAAAATTATGTGTCTCTTAAGAAGTTTACTTTTCAAACTTTAATATTGACGATTACAAACTTCTAACTATAGAAGATTAAAAGAAATAATAAACTGAAAATAAATGTGAAATAAGCAAGCGCGTGGTCAAAAACACCGTACAATAAACATCAAACTGTGACTCGGTTAATCTTGACTGTGACTCTGTGAGTCTCAAACCTACTTTTCCTTTACTTTAATTTCATCAAAAGTTGACTGATACCGTATCCACCTCATTATTTTGATTTTTGATATTATATCATTCCTATTATTATATTAATTAGTTTTTACCAGCCGCGCGTTGCGGCGGCATCGTACACAACGTAATAAATAGTATAGATTAACAATCGACCCGACTTGTCTTCAGAATAAACTCACATCGAACTGTAAAGTAAATCAAATTTATACCATTGAATGAAAACGTATACTTCATCCGTTTTTTTTTTCAAATAAAATTATGTCGAAAAGTAGACCACGTTAAAGCACACACAAAAAGACACACAAATTACAATCGTCCCGACTTGTTTCAAAACTAAAACTACGTTGAAACATAAAGTAACTCGGATTTATACCGTCGAATTAAAATATTTTTTTAACCCGACTTATTTCCGAACAAAAACTACATCAAAAAGTAAGCGAACCTCGGAATATAGATCATTAGATCATCTCAAAGCGTATATAAAAATGTACATGGAAACGTTATATACCAGACCCGACACTTACCGACACGTACCTAAAAATACGAACATAAAAAATTGATTTTTAAAAATTAAATTGTAATGAGTTAAACCCGAAACATTACAAACTCAAAAAGGTTAAAACGACGTGTCAAAGTTGACCAAATAAATTTGAGTTCAATAAACAACTATTATTTAATAAAACAAATATTATTAATATTTAAATATTATTATACAATTCAATAAACAAATATTATTATTATTTTATTATTATTATCGCTGTTCAATTCATTATCCTACTTCTAATAAATAAAAATGACTTTATACATGTGACAGCTTTTTAGCCCTAATCATGTTTTATTTTTCCGCTCATAATAAACTAATTAATACTTTCTATGTTTAAGTTTATACCATTTATAATTAATATTTTAATTTCAAATTTTAAAATTTTATAACTTTCTAAATATCATAATATATAGATGAAAACATAAATATTTATATTTTACTCAAATTCGTAATTAATTATTGATTGTAATTGTAAGTTTCGATAAATAATAAAATGAAATTTTAATATTTATATTTTAGTCAAATATATATTAACAATGCCATAATAACCTTTCATCATTATACATTTTTAATTGTTTATTAATACCTCACTCCATGATTATTTTTCTTTATCATTTAACAAAACATAGTGATGGAATCCAAATAAATATATTTTTGAAACATCTTAACGTTCTCAAGTACGACTATACCATAAAATTGCGTAGCCTATGAAAATGATCAAGTTTCATGGATCCACACGATTTTTACTCTGCAGAGTTTATAGTCATAAATGAGAACGTTTTTTTTTCAAAAACCCGAATTTTATATCTCATCATTTTACATCATTCAACTTATAGTTTGTTTTTATTTTCCAATGCAGGGTACAAATTTCAAGAAAGTGTTTAAAAAAATTAAAAACTTTTGAAAATTTTCACATATGCAAGAGTGTTTGTTTGTACATAAACTCAATGTTAGCTTAAAATTTCTTTACATACAAATGTCAGAAGTGCACAAAAGGTTTGTTTTAATAATAACACAATGGTGACAAAATGCTACAACTTTGTTAACATAGATATTTAATTCTGTTAATAAGCGCACTTTTAACAAATTAAAAGAAAATGATGTTGCATCGATCACAACCACAGTCATGATATTGTCGATATTACCCTTGCTGGCTCGCAACTTTTGTTTTTGATGATCATGCGATGTTCCACAAGATCATTTTACATGATGTTATTCTCCTATAGAACACTTAATTATGAAAGTTCATATTAATTATGAAGTTTTAGTAAGAAGTTAATGCAATTATGACTTCAAAATATGCCACGCCTAGTAAGGGTGTACACTTTATGTAACATATTGATTATTGAATAGAACATGAGTTTCTCGTGATCATATTGCAACATCCCAACAAAACCACCATATCGTCCATTTTGGCCACGTACATTGGCTCGCAATATAGTGTCAGAACCTTCAAAAATACAAGGCACCCCTAAATTTAACCAATTAATGTTATTATTAAACCAGCTAACTAACACATGTACCAATGGTCCATATTTCAAGTGGTTGAGGTGAGATATCGAAGACAATTAAAATAGATAGGTTTTGTTTTGAGTCTCACTTAAAGAAAAAATATTCTGGGTTGAGTCAGAGATTTTTCTTGGTTGTTGGTTTCTCTTGGAGGGGTTGGTGGTGTGGTCCCAACAATAGAATAAATAGACGAGACCGATTATGATAGCATCTATCCTACGGAGCATGATCGTACATTTGTCATTAGAAAAGCCTACAATAGATGTAGCTAAATTTTTAGGTTTGGTGGTTGTCGTGTGACAGTAAATTAGTTTCAAAAAATTTTTAAATTTAATTTTGATTTAACAAAAAACGGATAGACGTATAACACAAAGGAGGTTAATGGAGTGGTGCTCGTGTGACACGACAAATAACACAACTTAGTAAATTTTATTTTAAACTAAAAAAAACCATAGTAATACCACACTTATTAAGTGGACAGAATAAAACGTGTGTTTTTATAGGTACTTTTTATTAAAAATGCTAGCGCATGGAAAGGTTACAATCATTAAAAATCTTGGGGGAATTTGGTTTAAAAATCAACAATTGTAATCTCTTAAAAGACAACTTTACCACTTTAAACTCTTAAAAATAAAGATGAAAAGATATTTTTTTCCCATTCAAATGTATCACAATATACTATGAATAATTTAACAATTTAATAATTACCAGAAATAAGACATGCATGTCATGGCGCGTTAAACACCTAAGCGTCAACACAAACGCGATAAAGTAAACAATATTTTGCGCGTTAAACCACGGATAAAGTTAATGCGTTAAGAAACAAAAACTACCACCCAAACTCACATACTACAGCTATGATATTAATAATATTTAAAACCTTGTATAAACCAACAAAATATTTAAAATAAACAACTTCGTTCATAAGAAAAAGGTTAAAAAACTAATTTATTATAATATCAGAAAAAGGCTGAAAAACAAATAAAAAAGTGCAAGTACTGTTTTGTAAAGTGAATCAAACGAGGCCGTTTGATTCACAAAACATTTTGTAAAAAAATTGGAATTAAAAATGAAAATGAAATTGAAATTTTGTTAAAATTGATAACGAAACTTTCATTGGATTGTTAAACATCCATGGGTAAGTGGAATAAATGTTAATTCCAACGAATGAGGGAAAAAAATTTCAATTTCAATTTCATCCGTTTACCAATCAAACATGATTTTAAATGAAAATTTTTTCAATTTCAATTCCTGAGAATTCTATGAACCAAACAGGGTCTAAAGGACTTTATTTCGAAAAAATCTTAGTAATTTTTTCTTCATTTTTTTGGGTTATTCTCGAGTCGAACAAGCGTTGTGCCCCTCAAGGGTCGTCGCTTAACCACCAAGAACCGACCGTTTTCGATACTTAATTAGCTATTAATCTTTTTACTCTGATAAAAAAGTAACTAAGAGGGAAACATGACAGCATCACATTTTTACTCACCAAAATTTTCTTGTTTCTCTCTACTATTAAATAAATACATTAATCTAATAATATTATTTAGTTTTTTTAGATAAGTAATAGGTTTTAATGAATTAAGAAGATATATTTTTATTAATGTTATCTCTGAAAAAACAAACTTTCATAAAATAAGAATTTTTTTTAAAACGCCAGATTTTTAAAAAATAAAAAATATTTTAAAATTGATGTTTTTAAAAAGTAAAAGAGTAAAATGTCATTTTCGTCCCTGACTTTTAGTTGAATTTGTCATTTCAATCCAAAAACTTTTTTTTGTCACTATAGTTTACTAAATGTTATCATTTTCATCCATTTCACTAACACCGTTAAAACTCTATTAAAACTCCATTAAATATGAGGGTATTTTAGTCTTTTTCAACACCCTAATTATCCAATTAAAACAAATTAATCAATTAATATTCAATTAAAACTAAAAAACACATGAAGCGACTCGTGAGACCGGTCACTTCGATTAATTCTAACACATATTGTTCGATTAATGTCTTCTGTGATATTTCAATTAATCTTCACGTTTTGTTTGAATGTGTACTGTTGTTCGATTGAGGTCTACTTTTGTCACATTTTGTTCTATTGAGGTTTGCTATTGTCACGTTCAAAGACATCAATTAAAGACCTCAATCAGATAAAGCATGTGAACAACAAACATCGATCCCACAACAGACCTCAATCAAATAATGGTACACGTTCGAACAAAACGTGAAGATTAATTGAAATCCCACAGCACCCTCAATCGAACAACATGTGTTAGAGTTAATCGAAACTTTTAAATCGAATCGTCTGGTCTCACTAGTCGTTTTATGTGCTTTTTTAGTTTTAATTGAATATTAATTGATTAATTTGTTTTAATTGGATAATTAGGGTGTTCAAAAAGATTAAAATACCCCCATATTTAACGGAGTTTTAACAAAGTTTTAACGGTGTTAGTGGAGTGGATGAATATGACAACATTTGGTAAACTACAGTGATTGAAATGACAAAAAAAAAAAGTTTTTGGATTGAAATGACAAATTAAACAAAACGTCAGGGACGAAAATAGCATTTTACTCAAAGTAAAATTTTAAAACTAATTAAAACTGGGAGCTATAATAAAGAAAATTTTAAAAATGGTATTTTTTAAAACATTTTATTTAAAACAAAATGGTTAATTTTTTGAAAAAAACAAAATAAAAAATAAAATTTGATATCATTGTTTTGTTACTTATAGTTTTTTCTCATATATAATTTCAATCATATCATATTATAATTAATCAATTTATATTCTATTTTATATTTTAATTTATTCAACCTGTGATAATACACAGGTTTACTAAAAGTATTTGCATATAAATAGGAAAAAGTAGTTAAAAATAAAAGAATAACCAAAATGTACGGTAGCACGCTACTACAGGTTTTCAGAGGTGGTGAATTTAATTTCTAGAAACGGTTTTCTAGTCGCCTTTAAAATTATCGCCATTAAAAATTAGCTTTTTAGGGCCGGTTCACATCAAAGGAGGTTTTATGGGTTTTTTAATTCGGTCAACGAGATGGTTTGGTAGGATTTTTACTGGCTGTCTTATGGGATTTCAGGGTCGATTATAGTGGGATTTTTGGAGTGGTTTTAGTGGAATTTTTAATATTAATTATTATTATTTCTAATAAAAATAAAAGTATTTACGTATAAATTAGAGCAATTTTGAACCGCTATATGAAATGTGTTTAATTTTAATTTTTATGTTAATCATTATATTTTTGCATCAACAACCTATCAGATTGACCATCATTAATAATCCAAAAACAGAACATCATTCTAAACAAAAACACAAAATTTCTAAAATAACAAAACACAAGTCAACCCAATTAACTAAACACAATACCACCATATGTTTCAACACGCAATACTTAGTTTATATGAATCTATCACAAAATGAAAATTTTTAGCACGTACGAGATTAAGAGTATTCAGGGAACACATTTCTAAAAAGCAACGACATTAAGCTACTCATTAAAGCGTCGATATCTTCTTGTGTCGCATAACTTTGGTCTAGCCAAATCTGAAAAGAAATTAATAGAAAAAAGTCAAATTTAGTGTAATATATAAAAGTATATAATTATAATGTAACTTTATATATAAAAATACTTACATGGTTGGAAAAATCTTGATAGCAGGTAAAGACAAACTCAAACATATATAATGTAACACCATATGATCGCATTCCCATCGTTTTTTTTTTGGTTTGTTGTTTACACTACAATAAAATAATAGTTAATTATTTAAAATTAAAAAAAGTCAATTAACTATAATTTTAAGAACATAGACCATCTTCCATGTTAATAAATGCTTTATTTTGAAGTTTGTGATCGAATAAATCAATTGAAAAAAAAAAAACTAAATGAGATTGATTATTGTATACCCAATACGTTAACAGGTCCCTCTTAGGGCTGACAATTTTAAACACGGACCTGTTAACACGACACGACACGACACGACACGACACGAAGTTAACAAGTTTCGTGTTTGATCTAAACAAGTTTCGTGCCTTAAACAGATCAACCTGTTAAGACACGATAAATTTCGTGTCTAAACAGGTTAAATACCTGTTAACCTGTTAGGATCTGTTTAAAAACATGTTTATAATTATATTTTTAAAAATAATTAAATATACATAAAATATAAACAAAACCCTAACTTCATACTTCAATTCCCCCTTCCCCCCACAGCCCACTTCGACTATTCAACTTTGGTTCCTCGCTGGAACAACCAGATCTGCCTCATAAACGACGATCGGAGGCGGTGGTGCTGGTGGAGAAGAGTACGAGTACCTACGATCGGAGCCGATCGAACTCCGAGTTCTTGCTGGAAAAGCCAGATCTGAAACAAAAACGACAATCGGAGGCGGTGGAGGTGTCGAAGAGGAGTATGAGCAACGGTTCTAAACGGCGTGAGGTGAATCGATGCTCAGGTTACAAGCGGAAGATCGGTTGAATCCCACCGCCACCATCGTCGACTAACCAAGCACCATCACCACCATCGTTTGATCTGGTAAGGTTAAATCTTTTCCTTTGAATCTATTTGTTTATAAGTTTGAATCTGTTTGTTTGAATTTGTTTGATATGGTAAAGTTGAATATGTTTGTTTGAATTTGTTTTTAATTTCCACAGCACTGAAAATTAAAGAATTCATGGTTTATAAGTTTGAATCTTTTTGTTTAAATCTACTTGTTGTTTGACTTAACAAGACTGATGGTTATAGGCCTAATTTCCATAAGGAGCACAATAAAGTTGATTGGGTTTCATTAAACTGGTTCTTAAGTATGTGATATTACATGTGCTTTTAAACAGGTTTTTAAATAGGTTATTTCGTGTAATCTGTTTTTTAACAGGTTCATGTTCCTGTTTTAAAAAAATGACACGATAAGTTTTCGTGTCGTGTCGTGTTCGTGTCTGGCGTGTCAGGTCATCATGTCTTATCGTGACGTGTCTTATCGTGTCTAGGAGTGCAAACGAACCGAGCCGCTCGTGAGTTACTCGAGATCGGATCGATAAAAAACTCGAAACAAGCCGAGCTTTATCGAGCCCGAGCCGAGCCCGAGCTTGGAAAAAAGATCATTTAATTATCGAGCCCAAGCCTGAGCTTCACGTATCGAGCTCGAGCCAGCTCGCGAGCCTAAACGAGCTTTTTATTTATATATTTTTATTTATTTTATTTAATATATTATATAAATAATATCTATTATATATAAAGTTATGATAAAAAACAACTAAATAATATGAATAATGTTCTATATAAATTATATAATTATAAATATATATGTCAAAATTAAATATAAAAATATTAAAAATAATATTTAAATAAATAAATGAGACGAGCCCGAGCCGAGCTCGAGCTTGAAAAAGTATTTGTCTAGCCGAGCTCGAGCTCGAGCTTTCCTAAGTCTTCACGAGCCGAGCTCGAGCCCATACGAGCTTGGGCTCGGCTAGGCTCGTTTGCACCCCTAATCGTGTCGAGCCTGACCTGTTATGTCAGCCCTAGTCCCTCTAGTTTATGTCATCTGAAACAAAAATAAATCTATTCGAATATCATATTGACATAATTATAAAAATATTATTGTTGTCTATGTATTAAATAATTTTATAAAAAATAAAACAAATAGACCAAAAGTACGATTTATTATTAAATTAAATTAGCATGCACAATACTGACGTACCGACTGATTTTTTAGTTGGTCCACAAATCGTTGAATAAGGGCGGGGACCTTTGTCGTCTCCCTGCTCGTTCTTGACCCAATAAATACTCCTTAGACAAATATATTAAAATTGCATCAATGTGGGTGTTTGGGATTGCTTATTTTGAAGCAAATTTTAACTTATTAACTAAGGGGCTGTTTGGCAATATCTGAACGATTAAGTGCTCAACCAATAAGAGGTCTGAACCATTAAGTGCTGAATCATTAAGAGGTCTGAACCATTAAGAGCTAGTATATCACTTAACTATTCAAAGACAAATGTCTGACCAATTCAGATAAGAGTTCTTAACCATTCAGCATTAGACCTCTTAACCATTCAGCATTAGTATAATGCTTAACCATTCAGAGGCAAATGTCTGAACCATTCAGACATTTGCTCGCGAAACAAACAATCTGAACCATTAAGTGCTGAATCATTCAGACATCTGAACCATTAAGAGGCTGATTAAGAGGCTGCCAAATAGCCCCTAAGTCAAAAAAAGTGTTTGACAAACTTAAAATTACTTTTCAAACTGGCTTTTCATATAAGATAAAAAGGAGGTTTTAAAAAGTAAAAAATGAGTTACTTATTAACTTTTGAAAACTAATTTTAGTCTAATTTTCTATTATACCCCTCTACTGCCTCCTATTAACTCCTTTCGTTTTAAAAGTATGTCTCTTTTGGTCATTTTACGATATTTTAGTTTATAAGCTAATCCAAACACTTTTTTACCAACTTCATTTGAAAAGTTATAAGTTAATAAGTATTTTTTTATTAAAAGTCATTTTCAACCAAAATAAGCAAACCCAAACAGGCCCAATATGGGTACCATTATGTAGCTACCATGAGCATTATAAGTTATACATATTTTTTTATTTATTTTCTTTCTTTTTTTTAATTTTAAATCCAATACTTTTACATATTTTATAATTTTAAACTATATAATTTTTTATTTTTAACTTTGATCCCCTATATTTTTTATCTTTTAAAATATTTTCGTTTACATTTTGTTCTAAATTTTGAGAGTTAACACGCCGTAACATGCGTATGTGGTTCAACGTTGCTAAGTCTATTTTTTTCTCGTTTAACGGTTCTGTCGTAATGTGCAGATCTTAGATCAACTCAGTTATTGTTTTTAATGTATTACGTTTCACGTACATGGTTTAATGTTTTTAAGTATACTTTTCGTTTGGTTTTATTTTTCCGTTTTTATTTCTTTTTAAATACGAGATTTTTCGGTCTTGATGGTCACTGACGGTGGCGTGAAATTGGTGTCATTGGCACGTTTTATGCTCTCCATCGCAACGCAAGAGGCTTGGTACTAGTTTATTAAAATTCATTTAATTGTTAAATATATAAAAATTTATTTATACATTTAGAGACTGGAAATTAAATTACCACTTTTGTGAAAAACAATAATGTATAAATTTGCTTGTCTGAGATTGACATGTAATATTAATCCATAGAGTAAATTGCCGTTTTCTTCCCCGTGGTTTGTTTACGTTTGCCATTTACATCCAAAATACTTTTTTTTTTTGCATAGGCTTCCCCAACATTTAGAAATGTTGCCATTTTCATCCATGATAGTTAACACCGTTAAACATCAATTAAGTGAAGGGCATCCAAGTAATTATACATATAATAACAAAACCCTACTTTTCTACAAAGTTACATACATGCTCACGCTGCCATGGAACAGGTCAAACAGAAACCACTCTTCGAAGCATCATAGGATCGACCTACAGTGAAGGCTGCCATCTTTGTTCATCTTCGATTTCATCTACTGCGAACCAATGGACATTGGGAATGGTTGGTTCGACATGAGAAAGACTTTGATTTGAATGATGTTTATGGTAAAAACCCTACCTTCTTCACTATTGAACTCCATCATGGTGGAGAGTTTAGTAATTTTCCAGATATAACATATGATCTTGGTAAGACTGATTTTATTGATATGGTTGATTCTGACTGAATCTCTGTTATCGAGGTTCATCATATGGTAGAGAAACTTGGTTATGATAAAGAAGATGTAATGAGATATCATTTTAGAATTCCAGGAGATGAGTTGGAATTTGGTTTAAGGCCCTTAGCTAATGATAGGGATGTTACTAACATGCTAAAATATGTTGAGAAGCATAAAGTTATTGAGGTTTATGTGGAGCATAAAGTTAATGATAAAAATACTTGTATGGATGATGATGAAGATTCTGACTTCATAGTAGATGAAGACAACATGATTATCGATGTTAATGTTGATATGGATGAGTTCAAGGCTGCTGTTGATTGTGAAGATGAAAATATAACTGATGATGATGATGATAGAAATAATATGGGTAACTTTGAGCTTGATGACTTTGAAAGTGTTAGTTACTCTGATGATGAACCTCCATTGCATAGAGCATTAAAAGACACCAGAAAGCAAAAAAAGAAGGATGGACAATCTAGGGATTGCCCCTTTTATCTTGGTCAGGCTTTTGCTACTCGAGATGATATAAGGTCCATGGTTAAAAAGCATGCAATACAAACTAGAAGACAATTGTATATCTCAAGGAATGATAAATACAGATTTCGGGTAGTGTGTTTAGGAAAAAAATCCAAATGTAGTAACGTGTGAAACTAATGAGGTTGGGACAAACTGACAAAGCATAGTGTGGGTGTTGGGTCACAATAGGTTGATAGTTCTAAGGCAACAAAGGCCAAACCTAAAAAAAAGATTCCAACACCAACTTGTCCATGGTTATTGTATATCTCATACCATAGAAAAGAAGGATCTTGGGTTGTTAAAACTTTATTTAAGGAACATCAATGTCTTCAAACAAGAGATGTTAAGTTGTTCACTATAAGTTGGTTGGCCAAAGAGATCGAACCAACTGTTAGACTCAACCCAGAAATACCACTTAAGGCTTTACAAGATATGCTCCAACAGAAATTCTAGGTTCAAGTCACATCTAATAAGGTCTTTAGGGCTAAGGTTATTGCAACAAACTGGCTTCAAGGAGACTATAAGAGCCAATATGAAAACCTAAGTGACTACTGTGATGAGCTAATTCGATGTAATCCAGGTAAGAATATCCAATTGTTTTTATTTTAGTTATTTGTTATATAACTTTTGTATTAACACATCAACTCTTTATTGTTTAACATTTTTTTGTTTAGGCACAACCATTAAAATTGATGTTGAAAGCGAACCAAACCCAGAGAATCCAACCAGACAGTTTAAAAGGATTTACATATGTTTAGGCGGATTGAAGAAAGGATTTAAGATTTGTGGTAGAGAACTACTGGGGTTGGATGGATGTTTCATGAAAAGGCCTTATCCTGGACAAATATTAACAGCAGTTGGAATAGATGCAAACAATGGGATTTATCCTGTTGCTTACGCAGTTGTTGAATCTGAAAATGCAAGTTCCTGAGTTTGGTTTTTGAAGTGTTTAGGAGATGACTTAGATCTATATTCAAACTCTAATTTTACATTTATCAATGACAGACAGAAGGTATACTATAACTATCAGTTGTTAATCATATCTTCAATAACTAAAGTTTTTTCCTTTTACATGTAGGGCATAATACCCGTAATTTCTAAGGTGTTTTCGAGTTCTGAGCATAGATATTGTTTGAGACATATCCATGAGAACATGAAACAAAAATGGAAGGGTCAACTATATAAAGAGTTACTTTGGAAGTGCGCAAGTGCAACAACAACTCAAGGGTTTGATAAGGCTATGAAGGAAGTTTTGAAACAAGATAAGGCAGCATATGATTGGTTGAAACAAATTCCACCAAGACACTGGTCAAGAGCTTATTTTAGTGGTAAGATAACTTCAATCATTTCTCAATTCATTGTTAACTTCTATCGAATTAACAACTAACAATTGAGGGAATTTTGGTTGTGCAATACAGGGAGATCAAAGTGTGATGTATTATTAAACAATCTATGTAAGGTTTTCAATAAGCAACTAGTGGGGGGAAGGGACAAGCCTATCATAACTTGCCTTGAGTTTATTAGGGAGTATATAATGAAAAGAATTGTTATGGTCGCAAGATGATTGCAAAATGCCATGGACTTGTAACTCCTGCTGTTACCAAGATATTTGAAAAAATCAAGTCCGATGCATCAAATTATACAATTATTTGGAATGGTGTGTCCAAGTATCAGGTAAGTGGTTCTGAACATGACCAATGTGTAGTTCTTATTGACCGAAGGAGTTGCACATGTAGAAAATGGGAACTGACTGGAATACCATGCAAGCATGCAGTAGCATGTATCTGGAATATGGCTATGAATGGAATTGGTGATGGTATACCAGAAAAATGGGTTGATGAAATTTATTGGCTAGAAAGATGAAAGAAAATCTATGAAAATACTATGGACCCAATTAATGGCAAGAACTTGTGGATACCATCTCAACGCCCAACTATACTAACTCATCCTAAACATCACACACAGGTTGGAAGGCCAAGCAAAAAGAGGAAGAAGTCCATTGAGGAGCAAAGTCAGTTAAGACAATCAGTTGCTACAAATGGAAAGATGCCAAGGAAGGGTAACACAATTACTTGTGATAATTGTAAGCGAACGGGGCATAACAAGAGAACTTGTAAGATGCAGGGACGAGGAACACAAGTCGGTTTACAAGTTGGTTCAGCAGGGTCACAACTTGGTTCAGCAGTAGGCTCACAACTTGGTTTAGCAACAGGCTCACAACTTGGTTCACATCGTTAATAATGTTTTTGTAATGTCTTTTTAATCGTTTGGTTGAATTGATATTATTACTGGTCTTTTTAATGTTTTGGTCGAATTGATTGAGTTATGGTCTTTTTAATGTTTTGGTTGAGCTGATCTAGTTCTGGTGTTTTTAATGGTTTTTGAGTGTAAAACTGATCTGAATATTGATCTTGTTATTAGTTCTTCAATGGTTGAACTGATTGAAGTAATGATGTTGTTACCGGGCTTCATTTATATTTATGTTCTAATCTGTATAATTGGTTTAGTGTAAAAAAGGCTGCTTTTATTGACAAAAAAAGGCTGCTGTGATTGAGTTAACAAAAGAAGGCTACTGTGATTAAATTAACAAAAAAAGATTGTTGTGATTGAGTTAACAAATGAAGGTTGCTATCAATTATATTGTTATTATGATCTGTAACAAGTCTGCTGTGTTTTTTTTGCTTCTTTTAGTAATCAACAAAAGAATGTTGTTGTGATTGAGTAACAAAAGAGGGCTGCTTTTACTGAGTTATAAAACAAAGCTATTGTTATTGAGTTAATAAAGCAAGGCTATTGTGTTTGATTATAATATCAAATCATACCAACTTGCAAAACAGGGCTGCTGTGTAGTAGAACCATTTGATTATAATATCAAATCATTATCAACTTGCAAAACAAGAAAGCTGTGTAGTAAATGGGAACCATACCCAATAAAAAAACAAGGATGCTTTCTTGTTGATAATACACTACACTGATACCCCCATCAAGCATTACCAAATAAACAAAAGAATTACATTGAACACATCAAGCATCACCAACTTAATAATGTAAATTGTGATGCTAGTCAACTGCATCAAATTAACCATCCTATTATATTCATTCAACCATCTGCAATTGCTTCAAACCAAGGAGACTAGAACAATATGTGAATTTCATTAAATTAATCAAACATTCAAGTACAAAGATGATACATAATGAAACAAATCCAAGTAACACCTAATACTATCTTCATCTTTATGTTCTTCCTCTCATGCTCGTTGATTGAGTTCAAAAGACCAGGTTTTATTTGCACACATCTTTGACACGTTGGTGGGTCAACCCCAAGCAACAAACCAACATCCTCGTCCTCCGTGTTATCAATTCTTCCAGATTAGATCTAAAAGATAACATAGAAATCCACTTAAGATTAAGAAAAAACCTTACCATTCGAGAGCGACAAAAAAAAGCGACGACCCAGTTTTACTTGTGTCCACAAGGTGCAAACGAGTGTCGGTGAACCACTGATGGAGATTATCATGACCTCATAAGACCTCAGATGGAGGTGGAGACAATCGTGACCTCATAAAACATCAGGAAACAAAAGTAGAGGATCATGTCGGTGAACCATTGATGGAGGTGATCCTTACCTCATTATACATCGGGAAGAAAAAGCAGAGAACGACGTTGATGGTTGTGCCTTTGATGGAGACGATCGTAATCTCACAAGACCTTGAAAGTCTGTGTTTTTGAGAGAGCAGTATTGAGGTTACAAGAGCCAATTTGGGGGAAGATAATTTAGGGTTATATAAATTGGGGATTATATTTTATATTAAAAAGGGTAGTCTTGTAAATTTACATTTTTAACGGGCTATTTTAACGGTGTTAACTATTATGGATGAAATGGGCAACATTTCTAAACGTTGGGGAAGCCTATGCAAAAAAAAAAAAGGTATTTTGGATGTAAATGACAAACGTAAACAAACCACGGGGAGGAAAACGGCAATTTACTCTAATCCATATGTACTTTAAGGACTCTAGATAAAATATTTTCTGAAGCTAATGCTGGTGTAAAAATATAACTTAAATTTAACATATTTGTAATTCTTTTATTAGTTGTGCAAATTCATTTACAATTCTGGGTTTATTACTAAGAGTCCAAATTTCATTACTGGGGATGTGTAACAAAACCATTAAAGTTTCCGGTTAATTAAGGTTTGTGTGGTAAGCACACGTAATGTGTTTTTTCTTATCATTTATTAAGGTTATTCATTTGATTTAATGGCATGAGGTTGAAGAATAGAGCTCGCGGTCTTTCAAGGTCATGACTTCGATCTTTCCTTTGAGGGGTTTTAGTATATTTGTGAGTTTCTTTTAAAATTAGGTGTAACATGATGATGCTTCTAATATACGAGTTGTACTTTAAGGACGTGGCATGCCATCGAATTTAGCCGTTTAGAAAAAAAAAACTAAGGCTAAAAAAATAATATTAAAGTCATATAAAAATTACTATAAAAACAAATATATGAATATACCGATAAGATCTTGTCTGAAATTGATATCACCATATGTTTTAAAAATATATTGATAAAATCTGTATAAAGTTGATAGCAATGTTAACAGCGCTTTTAAAAATTAGCAAATTTGTATATTTTGTTATTATTAACAATTGTAATGATAATTAAAAAATATAAGCCGCGTGTGGAAACTAAGGGGAAAATGTGTCACATGCTAAAAAGGAGGAAATGAGGCTGTCACCAAATACAAGTTACGAGGATAATATTCCATAATCATTTGCTTTTTGCCAAAAGTGTCGTTTTAAAAAGGTTGCTTTTTCAGTCATAAATTCCTTTTTATATAATGGCCCATGCAACGAATGTTTGTGACTTTTTTCATTATTTTAAAATCTAGAATAAACTATAAAAAAATCATATATTTTGATTAATTTACAGATTTGGTTGCTAGCTTTCTGAAAATACATTAGAAGTCCCTACTTTGGGATTTTTTAAGTCAAAACGAAATGATCCTTTTGTAGTTTAAACTAAATTACTTATAGATCTTTTGATTACATTGATAGAATTAAGTATTTTTGTGTGTTCGATTTCATTTTCACCGTACTCTTCAACAATCATGGATTGCAACTGAAAAACATTAAAAGTGAAAGCCTTAATATGTTAATTTGAAAATTCAAATAATAGAATTATGGTTCTTTTTCATCATTTACATTAATGAATATTGCGTCACATAATGGTATCAGACCTTCTTCAATGCATGGGTCGTAAGTGAGACCATCTAGAATGAAAAAGAAAAAGAAAACCGAACCAAACCAAACCGCTAAAACATGGACGTTTTATTGGAATTAATATTGGCCACTCATTCTTCTCCTTTTTATGTTGCCATATTCTGTTCGATCTTTTCCTTTTAATGTTTCCTTCCTTTTCTACATATATTATTATTCTCAATCATTGTAAGCAATTTTTTTTTCTTTGAACGAGAAACAAGAACAATCTTTGATATCATTCTTTTAGATGGTATCAGAGCGGATTCAAGCCAAAACCTGATAACCATGGTTTGTAGAGAAGACGCTACAGACAGACAGAAGAACGAGGGAGAGTCTCATGACTCGAACTCACCATGCTATTCGAAGAAAGAAGAAATCAACATGGGTGAAACAAACTAATCACTTGGCAGGTAAGAGGGATGACAATGGTGATTGGATTGTGGACTCGGGATCTACCGAGCACATTACTCACAACATAGGCAGTCTCAAAAATAGAACGCGGAACCGCTTTGAAACTCCTGTTGTGATTCCTAATGGGGATGCTATACCTGTTGAAGGGAGAGGTGAATGTACCTTACCGGGAGGAACAAAGATAAAAGATGTTTTACATATACCGAAGTTTACTTGCAATCTATTATCTGTTAGCCGGTTGACCAATGATTTACAATCGGCTATAACATTTTTTCCCAATTTCTGTGTAATGCAAAAACTACACACGGGAAAATTGATTGGTATGGGTGAGTGCAGAAGAGGCTTGTATAGGATGCGGTTAATTGACAACAACAAGAAGGCCATGATGACATCCGGAAATACATGGCACAAGAGGTTGGGACACGCTTCTGCTGACAAGCTAGCTCAAATCGATCTCCTTGGTAATATTTCTTGCAATAAATTGTGTGATTCCTGCTCAAAGGCAAAACACACTCGTCTTCCTTATCAAGATAGTAATACTAGAACAAAGGATTGTTTTGATTTGTTACATTGTGACATTTGGGGAAAATATCGCACCCCCTCGTTTTCGGGTGCGAGTTATTTTTTAACTATAGTCGACGATTTTAGTAGGGGCGTTTGGGTTTTCTTACTAAAACATAAGCATGAAGCAAGCCAATGCCTAAAGTTTTTTTGCAAATTGATAAACACACAGTTTGGGAAGTTAGTAAAACGCATTAGAAGCGACAAAGGTGGTGAGTTCACGTCTAATGATATGCTCGAGTTTTATAATAAACAAGGAATGATACTTGAAACAACTTGTCCTCATACCCCACAACAGAATGGAGTTGTGGAGCGAAAACATAGACACTTGATTGAAACCGCCCGGGCACTTAGATTTGAAGCTAATCTTCCGAAACGGTTTTGGGGTGAATGTGTATTAACTGCAGCATACCTCATTAATCGTTTACCTTCTATAGTTATTGAAAACCGAACCCCATTTGAAACAATATTCGGTCATAAGCCGGATTATCATTTTACAAAAATATTTGGTTGCCTCGCATATTATAGAAACACCGAAACAAAGGGAGACAAGTTTGAACCAAGAGGAAGGCCCGGAGTTTTTTTGGGATACCCACCGGGTATCAAAGGGTATAAAATTTATGATATTGAAAATAAAAAGATTATTGTTTCCAGGGATGTGAGATTTTATGAAGATAATTTTCCTTTCAAGGGTATGAGCATAGATTTAAAAGAAACAACTACCATGGAACATCCACTAGAAGTTCAATTTGTAGAAGAAGAAAGTCCAAAGCAAACTGGGCTTAAACAAACCATTGAAAAACAAGAAAATATCACAGAAGTTGAAGTGGACCAAAAATCCACTAATGAATGCCCAAGTCAGGAGGATCAAAATTTAGAAAGTCCACATTCTGAGCAAGCCGAGACGAATTATAACCAAAACAATTTGAATTCCACAACAAGCCCAATCACAGAAAATGTTAGCTCACAAGACCCGATTAAAGAACAAAGTTTTCCACACTGTGACCCTATAAGAGAGAAACGAAACAAGACCCAACCAAAACATTTTGGTGATTTTTCTGTTCAGTTACCCCCATCGGTCGACCATGCAAAAACCCCTCCAAATCAAGACTCGTCCACGGTACATCCATTGGCTAACTTCGTTTCTTACAAAAATTTCTCTGAATCTCATAAAGTTTTCTTAGCGGCTATCGATTCCAACAATGAGCCAAAATATTTTCATCAGGCTATTAAGGATGACAGGTGGAAAGAAGCGATGAAAAAGGAAATACGTGCTCTTGAAGAAAATGGCACGTGGGTCCTCGAAGAATTACCTGAAGGAAAGCGGGCTATTGACTCTAAATGGGTGTACAAGATCAAGCATAAGCCAAATGGAGAAGTGGACAGATTCAAGGCACGACTTGTTGCCAAGGGTTTCACACAAATAGAGGGAGTGGATTACCACGATACGTTCGCACCGGTAGCTAAACTAGTTACCGCTCGAACACTCCTAGCTGTGGCCGTGAAAAGAAATTGGGCTATTCACCAACTCGATGTAAACAATGCTTTTCTGCATGGTGATTTAGACGAGGAGGTTTACATGAAGATTCCTCAAGGCTTTGTTAAAGAAGGGGAAACGAGAGTTTGTAGGCTGAAGAAATCATTGTATGGTCTGAAGCAGGCATCTAGAAACTGGTATCAAAAGTTTACCAATGCTATTCTCGACCTTGGTTTTAAACAATCAAAGGCCGATCACTCTCTCTTCATTCATCAACGTGGAAACAGTTTCATTGCAGCTCTTATATATGTTGATGATGTCATCATAGTAGGCAATGAAATGAAAGGAATTCAACGTACCAAAGACAGACTCAACGAGTTGTTTAGCATAAAAGATCTTGGGAACCTTAAATATTTTCTTGGAATTGAAGTAGCTCGTACCGCTGAAGGCCTCGTTTTGAATCAAAGAAAATATATATTGGACATCCTTAATGATTGCGGCTTACAGGGATGTCGGCCAAGTTGTTTTCCTATGGAGCAGAATGCTAAACTTGACAAATGTGAAACTGAACCGAAGGTGGATGCTAACAGGTATAGGAGAATTGTTGGTAGACTAATTTACTTACAAGCTACTCGTCCAGACATTGCCTATGCTGTAAATATGTTAAGTCAGTTTGTTTCAGATCCTAGACAACCCCATATGGATGCCTTATACAGGGTCTTACGATACCTAAAAGCCTCACCAGGCAAAGGAATTCTCCTTCCTCGAAATGGAGGAACCAACCTCACATCCTACTGCGACTCAGATTGGCTTGGTTGCCAAACTACTCGAAGGTCTCGTATGGGATATTTACTCCACCTAAGCGGGGCACCAATCTCATGGAAAACCAAGAAGCAATCTGTTGTTTCTCGGTCATCAGCTGAAGCAGAGTACCGGTCAATGGCTTCTACAGTTAGTGAAGTGCTATGGGTTCGATGGCTTTTGCAAGAACTGAATGTCCCTCAGACCGGTCCCACACCCTTATTTTGTGATAATCAAGCGGCTCGACATATTGCTATAAACCCAGTCTTCCACGAGCGAACCAAACACGTGGAAATGGATTGCTATTTTGTTCGTGAAAGAGTTGATTCTGAAGAAATCAAGCCATTTGCGATTAACACTAAAATGCAAATCACAGATCTTTTCACTAAAGGATTGGGAACTCAACAACTTCAATTTTTGCTGGACAAGTTGGGCACTAAAGACCTACATGCTCCAACTTGAGGGGGAGTATTGGAATTAATATTGGCCACTCATTCTTCTCCTTTTTATGTTGCCATATTCTGTTCGATCTTTTCCTTTTAATGTTTCCTTCCTTTTCTACATATATTATTATTCTCAATCATTGTAAGCAATTTTTTTTCTTTGAACGAGAAACAAGAACAATCTTTGATATCATTCTTTTAGACGTTTGGCATATTAAATGTTTCAACTTAAATGATTCTCACCCTCCCATTCACTTTTTGTCATCGTCAAGTTTTGTCATATAAACCAGTTTGTGTTCGAGGGGAGAAATTGGTGTAATTTGCATCACAATAGTATTATTAGGCTGAATTTGCTTGTGTTTGTTGGGCTGAAAGTATGATAATGGCTTGTTTGGCTAACATGGCGCAGGCCCAAAATGGCAAACGAAAAAATGGAATCTAAAAAAAAACTAAACTGGAAACGAAATGGGTTCATTTGGGATTTCTTTTAATGCTAAGCGGTAAATTAAGAAAAGAAATGTTTATATAATAAAAATTTTCCCATCTTTACTGTAATATTAGTATTTATATAACTAAAAGTATAAAAATTATTAAAACGATCATCCAACTGCTGTTTAGACATTTTTAATATTTAGACGTATTATCAAACCCACATGAACCGTTTATTTTTGCCCATATACTTTATAGTTTTATACAATGTCCTTATTAGTAACAAAGTGACACTAAATCTTATGTCACAAGCGAAGTTAGCGACCTAGTTGGCATAAAATACTTTCCAGCACTGATCAAGACGTCACAATTGAAAGACTATAGAATCAAAGTCGACTAGAATCAATTACGTTGGGATAAAACAATTTCATTTGCACTTGATCGTCCACCTACAATCTATTGTATTCGAAGATCAAATCACTCCCATCAACAGTTACTCCCATCTACACGGCTACACTTGGTTCAACAATGAACTAGGACTCTCAAAAATACTAAAATTCCCATAAGCTTTATGCAGATCTTAAGTTTTCATCCCATGTTATCAATGTGAACATCAGAAGGTAACCTTATTATCCATGGTCCAACTTGGGTTTAGTTTCTTAAAATAAATATTACTCAAACATTGATGTGAATTTAAACAACAGAATACAAAGTTATTTACGTTCGATGGTTTAGAGAGGAGAGATTTACACCAGAATTATATATGCTTAGTTTTTAATCACACTCTTTGATATAATCACACTAATAATAGTAGAAGGGCTGAACATGCAGTGTAGAACCTTACGAGGGCCACAGATGTCAAATTAATAAAAACAAAAGGGTGAAATCTGTGAAAAAAATGATAAAAATTAAGCGCCGTTGCCGGGGATCGAACCCGGGTCACCCGCGTGACAGGCGGGAATACTTACCACTATACTACAACGACAACTTCGGATTTTTCTGCTCAATAATATTAGTTGACTTGATATAGTTTGCTGCTCCGATCTCATAAACTTTCCCAAATTTTCATTAATTTTATTATACTTTTTCTTGTATAGGGATTTTATGATCCTAAGAAGCGTGCATCAAAGTTCCTTCTGATATTAAAAATAAAAGATATCAAATTATCAACTATGGGTGCAAACGAGCCAAGTCCGAGCTCGTATAGGCTCGAGCTTTGCTCGTTTTCGCTAAAGAGAACTCGAGCTCGAGCTCAGCTCGTTTCGAGTTTTCTTTCTAAAGCTATAGCTCGGCTCGTCAAGTATTTTTCAAGCTCGAGTTCGGCTCGGGCTCGGCTCGTTTATTATAGAGTTATTATTTTTAATATTTTAATATTTAATTTTATACTTATGTATTTTATATATAACACTATACATATTATATCATTGTTTTATCATAATTTTATATATAACTAAAATTATTTGTAAAAATATATTTAAGAAATTCAATAAAATATATATAAGGAAAAAACTCGTTTGGGCTCACAAGCGAACTCAAGCTCAATATGTGAAGCTCGGGCTCGATAACTAAATGAGTTTTTTTTTCAGGCTCGTGCTCAATAAGGCTTGGCTCGTTCTAAGCTTTTACTGATTCGATCTCGAGTAGCTCGCGAGCAGCTAGGCTTGTTTGCATCCCTATTATCAATTAGAGTTGCAAAGATAAGCGGCCACACAGGTATATGCAATTGGTCAAAATAAGTTCGGATTGAAATGAGTCGTTTTAATTGGAGTCAAAATGGACATGGGAGGGTTCAACCATACACTTTTCTCGTCCAACCATTATTAGTCCTATATTAATACAAATGTAATTGAACAGTTATAAATAATAATATTTAAATAATGATAATTACTATATATTTATTTATGAAATTACATAATAATAATAATAACAATAATAGTTAAATAATAATAATACTTATTTATTGAATTATATTTGTTTATTGAATTCAAATCTAACCAGTCAGTTTTAACGTGTCAAATTGACTCTCTTGAGTTTCTAAAGTTATGGGTTTATCTCGGTATAATTTTTACTCAAAAAAACTAATTTTTTACTTTCGTATTTTCATTTTCTTTTTAAAATCAAATAGCGTTAATTTTGATTATAAAAAATATAAATATTACAAGTACGATCTAACCTTTTACATTAACGAGGTCTTTAATCCATTTGACGTGATATCGTTTTAGCCAAGTTCCTACATTCAGCCATTCAGAATTAAATGCAATGAAATCAACTCATTCACGAGTATATGGATTAAAACTACCACCTTTAAAATTATATTTTACCAATGGTATCACTTTTGTATATAAACGCATGTATATCCGGTTATTATAGATTTACTCCATAAATGAGCCAAGTAAAAAGTTTAAACCTACAAAGCGTTGCATGGTGATTAGCATTTAAGTCCCTCTAGCGCATGTCTGATATTCGATTCCAACTTTCACCCTTTTAAGCCCTTGAATGCTACTGAATTAATGTACCCAGTGCTCGACTTAATTTCTCATTTTGCACGGGGCCTAGTGAGGGGCCAGATCATTTCACCGTTGTATGCAACCATACGTCTGCTAAATGTAAGTTGTGTTTTATCTAATTTCGTTGGTCCCATTGGTTGGTAGGATGGTGGGGATCCAGTGAGTCTGGGATGTATATGATATACGTTTATACTTAATACAATCTCGATTCATAAGTACAAGTCCGAAAACAAAAAATAATAATCCCGTTGCTTAGCGCGTGGTACCAATACTAGCTAATCACAAAATGCAATCGGGATTTAAAAGTTTCGATTCCATACAAAAACACCCCCTCATATTTCACACCAACTCTATTTCCCTTCCATCACAAAACCCTCATCAAAACACCATCTCCGCCGCTGCTGCCACCGCTCCTCCGTCTCGCCGTCGTCACCTCCGCCACTCCACCACCACTATCTCTATAGTTTCTTCAACCTCATAACCAAATCACATTCAGGTAACACTACACATTACTATTCCACCATCAATTCTACATTCAACCGTTATTCAACAGCACATAACAATCTGAGCCCTAACAACACAATCACACCTACAACCATCATGCTACTCCGGCGAACAATCCCGTCGCTCCATCCTCACGCCACCGTTCGCCACCACTCCTCCGCCACCAACAACCTCAAATCCCTCACGAAAATACCTCACAAGTACAGAGCAAAAGCTATACAACAAGCTCAAGAAGCCCTAACGGACTACCTACATACTGTCAAAACTGTGCCTTACACATTTGCAGAAAACATAAGCAGATACTCTGTTGTCTCTCTGTCTACTGTCATATCTAAGGTTAAATTCTCTTCACCGAATTTCTCTAAGTCCTTACAGAAGTTCTTCAGGTATCACCCTGTTAATGAGTTTGAGTTGTTCTTTGAAAGCATTGGCATTGATGTTAATGAACTTGATTTGGTTTTGCCTGCGCGTAAATTCTTTTTGTCGGAAGATCGGAATGCGTTTGATGTTGCTTGTGCTCTTTATGGTTTTGGGTTTCCTTGGAACAAATTGGGGATTTTGTATAAAGAAGAGAGAACAATTTTTGATAAGGATGTACATGTATTGAAGGAGATTTGGAGAAAGTATATGGATTATGGATTCAGTAGTTCATCTTTGATTGGGATTTGTTTGGTTTTTCCTCGTGTATTGAATGGGGGCAGTGAAGCGGAGGCGTTGGTTGATGATTTGAAAAGGGTTGTTATAGATTTTGATTTGATTAATGATGTGGATGGAGAGGTGGATACATGGATTGATCTTTGTAGAAAGATTATGTTGTTTTACAATTTGGGTTGCAAGAAGCATGACATATTTGACATGATTGGTAGAAGTATAACTATTTTGATGGAATATGAAGAGGTAGTTTTATCAGAAAAAGTTGAGTATTTTTGTAGATTTGATGTTACCATGGATGAGGTCGTGTCATTACTTCTTTCGGGTTTCAGAATCTTTGATTTGGACTTAAGGACTAAGGTATTTTGTGTCATGGGACTTCTAAGACACTTTGGGATGGACGAACAACATTTGAATCTTATCACGGAGAAGTACCCTTATGTTTTTGGGAAAAACCGATTAGCTAATCTGCCACATGTGATGAGAGCATTAAGTCTTAATCAATGGTTCTTTGATAAACTAAAACACGGGGGTCATCAACTATTAGAAAGTTATCAAGTTATCAATTCTGATCAAGAATATGATAAAGACTTTGCGGAAAGCTTAGTGAGAATTCAGTCTTCTAGAGTGCCTATTCACACATTACGCAAATTGCAGTTCTTGCATAGTATTGGGTTTGGAGAAAACGGGTTGACTATAAAAGTATTAAAACACATGCATGGGACGAGCAGTCAGTTAAATAAACGTTTCTGCTGCTTACTTCATAATGGATTCGAGTTTTCAAAGCTTTGTAAAATAATTAGTTTGTCACCGAAAATATTAAATCAACAAACAGAAGTTCTTGAAAAGAAACTAAAGTTTCTTTGCAAAGAAATTGGTTCCTCATTGGATTATCTTGATGTTTTCCCGGCTTATTTGTACTTTGATTTAGAAAAAAGAATAAAGCCGAGATATAGATTTCATACATGGCTTACAAAAACTGGTTTGTGTGAAACAGAATATTCACTTGCTAGTATTATTGCCACTAGTGAAAAAACATTTATTGCTCGAATTTATAGAATTCATCCTGCTGCTCCAAAAAAGTATCTTGAAATATTTATGAGCCAAGATTATGATAGTTTTTAAGGAACTTGATAATGTGGTGGCTTAATGTTCTGTAAGGAGAAGAGCATGTCATAGTGGCCGATTCAGGTTTCTCAACTAGGTATGCCCTAGTCTAACAAAACAATTAAGCTTATCCCTACTGCCTACAAAAGTTTTTCATTTATTTTCTTTTTAAAAATTCAAAATTTCATAATATTTACTTGTTTATAATAGTAAATACTCACAACCTTATGAACCCACAGGCTCTTGTTGGTGAGCCACCTCGGTGCTGCTAAATATAATATTTACCCATTCAATAATTAATGAAATAAAACAACCTACTTATATCAGCTTGTTTTACTAAATCAACTAATGTAACATTATGCACTGAGATTAGTCATGGTTATAATGATGTTTTCTTATTTGTTTCTCTAGTGAAATAGACTGTTAGAAATAACTGGTTTTATTTTATCTAATGTGGAACGGATAAGTAGTATTGTTTACTGTTCTGAAATGGTAAAATATGGTATTATGAACATTAGAAGGACGTATATGAAAATCTCTAATTCTTAGAAGTATACTAGTGACATCATATTGGTTTTTTTCAGAGTATCTGGTGATATCTTGACTTCTATCTAGGTCTGAGCAAGGGCTTCCATGAATTTGGATTGGAGGAAGGAAAGTCAATCGCTTAGGTGGAGACTTGTGGCCTTGGCACTTCTGTAATTACTGCATGCTTCAATCCCTATGTAAGTACATAACTTTGGTTGGTTGTACAAGTAAATCCATTTTGCTTTATTTCTCCTTTATCTTGTTTTGATGTCTATTTTCCATTAAGCAGATTTGTAGTTTTGGTAATACCACCAACTTTGGTTTTTCCCAATATTTTGTAATTGATTGTAGAGGCTACAATGCTAATTTGCACATCATTTAAATCCTCAGGTGGGAATAAAGATAGACATATAGAGTTTTTTTTGCTTTATGGTGGCATGCCTGTTAAAATTGTGTTACCAGGTCTGTGTGGAATTTTTTATTTGTCAGCTGGTATATTAATATAACATTTTGGATCTTAAGTCAATTATTCATAACTTAAAAGCCAACTATTTTGCGAAAATTTTTTTGTATGTTGGTAATTCAAGCACACACATGGATTAGTTATTATTTTCTTAATTTTATATGTGTTTTTGTCTCAATTCAATAACTTTGTTGCACTTTTAACAATATCCACCAGGGTTTGTAATTTTTTTTCTAATTTTTGTATTATGTTGGATTTTTGAAGTTTGATGAGTTGACTTGCAATTGGAATTTGATACGTATTCACTAATTAAAAAAGCACATTTTTTATTTAACTTGTTTTTCGGTATGGGTTGTGGTCCAAACAAATTCTGGCTCTATTGAAACCCACAATTGGTCATGATCTTGATAAAGAGTCGATATAACATATTACTTGTGTATCATCTAAAAGTTGCTAGAACAAAAAAGATAAAATCTGGATTGTGAATTCCAGTATTAGTTTTTCTGGTCAGTGAATGTGTGCCACTTTGTCTATACATTTGCTAAATTTTCTCATATTGTATGCACTCTGCAATCTATCCCTATTCCTTATACTGAAATAGGATATGAACAGGAGACATGTCAAAGATATGAAGCAACCATGATGTTGGCAAATGTACGTGTCTGGGTCTCGAGGATATGGTAAGTACTTTCTCACCCCCATCCACTTAATGATGTCATTATTCAGAAATCAAGTAGATAGGAATTAAATAGATACTTGAAAATAATAACCGGTTATAAAATGATTGAGCAGATGAGCCACAATTTTTGCATAAATTTAAGGCACCATTAATCTCATGAAAAACATGGGTGCGTCTTTCTCTCATCTTAGATTGGTTCTTATGTTGGTGTATTGTTATTTGTAGAGTTGCGTGAAGAACATCAAGTCTAGTATGAATTAGGATGTAATGAAGAATATAGAGATTAACGTCTTATGTTTTATAATTCGCGACTTTCATTGAAAAAATAATAGCTCCCCTCTATTCTACATAGTTGTATCATGGATCTAACCACCATCATTCTCCTACGGTTTGCCTTACCACCATTCATTTCTTAGATGGACCACACATCCAATCATGTGCCTTTCATCAAAGGTCTGTTTGATTTTTCAAATCTTGCAATCTTTATCTTCTTAATTGGAATTCTTCATACCTTCACTTGCATGTCTTGCATTAGTTTCTTCTTTAAATCTTAAGTTTTCGTAGCATCAAGCGACAAGCTTCGAACCTTGGCCAGTTGATAGAACTGTGAAGTGTAACCATAGCTGAGTGGGTCAACCCGACTCCAAATATGAAGTATGACCCGATCATTATGCATTTGGGAGGTTTCTCTATTTTTAGCATGTAGTTATTGACTTAGTTAAGTCATGGAGGAGCGATAGCGGGAGTTTCTCGTCTCACAACCTTGCTATCCCACTATCTAGTTTACGTTTATTGCTTGATAGTATATGTTAATTGTATATATATTAATTCTTAGTTTATTTTGTATTTATTAGTTTATGGCCTATTGGCCCACATACCTTCTCTAGGGTTTGTTAATTGTAAATTTATAGTGTTTCCTTTGCTCTAACTTGTGTTGTCAAAAGCGAGGGAGGCGCTCTCCTAGAGGCAACGAGGGTTTACCGCCTTGCAGTCATCTAAGCTCTTAGGCGAAGGTCCGCCGAAGATTCCGACCACTCTTCTGCAACTTCCGCCCAAAAACTGGCGTGACGTGGTTAGAAAAGTGTCTTAAGAGGTCACTTCTGCTTTCTTTTTTCAATATTTCTTTGCAAAAGTCATAGGGTCTGGCTGGAGTGTAGTGGAGAAAAGCTGGTATTGGAAGAGAAGGGAAGGTAGGGGAGTTATGGTTTGTGATTGTGTGTTAGTAGATATTTGACTGTTAAAAAAAAAGTAAAAAAATTGGGTTTTACCAAAGGTGATGGGACTGGATTGTGTGGAAATAAAAAGTATTCAAGTTTTAGTTTCGAATTTTTTTTAATTATATTTGATTATAAAGTTCTTGTTGGACTATATATTTTATTTTTATAAGCCTATCTTGTATCTTCTTATTGTTTTCTAATAGTGCGCCTTTCTTTGTCTCGGGCACACTTCTTTTTTGCGCCTAGGCGACAGGCGAGGCCGTTGTGCCTTTGACAACTATGGTTCTAACGTATTAAGATATTATTTCCCATTCCCGTTTACATGGTATTAGAGGTGAGGCATTTGGTACACACGCTAGCCGCTTCTAGTTTCAACTGCGTGCTTCGTTACCATTCAAGTCACTAATCATTATAACAATAGTGTTGTTACCTTTCGAGTCACTATGCTACGAGGTTCCGTCTCCATTCAACAACGTAACAGGAAATCCTAATCGTCACCATCACTTTAGATTGTGAATGGTGTCTCACCGCCACCACCAACACAAACGACTTAAGAATCTACTAATCAAGAAAACCTCAAAATATCGTTGCCTCCACGCGCCACCATGTCTTCGTCGGAGCTTTCTTGGAAGTTAAATAACAGACTCTAATTCTTTACAACTTAAGAATCCTCCGATCATGCAAAACCTCAAAATATCGTCGCCACCACACATCGGCGCGCCTTCATTTGAGATTTCTTGGAAGTTAAATAACCGAGTCTAATTCTTTTTTGATGGCGCGCCAGTGGTTGCCATTGCTGATCTGCTTTGTTGAATTGGACATCCAAACTCATTTTGCACCTTCTACTGTTGTTTTAACACCACTGGTGATAGACAAGCAGTCAAAAAAGAAATTTGCACGGAGTTATTTTAACACCATCGGTGGTGGTGTGGCCGTCACCAGAGTTTGACGGGAAAACACAACTGCCTTACCTGAAATAGTTCCTTTAGACCTGTATGAGAGTTAAACACAACTGCCTTACCTGGTATAGTTTCTTTACACTTGTATGAGATATCTACATTGTTCCTTTGTTTCTACTTAATTATCTTAAGATTGATAAACAAGAGACCTCCACAATATTCGAGTAAGCTCAAAAAGAAAGTATGGGTTCTACAACTGAGGCAGATGAGGATGTGAAAGGTCATGTGGCCAATATAGAGATTGAGAACGTCTAGGTATGAAGATAAGTTGATTCAATCTTAGGGAGTGGCACGACATTGAATGTTGTGGTATTGGATGATATTCTTGATTTCGTTACAATTTCATATCATGATGAAGCCTTTTCATATTCTTACATATTTCTTGTTGATAATACTCTTGATAATAAATATGACACCCATTATTTTGCATTTGACGTTCATCTGTTTCATTCAATCTCCTTACTAATTCAGCATGATTTGTTTGGAGTTCATCCCAAATGAATCTTTGAGATTGTGGCCATTGACCATAACCTCGTGGTTGTCGCGCATACTCTCTTCTACAAACCTAAGTTCCATTCTCAACATCTTGCATCTTCTGTTCTCCTATCTTTGTAACATTTTTGCATCTCTCATATGTCTTTTTTCTGAATCTTTACATGTGGAGACGAATTGATTAACTGTCTCTGTAAAATGGAAGACTTTTTTAATCGTATTTCTACAAAAGGGTTGAGATTTTTATTGGGTAAGACATTGTTATAATATTTTCCAACTCTAGCAAGTGTGTAATGAGACAACAATGCTGTATAAAGCTGTCTGAATGATTTTTTCACGTCTCTCAAATGTTAAGGGTTATTAGTTGCTTTAATGACAAGTGAATTCTTCTCACAATTAATGCATATACCATTTTGATTTCATACAATATGATTTTCCCTTAGTCTTTTTTTCTTGGTAGAATGTTGTATTTCATTATTTTTGAAATGAGATGAGATTAGTGTTGTAAAAATCGTTAGGCGGTAGTTGGGCAGTGGGGTACCGACTAGCGATTAATCGGGAGTAATTGATTTGAAGTTTTTATATACAATTTTCAATTTTATATATACACACGCATTTTTATATGTAATTTTTATAAAAATATTTAGTTTAATATATATAAACATACGTAGCTAGAATTCTCAATTTTTCGCCAAAATTTCTAGAGTTTTCAGGAATCTCGCTGGATTATGGAAAAATGCCAATCAGGGTCCAATTAACAATCGATTAGGGTTGATTTTTACCCGATTTCGACCTGCTTGATCAGCTAGCGATTTATGGCTCCGATTAATTGGAGTCATAAATCGTAGCGGAGAGCTTCCGGATTAGTTGTCAGTGAGAGTATTCATTTTTTAGCTGAAATTTTTAGAGTTCGCCGGATTATGGAAAAATAGTGATTAACAGCCTACTAGGGCCAATTAAGGCCAATTTTTATTTATCATTGACTTGTTTGATCGACTAGCGATTTATGGCTCCAATTAGGGTAAATCGAAGCTGAGAGCTTGCGGTCACCGATCAGTCATCGATTAATCGGTCAACTAGTTCGATGTATACAACATTGGATGAGATGGTGGCTTGAGGTGTTTTCTCTGAAACGGCTTGTAATTTACATAATCACATCCGAATGCATCAAAAAGTGTCTTTATCATGTCAACTTATTCATCACCTTTAGTTTTACCTATCGAATACATATTAGCATCATTGAGTTAAATGAATTTACATCCCGTGCTCTTAATTTCTGAATTAAAATGGAACAAGTTTACCATGACGACCATAGATAAAACTAAACTAAAAGGAAAAGTACATGGAGTCGTGGTGGTTTCTTTATGATTTTCATGGATAAACTTGGTCTATTTGATTTAGGTATTAAAAGCACAGGAAATGAATACACTTATGATTTATGATGATGATGATATGTATATGATAGGTGAAATTAAAGGTAATGAATGACTTGAGATGATTAAGGACTTTTTTGATACACCTGAAGGTAATTATGCAAATTACAAGCTGTTTTAGGGAAACACTTTAAGCCAATGCATCATTTCATTTCAATACATTATGGGAGACTGAGAAAATCGAAATGTTTGAAATCAAAGTGTTATGTGCATTGACTACGAAAAGGATTCATTTGTCATTGAATCAACTATTAATGCTTAAATTTTGGAGGACGCAGGGAAATCATTCTGGAAGCATTGTACCACATTAACATCTCATTATACATTTGCTAGACTTGAAAATTTATTATACTAAACAACGCCTTACCTAAAATAGTTGATCTATCCTTTTTCTAGGGTTGAGTTTAAAACGGTCTTTATTTTATAGAAGAAGTTGATTGATTTACCATCACTTGCAAGAATTCACAAAGAACATATGAGAGATGCAAACATGTTGAAGAGAACGGAGAAGCGGAGATGCTTGATGTTATCAAGGATACTAAAAGGTTTATCGTAATATGATTTGTAATGAAATCACGGATATCATCCAAGGGCGCAACCATTCGATTACAGTCGTGACACTCCCCAAAACCCAAATCAACATAACTTCGTACCTTAGACATTCTCAACTTTTATATTGACCACAAGACCTTTCACATACTCAGATACTAAACCAACATGTTTCCGAGCTGGCTGGAAGATTATGTAGGTCTTTGTTTATCAACATTAAGATAATTAAGTAGAAACAAAGTTTTATACAGGGTCTAGTTATTCCAACTCTTATCTCTTTTGCTTTATTTGGTGTGCTTTTGTTTTAGTGGTTTCTTTTTGTTTTGGTTAGCTATGTGTTTTAAGTTGTCTTTTGGCTGTTAGTGATGATAAATGTAAAACTTGGTTACGATTAAATTTTGATTGTCTTGGAAGGAATTGTGGGAGAACATGAAAAATGGTATGATTGTATTATGTTGTTGAGTTGCATGCTAGATAGAATAATAGTAATATTCATTGATATTTACCTCGTTATGTTAGTACCATCAATTCATGAATTTGTTAGTAAGAATAAAGATGTATATAGAAAATAATAATATTACAAAAAAAGAAAAGCAAAAGAAAAAGTATAAAGCAAAATAATTAGAGTTTATAACTTTGCATGTGTAATAACAATTTGACTACATAAGAAAGTTGAGACCTAACAAAAATAGGTTGAGAGTTAGAATCACAAATCAACATCTAAATGGAAGTGGATATATTAGGTATCAAAAATACTGAAAATCTACATAAAATGATTACATTCATATTGGAGGTGGTGGTGTAGATTTAACAATTTGTTTGTGATTTAAAAAAGCCTTAAAAAATCTTGAAGTTAGGAGGATTTCATTGTGAAATGATTATTGGTAGTAGATTAATTACATAAATAATGAGTGCAAGAATAGATGTAACTGATGAATTTGGAGTGTGGAGATTAAGTGATGACTAGTAAATTGGTTAAGTGTTGATAGCAAATATCTTGAAAACCAAACTATGAATGTTAAGTGATGTTATTATGAGAAGTTGATCCATGCTCATAACCTTTATCGATATGAAAAAGTTCTAAGTTGGGAGGTTGATCAAGTCATAAAAATGCAAGAGTTTTAGTTGACTAATAATGATAGTATAACTATAAATGTTGAGAAACAACGTACTTTTATCAGGTTATATATTTGCAGGTTAAAGCGTGAAAAGTTGGTGATAAGAGTACGGAGAATAATGCCCCTTTGCTTTAGTGAAAGCTAAAAATAAATTTTATGGCAAAGATCAATATTCCTCTTATGGATGCCATTCAACAACAATTTATGCGAGATACCTCAAAGATTTGCGTATATGGAAAAGGAATCATAAAATGCCAAAGAATGTTGATATGACATCGGATGTGAATTCGGTGCTATCATGTTCTCTTCCACCAAAACTTAAAGATAGATCTTGGAGCGTTAATTTCAATTCAAAATGGAGATTTTTAAATCAACAGGGCACTCTTTAATTTAGATGCAAGTGTCAACATTCCTCCAGCTAGTGTATATGACCAGCATGACTTCAGTTCTGTACAAATAAATTGCACCATCATGGTGTTGGTAGATTTATCTTTGAAAATGTATAGGGTAGCGTTAACTGATATCACAGTAAAAGTGGAAAGTTCTATTATCTTGCTAATTATATTGGTATTGGATATAGTTGTTAACAAGAAGAAACAACCAATTGTAATTCTTGGTCGACCTTTTTCAGTTATAAACCCTATATCAATTTTGATCCTATTTAAATGAATGATTTGGTTTACTAAACTAATGTAAACTAAATAAATACTAAAGCTGGAAGGAAATTAAGACTACAATCAACAAAACAACTAAAGTATTGGAGATAATCTGATATGGGTGAGCAAAACCAACTAAGCAAGGAATTTTATCGACTAGCTTAATTATTCTCAGGAATAACTATACGAAACTTAAAAATCAATAAGATACCAAACTCATAGTGGTTCCCAATTTCCCATACATCCTTTGTGTTCTTGAGCTTTGCAACCGGCAACAAAATATTTTTGGGCAAGGTTGGAAGATCATTGCTTTTGTTGTATAGTTCTTTTTTCTCTTCGACTACCACTCTTGTTACTAGATCTATCGCATTTCAGACTGTACGCCTTTAGTATCCTCTCATCTAGGATTGCCCATGAAGTGTAGTTTGTTTTAGTTAACCTGAGAAATAGTAGTGACATGTTTTTTTGTTCACAGGCTGTTACCAGTGCACTGTTTTCTGCCATTCTTGCTAAAAACTTGTTTCTGGCTGCTCCTTTTCTTGCTTGATCAATCTTGATTCTTGTTATCTCTTCTTGATGTCAGTTTTGTTTTGTTTTAATAATGAGCGCCTCACATACGTTATGTCGTGTCTTACGCCTTGGATTTTGGGAAAAAGCACGTCGGATCGCCTCTCTTTTTTAACCAAGGTTTGACGGTGGTCAATAGAACAGGAGTTCATGAGCAAGATCAATTACGTCTTTCCACTCATCTCCCGCCTTCAAAATGAAAGCTATATAACGACTTGGGGGTGTGACCACTAAAGAGATTATAGCGCCGTTTTTGGATTAGGGCCTTCACTCATTTCGCTCACCACTCCTCCAGGTAACCCTTTTCAGTTCGTCATCATACGATTACATTGTTGTAAGTGTGGGCTGGCCTGCTGGTTGAGGTTTTCCAAGGGTGTGGTGCTAGTGGTAGTTAAAAGAACACTAAGGTGTTCTTAATGAACACCATGAACGACTAAGACATAACTAAGCAATTTATTAAGTAATAATAAAATATCAGAAGTTAACAGTTAATAATTAACAATAATACATGGTTTTATTATAAATTGTAATAGTTTGTTATTAGTCATAAGAATTGAATAGTAATCGGTATACAATAATACATGAATATAAATCCTTTTGATGTATATGAAAAATCTTTAGTTTATAATAACTAATTATTTTTGTAAATAAAATGATATATTTTATAAAAAGAAATGATGTGCTTTATAAAAGATGTTTTTATTTGTATTAATTTATTATTTATATCTAAATATTTAAAATAATAGCTTGTTTTTTAATGGAGGAAAACATGAACCTTTTTTTAGTACACGAGAATCCATTATTGGTAAACTTACGCACATGATTGAAATCGTAGCTTCTGTTCATCACGTGGTCTTCAAAAGGTTATGGTAGAAACATTTGGAAGTAAGATTTGAACTTGAGACCTTGCTAGAGGAGAATCAAGTTCTTACCATTGTAGCGGCTTCCACTGTACCACCTTGAAAAAGGTTCGATTCTCCACTAAGATTTGAACGTGAACTTTAATGGAGGCAAATTTGAACGTTTTAGGAGATCAAAAACTTCAGTGGAGGAAAACTGAACTTTAATTGAGAAACATGAGTTTTTACAAACAATTTCAATGGCTAGCACTTTCTAAGAAGAAAACATAAATTATATTTTGAAGAAAACATTTTAAAAGGAATTATATGTCAAGGTTCATCAATCTCTCTCCTCTTAAAGGGCGTATACGATGTTTGACTTAGCTTCTGCTTTAAAGAGGGTCCGGGGAGGGGCTTGATCGCTTCGCCATATAATGTAGGCAGTCTGCTTTATGCAAGAGGTTGTTTCCCATAATTTGAAACCATGATCTTAAGGTCACAAAACAACAATCTTACCAGTTGCTTCAAGGCATTCCCTTATCGATCTCTATCCTCTTGTTACATGTTGCATTTTTGATGCAGCAATGGAACTCTACATGTATAATAATAATACATGATTATTGAACCGAAGCTGATTTCATGAGCTTCTTGAGTTACTGACTATCAGTGTTGGAACATATGACGATTATCACACTCTTAATCCAATTCGGGTACGATAAACATACAAAATCTCATGCAAGGACAAATCTCAAACTTTATCACCTTCATGGATATGACCTCTTAGGAACTCGAGTTTTGAACAAGGTGTTGGCTAGTTCATTACTTTGACCTCCCATACACTCAAACATATGCAATGTATATGCTTCGTTTCTATCTTATTCAACTACAAGACATTAATTATGTAAAAACAGGGAGCCTTCAAATACCACTAATCAAGGGAGAGCACACACTCGTCTTCCCGTTGATGTCGCCCTTCGGGTTATTCACACACTTGTTATTACTGATGTGTCACAATTGAGATCGATAATGTCATTGCAGCAGTTTCTTTTACTGTGCTCGTTGCAATTGATCCGATGCTATTGCTCATTGTAACTATGGAATTGAATCAAAACTAGTTTTAACAATTAAACAGAATAAATTGCATTGAAAACATTTAATGTGATATTTTCATTTAAAACCAAGGTGTTCCACCATAACATATATGTCGTCCAAACTGTTATTGTTATTATCATCTTGGATAAATGTGGAGAAAATACATAGTGGCTAGGTCAATTTGTGAAGATATTTCAAGATGAAAAAGTAAATGATAGCTATTTGTATACATAGTGACAGTCAATCAACAATTAACAAAACTCAATATATAATAGTAAACCAAGACACATTTGGTGTATAGACAATGAGATACAATAACTATTCGTCATCACGGTTGATTATGTTAAGTGAAAGGATAAACCATGAATCGTTTACAAATGGCTTAAGTAAAGAGTTAGTTCATATATTGTCAAAGGAAATAGGACGCAAACTGATGCGTTCATGTTTTGTATGTGTTTTAAGCGTTTAAATGTATACTTTTAACGTTATTTTTCTATCGAGCGTAGTCACTTTGTTTTGTGTTTGAATTGCAGGTTTATTGAGCTTAAATGATGTATTCAAGGGTTGCACGAAGATTAGATGATATATGGATGAAAAGAGATAAAAAAAATGAAGAAATTGGTGCAAAATGAGCATACGACGTAACTTACGTCCTAAAGGAAGTAAGCTACGTCCTTTCTAAAAAAGAGCAGCTTTTGGGACGTAAGACAGAGGCTAACCACGTATTTTAAGGGGAGGACGTAAATTACGTCCCTAAGGACGTAACTTACGTCGTTTACTTAATTTTGGTAGAATTCTCCGGATTTTGACCATATTTAAAGGAGATTATCAATTCTAAAAACCCTAATTCGCATTGGGAGCAAAAAGGAACGAACTTTGGCTATTCTTGAGGATTCTTCCACTTCTACTCATTCCAATCCATCAATCCATGTTCCAATCCGATTTTGTTGCCGAATTCATGAAGACGCAAGGCTAAACTTCTCGTGATCTACCTCGGGTAATAGGTTTCGTGTTATTAGGTTTTTGCTAATGTTCAATTTGTGTTGGGATTAAACTTTGGAACCCGTTAAGTTCTTATTTGAGTTTTATTTGTGTCTTGATTATTTAAACGATTGTTTTAGTGAATCTTGATTTGAATGTCATATGATTTTGCGCAAGTTGTATGATTGCAAGGTTTTGGTTATTAATTCAATTGGTATAGTGTACTAAGACTCGTTAAGTATTGGTTATCTTTATCACTTATTCATTACACGTATAGAATCCCCATTAAGGATTTTCCACTAAGTTGAACAAAGCAATTCTCGAAAACCAAACCTTGATCCCGAGGTGGATTACTATTTCTCATAACTATCTTCTTAATTAATTTTAATTATTTGCAATTTGTTTTCATAGTTTATTTGTTAATCATTACAACATCTAATTTTCACAGCCAAAAGGCAATAGTATAAGTAATTCACTAATTGGTTTTCGTTAAATAACTTAAGTAAATATCAAACGAATCGTTTAACACTAACCACATGCTCTCCGTGGATACGATACCTGGCTTACCTTAGCTACCTAGGTTGATTAGGTTTTTGCATGACCCCGACGACAGGTCATCACAAACGCATGAGTAAGTTAACACAACGGAAACTTATCCTAAAAGATTGTAGATTTCACGTTCTAGGGACAATCAAATTGTATAAGCTAAGATTACATTGGGAGAGTACCTCAAATTTTAAAGGGAGTTAAATGCCTTCCATGAAGCTTTTAAAGAAAAACCAGGCCAAACCAATCCGTGTTAACCTGACCGGTCGACCAACTAATCCAACCGAACCTTCTTTAAAAAAATACATACAATTTTTGCCTAAAATATTTGTCAAAATCAGCTGAACCAGACTATAAACAACCCTATAATCAAGTATATAATGATAAAAAGGAAACAACAGCTCAAGGCTATAAAACTAAACTTGAATCTCCATTAATAGTCCATAACTTTCTCCTTACATTCAAAAGGTTACCAAGCAAAACACCTTTGTACATAATGACATGCTCCCAATATCACCTATATACAACCATACTTATATATATATTATAACAATAATAATGTTGAGTGATGAACCAATATAAATGTTCAAAACTCAGAATATGATACCATCAAGGACTTGCCTCCATTTGAGAGAAGATCTTGCTCATCGGTAATTTGGATGCATCTTGACGTGATTTTAAATAATTATTTCAACTCTGCTCAACTGCCATAACCTATGTATACCAACCATACCTCCTCCCTACATACATATACCTGTAAAAATCATACTCATGGTGTTAATTCTCCAGTTACGACTTTAGATTAATTGCAGTTTAAAAGGAAAAAAAACGCTTTAGGTTGACCAGATTTGGTCAGACCATATTTATCACAGTTACACATCTTTCTTTTATCATAAAAACCGTAATATTTTGATAAAAACCAACTTCATTATTCTCAAAAAGAACCATGTTATATATAATAATAAATGGAGAAGAGGATAAGCACTTGTTCGTAGTTCTGACCAAATATAGTGAAAGAGAGACGGTTATATGGTTACATAACCGCTTTACGTATCACATCAATAGGTACATGTGTTTATGCGGTTCTTATGGCTGTGTACTTAAAATGGTTTTATGTATACTTAGTGCTAGATATCATATGCAAACACTAATGCAAGATATCATATGCTGTATGCACACATTAATGCAAGATATCATATGCACAGATTACATACTAAAATAGAAAGAAAGGAGTTGGTTACCTAGATAAAGTTATTAAAACCCTATGCGTGTTCTGGACTAGAAGATGATGGAACAGCCCCCGTGTCCCTACCATCTAAACCTTCTGCAATGGATGAATCATCCTCGCCCCTTGAGTTTGAAGTCCCAAGATTCATTCTTTGAACCTCCTCTCTTGTATAAATGTAAATCTTACGCACCATTGCACAAAATTCCCTGATAAACAAGAAAATGATACATGTAAAAGACATGAGTGAGAATATGTCAGATTGATAAGGATCAAAACATGTCGGGTTGACACGAAACAATTACTTTCCAAAAGTTTTTATTTCCTTAGAAACAATTATAATGCATATTAGCCAATTATCATTACAAAAATCACATTATTTTAATAATAACAATATAATTTTTTAACGCTTTTGGGCATTAATCGGTTGAGATTGCCCTCGACTCATTTGTAAGTAAATGGGTTGCGATTTCCATCAACTCATACGCAAGTAAATGGGTTGGGATTTCCATGGTTGAGATTGCCATCTCTAGAGGTAGGGGTGAGCAGAAACCGAATTAACCGAACCATAACCGAATTAACCGCATTAACCGAACCAAATTAACCGAACCGAACAATTAACCGACGGTTCGGTTAAGGCATAACCGATTAACCGCACATTGCGGTTCGGTTTCGGTTTTGATGTGCAAATTAACCGCATTAACCGCACCGAACCGAATGTCATAAATTTATAATAAATTTACAATACTTATGATTTTACTAGAATTTCATATATTCATACTTTTAATTCTCATTTATAAAAATATATTTACATAGTGGATTCCGTAATGTATCGAAGAAACATCATAAACAAATAGAAGCAATGCAAAATGCGCGCACACACTGTTGTATGCACACCCGAACTTTGATTTCGATTTTGGCAATACCTTAAAAACGAATCATATCGAGCACACCCTTATAAAATTCGTTCAAACTTAGGCTAATAATAATTTATTAGTTAATATTTTGGTTTAAAAGCATATGTTAAATATATTGGTCAATTAACCGAAATTAACCACAAATTAACCATAAACGGTGGTTAACCGAAGTGTGGTTAATCGAAGTTTCGGTTGCGGTTACGGTTAAAAAAATGATATTAACCGAACTCGCGGTTTCGGTTTCGAAAATTGTATTAACCGCACCGAACCGCACCGCGCACACCCCTATCTAGAGGTTTGGTAACCAGTGAGCTGCAGATTCAAAACAGAATATTAAAATCAATATTTTGTGATAACAGTTCTTACTGCCACGGATCGTCTCCTACTAGCATCATGTCACCCTCGTCATCTGTGTATACAACCAGCCAAGTCTTGTTGCATGTTTTTAGTTCTCCGTTGAAATCAAATAGCTCGTCTAATTCAGCAATCAGTTCATCATAGTTGTTGAACTTAGTAAGATCCAGAGACCTACCAAGGGCAATCCCTTGCTTATGAACCTGAAATGAATATAGAAATGTAAGTCAAAATGCCTAGAAGGTCAAAACAGGTTCGGGTTGGTACAGGTCATATTTATTACAAGTCAAAACGGGGGGGTCAGGTTGTGTTCACACACAAACACTTTTATCTATTCATTTTATAAATCTTCCATAAAAAAATATTTTTATTTGAAGTTTATATGCAAAAGAAACAAGTAAATGTTATGCCTGATGTTATATCACTTATGTGGATACATATACATTAAAATGACAAAAAAAAGATGACAGGTCAGAAAGAATCGAGTAGCTACCAGTAGAACAAGTCATTTGTTACTAGAATCGGTAATGAAATGTAACTTAGTAATTAAAATCAGTAATAAAATGTAAGTTAGGTGCATAAATTAAAGTTGGTTGCTAAAAACAAAAAAAGAGGTGAAGTTCATTTCTTCTTCCTGCAGCCTGTAAATTTAAAAACACTCAAAGTTACCACCTCAGCATATAATAAAACCAATACCTTAGTACAACTACGAGGTGAAACTCCTAGGTGGCCTTTCTGTCGTGAGTGGGTATTTTGATATCGCTTGTCTGTCTCTTTATCAGCTGGTGGGTTACCGATACCTTTTAGATGCGGAGACTCTTCAGATATCTGCCCAGATTCAAATGAGGGGTATTGTTGTAATTTCAATGCTTGATACGCCTCTGAAGCAACCTTATTACCAAAGGGTACGCCAAATATTTTACAACTGCCATCTTCCGATTTCCGAACTTCATTTTGCTGAGCCAGTGGCGATTTTGTAATTTGCAGATACGAAGTAAGTGGTGGTGGCATTAGCCACTTTCCATGTGGCTGCTGCTGCTCATTACCCCCTGGATTACTATGAACAGAATACTCGTCAAAAGCACCTTTCATGGTGGAGCACATTAAGTTGAGGGAGAGATTAGAAGGAGGGGTTGACAATGGGTTTGACTGTAGGTTAAACTTTCCTTCAGTTTGACTTCGACTAGGAGAGGATCCAAAGCCTGATAATAGATCTGTGAAATAGGACTCAGTGGGCCTTCCAAAGGAAACTTTATCCATTCCTGAGTAACGTTGAGAGACGGATACAGGGTCAATTTTGTCATTTTCATCTATTGTTAGTGAAGATGACCACTGAATGGGCCTAGCACATGAATCTGATTCATTACTCTCTCCAAAAAGGACTCGTGATGTTGACGATTCGCGTCCTTGCAAGACCCTTGAAAATGCACTTGCAGGTGAAGGGTCTGCTGCAACTGCCCTTGATGAACCTACTATTAAATTACCTTAATAAGATATAAAACTCAATTTTTAATAGATTTGCCATGACTAGACATGACAAAAGGCTTCTTTCTTAAAGGTTTTGTAATGGGTTGAAACAGGTTTGGGTCGAATCTGGTAATTGTATAAGGGTCAAGTCAGGTTGACCTCATAAACACTTTTTGTTGAAAAATTATTAATAAGTAATTAGTGTGTTAAACATGATACAAATGAGACATATTTCAATAGTAATATAATACTTCGAGTAAAACGATTTAGGGGGGGTGTATGCAGTTAAAATACATTTTGAAAAACTTTCTACATGTTGATCTATCTGATTTGTTTTCATTTTTGCTTACTATTTTAAGTTGAACCGTTAGAGATTAAATTTAACCCGAGTCAACCCTTTCATAAGTTAATGGATCAAAGTGGGTACCTTCTCTTGTAAGAACAGAGGAATCAGGGGATGAAGGCAGCATGCTAGGTCGTGGCCTTTTTTGTTTATGTACCGGAAGTGGATTTATTGCAGACGGGCAGAGAGCAGGCTCTATTTGCCATGGCGATACTCTCTCTGGACGAATAATTGTCGATGTTTCATCCCATCTTACCTATAAAAGGATAAATAATATAAAATTTATGATTGCTTACGCTAAGTAAAAATATGATTAGTAATACCTTCAAGCATCCCCACTTAGATTTGGGCCACATCTTTGAATCAGATTCTTCAATCCCAACAACGGTTCCAGTAAATCTGCATATTTAAACAAATTATCATGTCACAATTTGGGCAAAAGAGAAGTAATTTCAGGAAAGATAAGAGCAGAAACCAAAAGCTATACCTTTGTTCTGGAGCTTCTTCACCTTCAAACCTCATTTTGAATCTCATACCTATGGAGTAGTTGCTCTTGATAGACTCCATGTACTGATCATACGGAATAATGAACTCTGCAGGGCTTGTTCTATAGCAATTTACATATAATAAAAAGATGGTGTGAAAATTGGGACAATAAAGAAGAAAAAAATCATACCAGTTGCATAAATTACCCTGATTTTTCAATAAATGAACTTAAAAAGAAAATGCCTATACCCAAAGGATTAGCTCAATTTACAGACAAATGGCTATTTTAGGGGGAAAAGACATTGAGAGAATATTATACTGTGCTCCCATTGAGGGTTTAACATGACCAACTGTTAGTACAAGCCCAACCCTCAACCTTTTCATTATTAGACGTGACAACTTTTACCCATTTACTTTTGAATGGGTAGATCTGGCCATTTGGGTTATGTTTTAAATCAAATGTGAAAAAATTTAGAAACAAAGGGAACATGTCAAATGGGTCAAAAGAATTATTTACAATGCATAATACTTAAGTCATGTTATTCAAAGATTTTAGATTATAAAAATAGTTGTTTTCTAGTTATACGTTACACATTGATTATTCTGTAAAATAGACAAAAAAGGGTGTATGGGTCAACCGAATCGAACACGTTTCAACCCATACTAAATGACCAGCTTCAACCAAAACCAGCTTAAACCCATTACCCAACCTGTCTGACCCGACAAGCCCATCTTGCCAACTCTAGTTAAGAACTACTGTATTGATCACGTACCGAGGCTTGTAATAGACTGTAAATATTGTTCCCGTTTGGATGGCATGCCATGCTGTGGCAAGGACACCAAGATGCATGCTATGACTGGATATGACAGATGATGGCACGTTTGCCTGCTTTCTCATTGCACGTCTTACTCCCACACGAAGCTCTCCATTTTCACCTCTATATATCACGATTAGTTATCAGGTATTTAAAAGGATGTAAAAATATATAAATGAAAAAACAAAAATGTATAATCCATCAGTGAAATCTGTTATTACCTTAAGAATATAAATGCATCACCAGCAAAAAGCCTTTTAGAACTAACAAAGACACTCCAACCACTTTGAAGCAGATGCCTTCTTGGTTGACCTGATATTGAAAAAGTAATGAGTTACATGAAGTTAAATAGGCACAGGCAAATTAGTTCAATAATTTATGTTTAATAACAAAACAAACTCCAAATTTAATAAACTAACAGAGCTGTTCAAGCTATGAATTTCAAACATTCTTTGATCACATGAAAACCTTAAGATTAACCTTGAATTATGTCCATAATCTTGGTGATGGCAACAAGAACTGCATACCTCTCTTGTTTAATTCAACCTTATTTATACACGATAAATATTAATCAAACTACACAAAATCAAACTCTACAAAAAGCTGTCAATTACCCCGAAATATGTGCTTGAAACGCCATTCATTTCCATGTAAATCCTTGGCTTCAAGCTCCTGTGTTGGAGGCTGCCTTGACATATCCTATCATAAAACCATATGACCATTTTAGTTATTAGAACACAACTGAATCAAACCAGAAGGATATTAATATTTACAGGGTAAGGTACTAACCAATGGGGGAAGACATTCATCAGCATGGCGTCTCAAAACAGAAAAACCACCATGGGTACTTGTGTCGGAAGCAGTCAAAGTCTTGCAAAACGAGTGCACATGAAACCTAGATTGGGCAGGTGGTGCTGGTTCCTTCTTAACAGCATTTTCATCTTGCTGTTGTTCAAAACATTTCAGCGCGCAATAAATCACTAATCAAATGTTAACTACACATACACCAAATGAGTTCATTATACAAAAGGCAAACTCACATTAGGTTCAGGCATCAAAGTTATTTGCGCGTAAACCTCATCCGACTCTAACTCGGCCTACAAACGCAACATGATCCAGTATTATTCACAAGAGCAACAATTAGCCTACCACAAACATCAAATTTAGTGAAACTTAAACAACTTTACCTTCAATTGCACGTTCATAACACGGCAGAGGATCTTCGATGGAAGGTTATACATGGGCATATGTTGTTCTGCTACCTGATTAGTTGAGGCCTCAACCTATATAAACAATATAATCCATAACAACACCTTCAGATTACAAAGTACGAACAGACTAAAACAACTCATCAACAGACAACAATAACTACTTCCAAACTCGATTCATACAAATCCAGACAATTTTTCAGTAAGAAATTGTTAAATTAAACACCACAGCTACATAACTTAATGACAAACTAACAAATACCTACACACATAAACTAAAACAAAATTTCTACCTGTTCTATGTGTCCTTGAGGAAAGTAGAACACGAGCTCCTTCTCTTGAGGCACTGTAACAAGCGGACCTGCACAAGCTCTCCATAACTCCTTGTAAATAGCTGCATCTGCATCACCTACACAAAAAAGGAAGAAGATGATTAATTACTCGTACATCAAATCGGAAACCTAGATTATTCATTCAAAAACTCCGATAAGTACCTTTTCCGGCACCGTAAGTCGCCGGAACTGTTCTGGAATCACCAACGGCGTCGTTTACATCACTAAAACCAGACAAAGAGAACGTGTCTCTGTCTCCTCTCATGTTATTAACCTCTGAAGACGTCATTTCACCACGATAAACGACTATCAACACAGATCTCTCAACAAAACCCCAAAATTCTACTTCAATCACAACAGATCAACTAATTTCAGTTCAAAACACCTTCAAACTAGCGTAAACAGAGCAAATTCAACAAAAATCAGCTTCCGAAACATCTGCATCACCAATCAAACGAATTCTCTCTCTAAAACCGAGAAATTCGACCTTCAATCACAACAATCGTAACAGATCAACGCTGTTTCAGCTCAAATCACCTACGAACTTGCATCAAATGAGCAAATTCAACAGCAAAGAGGTTGTGAAACATCTACATCAACCATAAAACGGATTTTCTCTCTCTAAATTATGAGATTCTTAGAGCAAAGAAAGATATTGATCGAATGGTTGGATGTTGAAACTGGTGTTTGCAGTGATTTCAACAAGTGATCCGAATTCTAACGACACCAATGGAGTGACCGGCCGACCGGGTACTTCCGGTTACCGGACCCGGTTTTTCTAAGGGGATGAACCGGGTTTAAAACGGTGTCGTATTTTGGCTTTTTGCCTGGTCATGGGATGATGTCCCATTATTCCTTGTATTTCTCTGTCCAAAAAAATCAAACCTTCTTGTAACAACCATTGGATTTATTGAAAATTGCAAAAAAACCTAAACCGGTTTTTATTGGATTTATTGTGGTTTTTACTTATTGGATTTAAGTGTTTCAAAACGAGGTTTGTGACGAAATGATAAGTTTTCTAAACACGCTCTCTGCGTGTGAAATGCCCTCCATTCACAGGAGGGAATACACACGAAAATATAAACATATATGGAGTGAATTATTTATTTTGCTATACATGTAAACTTGTCGATAGGTGGAGCATTATTAGTGGCGAATCTTAAATCACATTATATAGGGTGGGGGGGGGGGGACTTTATATATATATATTAAAAAATTTACACTACCGGACTGAAAATTTATACTTTCGAGCCAAAAATTAACATTACTAACGAAAAAAGAAGGGTCCCCCCCCCCCCCGCCCCATGCTAAGTTTTGCCCTTGAGCATGGTTCGTTTTAGTTGTGGGTTAAACTGAACCTATACTGATATTTTGCTTTTAGATTTTCTTAATTGTATGATCTCATTTACAAACGATTTAATTAATTTGGTTATTTTAAAGATTATTCAGTTAATCTGGTTATTCATAGGTTAATCGCTCTCTTTGGACGTGAGGATTTCAAACGAATTTCAATTATAATATAGCTATAAGAAAAAAAAAATGCAGATTTCACTATAAACTGAATATATAATCATTTGTATTCGTTTGTATTCATAAACTTTTACTTGTGTTTGTTTATGCTCACAAACATTTTTTTATTTCCAATTAGCCTTTGTTTTTGTTCGTTTACGTTCACTAAGTATTCATAAACAGTTTATAAACAAATTTATTTTCTTAATAAACTATCATGAACAACAAATATAGTTCGATAAGTGTTTATGAAGAACAAACTCATATTCCTCTATTAATGTTCGTTTGGTTTGTTTGCAGTATTTATTAAATTTACCGTATCTGACTATAATATTATTTAAAGTTTTTGTAATTTTGAGGTACACGCGTAGGAGAAAGCATGAAAGGTGTGTTGTTGGTAAGATTGATGATCAGAGTGAGGCAGATGAGTGGGGACACCGGGCCACAAGCATGTCCCCTGTAACCTACGCAATTAATTAATTTCTTAATTTAATCCACAGGACACCCCCGCATCTTGTTGCTGCCCCCTCACCCTATGGCATATTAACCCCTTCTATTTTACTATTATATTATATTATATTATTCTCACTTTTCAAATTACTATATTATATCTTCACTAGTTTATTTAATTTTAATTCCTTGTATTTCTGTTCAAGCAAAATGCGTTCACACACGATCAAGTTGGTTTTGTTTTTCTTTTTTTACTGATGTATATAAATACTTTATTCTCTGAACCTATTTTAAGAATGATCACACAACAATACGCAATATTTAAACTTACAATCATTTGTTTATAGAGTATATCATTTTACTGTTAAGATGTTAGAAAAATAGGTTTTGTTGATTATTAGTCCTAGTAAATTGATCAAATTTACTCGTGGAGATAGTTATATACAATCGTGGCACATACTATAGATAATGGTAGGTAATCTACTAGAGAATAATGACCCATTATTAAATAAATGTGTTGATATGTGTAGCTTTTGATAGTGAAATGGATATTTTTTTTGCATAATGCCTTCAAGTGGATATTTAAAAAAAAAAAAACACAATCTATCTTAAACTGGGTTCAAATAGGCATTAATCACCATCGACAACACCAGCATCACCGATGCCACAAATTGATGTTGTTGCACACCATCACGCCCGTCGAGCATGTTATAACTAGTGCCCAACTTTATATTATTTCATAATTGATTTGTTTCAACTAGACTTATTTTGATTGAAGCAGTTTTGACTCAAATCAATTCATGCTTTTTAGAAAGACATCTTTTGACGTGAATTGTTTTTAAGTGTTAGCTTACCAAAGCGGACTATTTTGCCTGAGGTGATAGTACCTCTGTAAATCAACTCACACAGCAAAAGCTTACAGGGTATAATTGTGTCCTTAAAAAAAATTTATGTAATTTAACAATTATTAAATGGAAATATGTGTATGAACAATTGAAACCAAGGTCAAACAACCCAACTTTGTGTCAGTATGTGAAATTCTTTTAGGTTTTTTCAAATAATATGTTATAGTAGTGTCATCTAGTTCTATTACAAAATGTCTAAAAGGTTACGGATTGCTTACAACAGAATAAACTATTATTTATTAGTCTATTTGTTTTCGACCCACTTAACAAAAAATGTTGAATTTGAAACTCTCCATGATTAATTACATTTTCAAGAACCTTTTGAGATCTCAATCAAGGAAGCTTCAACATTTTGTCTAAATCTTTTACGTAATTCACGGATTATTAAAAGGATATAATTAATATACTCTCATTCAACTTCTAAAATTAAAACACACGGGTTTAAAAATCAGAATGTTAAAAGTTGAAGGACTAAAGTGTTTAAAAAATAAAGTGTTCGTTGAGTCCCATTCAGTCTACATCCACGTCACCACCCATATTTTCTTTCACGTGCTGAGGTGGACAAGCACTTGCGGACTTCAAAGCGGTATTCATTACAATTTATAAAAACGAACTGACACGTGCCATTTATTGTAACAACCTCACAACAAACTGTTTTCTTTTAGGACCACAAATGATTAGTCGCCACGTGTTGATAGACCATTCGTCTGGTCCCCACCTGGTCCTCTTGAGGACCAACAGCACGAATTTATTGCGTTTGCCCGATCCAACAGGCGCACATGGATCATCCTACCCGACCTCTTTTCATTATTATTATTTTTTTATTTTAAATAATCATATCTCTAATTTGTAGTTTATTCGATGTTATAATACAAAAATAATGTATATGAAAATCACCGGTGTATTCAATTTTATGAACATACAACACATATGTATTGATTAATCCACAAAGTTTAGCTATTTTCTTTTTGTATTATAATACATTTCAAGTAGATTTTATTTAAGTGAAAAATGATTATTAAAATTAAATGGTTTTATTACACCATAAAAACAGGTTTAATGACTGCAATTTTACTTTATTTTTCACTCACAAACAATATAATGTTTACAGGATATAGTGTTTGTCATAATTGGACCGTAGTAGTTGGTTTGATTGCTTACTCAAGATCGAAATGGTATACACTATCAGTCCTATTGAGTATTCTTGAACCACTTTTATTTGATTCGTTCGTTTATGCAGTCGTTTGGTTGAATTGACAAATCGAAATGGTGGTTTGATTGAATTTTTATATTTTTTTAGTTTCCTTTTTACTTGCCGATCAATTACTACGTCAGGCCATATATGATGCTTGTTTTAGGCTCTGGAGTTTGTTAACATTGCAAATTCATGTTAAAACATAAAGCAATTCATTAATATATTTAGAACTACTTATATGCTTATAATTCTTCAATCGTTTATGATGTTATTGTTTAGAAACCGGAATTGATCGATAAGAAGATATGTCAATGACCAGTTGGTTATAAAAATATAGATTTTTGCGTTAGTTAAAAATTTCTTAAAATGAGATATTCACTTGAATATTCTTTTATTCTTGAAAAAATAAATTTAAGCTCAAACTTCTAGTCAATGATCATAAAGATAACAAATCATTCATTTCATCCCCACACATAAGTGGTCCCAATTTGGAAATTTAAAACATAAGCCCAAAAGATTGATTTATATAGAATTAAGATAGAAAATATTATTAGAGTTTTACAATAAAAGAGTCGGTCACGTGTCGGTGATATTGACATGGTAAATTACGCAAATAAAATCACAAGTTGTTGTGCTTTGTTTTAAGTCTTACAACAATGGAGATAAAAAAAAAACCTGGTTGTAACTATAATATATAGAAACATGTCGAAACGTTAATAAAAATAAAAGCGTTGCAATTATAAATCTGGAATCTTACAAAACAACATGTTTTATAAGGGCGTAGTAGGTAAACAAATTAAATCATAAATGAAATAAAATCTTAAAATAGTTTTGGCGACTTGTGCTTTTGTGTTTTGATGACTTGTAGATTTATCACGCAAAAAATCATTTGAATGAAACTTATACTGACACATAGATAATAATAACATGTCACAACAATGCATTGGAATTTTATTAAGCATCATGTCTTAAAATTTACGAGGGATGTGACGAATTATGGTTGAGAAGAAAAAAAAAGTAAAAGAATAAGAAGATATGATATAGGTTTTAAATGGTAAGTGCACTTAAACTTGAGGGAACCATATCGTAACTTATGAGGGGCTATATATAAATTTAAATCCAAGCTTTAACGATTTGTACAATATGCTCCAGTCACTTTTACAAGCATGTAACACTATCCACACTAAAAACATTTTATGTGTTTAAATGATTAACCGTTGTAACCTATGAGGTGATAGTCTCTTTACTATCTCTCTTCTACTGGCATAAGGCTTAGGAGTTGAGTCGAAAACTCAAAATATGGTTTTTGGTTTCGTAATTGTATGTTTTGGTATAAACTTATAATGATATATATGTAACGTTGTGTTTAAATCGAGTATTGCACAAAGTATGAATGTCTATTAAATTTAGTACATTAATTCATGTAATTCAAGCTTGGATAACACCATATAATTCAGGTAGTAAGTACAACTTCATGTAAGATTATCTTTCAGCTCATTTGAAAGATGATTAAAAATATCATTAAAAGTGTTAGTTGTAAGAATAAAACTATAAATTATTAGTCTGGATACAATTTGAAATATAATAACAACCTAAATAAGACTATAACAATAATAATCTCAACACTAACAATTCCGATAACAATATTAGTAGTTATAATCATGGAAATAGAATAACAATACGAGTAAATTAATAACAATAAAAATAATCAATACTATACTAACTTAGATACCTTAAAACCCATGTAACAAACCAATTAAGCACATGGTACCTGAATAGTTTTTTTTTTCATTTTAATCCCTCAAGTTTAAATAGATATACACTTTATCTTATAGTTGTCTACTTGTTTGCTTGACAAATTCATTTTTTTTTTACCTTTTTGATTTTCTTTTATAAGTTTTAGAATTTAGTGTTAAAAAATTTCGTACATGTCATTGCGACATGTTTATTATTATCTATGTTTCGTTGTAAATTAAATTTAAAATAATGTTGTGCGTCAGAATATACAAGTCATTAAAACATAAATGTACAAGCCCTCAAAGTGCGTTTAAGGTTTTAATTCCTTTTATATTTTTCTTTTTTATGCCTCTCCTCCTATAATTTTTCAAGTATAATATCTAAAAATTCTAAAGTTGTTTGTGATTATTTTTATCAACGTTAGTAATTTTAACGGTTAAGTTTTTTTGAGGTTGCGGTGCGTTTTTTTTTTTATCGACACTCTATCATGAACTTTTTAGTGATCTCATTTATTTATATAAACCTTCAGGCATAATCAACGCTCCCACCGTAGCGCGTAAATTTTCTTTTTTCTATATAAGTTATGTATGTTATCACTGTCACCTTCAACACACGAGTTTGCGGCAAAGGTTTAGAGTTATCTTTGTTATCATAGTTTTACATCCTCATCGCAACACAAGATCTTACTGCTAGTTAAATTCTAATTATAAAATACAAAAATAAAAAGAGGGAAGAGCCTTAAATTCTTGTAAAAGTAAAACTTGGTTGTGTTATAAAGGGCCTTCTAGGAGCGTTTTTTTGTGATTATTGGCGAAGTTACTTTCGAACTTTATAATATATTAAAGTATTATCTTTTAATATTCTAAATCTCCAAACCCCAATATGAAACAATACATATTTTTTGACTTATAAATAACTTCTACAAATAAGCATCTTATCATAATTATTATTAAACTTTTTTCCCACTAATAAAATGACAACTCTAAGCCTCCCATTTATAAAATATCAACTCATAATATCCTTATCAAAATAAAATAAACACTTGTTTCTAAAAGTCTACATTCAACCAACTAGTAATAGACCTGTTTATTTCATTATAATTGTCGACTTTTGAGTAGTCTTCGGAAGGAAATACGACTAAAGATGAGTTCATAAGACTTTATAGTAAATTATGATTTATATATACGATTTTGATTTTGTAAATGATTCGCGCTTACAATGTTTATACCTCGCTTATATAACAAATATGATGCCTTAGATTTACTTAAATTTTTTTTTGTTATAAATCTTTTTGAGGTGGAACATAAAGTGAGTTATGAAGTAGATGTTTGGTTACATATAGCTATATGGAATATAGACGTAAGTCGTTGATTCGATTATATATTTTAGTGGCCTTGACCATTTCAAGAGTGGAGGTGGGTCACAACCCTTTTTGGTCATCGTGGAGGTTTGTACAATGTATTTATCGGTTAGATGAGTTTATAGTATCAAAAATGGGTTAGGGTAAAAAAAGTTATATGATTCAAAACATGAAATGAAAGTTAATAATTTTTCTTGTCCTATCAAATAAGTTATTACGTTGGTGTTAAGAGATTTAACTTATTTAGTTAAAGTGGATTGTATAAGTGGGTCTTTCTACTCGTTTAAAATGATAATAAAAATTATATAGAGTAAATTATAAATTTTGTCTTTTAAGTATGCTTAAAATTACGGATCTTGTACTTAAACTTTAATAATTACACTGAGTATCCTTTATTTGAAAATTTGTAACGCTTTTTATCCTTTTTACTAACAGAAG